>JAEIFR010000001.1:3080000-3680000 GCA_018904105.1 Zaprionus tsacasi
ATGTAAACATTAAGTGACAATCACACCCCAGCAGAGCACACACACACACACACACACAGATAGAGAGAGACACAGTGGGACTGGCCACAGTGTTGGCAATCATATACGCATTCATATTGCTTCAGAGCTGACAATCATTTTGCTTGCATGTTCTATTTCCCATGGGGTGTGTGTGTGTGTGTGTGTGTCTCTCTCCTGTCTCTGTGTGCTTGTGCAACACGTTCAAGCTGCACTATGCGCTGATTAAGTGCCCTATGCAACTGATAAGCAGCTTGCCACACTCAACTCAACACTCGCGGTTTTACGCGCCAAACAAAATGCCGGCGCACACACACACACATACACACAGGCACGCACACATGGCAAATGGCCGCCAATTTACACAGAATCCTTTCAAGCGTAGCCCCACAGCAGCAGCAGCACGAACATAACGCAGTTCCATCTAGATTATTTCTCGCTGTCTATGTCTGTGTGTGTGAGTGTGTTTGTTGTATCTTTTAATTACTTTCGAGTTTCCTTTTGTTGCAATATAACGATGGCAGCAGCAGCAGCAGCAGCAGCAGCAACAAACTTAACAAACAAGACAAAAAAAAGGAGGCGTAACTAGCAGAACGTGTGTCTCAGAAAGCGATGGTTTTTGTTTTTTTTTTTTACAATATATGATCGTGTTATTGATGGGAAGCGAGCGTGTTTAACAAGCGTTGCAACGGTAAACGAACTGAAAAGCGGTTTTTGAAACGGTACAAAAGCGTCGCGCGTCGCGTTCAACCGAATTTGCTGAGCATGTCAACACGCGCCAAAATGTTGCCAGCGACTGAACGACAACGTCGACGCAACGACACAAGCGACGCAACACAGGCACACTCACACACACACACACACACACACGCACAGCAGCAGACATGCTTGTATCGGCCATTCATTGAGAAAAGCGATGGCAGAGCGAGCAGAGAGAAAGAGAGAGGAGAGCGGCAGGCGGCGAGCGGGGGAGACAAAACAAAAACCAGATGATTTCGCGCAGCTTACGAAATTCGCCTGAAAAGTTTTTGCAGCCCCAGCAGCTGATGCTGTGTGTGTGCAGCCGCAGCTTTTGGCTCGAAAGCTCCACAAAGCTTTTTTCTCTGTTGTCTGCAGCGTTGCGCCGATGCAGCGAGAGCAGGCAGAGCGACACACCTGTTGCATGCTGCGAAAATGCGTACAAAATGGCGTAAGTACTGCCTGATTATACAATTTATTTATGAACATATAGCCAACAAATTATATAGATATATATAATTTATTTAAGTTTCAAATATATACAGACAGTTAGCTTTATTTCATGCACGCAAAATGCCGCCATTTGCCGGCTTTCGTGTCGCGCTCTCTCACTCTCTCGCGCTGCACAAAGCTGCTGAGCGGGCAGAGCTTTTTTGCATAACCCAGTAGACATTTTTGTGGAGCGCTTTTTTTACTGACTTCGGCTATGTTCGGCTTGTTTGCCGCTGTTAACTTACAGCGGCTGTTACGACGCTGTTAAGCTGTGATTTAAATCAACGCGGTGTATTCAAATTAAAAAAAATATTGCAGGGGTTTTTCTTTTTAGTTTATTATTTAATATATAGTTTTATTTTTTATTTATTTTTATTATTTGTTTTTTTATTTCTGTATTTCTTTTTATTTTTTTTTTTTTTTTTTTGTTTTTATAGCCAGCTCTTTTAGTTTTAATTTGCCTAATTCATTTGTGTTTTATTATTCTTTTAGCTAGCTTTTGCTTTGCTTTTATTTAATTTATAAATCCCGTTAAATTATTTTTTTCCGAAACACTTTTCATTGTGCATACTTATGTATAGCATAACCTGAAGCACCTTTTGTATAGTTAACCATTTTAAGCTCTCAATTATTAAGCTCTATATTTGCTGTTAGATCTTGTGTATATTTCAGCCAGTCTCCCTCAATTATGCACACCCCATTCACAATTGGGCAACGGCTTGCTGTCGGCTAAATGGCAGGTTAAAAGTTATTTATTTTCATTATGGCCCCATTGTATAGTATCTATGGTAGTTTACGACTCAAGCATGTTGCTGTAAATCTTAAATTAATCATATGTCGAGTGTGCGTAATAAATGTTTGAGCTTGGCCAACAAACTTTCAATTAATTAAGCAAAGCCGGCAATTTTCATCTGAACATTACTCATACGCAGCGTGTGCGCTCGTACTCGCTCGGCAATTAGGCAAACCGCTGCAACAAGAGGCGCAACAAGAAGAAGAAGGAGGGGAAGAAGGGAAACAAGTGCAGGACAATAATAAACATTCAATTTGATATGAAAACACACAAAGTTTCGAGTGTAATTAATATGCCCAAGCAAACTTCTATGCCTGCACTTGTTGTTGTTGCTGCTCTCTTGTTGTTGCCACAAGTGGCAGTTAGTGCAAGTAATGGCTTAATATATATACTATATATATAAATATATTTAAGACAGACTCACCTCGATGGTTATGTGATGGCTGCGTGAACGGAAATTGTCATCAGTATTGCGTAGATTTTTCGAATCAATTTGCACGTTTGTCTGCATGTTGAAGTTGTATTTGTTGCGCTAAATATAGATGTATTTGTAGACCTATATGTAGTGCTATAGGTAGTTGTATTGCTGACTGTATTCGTAGTTGTATTCGTAGTTGTATTCACTGCTTGCTCACTCTGTGCTGACTTCCAACACGCGTCGCTGCAAAGATAAGATCAACTCTCGTTAGCCAAGTATGACACGCTCTCTCTCTCTGTATGTGTGTGTGTGTGTGGCAGTGATAATAAAAAGCACACACACACAGAGGGAGAGCAAAGTCGTTTATTAGAATTTATGAAATGCCTGGCCACATAAGCAAAATATTCTCGTGTCTCAGTCTGTCTGTCTCTGTCTGTCGCCTCATCATGCACATCAAGTGCAGCTAAACGTTGATTGGAGCATTACGCTCAATGGTGCGTGACCTTGATAACTAAGCACGCATACTAACTGCTTCCCTCTAGGCCAGGCCAGGCCAGGCCGGGACAGGCACATGCTGTCATAAATTGTATAGAGCAGCATATGGAGCCAGCAGCAGCCTCCTCTTTTACTGCTCCATCTTTTAAGTAACCCGCGCGCTCTGCCAGCGTTTAATTTAAAGCTCAGCCAGGCTGGCCAAGAGGCAAGCCAAGCCAAGTCAAGTCAAGCCAAGCCAAATGGCAGCCTCGAGTCAAAGTGCCAGGCCAACTGGCCAAGTAAATGATGCTCAAAACGCCAAAACGTTATGCCTAACAGCAACAGCAGCAATAGAAAACGTATAATAGCAGCAATTGCAGAAGTTTGTATACACTTTCTAAGGCTGAAATGCTGAATTTATTTTTATCTAATAAAAAAATAAATAATAATATATAAATAATTCAATTTGTGCTTATATTTCCCTAAAAAAAACATTTCTTTTTTTAATTTTAATATTAATATTAAACATTAAATAAATGACGCTCATGGCAGCACATTGAGTATAAACAATTTTTGTAGCATACTTTTGCGCGCCAAATTAATGCACAGGATACTGATAATTTTTTATTGCCTACTTTTGTGCGCGAAATTAATAAGAACTGCACAGACAAATATTGTAGCATACTTATGTGGGCAAAATTAATAATAAACATCTTAGGCAGTATCTAATCACATTTAATGCAAATATATATCAATTATATATCTTTTAAATATATGTATATTTATTATTTTTTAATAAATTTAAATAATATATACTTTAGTACCTTAATTTGCCTATTTTTCTATTTAAAATCCATAAGCTTAGAAGCACATTGTGACAAGTTGTCCCAACTAGTCGTAATACCCAATCGCATAGTGGCAATAAAAATGAAGAAACGAAGCACAGCGAAGCATAAAAGAAAACGCAAAATGATGTGAGAAAATTTAGCCAGGAAAGAGAATCATATATATAAAAATATATATATGTGAGTATATACAGCATGCGTGTTCATATGCGGGCGTGCACGTGTGTGAGTGTGTGCGTGTGTGTATTGTGTAGAGTCTCTAATGAATGTCCTGCGGCACTTTGCAGGCAGTTCCTGCTTATCAACGTTGCCAGCTTTAAAAACGAGCTAACATTTTACTCGACACTTACGCGTGATAAGCAGTAATAGGGAAAGAAAGAAAGGAAGAAAGGAAGATAGAGGAGAGGAAGTGAAAGAGAGGAAGTGAAAGTGGAAGAGGAAACCTCAATTTGAAACTAACAAATCTATTAGGTCTGTTGTGATTGGCGATAATCGCGGCTAAGAGCCGCCGCCGCCATCGACAGCGCAGACTTTGTTTGCGACTATTTGCATCGCGTATACGCGCTGTGTGCCTGCAGGGTGAACCATGGCTAGCACAGTGCCTGCAGGCAGTCCTCTGCCACTGCCCCCCCTGCTCCTCTCCCTGCTTTCCCAGCCGTATTTCGCAACAATTTCAAATTTAATTTGCGCCTTTTTATTTATTCACAAGCCAACTCGTCGAGGGAGTCGCGCTACAACTTCGTCAGCCACATCTTCTCGCAGACTTAGCTGGCCGGGGGTGGTGTAAGCTGTGGTGCGTCTCTGGTTCACTGTGCCACACGCATCCCATTGCAGGCAGGCATCCAGGCCAGGCCAGGCCAGCCGTCATTCCTCTTCAGCGCCGAGTGACAAGCGTTGTCCTGCGGCACACAGCGGCTCAATTTGATGCGACTCCCTGCACGGCAGCTGCGAACACTTCACATTGCCGATACTCGGTGAGGCTGCAGCACACCTTGAGGGCACTTGGATGCACTCACAGGCAGCCGGAACAGACGTGGGGAGAGGGAGAGGGACAGCCAAGTTTCCCATAGTACAACAAGAGCTTTGCTTTGCAAGTTTGATAAGGCAGCTTGGACTGGGCACAACTTGTGCAATTCAAAGTTTGATATCAGGGGAAATGCAAGCATATAAGAAATATAGAATATAAAATATATGTGTAAAAGATAATAATATGATATGGTATATAGTAATGTTTAATTTTCAATGAGTAAAAACGTTAAAAACATATTTAAGCAACTTCAGTTAGATTTGTATGGACTTAGCCAACACTAGAGTGTGTTATCGATAGTTGAGAGAAGGATAAACAATGCTTGCTATCACTAGCTTGTGTTATCGATAGTTGGCATTGAGTAGATCTATAATTTATTTGCATAATCAATTCCCATTCTATATAATCAACAATCAAGCACAACAACAAGCACAGAAAACGATAACTATCGATAGTGATATTTAAATACTATCGATAAGTAACATTTAACACATTACTATCGATAGCATTATTTGCGGGCGGAATATGCAGACATATACCCATTATATATTCATATTTCGTTATTTTTTCTGTTTTTCTCTTTCACATCTCATAGCTCGTTATTTATCAACCCATTACAGGGTATCATTTTCTTAACCCTTTGAGCAACCCTCGTTGGCTGTCATTAACCCATCGAAAGCGCAACTTTTCATGCAATTCCAAAATTTGCATAGTCATATTTATTTATGTTGCATGCGACTCATAGCGATTGTTTGCAAAAGGGGTGTAAAAGGGGTGTAACATTTTCCAGTTGCGTGATCTTTAATTTACCACAATTAAGCTGCTGCTGCTGCAAGTGCATTCATTATTCATTCATGTTTCTCACTCACTCGCGCATTCGTTGTTTTTTTGTTTGCTCGTTTACTCAAAGTGTTGCACTCATTACTAAATGTGATTATCCCATCCCCTGCTACTCTCCCTCCCTCTCTCTCTCTCTTTTGCCTTTATTTGCAATTCATATTGCCAGGCAGGCATTCACTCATTTATTCATTCGTTCATTCATTCGTGCACTCACTCATTCATTCAGCCATCAAACGACACAGGGCGCTCCTTTTGTTGCGTTTTGCGCCAATCAATGAGCGATTGTTGAGCCGTGACCAGGATGCAGGCACCCACACAAGCACAGCCGCTGGCACACAGCTCACACGCACCCACACACACACACATACACACACAGAAAGAGAGAAGACACACACACACAGTTGCACACACGCTGCATATTTGAGTGCGTTGTGTCCCTTTTGGCCATCGGCGAATTCGTTTGTTGCGCCGCTGCCATTGCATAAGTAATTAGTTGATTTGAATGCCACGCCCACTTTCCTGTTCCTCCTCTCCACCTCCTCCCCTCCAGCTAACAGGCAACAATTTAGTGCGGCTTTTTCAGCAGTTTTCCCCGTGGAAAACGTCACAAACTAAAGTCGTCGCTTTTGCAAACTTTTTGATTTGCCATCGAGCTGGAGCTGAAGAAGATTGAAGATTGAGGGGGGCTGAGGAGGTGCTGTTGCTGTTGTTCCATTTCAGCCAAGTGTCTATTATCATCCCCCCCTCTTCCACTGCCTGCTGTGATTTGCATGTGTGTGCGTGTTGGGCATATGTATGAGCTCATGCGAATGAACGACAGCCTAGTCTGCATAATGACTTCATCTCGAGCGTGGAATACAAGAGACCACAGGCAGCAGGGAAGGTCGGGGGGAAAAGAGGGGAGAGAGGAAAGAAAGAAGAAGGGTATGAAGGAAGGAGGGAAGAAGGAGATAGAGGGAAACAGCAGAAAGTGAGATAAAGTTTTGCCTGCACACTTATTCAAATATTTTCCAAACATATTTAGTATAAGTTCAGAACAACTTTGTACAGGGTATTCTGTAGTCAACTATTGCTGCTTTTCTACTGCTCCCGCAGCTGCTTTAAGCTTGTGGATTCCGTGTGGCAACTGGCATTCTCTAGAGCAGCATATTAACACCACAAGAGAGGGAGAGAGAGAGAGAGAAAGAGAGAGAGATAAGAGTTACAGTTGCAGGCATTGCCGCCATTTGTGACTGATTCGGTTTCAGTTTCCCGTCTGATTCCCCTTCTCTCCCTTTCTATCTCACTCTCTCGCTCTCTCACTCTATCGCTCTCTCAAGCGGCAACCGGAGGGACACACATACACACACACACACACACACACACACACACAGAGCAGAGTTGCCATTGTCAGCGAGAAATGACTTTGTATTTCATTATTTATATTTATTTGTTGCTATTATTATTGTTGTAGCTATGGCTGAGATTGTTGTTGTTGTTGTTGTTGTTGTTTTAGTTATTGTTGTAAATATTTTAGTTGTTGTTGTAGTTGATTTAGTTGTTGTTGCCAGCGCTTTCAGTGCAATAAAGCAACGCCAGCGCAAACGGAAATCTTAGCATACTTAAGTGGGCGCCAGCCAAGGATGCGCCTGCCCGCCTGCCCGGGGGGAGGAGGAGGCCTTCAATTGTGGGTGGGCAGGAGGAGGGAGGAAGGAACTGGCAGAGCTGAGGCATGACTATGTCAAAGCGCATCATGTGCAGCGTTGACGCTCTCGCTCTCGTTCTCGCGCTGCTGCTTCTCGCTCGACTGGCTGCCAACTTGGCATAGACAATGCCAGCAATTGCTGCCACAACAGCAGCAACAGCAACAGCAACAGCAACAGCAACAGCAGCAGCAGCAGCAGCAACTCGCAGCAACAACAACTGCAACTTAACGAAGAACAACTTGTGTTGTTTCCGGCTTGGCAGCCACACGCGATGCCAGAAATAAATGAAATGAAATGAAATAAATACGAGTTAGCGAAACAGAATAGAGAGATTGCCAAAGAAGAGAAGAAGGAGAGAGAGAGAGAGAGGAGGAGAAATAGTTGCAGGGATTCGGGCATAAGCGACTTGCACTTTCTCAAAGAATTCAACATTCCTGCGACTCATCTGCCAAGCGTCTCAGCTCAATTTGCCTCCTGGGTCTGCCTGCTTCCCCTGCTTGCTCCTCCTGCCTGCTGCCTGCTCCTCCTGCCTGCTCCTCCTGCCTGCTGCTCCTGCCTGCCTGCTCCTGCCTGCCTGCTCCTCCTGCGTCCTGCCCTCTCCTTTCCCCTGCCTATTCCACACTCACTTCACGTCAATTTCGAGTGGATTCGCGAATCTTGATTGACAAATGAAGCGAATTCACGAACGTGGCGCAAAGATTAACAAATGGAACATAGTAGAATCTGCTTCGACTGGCTGCACATAGTGTGCGAAAAGGGGGGTGGGGAAGGGGGATGGCAGAGGGGTCTAATGAGATTTAATAGACAGCTCAAGGCGTGAATAGCAATGGCGGCCGTTTATGGGCAATACTAGGGAGCTTGGGAATCGAGAACATACTGACTTAAGGAAGAGATAAATGTGGATTTGGGTTAAATTATGCAGTATCTACTAACGATATATTAAAGCTATTTGCCAAGTGTTATCGATAGTTCACACTGGAATAAACATACCAAACTAATCGATAGTTGGCAGAGCGTGTACTAACGATAAAGCAGAAGCTCTACATGAGCACTGCCTATGATAACTAACGATAGTTCTACATGCCTACTATCGATAGCAGAAAAAGCATCGATTGCTTCCCTATTTGCAGTACTATCGATTGCAGCATTTTGTGTGAGCAGAAATATTCATATTTAGATATAGTGTTTTCCTCTTTTATATCATATATATACTACATTATTTCTGCTCGCTTTACAGGGTATCACTGCGTCGCATAACAAACCTTTTCTCAGCGCTGGCGCTTTCAATTTGCGTGCGATGCGAGCAACGTCAACAATGTGCGAAAAATAATTGAAATCGCAGCAGAGCAGGGCGGACTCACCTGGATGCCACGCCCACAAGCGAGGGGGAGAAAAGAAGGCCATAAAGTGCGAGTGGGGAAAGAGAAAGAGAGAGAGAGAGAGAGCGCTGCGTGTGGCAGCCGCAAAAGTATCGAAAGAGGCAACACAATATTATTAATAATAATAACAAGTGTTTCGATCACAATTTGAATACGAATATGAATCAAAGGGAAGAACTCATGAGTGTACTCATGAAGGAGGCGTCGAGCATGTGGCACCTGCTTGATGGCCCAACAAAAGCCAATGCTGTCGGCATGCCAATCTGGAGAGGGAAAAGGAGGGAAGGAAGAGGGGGAAATGAGAGAGAAAAAAGAGCAGAGGGAGGGGCAGAGAAAGAAAGAGAAGAGAACTTGCTTGCGCTGTTATTGTTTTCATTTTCATATTTCTTGTTTTTGTTTTTATTTATGTTTTCATATCGTACTTTTTTCTTTGCTCTCGCTTCTTCGCTGGTTTCCCTCGCCTCCTGCTACTCCTTCTGCTGCTCCCTCACGTCTTTCACAAGTGAGTTGCAACTGTGAAAACTTTTCAACGTCTTTCCCTTCCCTTCCCTTCTCTTCCGCATTTTGCGGTTTCTTCTAATTTGTGAATTCCATTTACATTCGAACCACAGCTGCGTATACGTAATAATTTGTCAGCTCAGTTAGCGGGATTAGCTTGCCGACAGTTATGGCTCACGAAAGCGAAGGGGTAAGTCAGGCAAACAAGGTAACATATAAGGGAAGATATCTTATAGAGTATTATATCATTTATTTGGGCAGAAATCCAGCGTAAAGTTTTACTGCTGCTCCTAAAAATTACTGGGTATCTGTAGCTGTTAAATTATGCTTTATATACACAATATTACAGGGTATCTTTAGTGCATACTCTGCTCGCTGTTCTTCCTGCTGAAGTATTAATTAATTATGCCAAAAGCATACACTGTATTTCCGCATTCATTTACAGAAAGACAAAAGACTTGCTCTCCCTCTCTCTCTCTCCTTTTGGAAGAGGGAGGGGGAGGCCAAAGGTCAAGCTTTGATGTGAGAGTAGCAGAGAACAGGGAGGTAGGCAGGGGGCAGAGAAAGTGCGAGCTAATGGCCTCAAATGGTTTGAGTTGCGCACTCCAGGTCTATAAAGAAAGTTACAGGCAACATTGAAAGAAGTCTGAAGACAGACAGTCTGCCTATACTTCGTGTGTGTGTGTGTGTGTGTGTGTGTGTGTGTGTGTGTGTGTGTGCGTGTGAATCTCATAACTAACTTTTGACTCAATGGGGTATTCAAAAATGATTCACTCATAAAAATTGTTTGACATTCGACACACGCAAAAAACCCAAATAAAAAGTTTGTAATGGAATTTGCCTTGCTTGGCAGGTAGAGCAGGTGAGGCAGGGGGAGACAGGGGGAGGGGAGCAGCAGGTAAGAACTGTGTGAGTGTGGCAGGGTTACCTGTGCGCTGCGGTTGAGAGTTGCCAACGTAACGAATAAAGTAACCAATTTGGCTGAACGATCTGCGTTAACAGACTCTGTCTCGCTCTCTCTCTCTCTCTTGCAGAGACTGTGCCACTTTGTAGGGTGCTACAACTGTGGCTGGCAAGCAAACACACACACACACCCACACACACACTCACATGTGCTACATAATGTAGTAGCAGGTAAGGGGGAGTCTCCTCTCAGTTCCCCCTCTAGCTTACTCCATGCTCATATGCAAGTTAATTTCATTGCCAGCGCCATGAGAGAGAGAGAGACTTCATTTTGGAAAAGCACTGCCTGCTGATTGCCTTGCCTTGTGTGTGTGTGTGTGCTGCCTGTGTGTGTGTGTGTGTCTACCCCCTCTGTATGTGTGCATACTCCAACTATTACTACACGAAGTTGCTGGCGCTGCCATTAAAGTAAATATGAACCAGCCGCCTTAACTCCCTCTCCCTCTCTCCCCCTCTCTCTCTCTCTCTCTTTCTCTCCCTCTCTTTTTCTCTCGTCTCGCGACCACAGTTGCATGCCACGCCCACGCCCTGGCAAAGCACTCAGCGCAGTTGCCATTTTGCAGCGTCGTCCAAGCGTCGCCAACTTTGCAACTGTTGCTGCACTTTGCCACTTTGCCACTTGCCACATGCCACATGGCGCATTGCAACTCCCAACTCTTTATATATATTATATATATATCTATGCCCTGCCAAATCGCATCACACTGATTATTCCTCCAAATCCACAAAATATGCAAATGTTTTGCACAATTTTCGATTTGTTTGCAAAAGTTGCCAGCGAGAGTCGAGGAGAATCGAGAATCGACAGCAAAATGTAAACAATGCTGAGGGGGAGGGGGAGGGGTCATTGGCGCCCGATTGACCCAATGCGTCTTATTGGCATTTTTAGATACCCTATAGCATAACACAAAAGGGGTATGCTAAGGGACTTAAGAAATAAGAGCATTTATCGATAACTCCAGTTGAGGCAGCAAGCGCCTATCGATATTTAACAGTGTTGTAAAGCGCTTGAGGGTTCTTAAATCATTCAAGGGGGTGTGCATGTTGAGTTCCGATTTTTTAAAGTTTAAAATTTATAATAATTTGCTATTTGCTAATCTATAAATCAAATCTAGTTTTCTACGACAACAAACTGTTTATTTTTATTGAACAAAAAACAGTGTTGCAAAGCGCTCTACAGTTGCCTAAAGTTACTGCATTTTCTACACTTTTTTTCATTTTTCATAGAGTATTTTCATAGCGAAAACAAAGTATCCTCTCGCTTTGCCAACTTTTTTGCTCATGTCATTCGATATTTTATTTTTTTTATTTTATTTTTTTCTCGTAGTTTTGATTTCTTCTATTGGCGCGTCAAGCGCAGTTCTTTTTTTCGGGGGGGATATACAACTCGCTAATAATTGATTGGTTTCAATGGAATTCTTTTATTTGAAACGATTTGCATAATTGAAGAAGCGAATCGAGCGAGCGAATCAATCGAAACTCAAATAATAATTGCCTCGATGCGTTTTTTATTTTGACTCGTTTTTCCCCTCTCTGCTCTCTGCCCATTCTTCCCCTCTTTAGCTTTAGGTCTGAATAATTGAAAGTCACATAAATTCCACACACACACAGAGAGTGAGAGAGAAAGAGAGATACATTATGGCTGGCAGTAGAGAAAGTTGTAAATTAAAAAAAAAAAAAAAAAAATGCAAATGCGACAGGAAATTCAATTTGCCAACCAAAATTGCACCACAATTAGCTGACAGCGTGACCTCTGACAGATGGCCAGATGGTCCACAGAGAGATTCCCTGGTGCATAAGGGGTAACAACATATTTATTTTTATGGAGTCATACTTTACATTTAGCTGGGGCAGCTATAAAGGAAACCAACTGCAAGTCGTTCAATTTGATTAAGCTGCTCCGACTAAATTATATACCAGAGTCGAGTAAAGTTTGTGCCACATGCATCGGCTTGTAGTTGCCACAAGCTTCTGGCCAAGATCGTAGACAGTGACCAAATAAAAAACCCAATCTATAGCTGCAACAATACGTTACCTTTTTATTGCCTTGCAGAGCAGGCAAAAATAATTTTTATAGTTGCAGAAGAAAGTGAAGTTTTTTCAAATTTATGGAATTTAAATTAAAAAAATAAAAGGAGTAAAATATACAAGTTATTAATTTATATTTTTAATTCTTTAAAAAAAGGAGTAATATATACAAATTATTAATATATTATTTTAACCAGAATTTGGCTTGTTTATCATGCTTAAACTGCTGCCAAAATAAATGCAAATTCTTTCTAAGACAGAGTTGCCTTGCCTGTACAGGGTAACTACAGGGTTGTTACGCTCTTACCACGACACACACACATAGCTGACTGTGTTATATGCATAATCTAATTAGTTGATCAGGTTAAACTCGTCTAGCAATCCTGCCCTTCCCTGCTCACCCTGCTTGACCCCATTTATGCTGATCAATTTGATGATTGCGTTATGCTGCTGCCTCTGCTGCTGCTGCTCTGGCTCTGCTCTGGCATCCTTATTTGTATGCTGCATGGCGCATTTAAATATTCAACGTATTTAACATAAATAATGCGGCACGCAGAGCTTAACGTGTATTTCACATCAAAACCTCATTAAAATTTCAGCGCGCAAATGTTGAAAATAAAAAGGTGACTGAGCTGGGCAGGATAGTCGAAGGAGGAGCAGGAAGGGAGTAAAAGAGAGGGGAGGGGGAGGAGAAGGGGCAAAGTAAAAGGTGAGGTAGGTTAAGAGAGAGAGAAAGAGAGAGAGAGAGGGTGAGACAAGCCTGGTAGTAGCAGCCAATCGTACGCATAATCAATCATTTGTCTCATGCAGTCTCTCTCTCGCTCTCTCGCTCTCTCTCTCTTAGCTCTCACTTTCTCACTCTGTGTGTGTCTCTGTCCCCGTATGTGTGTGTTCGCTCATTTGTAAAGCTTTGTACACACACACATGCACACACGCATCGCTCATACGCCGCGTGTGACACTTTGTTGCTGTTGGCCTTGATTAATGCCAAAACGTTTGCACTTTCTCCTTGCCAATTTTGGTTATTACTGTTTGTGTTGTTGTTGTTGTTGCTGCTGTTGTTGTTGTTGCTGCTGCTGCTGCTCTTTGTTTTTGCATAACAAATCAAACAGTTGACAGTTGTCACTTGTCAGTGAGTTGCACACGCCATCGCCGTCTCACTGACTCCCAGTCTCCTCTGTCACCTCTGTCTCCCCCCTCTCCTCTTCGTATACCTCCCCCATTGATACACATATTTAATACTTAATAATCACGCTCTGAAATCATATCTATAGCGTCGCAATGATGCACTGTGTCTCTGCGGCTGCCGCGTAATGGCAGCGTAATTAATTGGAAAATTGTTTTGCCTTTTCAAACTTGGCACTTGAAAAGTTTTTCCGGACACGACGACGCATTAAAAATGCAATCAAATTTTATTGCATTTCCTTTACTCTCTTTCCTCTCTCTCTCTCTCTCTCTCTGTCTCTGTGTAAACAGAATTTGTGCAACAAATAATTAATTTCATTACATTTCCCACTCGAAGTTGCGCAATATGTTTGCCCATTAAATGGCCAGCATTATACCCTGTAATTGCATGGTTGTAGGGTGTGTTCTGCTCGATATATGTAGCCATGTTTATATGGTCAGATATACCCCACAGCAGCTGGGACAGGGCATAGGCTAAACGGCTTCCAATTAGCTCACAGCGTATGTGCTACGTGCCACAAAAAAAAAAAAAGAGAGAAGGCAAAAATACGCCATCTTGCTCTGCCCGTCCTTCTACCTCTGCTTCTTCCTCTCTACCTCTCTACCTCCCTCTGTCTCTTTATCTCTCCGTGTGTGTGTGTGTCCAAGCCGTAGTTCATTAGGCCAGGGAATTAGCTCATTTACACGCCTCGCAATTCCCAGTTAAGATCGGGCCAAGCCTAACGGACTTACGACCAACGACAAACATGCGCTAAAAACTGCCAAATTGACCAAGAGGGAAAGAGAGAGAGACAGAGAGAGAGGGGAGTAGAAAGAGACAGACTAAGCTAACAATGTAACTAAACCGTTTACACAGTAGACACAAACTATGCAAAACTCAGCTAGTTAGTTTTGCCCATCAATTGTTGGCCATAAAACAAGTACTTAAAAATCCCTCACACACACACATACAGATATGCATAAATGTGTGTTAGCCAAGTAGATTTACCTTTCAAGACATTGTAGGCAAAGTCAAAAAAAAACAAGTCGGAAAGGCTACAGTCACGCGGTGACTGTAAGAGGCCATGGATTTTGAGTTTATAAAAATTTTAAAATACGATTATTGTTTATTATTTATTAAATAATAAATATTATTCCGGCACGACGGTAAATTGTTTTTTACGAATTCGTAGTGAAAACTACGGTTTTATATATTTTAATATCACCACCGAATAAATTAATTAATTGTTCGCGAGCAAGTGACACGCGCGCATCGAATAGACGAAGCGATTAATGAAGGGACAAAGCAAAACAGAATAGACAAAAGACAATAGCATAAGTTAGAACGAGAGAGAGATATGTGCATTTTTGGCGCGTGCCAAAATTCGTTACATACACACACACCAGCGTCAACTTCTTCTTCTTAAATTTAGACGTCCGTTAAAAATGCACTGACCTGCCTCACGTTGTGTGTATTGCCTCACACGCATATATGTATGCATGTGTGAGCTTCGCGTGCATGTATTGTATACATGCACGCATAAGTACAGCATGCAAAACATCTTAAAAGGCAAAATGTAACACTTAATATATAATTTATGAGATAAATATTAATAAATGGGAAATAATTCAAAAATGCATATGCTTTATAAATATAAATGTAAACAAATATAAAATACAACAAGTCGGAAAGGCTACAGTCACGCGGTGACTGTAAGAGGCCATGGATTTTGAGTTTATATATTTAAAGTAAACCTTAACGAGAGAGAGATATGTGCATTTTTGGCGCGTGCCAAAATTCGTTACATACACACACACCAGCGTCAACTTCTTCTTCTTAAATTTAGACGTCCGTTAAAAATGCACTGACCTGCCTCACGTTGTGTGTATTGCCTCACACGCATATATGTATGCATGTGTGAGCTTCGCGTGCATGTATTGTATACATGCACGCATAAGTACAGCATGCAAAACATCTTAAAAGGCAAAATGTAACACTTAATATATAATTTATGAGATAAATATTAATAAATGGGAAATAATTCAAAAATGCATATGCTTTATAAATATAAATGTAAACAAATATAAAATACAACAAAACATAAAAAAATTAAAATATGAAAATTCTATTTTCGCCGTGGGAAATCGAACCCTGGCCGTTTGCATAAGAGTCCGCCATCCTAACAACTAGACCACCGTCGCCGCGCTCCGCGCGCCCGTTAAAATTGCATTTTCAGACAATTTGCTCAAAAATGTCATATTTGTCTTCTACAACAATAACACAAATACTGAATTGAATGAGCACAAGAAAGACGAGTTTTATTTATCTATATTTAATAAGATTGTTTGTTGAAATTTGATAAATGAAATCAAATTTTATAATGATGAAAAAAAAAATAAAATAATAACTTCCCAAAAAATAGTGAAAAAGTAAAAACAAAATCAAACCGCCTTCCCGTGGGGTCGAACCTCCATCCCTTTCCCTTCGTTCGATTGCCGGCTGCTCTACATATTTGACTATCGCTGCGACTGATTGCTGAGCAGCTAAGTTACTATTTCTATCTCTTACACATACATAACCATTTTCGCATTAAAAAGATCGAAAACGCACGTGGCTGGCAGCAGCTTGCAGGCAAGGCATCACAAATCAATAGAAAATGTTAACTCGCGTAACTTCTATGTTTATTATCCGATCGGGTTGCAATTTATAGAATAGGTTCACAACGTATTTATCTAGATGTATGCAAAAGCAGAAAGTTAAGACTTCAATACTTTGCTTAATAATCACAAATTACTGATTTACGGGGGCGGTGGGCGTGGTACCCGAAATTTGAAAACGACGTTTACTGCCTAGGGTATACAGGAATCTGTATACCGAATTCGGAGTCTCTAGCTTTCTTAATAGCTGAGAATCAGACGCTCATACAGACGGACAGACGGACAGACGGACAGACAGACAGACGGACAGACGGACAGACAGACATGGCTAGATCGACTCGGCTAGTGATCCTGAGCAAGAATATATATACTTTATGGGGTCGCAAATGTCTTCTTCTACCTGTTACGCACATTCCGACAAACCTAATAGACCATGTATTTTTTTAAAATCCATGGCCTAACAAAACATAAAAAAATTAAAATATGAAAATTCTATTTTCGCCGTGGGAAATCGAACCCTGGCCGTTTGCATAAGAGTCCGCCATCCTAACAACTAGACCACCGTCGCCGCGCTCCGCGCGCCCGTTAAAATTGCATTTTCAGACAATTTGCTCAAAAATGTCATATTTGTCTTCTACAACAATAACACAAATACTGAATTGAATGAGCACAAGAAAGACGAGTTTTATTTATCTATATTTAATAAGATTGTTTGTTGAAATTTGATAAATGAAATCAAATTTTATAATGATGAAAAAAAAAATAAAATAATAACTTCCCAAAAAATAGTGAAAAAGTAAAAACAAAATCAAACCGCCTTCCCGTGGGGTCGAACCTCCATCCCTTTCCCTTCGTTCGATTGCCGGCTGCTCTACATATTTGACTATCGCTGCGACTGATTGCTGAGCAGCTAAGTTACTATTTCTATCTCTTACACATACATAACCATTTTCGCATTAAAAAGATCGAAAACGCACGTGGCTGGCAGCAGCTTGCAGGCAAGGCATCACAAATCAATAGAAAATGTTAACTCGCGTAACTTCTATGTTTATTATCCGATCGGGTTGCAATTTATAGAATAGGTTCACAACGTATTTATCTAGATGTATGCAAAAGCAGAAAGTTAAGACTTCAATACTTTGCTTAATAATCACAAATTACTGATTTACGGGGGCGGTGGGCGTGGTACCCGAAATTTGAAAACGACGTTTACTGCCTAGGGTATACAGGAATCTGTATACCGAATTCGGAGTCTCTAGCTTTCTTAATAGCTGAGAATCAGACGCTCATACAGACGGACAGACGGACAGACGGACAGACAGACAGACGGACAGACGGACAGACAGACATGGCTAGATCGACTCGGCTAGTGATCCTGAGCAAGAATATATATACTTTATGGGGTCGCAAATGTCTTCTTCTACCTGTTACGCACATTCCGACAAACCTAATAGACCATGTATTTTTTTAAAATCCATGGCCTAAAAAATAAAAAAATCATTTTACAGTTAAAAATACTGCTCAAAAATTGGAAAATTCATGTGAAAACTCTTGGGAAATGTGTGTAAAGCTTGTTGTAAATTTCTGCGACACACATAACCTCAATAACAGACACACACAGGGAAACTCTTAAGTCTGCCGTCGGGCATGAGCATGTTTCTACTCATTATGCTGCTGCTCTTTATTATCTCAGCCCCATCTTTCATATCAAGTACCAAGTACCCTCTATATAATATCTTCCTCTATCCTCTACCTTCATCAATTACAACAAAGTAAATACTCGCATACATTCAACTTAACTCAAGGAGTACCTCCTTAGAGCCAGCCCATTTTCCATCGAATAATTTCACATTTCACAACAAAATCGCGATAACTTGCAGCCGACAGACACATCGTAACATTATTTCAGCGTGGAGCATCAACAACAGCAGCCACTACGACTACGACGCGTCCTTGAGCATAATTATCTGCTACGCACCTAAGCACACACACCCTCACACACACACACCAACACGCACACACACACACAGACACCACTAGGCCTGTATCAAAAAAAAAAAAAAACAACAATAAGTAACTGTAACAAGTAAGCAACACTTAAGTGAGCCAGACCGCTAGATACCCTTGGAAAACTCTTAAGGATCCCCAACAAAATCGTACTAGGCATATTCCAGACTCATATAACTCCTGTATTTATTGTGCAATGGTATTGAAATTTGTAGAATAATAACATATTGTAATCATTTAACGATAGCTTAAAGAAAAAAAATCATATCTTTCATACAACACCTGTAAATCACATTAAAATATTTGCTTATTGATTTGCAGGGCCACTAGGCATGTTATACAAAATATTATAAATACTTCAGCCGGCTGAGATTAACATAAATCTACAAACCAAATTTGAAGTCTCTAGCAACTATATCAACTAAGATCTGGATGTTCATACAAACAAGCAGGCAGACTTTGTGGCTTCTGCCAGGGCTCCTACTGCTTCTTACACACATACATACTAAACTAACATACCCTACATGCCCCAGATACTATTTAAGGCAAATTATCATTGTTTTTAGCCGAAATTCCATATACCTTGTAAATAAAAATAGAAGCAACATTTTATAGCTTTAATAACTTTTAATTACCCCAGAGACTTAAGCTTTATCAGCATCTCTAATACTCCCAATCTCCCTCATTATTTCTCCCTCTTCCCTCTCTCCATTTCTTAACTTTACAGGGTATAAGCAGAGCAAATTCTATGCACGATAAATTGAGGCCGTCGAGCACTTAGTTAGGCTAAAAGTGTTCTATTGTTTTCAACACTTGCTGTTCCCCAGCTGTGTGTGTGTGTGTGTGTGTGGTGTATATGTATGCCTATATGTGTGTGTGTGTGGGCTATGTATATACATATATGTATGTGTGTGTGAGTTTGCTTTAATCGTTTAAGACTTATGTAGGCAACTTGTAGCAAGGAAATACACTATGCTCGCTAGAAAAAAACAGTTAACGATCAAGAAGACTATGAAAGAATGTTCCCAGGCTCTGTCTATACCCTAAGCTATATATATATATCTATATACACCCTGATTTTCTAGTGAAAACACAACATATTTAACTAGAACAACTAGAAACAGCTGCAGGTGGAAGCAGGTGTTGTGGCTTACTGGCTTAAAGCGTCACTCATTAGCACCTTTAGAAGACTGTAGACTGAGAACTAAAAGAGCTGAAAAGCTGGAAAACTGAAAAACCAAAAACGGAAAACTGCCAAATGCCAACAACAACAACAAAAGAAACAGCAGCAGCAGCAGCAGCAGCAGCGGTTGCTGCCAGACAAAAGACTAGAAAATGTTGTAGTATTTCAATTGCACCGCAAGTAGAAAACGTCGACACAGATAGAGGACAAAAAGGAAGTAAAAAGAAATGGACTATGGAAAGGGCAAAACAAGAGGCTGATGAAGATAAAGGTGAAGACGAAGGAGAATAAAACACTTGAGACTGGGAGAAGAAATCACAACTTAATTGTTGCGGTCGTTTCGTTTTGCTTCAGCCTCGAGTTGGGAACTTCTAGCCAATGAATGAATAATTAAACAAAGAAATGCAGAAATAATTAAATACATATACATATATAGTATGTATGGTACATCTACATATACGTATACATATATAATTGAAATGCCAACGGAACTGGAACCCAGCTCAGTCTGTCAGAGCGAGAAGGTAATTAAAATGTGGAGGGCTTTAAGCAGGGCAAACTACGGAATTGTACGAGTATTTAGTTGAAAAATAATTAAAACAAGGTTGACCCAAAAATCATGTCAAAATCGACAAAAATTTTACATGTAGCATCCGCAGTAGGCCATCTGACCCTACACCCACCATAACTTTCTTAAAAATCCATCGATTTTCTTTCGTAATGACATTTTGTTTATGTTTTAACCTCCTGAGTGATTCTACATTTAAATAATTGTAATACGATTTTTTGAAATATTCGATTTTTTTTAAATTTATAGATAAGGGTCCCCCCTTGCAAATTTGGGAACAATTTTTTATTCAAAATTTTTAAGTTTCGAGTTTTTACTTTTAATCGATAGAGGAGGTAAAAATTAGTACTAAACAAAAAATCATGTCAAAGTCGACCAAAATTTTGACATGCAGCATCCTCAGTAGGCCAGCTGACCCAACCCTACACCCACCATAACTTTCTTAAAAACCCATCGATTTTCTTTCGAAATGACATTTTGTTTATGTTTTGATTTCCGTTGTAGTTCTACATTTAAATAAGTGCAATAAAGTCTTTTTGAAATTTTCGAATTTTTTTAAATTTGAAAATTTGGAAACAATTTTTTTTCCCAAAATTTTTGGTAAATTGCGAGTTTTTACTTTTAATCGAAGTTATGGATAGCAAAACAATAGAATATTCAACAGTGTGAATTGGCCAGCTTGCCATATATATGTTATTCCCATACCTGTTGCCAGTGGTATGACACAGCTTGCCAGACATATGACAAGTCAGTTTGCCAGCGCAGCAGTTCAATAAATCAACTTTTCTTACCTTCTTTGCTTTGGCTAAAAATACTCGACTTTAAAAGCAAAACTTGTTCAATTAATTTGCGAAAAAGACAAACAGCAACAGAGGAACAAGACGTGGGAGAAGAAGAGCAAAACAAAAGAGAGAGAGAGGAGGGGGGAGGAAAGGAGAGTCGAGGGACAACTGTGTTGTTGATTCCAATGAGCAGAGCACTTGAAATATGTCTTGCAACAGTTGCCCAGTTGCCCCAGAGAGAGAGAGAAAGAGAGAGGAAGTAGAGAAGTAGAAGGAAAAGAGGGGGAGATAGAGACATTCATGTCGCTGACGTTGTTGTCATTTGTTGCCAATCCGAGAGAGACAAGATAAACTATGTGTGTGCAACATATAGTATACCATATATATATAAAAAAAAAAACATTTTAGTGCTTAATTCTCGGTCTCGGTCTCGCCCTCAGTCTATTTCTAGTTCTGTTTCTATTTCTATTTATTCTTCTTTTTGTAGTTCTTGAAACAGTTGTATCTCATTGCGTTCTTCATTCGATTTAATGTGTTTCAAACCACGCGATTAACTTTGTCGCCCCCACAGAGACAGTGATGCCTGGCTACGTGCTCTGCATTGAGTGAGCTGCAACTGGTACTATATATCGTACATATATATAGCATACTCTATCTCTAGCTAGAGTCGCGTAGTTAAGCATACGCCGCGTTGGCCAAGTTTAATGACAATGGCTGCAAATGGCGCTGCCAAAAGTAAAACCCACATGACATTCAAGACTCAAGGGCTCAAGGCGGGGGCTGCCTTTGTTTTTATGTGTGTGTGTGTGTGTCTGTGTGTGTGTGTGTGTGCTATGAAGTGGGGGCGTGTCAACGCCCTCTGCCATCGTTGGGCAATAAAAGCAAAGATGAATTTTATTGGCAACAATTGTCCTACTCACCCCATGCCCAACTTTATTGGCACATCATTTGAGTGTGTGTGTGTGTGTGTGTGTGTGTGCGGCATTGATGACCAGGCTGACAGGCAGCCGTACCCCGATCCGCTTAAGAGTACCCAATTCCCTGGCCATAGAAGTAGAAGAAGCAGCAACATTGCGTGCCATAAAGTCGCAATCAAACCATCAGCAATCCGGCAAACGCAACGGAAACTATCACAAACGGAAACGGAAATGCACACGCACACACACACGCACACACACGCACGCAGGAGACGCCTAACGACATATGTAGACAGGCAAAATGATAAGCAGATAAACACACGAAATTGTAGCAAAACGATGGATGTTGCGACCAGAAAGAAAATGCAGTAAAGCAGCTGCCCGACTAACAAATACCCTGCCAGCTGGCCTAGCACGCCATGAGATGTATATCATAACTATTTATATTTTATTTTTTACTTTATACTTTTTTCACTTTTATTTTACTCCCACGCATATACCCTTTTATACTATGTAAGTGCAGGGTATTATGCGTGTAGCGTGTAACGAAACGGAGGCAAATTTCCAACCGGTTGGACACTTAAGTTGGCAACAGCATGAGCTACTCCAGTGCGACTGCTCGTTTCGTTGGCTGCAACTGGTCAAGTGAATTGGCCAACAAGAGGCCAAATGAGAGATTGGCAACAGCTGCTGCCAATTGGCCCTAAAAAAGGCTACAATAAGCCGAAAAACTTGCAGTGTAAATTGTTGAAATTCACAGCAATTCTAGCTCAAGTTCAAGTTCAGCATGAGCAAGGAAACTCCAGGTAATATACCTAAATAATATATAGAAAAAAAGAGTAGAATGAAAGAGTAGATAAAAGAATAGAAAAAGGAGTAGAAAATCCAAAAACCAACAGAAAAATCTCTCTTTACTTAGCTGTATTAAAAATGAAAACGAAAAAAGAAAACTAAAAATTCGTTTAGGGATTTCAATCGCAGTTGCAACTCTAATTCGTTAGCCATTGATTTGGCCAGCAAGGGGAAAGTTTGTTCAATTTGCCCTGAGGCAGTGAGTGGAATTGAACAGAAGAGAGGGACGCGACGCGGGCTGCACTTGCCCCCCCCCGCACACGGCATGCAGCAATTAAAAAAAGTGTTGCCTACTTTTTTGGGCGCCCGCGTAAACTGACTGGCAATGTCAGCTCGCGGCCAAAAACAGCTACATAAGCCATTAAAAATGCCACACAGCAGGTTACAAACAACTCCCCCTCACACTCACACACACAAGGGGTGTCTCGTACAGCAGCAGAATAAACAGAGCAAAAACCTTTGGCGAAAAAACAGCAAACAGAGCAAATCTCGAAAGGCTTAGCTAATGACAATTTAAGGATTTTGTGATTTTGTTATTTACATAAATTTACAGTCGAAACGCGACGGGCGTGAACGACAACGAGCAGCTAACAGCAGAAAAAGGGTTAAAAGTGTTTTTAAAGCCCAACGAAAAAAAAAAAACCTTATTAAATTCTATGCAAAATCTAAAAGTAAATAGAAATAAAACGTGAGTAAAAGCAGGAAATAAAATCGAGGAGAAAAAAAAATATAACACGAATTTTATACACTCAACAGCATTGTGCGGTATTTTTCTAGCCGTTTTTTTAGCTGCATAAAAAATAAAATACAAAAAAACGTGAGAAAAATGAGAGAAAGCTGCACACAAACGACTGTTAAAGCGATTAAGGTGCCCAAAGCTGTTGAATTGTTTGATGGGTTTATCTTTTCAATATAGTATATAGTAAAGCTGCATTTTCAACTTTATACTACTCTATAGAGCAGAGGGGAGGGAGGGAGGAGAGTGGAGAAAAAAGCCAAGAGCTTAGCCCTATTTAAAGCCAAAACAACAAAACAAAATCAACTTCAAACGAAAGTTATGAGTTTCAACTGAATTTTGCAAAGTTTCAAAAAAAAGTTACTAACCTTATACACTCCATCTGCAGATTATGCATATATATAGAACATGAATATATAATATTATATATAGTCGGTTTAGCTGGCTGAGCGTGCCATCGCTTTATTTCTGTCAACTTTTCATAAATTAATTTGCATTTCAATGTCGGCGGTCGTTGGAGAAGTAAATTAACTTTTTGGGACACCCTGCCCTCTCCCCTCCCCCACACACATAAATATAAACGGAAGTGGATCGCCTCTTGGCCACTGAAGGGTCCATTAGGAGACCTAAATGACGACACTGTACAACATAGATTTGAAGTCGGCCCTCATCAGCTCGGGCAACTCTTTTTTTATTTTTTTATTTTACACTTCATATTGAAAACTTTTAGGTGATTCTAAGTTATTAGAATGTCAGTCTTATAGGGCAATCCCAGGGCTGCTTAAGTGAAAGACGGTGGTGCGTGAGTTAAGCAGATACCCTGTATTCAATTAATTTTTTAAATTTAATATTAATTAAATAATAATAAAATAAAATGGAATCTACATAATGCACCCTATATATAATATATATTTATGTACTGCACATACCTACTGTCTATACAAATTTCAGCCTACCCTACGCTGCCTGCTAACCGCTATAGGGTATTAGAATTGAACTTAAAAAGATTCAAACAGACGACAAGTTGTCGCTTCTCAGTGTGTGTGTGTGTTTGGGAGTGTGTGTGCAGTGCACGCATTAAACGTAATGTCATTCCCACAAGTACAAACACACACACACAGATATATACATATATATACCACATATTCTATGTATACTTGGGGTATACAGACAGCAAAAAAAAAAGAAAAAAAAAAGAAAAAATAATGCTAACACCTTGATGACATATGCCAACCAACTTGAACGACAATGACACGAGACCCAACATACAGCACGCCCCCTTCCCGCTTCCAACTCTTCTTACCACCCTCTTCTCTCAGCCCTCCCCCCTCCCCCAACTCTCAGACCACCTACCAATCAGCCTCCCTAATGCCGTTGCCATTGCCGTTGCCGTTGTTGTGCTACGCAAAGCGCTGAGGGAAATGTTACTCCACTTGGGGGAAAAGACAACGCATCGCAACGGGGGGAGGGGGACAGGGAAGGCAGATTAGGACAGGGGAGGGAGTTAAGCTTAGGGGACGGGGCGTCACAGAACGGTAGTTACGTACGAAGCTGGCGGCGTTTGGATAATCAAAGTGTATTTAAAAAACAACAACAACAACAAAGAAAACAAATGCGCAAAAAAAAAGAAAATGAAAGTGCAAAATGAGAAAAGATCTAAACTATGGATAATCCCTAATATATCTCACAACAATCATATTATACAGCAGTTTAAGAAAGATAAGATTTGCAGAAATTTTAATTCGATTTGCTTGGGATATCATCTCAAGCAGTACATTGAATAAATTAAAAACAAAACAAAAAAATCAAGTTACGATCGGTGTAGGCCTGTTGAGGGTGTTACATGTCTAATTTTTTGACCACTTTGACATGATTTTTGGGCCAAAATTAAGTATCGTTTAAAATCGATTTAAATGTTTGTTTAGTACTAATTTTGACCTCCGCAATCAATTAAAATTAAAAATTCAAGATTTTAAATTTAAAAAAAAAAATTTTTGTGAAATTTCATAGGGGGGACTCTTAGCTAAATTTGCAAAATATCGAATCACTCGAAAAGTAAACAAACGTGCAACCCCTCTCATAATTTTAAGCAGAGAATTCTGCACAAATTATTCCACTACACATGGTTTACTTGCTCGCACTTATACGTGAGTAATAAGCAAAGCGAATCGTTACGACGTCGACGTCGACGTCAACTGCTCATAGCAGCACGCCGTCTGCTGCTCGTAACGAACATTTGTACTGAAAACGTTAACTTGAATAACTTCTGTGTTATTAGTCCGATCGGATTGTAATTTGGAGGATATATTCATATATCATTAAGCTTTATGTATACTGTAGCAGAACATTATGCATTCAATAGTTTCTTTAATAATCAAACATTTGACATAAACTTGATCTGCCATAACCCATCAGCCCAAACAAAGTAAAGAGTATCTTCAGGTCCAGCTGTTGCCATATTATTGTAAGTTGGCAAAGAAATAACGAATAAACGAAAAATCAGAATCAACTGTTTACGATTTCATAGCCATGTTAGGCTATTCCCCCCCCCCCTCTCTCCCCCTATTCCCCCTGGCTCAGGCAGCGTTTTTACCGTTTTTACTTGTTGTTGCCTGCCGCCTGCGACCCCCATAAAGCACACGGCAAACGGCTGGCACATAGTTCAACATGGGAGGGGAGAGGGAAGGGTATAGCAGGGGCGGGGAGATGGGCAGAGTTAACCTGCAGCTGGAGCCAGGCTGGAGCAGGCGTTATTGCTGACGATGTTTGAAGTTGTTTTTCTTTCACTTTCGTTTCGGGTTTGGCTGTTTTTCTTTTTCTTCTTCTGTTTAGGAGTTCATATTTTTCGCAAGAAAGGAAAATTGGGAAATGCAATTTGTAAAAATGTCACGCGGCTCGCATGAAATTGAAATGTGGCCGAGACAGGGACGGATATAAAGATAGAGAGAGAGGGAGGGAGGGAGAGACTAAGCACTGCGCTGCTCTCATTTGAATCGGGCCAAAGATTTAGCAACAAAAAGCATTAGGCAAAAGTCATGGAAGGCAACAACAAAAAAAAAAACAAAATGGACGCTGCTCTCTCTCTCTCTCTCGTAGGGCAGACGGGGGAGACCCCAATGGACGCGTCCGAGAGGAAATAAAAATGTAAATGTAACCAGAGGCCGTTGCCGTTCTGGCCTAAACCTAAACCTCAAATGAAATTATGACACCAAGTGCGTGTGTGCGAGTGTGTGTGTGTGTGTGTGTGGGAGTGTATGTGTGTGTGTGTGTGCGTCTAGGTCTAGGTGTGCGTGCGAGAGCCAAAAGCGGACGATGTCAACAATAATAACTCGAGGGCGGCCATCCGGGGGGAGTTATAATATCTGTGCACTAGCCGGGCCTAGACAGAGGCCCAACAGCAGGCGAATAGCCAGGAAGGGGGAGGTGGGTCAAGAGGAGGAGGAGGTGGCAGTAGCTCCCCTCCAAGGGGCAAAGCGAGAGCGAATGTTATAAAATTTGAGTGCAGTTGCCAACAAAAAAAGAAACATTTGAAAATACCGTCGAAAATGTTTGCCAGACACGCGCAACGGGGCAACGGGTCCGCCGACTTAAAGCCTACACCAGTTACCCTGCCCCCCTCTCGGGATAGACCTCATTGGAACCGCAGTGCTGCCAAATGGTCAAGCCATAAAACAACAACAAAACCCACAACAAATCTAAAACAAGCGCAAGTCGCAAATGAAAATGAAAATGAAATACATTCACATAATTTGAATGCCAGAAAAAAAAACGAGAAGGAAAACCTTAATAAAATAAACAAAAAAAAAAAAACAGCACAAGGTCAGCAGCTCAAGTCCAAGAAAGAAAAAAAAAACAAAACAAAAACAAAGTCAGGCAAAATAAAAAGGGACAGCAATAAATGAAAACTGTTTCAATAGGTCGCCCTTGCAAATTCGAAAAAAAACGCAAAAAAAAAAATTTAAGAAATATCTGCAACATTGAGAAGGCAGTGATTCAATATATTGCTAGAGGTGCCTTAAGAGTATGAAGAAGATCAACAATCTGATGTTTTGATACTGTGATACAGTGGGTAGCAGATTCTATATACTGAGATAATAGATCACAGCTCTATAGTATGTATATCTACATTTTCTTTAATATATTCAAATATTTTTTTTCTTTTTTAAAAATTATTTGCTTAACATTAACTATATAGGAAAGTATTTTAATTATAAAGAATGCCATGAAAAGAGAAATTATATATATGGCATTGATATATCGCAAAAAGAAAATAAAAACTATTGTGCAATTTTATCGATATTAATTATTAGATTAGATTATAAAAGTTTAAGAAACTGCAAGGGTTTCTTTAATTATATTAAATACATTATGAACCAAAATCTTGTAGATTTAAATATGAAAGTATCAGTTAAAAATGCCGTATTAACTAAAATAAACACCTCGATTATCGTTTATGACAATCGAATTAATTTATATTCTACTGTATAATAAAGCAACTGTTTGAATTGTATAAAATTTAAATAAATTTCGCTTTAAACAAATGTTAACTTTGGCAATTTTCCGATTTTGTATTCGCATAAAATGGCAGCGACACTGGTTACAGTTAAAAGCAGTGTCAACAGCGTAATATGAGAGAAAGTTTTATATATTTTTTGTTTTTTTTTTTTTTTTTTTTTTTGCTGGTACTGTTTGCTTTTGGTATATTCGATTTAAAGCGCAACTCGCGCGCGACTCCAGTTGAGTTTCTGCCTTACCCCATTTGTCTCTGGGGGGAGGGGGGAGTTTTGGTTTCAAAGGGGGAGGGAGGGAGATGCGGTCTGCGGAGGCGGGCGGGTCTGTTAGCGCTGTTAGCGGGTCTTGGTGGCGTCAAATTTATGGCTCTTGGCATCGCATCGGGCAATGCAAATTGTCAACATTGGCAAACGTCAAATGCTTTTGGCGTGCGGCACTTTTAAGTGCCAGCAATTTTGACAGCGCCACAAATGCATAAAGCGAACAGGCCAAAGGCGAAGCCAACCCAGGAAACAGTGCTGCGAAATGCCACAAAACGAGCGGGAGCGAACGACACCAGCGACAAATCATGCGATAGCATATTTGAAAAGCTATGTCAGTCACGACCTTGACACCCTGTGCTCCATGCCCTTTCGTAGAACTTCCCTTTTTTTTGTTATCATCACTTGACAAAGAGCTCTACAAATCTTCCGCTTATTTGTGTATATAAATTCCTATATATTATCGTAACTTGTACATCTTTCTTCCTATCGTATCATACTTCTCTTGCTTTTCCTCTCTTCTTTTCCTTTCTTTCTTTGCGATCTTAAGATTTCTGCCTCGCATATGCCTAGCTCTACTCATTTTTCTTCTACAGCTACCTTTACTATTTATACCCTTCGACCATTGAAAATGGTCAAAAAAGGGTATACTAACTTTGTGCAATGTATGTAACAGGCATAAGGAGGCGTGGCAGACCCCACAAAGTATATATATTCTTGCTCAGGATCACTAGCCGAGTCGATTGAGACATGTCCGTCTGTCTGTCCGTCTGTCCGTCTGTCCGTCTGTCCGTCTGTATGAGGGAACGGATCTCAGCTATTAAAAAAGCTAGAGACACCAAATTTGGAATGGAAGTTCCTATATATAAGAGGCAGGTGAAGTTTATGTTAAATGTTCGATGCCACGCCCACCGCCCCCGCAAATCGGTAATTTACGATTATTAAGCAAAGTATTAAACTTAGAAAGTTCTGCTTTGGTATGTATAATGCTAAATGCCATATGAACATATCCCCCAAATTACAATCCGATCGGACTAATAACACAGAAGTTATTCAAGTCAACGTTTTCAGTACAAATGTACGAGCAGCAGCCTGCGCGCTGCTTTCAGTAGTTGACGTCGACGTCGACGTCACTCTTAACGTGCGTCGCTGTGTGAGTGTGAGCGAGAAAGCTATATGTAGTAGAAATATTTGTGCAAAATTTCTGTTTGAAATTATGAGTGTGGTTACACGTTTGTAACGGATTTTAAAAATTGGGAGAAGGGTATCCTACTGTCGGGCGTCGACTGTAGCCATATCCACTTGTTTTCGTTTACAATATTCCTACACTTCCAAAACTTTACTTTCATATAGGGTTTTTTATTATTCCTTCTCTTCCACTTAAGCCAATATGCTTTTCACTCTGCTTTCATCTTTCTAATTGGCAGTTACTTTTCTGTTTTCCACTCAAAAACAATGAATGATTGAACATCACTCAGGATACCTATCAGTTAGAATGTATATTATGCAGGAGCAAGAAATAATTAAAAGGAAATAAATTATACATACAGTATATTATATTATTAAACAGAAGCAAAAATTAATTAAAAGGAAATAAATTATAATAAAAGAAATAAGTTAAAAATAAACATTTATTTTTGTAATTAGGGTATCCTAAAGTCGTGCAACCATCTAAACACATTTGTGTAGTGCCTGCAAGTAGTTTTTTCTGTTTTGTTATTTTACTCTCTGCCTTTTTTCTGCGCTTTTGTAAGAATGTACCAACTCGTAAATATGAATACCTAAATAGGTATTATTTCTTTTATTTTTTTTGCACAAACGCAGTTATAAATGCATGAAAGGGAGATAGACAGAGGGAGAGAGAGGGAGAGGGAGAGAGACAGGGTCTGTGTTTATGCATTCAAATGACAGCATTGAAACTAAAAACAGGAGGACAGGACTACACACAGGAAGAGCTTGTAATGTCTGCTCTTGACTTTTCGCAAATTGCAAAATGCAACAAAAACATCTAACAGGAAATGACAATAAGAGCCTCACACACACTCACACACACACAGACACACACAACCCTAAAGGCAATCAGAATCAGATAGTTTTCCTTTCAAAACGCTTTGAGTTCCTTCGATTGCGTTGGAAGAAAAGCAAGAAAAATATGTTGGAGAAAATATTATGATGTGCTGGAATTCCTTGACTTATAATACTTCTATTGAAATAGAAAATAAAAATAAAATAAATGCTGATATTATTTTCTTATATTTAAATTTAAAAATTTAAGAAAGTATTGTTTTTCCTACCTGTATGAGCAGTTATTTATTTATTTTATACTACACTTTTTGCTTGTTTTTTTTTTCAAACATTTTCGCAACAATTCCAAAAAAATATAAAAGTAATTATGTTCAATGCGCGAACCGTTACAGAAATTCAAAATGTCGCACAATTAACCGTTTGATTTAACAGTTAGCTCGGGTTTCGAGTTTCGAGAAACGAAGAACGAGTTTCGAGAGTCTGTGGAATCGCTTTTTTGTTGTTTTACTACTGCGCTGCCCTCAGCGAGGCGCAAGCGAACGCTGGCGTTGTCGATGCTGAACTGCGGCTACTTGTTGGCATTCGTCGTCCTCGCCAGCGCAAGATGCGAAGCGCCAAGCGGCAGCAAGCCTGGCGCCAAGAGCAACATCAACATCAACGAGCCGACGACAATGGGACAGAGATGCAACAGCGGCTCCTCGGCTCCTGTTGCCGGGCTCGTTTTACGAAAACTCGTTCTCCTATACGAATTCGCTGCGCTGCACATTGTCTGCTGGGTAACCTGCCAGCGCTTTGCAGCAGAAGCTCTCTCTGAGCTTTTTGGCGGCAGATTTGAATATCTTTGCAGCGCAAGCTTTATTCATTCAAATTTACGCGCGCATTTCTGCACAAAATGTACTGCTTTATCAACTAATTGCAATGTCCATAGTTGACTACTGCTTGTGACTAATATGTCGGCAATGCAGTGTAACAGTGCAGTATCTGCGCATCAGCTGTCGCCTATCGAAAATAATACTGAAAAATACTTTCTATCGTTTCATATTTCACAGCACTGCGCATATTGAAAATTTCGTTGACAGTCTAAAAATAAAAACAAACAAAATTACCAAGAATATGTAAAAAATTTAAATTATTTAAGCAGCAAACGTAAAATATCGATGCATCGCTTGCGCAGTAATCGTTGAACTGTTGCCTATCGATATATCGATGTCGCTGCTGCATGCACGCAGATGGCGCATCTCGAAATGCCCGAGGAGAACGAAATAAACGAGAATGATTGTTGTGGCAATGGATGCACCAACTGCATTCTGGACAACAAACCAAAGCCCACACAGCGTGCATTGCTGGCGGGGAAGCGGAACGTGATACTAAACTACGCCAAGTTTCGACTGCTTGGCAACGAAGCACACGAGCACGATGAACAGGTGCGTCTGTTGCACTTTGGCTACGCTCAGACCGGCGACGACGATGGCATCTTGGACATTCCGCCTGGACATCATGTAATGCTGCGCGTCGAATTCCTGGGACTCTTGCGTCCCTATTCACCCTACTGGACTGACTTTGCGCGCAAAGAATTTAAAATTCTGGTGAAGCTATGGCCAGGTGGGCGCATGTCCGACTATTTGTCAGCTGTGCGACCCGAGCAACTGCTCGAGTTTCGTGGACCCATAGGAAACTATGCACACGATGCGAATAGCAGCAAATACATTGTCATCATTGCCCAAGGCGTTGCCATTGCACCCACTATGGCGCTGGTAGAGCAAGTGCTGGACAACGAGGATGATATGAATCGCATACTGCATCTGATCTGTGCTCGGGATCTGCAGCACGTGTATTTCCGTCAACGTCTTCTGGAGTTCGCCCAGTACTGGAACTATCGCAGTTGCCTCTACTTGGCACATCAGCCATGCACCTGCTGTGCGGGCAATGAGTCGTCCTCGGCGGTCAAGTGCCAGCAGCAGCTGCATGGGCTACACTACAAGGAAGCAGCACATGCGGGACGTCTTGATGACTTCCAGTTAACCTCGCTAGTCACCAGCCACCGTGACGCACCTACAATTTGTATTATAGCGGGACACTCAACCTTCCAGAAATCCATGCGGGTCATGGTTACAAGTTCATTGAATATATCAGACGACGATGTATACCTATTGTGAATGGTAAGAGTATTCACATAAAGATTACCTTTATTTTTTGATAAAACAAATATATGAATTTTCTAAAAGATCGGCAAAACTGTTTGAACTCAGCTCCAGCAGCGACTTACTATCTGGACAGGGTAGCAAAAAGTCGTTCAGCTAACGAGCTATGCAAAAAAAGAGTGCGAGTGCGAGCGAGAGTGCTGGAGAGCGGCGTGTGAGTCAGCTTATCGCATCGAAACTCCCGCTGAAATTGCGAAAAGCTGCCGTCAGTCACGAGCGACACATCGAGCCGTCAACAACAACTTGATTGCGGCAGCACAATGGATCAGAGACGCCTATCGCCCATGTACGCCAACTATGAGGATCTGCGTGCCTCTGAGGTGCCCAGTCCCAGCAGCACCAATGCAACGCACATAACCATTATGCCATCGGCACAGCAGCAGCAGCTGGAGGAGCAGCAGCAATTGCCAGGGCGACAGGATGTGCCACAGCCAAGTGGATCGGGATCGGGATCGGCAGCTCGTGCCGCAGGTGTACCACAATATCGCGGCTTCAAGACCTGTAAGAACCCATTCAATCCAACGATAAGATACTATATTGGCAACTACAAATTCGGCGATAAGATCAAGAGCGAGAGAGAGAGAAAGATAACGATAGCTATTCTTGGAATTCCTGCCCACTTTACGTTAGATCTATAAGCAATTGCATTTCTCAAACACTTGGAACGTAAACATTTAAATGGCCTATATATCATATATTCGAGAGACTGAGTCAGAAACCCGAAATAATGTTTACAGTTTATATCTATATACAATCGATGATATCAAGCTCATAATGGATTAAATGTAATTGTTTCCGTTATCGAGTATTTTGTAAACATACTCTGTAGAGGCTGATTAGATATAGGGAAAAATGCAGATAATAATATTTTATTTTATTAGGTATTTAAAATTGCAAATACTTATGATCATTTCCGATTTCTTAACTGATGATAGTAAGGCACTTCTTAGATAATTGCTTTTAATTTGTAAGATTTTGGAAACACTCAAAATTGGAAGCAGATTATTTCAGCGTATTATATGATATTCCTATTATTATTATCATTTTTATTAATCTCTTACCTTTCGCAGCTGAAAACGAACCCTTGGGCGTCATGGAGTTTCTGGTCACGTTGTTCTCGACGCTGATATTCATCATCACGTGCCCCATCTCGATTTTCATATGCTTCAAGGTGGTGGCGGAATACGAGCGTGCGATCATCTTTCGATTGGGTCGCTTGAGCGGCGGTGCTCGCGGACCGGGCATGTTCTTCATACTGCCCTGCATCGATGAGTATCGCAAGGTGGATCTGCGTACGGTTACATTCGGTGTGCCGCAGCAGGAGATGCTGACGAAGGATTCGGTGACGGTGACAGTCGATGCTGTTGTCTATTATCGCATCAGTGATCCGCTCTATGCCATTGTGCGTGTGGAGGATTACAGCACTTCGACACGGCTGCTGGCAGCCACCACATTGCGCAACATTGTCGGCACAAGGAATCTCACCGAGCTACTGACCGAACGTGAGACATTGGCGCATCATATGCAATCGACACTGGACGAGGCAACCGAACCATGGGGCGTCATGGTGGAACGTGTTGAAATGTAAGTGGAGAGTGAAGTAATGTCCTCGCTTTTGGGTTAACTAATAAATCTCCTTCGATGCTCGCGCAGTAAGGATGTCTCCCTGCCCATTTCCATGCAGCGTGCCATGGCCGCTGAGGCGGAGGCAACACGCGATGCACGCGCCAAGGTAATTGCTGCAGAGGGTGAAAAGAAATCGGCCAATGCCCTGAAGGATGCCTCCGATGTGATCTCCTCCAGCCCCTCGGCACTGCAGGTATGTGTTAAGCTCTGATTGCCTGCGTATGGATAATTCTAATGCCGCCTCTTCCTAATCCTCTCTAGCTGCGTTATCTGCAAACGTTGAGCACCATTTCGGCTGAGAAAAACTCGACAATTGTCTTCCCACTGCCCATGGAGCTATTGACACCATATCTGGCCAAGTATGCGCCCATGATGCAGTTGCCACCCAAGCCGCAGCCACACTCGGATCAGCCAAACGATCCCACATTACTCTCGTATCCGCAGCAGACGATACTCTAAAGTATTTTCGAAAGAACAACAATATTTTTAGAATAGGTCTGACTTGTCTGGTATTTATACATTATATATGTTGACTTATGTGTTAGCTGTATACTAAATATGATATATAATATACATGCGATCTATCTATGATACCAAAAACACATATATATAAACGTATATCAGTTTATTTATTATATAGTAATTTGAGAAGCCAATATTATATTGTATATCCAGAGATCGCAGCGAATTGCCATACCATATATAGTAATTTCCCACAAATCAAGTTACGATATTGCTTCATTCTAAGCTGTCATTGTTTTCTTTCGGAAACCCCAATCAAAACGAGAAGATAAACCCGCTCATGAGTAATAGTATATGTATATATATATATATATTCACATTTTGTAGGGCGTTCATCGAGCTTGACACAAGAATCCCCTCGATTGTACTCTACTCCGGCTTATCGACACGTTCTGTAATTTCAATTTTGCCGGCTGCAAAGAAACAAGCTCGACTCAAGCCAATAGCGTGACTAATGGCAATTATCATTGTGGGACTCCCTTATCTATACATGAACATACATATATGGTATACGAATATATTCACGACGAACGAGTGAATGTGCAAACTGGTCGCAATTAAATTTGATTATTTTATTTATTCAAGCGCCAAAACAAATTCGTAAAGATAAATTCGAAACTTGGGAATCGCATATTTGTTTTCCCTCAATAAATTTGTGTCTGTTTGATTATATATTTTCGGGAATTCGAACATTTTAAGTTGAATGATCGTGAGAATATAAGCAAATTTTGAGATTTGGTTTATTAGATATGAAATATCTGAATTCTTATGATAAACATTGAACTTTTTGTACAATACATTGTTATCCTGTTGTACGATTTCATTCAAGCGATAAGCCCTCGATTCGTATATATCCATATATGGTATAATTGAAATTTTAAGGCATTGACTCTCCATGCTGTATTCTATTGATTCCATGAAAAAGCTTATCGTACATACTATGCTACCTATCAAGAAGAGATAAGCCCAGAACAAGCGAGAAAGAGTTTAATGTGCAAGATTAAATGCACCATACTGTATATACATATATATTTGCAGAAATACACAGCTCTACACATAAATAGTGAACCATATAGACACTCCCCAATCCATAACTTGGTCAGAAATCATCAGATTTCCTTGAGAGAGGACTTTTTATACATTATTTGACTTCTTAATTGATTATGCAACAAAATATTACGAATGTAGAATTTTCAAAAATTCGGGTCTTTCATATGTTACCTCCTTGCCTAACTTAGGACCCCTATAGGGACCCTTGTATGCCTAACTTCGTCAAAAACCATCCGATTCTCATGGGGGATGGCTTTTTCTCCATGATTTTCCCTCTTTATTTATTTAGCATCAAAATATTACGAATGTAGAATTTTTAAAAATTTGGACCTTCCGCATGTCTTCCAAACTACCTCCTTGCTCGATTTTGGGACCCCTATAGTATGGAAAACTTTGACAAAAATCATCCGATTTCCTTTGAGAGTTAACTTTTTATCCATTATTTGGCCTCCAGATTGATTCTGTTTAAAAAAATAATGAATATAACATTTTCAAAAATTTGGGTCTTCCTTATGTCTTCCAAGCTACCCTTTTTCTCGATTTCAGTAACCATAGAGAGCCTCTAGTATGGAAAACTTTGTCAAATATCAACTAGATAGGATCTACATAAAAAAAATGATGAATATAACGTAACGGTAATTTCAATCTTCCAGAGTATACGAAAGTGATAGCCCTCTATCGGCCTCATACGATTCCGTTACTATCAGAGTACTCATTCGCTCCACATTACATTATGAGTACATTAAATGTGAATTCCCTTCGCAGTGAATGTCAACTGAGTTTCCGAGCGATAAGAGTTGAATGAATGTAAGAAAAAGAAGAGAAATAACAAACCAAATGCCATTCAGAGTAGACAGGAAACAAAATATTGAAATAAACAAATAAATTTGAACGATCTTTGTGAGAAAGAGACATAGCTTAAGGCATTCATCTCACTCACTTTAGTGAGCTATTGCGGAGGTCTCACTCACTCACTAATTAATTAAGTATACTCATGATATGAACATGAATATATATATTTTACTTGGCTTTATTTAACAAGAACAACAACAACAAATGACTATATAATAGCAATAACAAGATTTGTGAATCACACGATTCACTCGCTTATGGTCGGTATGGTGCCATCGTTGAGCCACCTCACATTAAGTCTCTCGATCTGATGCTTCATGAAGATAATGCCATACAATTCATACTGTATATCCAACAGTTGTGTACGATGTGTTCTTGGTACCTTCATGCCCACAACCAGAGCCAACAGCGCGGTGATTATCATAAAGACAAATCCCTGAGCCATCAGGGTACTCTCATCCGTCGAATAGAAATACGAGTTGGTCGCATTGGCCACAAAATAATAGTACACTATGCTGGTGCTGAGCAACTTCAGGGTGTACGAGGCGAAGATAATGCACTCGGTAAAGCGTAAGTGCGTCACCTCCAGCTGCACGATCTGTAGACTCGAATATGACATGCCGAAGAGCAGCAGCAGGAACCAGAATGTCACCTTGGATCCCGTCGTGCCATAGATGATCATGCCCAGCACAGTGATCAGTATAAGCAGCAGCTGCATGCTGACAAACTGCACCTTCACCGAGAAGAAATACAAGCACACGATCGCCAGCACGCTACCTGCAAAGATCACCCAGAACATGGAGTCTATATTCGCCAGACTATCCAGACGCATGGCCGAGTTGAGGGCAAACCAGAAGACCAGATAGATGAAGAGAGCATATTGTACCGCTTCGACGAAGAGGACCAGCAGCATGACATGCCATTGTTGGTTCTTGGTCACATAGAAGAATTGCAGCCGCTTGATCACCTCCTCGCGCGGCTCAAAGATGCTGCCATTCGCATTCGCAATGCGCAAATCATTGTCCAGACTATTCACCACATCCACTGTGCCCAGCACATTGAGTACCTTCAGGCCGATGAGTATGACCAGCACTACGATGGAGATGCACAAATAGGTCGCTGCAAAATTCACATAGATCCCATCGATCAGTTCCTCCGTTGTTGGTGTTTTGCCCGCATATTCATTTAGATTCTTCACATACGATGCCCCAATTAGACTCACTGCAGCCGCCATGCCCAGCAGGTAACAGCTGCAGCAACCCGATATCATCAGGGCACGGCTACCCTTCGAACTGATCGTGTGCAGGAACCCATAGCCGGCCACAAAGGTCAAACTGTGCGCTACATACGACAAATAGGCACCTACATGATCTGTGGAGAGAAGGAAATCGATAATTAGTTGGGGGTACCTTTTTTAATACCTGAATTTCTGCTAAGTTCAGCATACGATCACTATGAAATTTGGAGAGCTCAATTTAGGGATCATAACTATGGTACACGCCAAAACCTAAGGCTCTAGCTTTAAAACTAAGCTAGAAAATACTTTATAAAGAACATAGATTCTGCTTTTGTCAGTTACATTTTAGGTATAATACTCAGAAAACTAATCTTAACAATAGTATAGACTCAACAAACTCAATGCCTCCTGAAAAGTTTCCTAAAGAGAGAATATTTTGTTAATAATATACATATATGTATATATTTATATTTAGATTGAAACCCCCTTAACCTACTCTACCCTATCTTTAAATACCATAAATAATTCGCAATGTTTTGAAAATTACATTCATTTAGCTATCAAAGTGCCTTGTCATGTGCAATAAAACAAAACAAAAGCGTTTTATCAGAAGCAAGTCATATAAAATATATAGTAAGTATTGTATATAATTAGGAATTATAAAAACTGTTTATGACAAGCTATTTCAGCTGCTTCCCAGCCTGAGTCAGCTGAAACTCAGAGTTATCATGCTGAGATTTAGGTTTACTGAAATTATTTAGTAGATCTCTGTTATTATCCGTTAGATCATGCTTAAATTTGGTGTGTCAAGGCATTACTACTTGCCAAACAAATAGGTTTTTTTTTCAATCAAAAACTTAAGGTTCTACTTGAGATATTCCTCTCCTTAACTCACCGAAGCCGTCGGCAAAGTAGAAGCAACTGGCGAGCAGATTGAATACAGCCGCGATGAGCAGCAGCAACGGTTGCCAATAGATAATGCACTTCTTGAGATATTTGATCAGCAGAAAACCGAGGGCGCTGACCAGGGTCAGGCAGGCGCCCAGTATCAGAGGTCCATAGTCTATGAGGTCCGCCTCCAGATTACGTTCAGCAATGAAGGCGCACATTGTGTAGCCAAAGACGAGGCCGCCGGGCAGAAAGCAAAGGCAGGCTGCACAATCGAATTAGATGGGATTAGATAGGGGGTATATTATCCAAGAATTGCACGTTCTCACTTACCCACATAGCTGGGCGCGTATTTGAAAAACTTGAGCACGCATTTGCTCCAAAAATTCGACATTTTATTTAATGTATTTTAGCTTCTTTTTTCGATTTTAGTTTCAGCTTCGGGCCTAATGCATGTTTACCGATTGTGATTAAGATTAACACTATATACGAGTCTGGAAAGTAGCGGGTAGACTCGAGACAGTCGATCTCTCTCTCTCTCTCTGTTTGTTGGCGTGTCCGATGGGCCAACCGAGCTAGAGAAGACTGCGCAGAGCGCACCACCACGTTCGAGTCTGCCGCAACTGATTAGATAAGGCACCTGCATGATGACTAATCTTAGGGGCAATCAAGTGTGGCCACAGGCAGATATACCTAATATATATATTCATAGATAGCCATATATACTTATTGTATATATTTCTTGTGGATAAAGCCGATAACCAGTTGATAAGGCGCTCAGCCAGCCCGAAATTCAAATTAAAATTCAAATTTCTCTCTCTCTCTCTCTCTCTCTCATTCTGAAGAGATCCCCTTGAGAAAGCTTGTGCGGGCGATAATGGAGCCCAATCTTATTGTAACGTCTCTGATAATACACTAGCGGGTGTACGAGCCAAGCTAACGCCGAGAGCTGTTAAAAGCTCCCCGGAGGCAGCGCCTAAAGTGCGCTCTGCTTAAGTGGAACGAAACGTTTGTTCTCTGTCTCGATAAGGAGAAAGGAGAAGGGAGTGAGTGGGTCGGTGGGTTGTAATACCGATGGGGGTTACACTTTGTTTACTTTTCACCAAGGGTTGTCGGACAGCAGCAGCAGCATGGCAGCATATGTTGCTAAGGTTGCTAAGCCTTTGCAAGGTATACGTACTCTACATAAAAAGCAAAGTATAGGCAATACATACTTAGATAGCTTGGGTGTTTATAGGCCAATCATATTGAAATTTGGTGACGAGCTACATATAATTAGCAGCTAACTATGGGTGGAAGCAAAAAGTTGTGTCTGCAAACTAAAGCCTTAAAATTGTATAAAATAGTTTAATTTTTAATTTGCATGGCCTATAAGTTTGACATTAAAAATCTAATACTAGCTTAATATGCGCATAATATATAAGAACTTTACTGCCAAATTTGGTATTCCTAGCTATTAAAATAACTGAGTTTAGCGCGTTCAAACAGACACATGTATGGGTTTTCAAGGAATAGTGGGCTGTGGCGTGCTGCTCTCTATTTGTTTTTTTGGGAATTTTTCATATAAATATTTTTAAGCCTTTCCCCGGTTAACCCTATAGTGCCTGCATTTGTGACGTCATGCGCAGAGAGGAGCGCACCGAAGTGTTGCCTACCTAGCGGGGCATTGCGTAAGGCCTACGAGAAAGAGAGAGAGAGAGTAAGCACGCTTTTGCGCCTGTGACCTCAGAGCGCCCCCAACATTTGCCAGACGAACGACCCAGTGCCAAGCGAGAAGCGGCAGGCGACAAGTGACAGGCGCGACATTTGTTTCTTTCCCCCTTCTGCTTAAGGCTTTTTGCTTGCACACGCTGGCTGGTGAGGATTACCCGGATGCAGTGCAGCATGTGGTAGACACACACAGCAGTCGCTCTCAGTCACTATCTATCTCCCTTGCCGGCGCTGCTACCCAATCCTCTCCAGCTGCAGCAGCATGAAACGAACGACAACGACGCGCGGCTAACCAGGTCTGTGTCTGTGTGTGTGTGTGTGCGAGTGTGTGTGCGTGCTCCCGGCGCAATGTATGTGAGCATCTGGTGTCATAATCTGAATCTAAGCAGCCGCAGCCTGGTCATCGCCCTGGTTGCCTGTGTGACCCTCGTCTACTTCTCCTACAGCTTCAATGCCTGCCTCTTTGCCAGTCTCACGCGCACCCTGCAGCAGGTGAGTATCCCATACAGTCCTAGTATCCTACACTGAACTCACCTCCCTCTCGCCCCTTCCACCTGGCAGAGCAACTTACGCAATCTGCTTACGCTGCAGCAGCAGAACACCACAGCCCCCGCGGATGCAGTGAGCAGTGGCTCCGTATCGAATACCACCGCCATCGCCACTGCCAACGCGCTTGGCGCGCAGGCACCCATTGCCAGCATCGATGGAGCACCCAAATATCAAATGCTACGCCAGCAGGGATTGCGTCCCTCACGCCATCTGCCCGACACCCTGATCATTGGCGTCAAGAAGAGCGGCACACGCGCCCTGCTCGAGTTCATTCGCCTGCATCCGGATGTGCGTGCCGCCGGCTCTGAGGTGCACTTCTTCGATCGTCACTTTCAGCGCGGCCTGCGCTGGTATCGCCATCACATGCCCTACACCATCGAGGGACAGATCACCATGGAGAAGACGCCCAGCTATTTTGTGACCAAGGAGGTGCCGCAGCGTGTCTATCACATGAATGCGGCTACCAAGTGAGTGGGAGGGATTTGGAAGGATTTGGGGTCGAGTTGATGGACAGAGCAAGGGTTTCTTTAGGACTCCAATAAGTTAAAGACTTGGAAACTGCATAATGAAGCTGCAACCCTATAAGAACCCCAAATTAACCTGTCTGTCTGTTTTTCTGTCTGTATGAACCCCCAGATCTCTGGTACTATAAGAGCTAGAGTCCTCATACTCGCTGACAATACTCCAATCTAGAGCAGGGTCTGGAAGTATGTCTTATAATTTGGCTACGCCTTCGCTTATTGCTGATTTTCGATTTTCAAGCTAAATTTTAAAGCTAAAATGCACATTTGCATAATATTCGTATTACATATGTTAGCTTGCAAATTGCTGGCTTTATATATAGTTCAGGACATACTGACCCTATAAAAACCACAAATAAGTCTGTCTGTATGAACGCCTAGATCTCTGGTTCTATAAGAGCGAAAGCCCTCATACTCGCTGACAATACTCCAATCTAGAGCAGGGTCTGGAAGTATGTCTTATAATTTGGCTACGCCTTCGCTTATTGCTGATTTTCGATTTTCAAGCTAAATTTTAAAGCTAAAATGCACATTTGCATAATATTCGTATTACATATGTTAGCTTGCAAATTGCTGGCTTTATATATAGTTCAGGACATACTGACCCTATAAAAACCACAAATAAGTCTGTCTGTATGAACGCCTAGATCTCTGGTTCTATAAGAGCGAAAGCCCTCATACTCGCTGACAATACTCCAATCTAGAGCAGGGTCTGGAAGTATGTCTTATAATTTGGCTACGCCTTCGCTTATTGCTGATTTTCGATTTTCAAGCTAAATTTTCAAGCTAAAATGCACATTTGCATAATATTCATATTACATATGTTAGCTTGCAAATTGCTGGCTTTATATATAGTTCAGGACATACTGACCCTATAAAAACCACAAATAAGTCTGTCTGTCTGTTTTTTCTGTCTGTATGAACGCCTAGATCTCTGGTTCTATAAGAGCGAGAGCCCTCATACTTGCTGAACAGACTCCAATCTAGATCAGGGTGTGGAAGTATGTTTTATAATTTAGATACACCTTCGCTTATTGCTGATTTTCGATTTACAAGCTAAATTTTAAAGCTAAAATGCACACTTTCATAATATTCATATTACATTTGTTAGCTTACAAATTGCTGGCTTTATATATAGTCCAGGACTTACTGTAACCCCACTGTGCACCATCAGCTGCTCCTTATCATACTAAACCTTCCAAATGTTCGACTTTTATTAACCCTAATCCCTACTCCCCCCTCTAGACTGCTGATTGTGGTGCGGGATCCGGTGACACGTGCCATATCGGACTACACACAGGCGGCCAGCAAGAAGGCGGACATGAAACGCTTCGAGCACTTGGCCTTTGTGAACGGCAGCTACTCGCTGGTGGATACCAATTGGGGTCCCGTCAAGATTGGAGTCTATGCACGCTATTTGGAACGTTGGCTACTCTACTTTCCGCTGTCGCAGTTGCTCTTCATTAGCGGCGAACGATTGATAATGGATCCTGCCTATGAGATTGGACGTGTACAGGATTTCTTGGGGCTGAAACGTGTCGTTACCGAGAAGCATTTCTATTTTAATGCCACCAAGGGATTTCCATGTCTCTTCAAATCGGAGGCACGCTCCACACCGCACTGTCTGGGCAAGACGAAAGGTCGCAATCATCCGCATATCGATGTCAATGCGATTGAACGTCTTCGGGAGTTCTATAGGCCTTTTAATAATAAGTTTTATCAATTAACTGGCATCAATTTTGCCTGGCCCTAGAGACGGAGATAGAGCGAACAGAGAAAGATAGAGAGAGAGAGAGAGAGACATGTTGTTGTTGCAGGATGCAAGGTGCAACAGACTGATATTGTTGTTTGCATTTTTTATACATACCATAGTTGATATATATACACCCGATACATAGTGAATACATATGAATCTATATACCTAGCATAGTATACCTAACTATAAATGATATATATACAACACGTTCATGCTCAATTAGTTGTAGCTTTATGGCAAATACGAATACGAATAATACTCACACTGAAAAACGGTTCCTTCTCTTGACTCTCATCACTCACACAACGCGCACAATACTATAGCTACAACAACAACTACTATACCTTATAGACAGACATCTGTATACACACACATATATATATACGATATACGATATATACGCATAGAGCTTACTACGAATTCCTATGGAGCAGTTGCAGGCTGCCTCCTCCGATAACGCACAAAATAAAAGGTACTGATAGCATTCATACACACACACACACACACACACACACACACACACACAGAGATAAACCTACACACAAATACACACTCACATAGTTCAAGATCTAAAACAAGAGCATAGCTAAAATTCAATTATTACATTTAAATAAATTAATTGATTTCATCAAAGAAATCATTTATGGTATATTATGTATTCTCTCTTCTATAATCCAGCCACGCCTCCGATCTTTCTATAGTCCGAATTGACAGAGATCTGTTCATGTTGGCGAGCCACTCCACAGATCACCGAGCCGCGTTGTCTATAGCGTTCGCAGCGATGTCCTTTGGCCCGCAGACGCTGGAGATGCTCATGCAGCATGCCGTATTCATATTGCAGCACATTGGGCAGCATCTGATGATGGAATCGTGGCGCATCGATGGCTTGCTTAATGTCAGCCGATTGCCATAGCATGCGTACTAGGAGAGGAACCAGTGCCGTAATGATCTTGGTTCCCCCCGCTGCGCCCACAACCAGACGCACTTGTCCCGTGCCGCGTTCACTGACAATCACTGGACACATTGAGGACATGGGACTCGCGGTTGAGGCAATCATATTTCTGCCCTCCACATGTGGCAAATCGAAATAGTTACGCAAATGCTTCATGGAGTAGTCGGACATGGCATTGTTGAACAACACACCGGTTCGCCTGCCCATGCGTCCGCTGCCGAAACTGTAAGCAAAGCCATGAGAGGATGAATTCTAAGCTGGAGGATTGAATTTCATCACTTACTAGAAATTAATGCTGCTGGTCACGGAGACAGCGTCGTTCTCGTGCAGCAGTGAAATATGCGCTGTGCCGTGCTCCAAGCGGGACTCGATGCTGCCATGTGCTCCATAATGCCCAGCATCGCTATAGGTTTGTTCATCCTCTATAAGCTGGGCCAGATGAGCAGCGAAGGCGGCGCTGGTTATATTTGACAGTAACTAATGGGAAATCAAAGAAATCATGAATGTAACAGAGACAGCAATATGTGTTAGAGAAGGAGAGGGACAGATATACCGCACCTGCTCTTCGGCCGCCTCATCCAGCTGCCAGCGCTGCACAAAACCAAATTTAAATGCCTCCACAATGCGATGGAGGTGCAAGGAGTTCAGCTGTTTGCCTGTGGCAAAGTCAGCGCGATATTGCCGCAATATGTTCATGATGAGTCCCAGCACATGTCCACTTCCCGGTGGCGGTGGTACATGCAGATCATACTCATCGAGTGGCAGCACAACAGACTCCGTTAACTTCGCTTGAGCAGCGATTAAATCAGCTTTGCCTATGGGGCTGCCCATGTCGCGTAGGTCGGCTAAGAGATTTGCCAAAGATGCTCCCTCATAGAAGCTCTGCGGTCCCTGCTCGCCAAGGCGTTCGTAGGTAGCACACAGTTGCTTTGGTGGCTCGATATGACTGCCCAAACGATGGAATTCTCCCGTAGTGGGATCAATGAACATTTGTCGCAGTAATGCATCCGTTTTGATCATGTTCTCGTTGAGCACGAGTGCATCATACTGATGCTTGTATAGCGCATATCCCGTGCGGCACAATGCCACTGTTGGCTGCACCAACGTCTGCCAGGGCAGCTTCCCGAAACGCTGATGGGCCAGGGCATAGCCTCGCAGCTCGTTGGGCACAGCTATGGACCAGGCAGATTGCTTTAACTGTTGCTCGTCCTGGAAACTGCTATAATTGTGGGCATTCAGTGCCTGTGGTGCCCGCTCCCGACTGAGTATGCTATATGCCCGTCGCTCTTTGTGCACATATATATTCATTATCATGCCGCCACCCAGGCCCATGCTCTGCATACCAATTAGCCCGTTGCAGAGCAGTGCAGCCAGTGCAGCATCCACCACGCTGCCGCCAAGTGACAGGGTATCTCTGTAATATGTAGTTTAGGTTTATCTTGGTCTATATATGGTATATTTCGATAGCTTTACCTGGCAATGAGACTGCACGCGTCGCTGTCTGAGCATATGCCCGCCTGCTTGAACTGATGCAGCTTGGAACTCGAGGGTGGCAGTGGCTGCTCGACATCTGGAGGATTTCTTGTCGCATGTCGGTTACCTAAGCATATTCAATTTATCATTTATATTCGATTTTTGATTTGCATTTCACTTTACTCACAGCGTTTCTCCACTTGTCCATAGTAAAAGATTCCAATGCCAACAGAAATGAATGCAAATAAATAAGTTAAATATTTATACAACCATTCCAATTGCATACTATACGTGATTGTTTTTTTTTTATTTGTGATAAATTCTTTGAAAATGCTGCATTTTGTGCGATTTTATGTTTTTGTTTGATACAATTGCGAAAAAAAACAGTAAACACAGCTGATTAGCAACTAGGGCTGCAGAATATTTCAAAGTATAAATGTATCGATACTTTTAAATTAGCAAATATATTTTATATATTTTTGCAGAAATAATATTGTCGGCGTTTTGATGTCTCTAGACAATTATCAAAATAATAATAATAATTTTTCAAATATACATAATCAGCGTTATGCTATTTAACACGTTGTGCAGCCCTGCATAAAAATTGATTTATGTGTGCGATATGTAGTTAGCGTTTTCGATAGCAATTGCAAATTGAACGAAAGTAAAGCAATCGATATTTCTATGCACTTGGCGCTGCTTTTAAAATCAATGCTAAGTAGATTATATTTATATGTAAATTACTTTAAATAAAATAAAATAAATGAAATTAGTTATTCGGCTATGGAATTTTAACTGCAGATTTCGTCGGCTGCAGACCTACACCTAACGAAGTGGGCAAACAGCAAGAATTTGACCCAGACTTGACCTACGATCTCTCTCGCCTCTCTCTCTCTGTTCGCTTTTCCAGAGGATCTATGCAAATTGAAGTCGTGACGCTGTTGATGATTTAATAAATAAAATTAATGGCACCCTTGGTAATTGGATTTCGGCATGGTCAGCTGCAACAACAGTTAACAGAGTTAATAGTTCCCATGGCTGCTGCAATGTAATTGATTTGTGCATCCGCTTGCCATATTATACTATTGTAAAACTGCAACAAGCACTCTCTCTCTATGTGTGTGTGTAACAATCAGCATGAACATGAATGAAATTTAAAAGCCATAAATCTTGAGAATTTTATATACGCAACGTGGCAATCAAATTAACCGAACATCAACAGGAAGAGACGCGCTACGGTTCGTTGATCGTGCAGCTCCCAACGCACGTGTATGTGTGTGTGTGTGTGTGTGTGAGCTGATGGAATGATGGGATGCGATGGCATCTCGTCTAGCTGCAACATGGCAAGCTAATTCCAGCACGCGTCTCTCTCTCTCTCTCTCTCTCTAACTATGACGCAATGCTCCTCAAGGCACCTGTCAGGCCGTCAGCGGCGGCTTAACAGCTTAAATGACTCAACGCGCGTGCAAGAGTGAGAGAGGGAGAGTGAGAGAGTGGGGAGTGCCTGCTCTAGATTGTCAACAGCGTCAACACTTTGACAGCAGCAGGGGCAGGCAGGCAGCAACAACAAGCAAACATAATTTGCCTCAAGTATTTTTGTATGTGATGTATATTTATATTTAATAACACTGTGCTACAAGCAACGGTAATTTGCTTGCAACAAACGATAATGTTATCGACTGCACCTGGCTGGCAACTAAAAGCTGTCTGCTATGAGACAAGAGACTTGCGCTTTAATGTGGGTGGGGCAACACTTTTGCAAAGTAATAATCGAAATCTGCACTGTGCTGCGCAGTGTTGCCATCATCATCATCATCAGCGGCATCAACGTTGACAACTCTGGTGATGTGCAGACGGCAGGTGCAAACAGGCGCATTGCTGGAATTGCCTTTTAATTGTATCTGGCTGCTTTGATGCCGGCATGGAAAGCAGATTTAGTTAATCTAGTCGAGCTTAGCGAACGCTTTTCCTGTTCGCCGCGCTGACACGCGACACCAGCAGGCAGCAATGCTACCAAAAAAAAAAAAAAAAAAAGAAAAGTGCAGCAGGCAGGGAGGGATCGGATGGGCTGGGAGCTGCGTTTGGGGCATGTCAATGGAATGGGAGACGCTGCGGCAAGTGACAACATTCTTTTTTCGCGTTGAGATTCTGATCCCAATTCCAAAACACAACACCATGTCTGCTGCTTCTTGTTGTTTTTGATTTATTTTTAAGAGCGACGGGCCCACCATTCCAGAACAATTGCGTCGCATTTGTCGGTTCCTATACATATATGTATTTATAGATCGGCCCAGCGCGTCGTCACGTCGAGCCCGTCGCGTTTCGAGGCCATTTTCACAGTTGGTTTCATTCACTGCTCCCGCCCCTCACTGCTCCCCCCGAGCTCCATGCGAGCGAGATCTACGTTCCAAGAGCTCCAAGAGATCCCAGAGATCCAAGCGATCTTTAGCATGTGTTGACGCCCCTTAGTTTGTGCACTTCGCCTCGAACAACATGTTTCCCCTTAATTGCATTTAATTCGAAAATTACAAAAACACTTTCGATCCCAGTCGAGATTCAGATACCATCTGTACTAACCGAAAATGATGTCGCTAGGATAGGAGGAGAGATTATCTATCCTACCCCGAGCTAAAGTTCGAATTTAATAAGTTTCCCTATAGGAAATCAACTAGGGTTTCCACCAAATCCCATGGGAAACTCTTAAGTTAAACCATATATATATATAATAATCGTTGTTTACCAGTTCTTCTCACAGTATTCTCTTCAAATAACACTAATCTCCTTCGGATCAAGTTAGTTTCAAGTTTCGAGATCAAGTTGGCCCTGGGTTTTTTGAGTTATCCACATCGAGCGACCTAAGCCGGTGACGATGGGATTTATTCAGTGTTGTTTATAAACTCACATAGGCAACAGCTCCGCGTAGCCGGAAAAATCATCAAAATTTTAAATAATCTTATATTTATATATTTACATATACATATTTTTTTTTTTATATATGTATGTATATATTATATTTTGTTGTTGAATATACATACACATAGAGTGAGAAATATAGAGAGGCAGGTTGAGGAAGGAGCAGCATGTTGTGGCTGCAATCGGGACCGCGCCTGCTGCGGTCCACGGTGCAGATCACTCAATTGCCGCAGAGGTTATATGCCTTGGGCACGACCCTGCTGGACGGGAGGCTGCTGAAGCAGACGCAGTCTTTGGGCCATGTTGTGGTCTATAGCAAAGCGGGGGATGCCAAACCGCCTGCTCCACCGCCACCACCAGCAGCAGCACCTCCAGCTGGAGATAAACCAGCAGCCCCAGCAGCACCAGCAGCACCGGCAGCACCGGCAGCACCTGCAGCACCTGGTGGTGCCGCACCGCCGGCAGCTGGTGCCAAGGATGCGGCGGCCAAGGCACCAGGTCCTCCGCCACCACCACCGCCGCCACCGAAACCCAAGGAGCCACGCAAAAAGAACTTCACCATCTATCGCTGGAAGCCTGGCAGTGATCCCAAGATGCAGACCTACTCGGTGGATCTGAATAGATGCGGCGCCATGGTGCTGGATGCCCTGATCAAGATTAAGAACGAAATGGATAGCACCCTGTCATTTCGTCGATCCTGCCGTGAAGGCATCTGTGGATCGTGTGCCATGAATATCAATGGAACCAATACATTGGCCTGCACCATGGCCATCGATCAGAATGAGGGTAGAACCTGTAAGATCTATCCCCTGCCCCATTTGTATGTGGTGCGTGATCTGGTGCCGGATCTATCGCAGTTCTATGCACAATATGGTTCGATCCAGCCCTGGTTGCAGCGTCAATCGGAAAATCGAGAGATCGGCAAGGCGCAGTATCTGCAGGCGGTGGAGGATCGTGATGTACTGGATGGACTGTACGAGTGCATCCTGTGTGCCTGCTGCCAGACCTCGTGTCCATCGTATTGGTGGAATAGCGATAAGTACTTGGGACCGGCTGTGCTGATGCAGGCCTTTCGTTGGGTCATCGATTCCAGGGATGAGGCCACCGAGCATCGCCTGTGCCAACTGATGGATCCCTATAAGTTGTATCGCTGCCATACCATACTCAACTGTACCAACACTTGCCCCAAGAACCTCAATCCCGCCAAGGCGATTATACAGCTAAAGCAGCTGCTCGTCGGGCTCAAGAAGAAGCAGAAACCGAAGCTACAGACCGATCTACTGTTTCAGAGCAGTGGCTGAGGCTGGATGAATCAAAAAAAAAAAAAAAGAAAAAAAATCTAGTTATATATTTATATACAATCGATACTGGCAGTATCGATATCGTTTTTGTAACGCACACACACCCTACACTACGTGTTAGATTGGACATAACCGGGACTTGTACACTACATTGCGCGACTACAAGAAACTTATATACACATTATATATATACATATACACTAGGATAGTGCATTATGTTTGTTACACTTTACACGGACACCCCCCCATAAAGAAAATAATAAACAAGGTATACTCTGCAGTGAGAGACACCTTAATCTGTTTGTCCGTGCTCTTTTAAGATGAATGAAATATACGATATGTGTGGGGAGGGTGTGAATCATGTCTATTCGTTTCTATTCTATTTTCGCATATGCAGTAATTGAACTGTAATACGAAAATAAGAATTTTTGAATATCTCGAAATAGAAAGATCTCTCCCTCTTTAAAATGAATGAAATATATAGAGATTATATAGTATGAGTTATGCTCAAATAAAGAAATGAAGATTTTTCCTTGATAATATTTTATATTTATGAAAATAAATAATAATTGAACTGTAATACGAAAGTTAGAGTTTTTGAATATCTCGAAATAGAAAGATCTCTCCCTCTTTAAAATGAATGAAATATATATAGATTATATAGGATGAGTTATGCTCAAATAAAGAAAGCATCGGCTTGGTATTGCATGGACCACTTGATTATACATTCATTCTATTAACGTCAAAAAAAAAAAAAAATTTATTTTTATGAAAATAAAACCAATTTTGGATATTATAAAACGCAAATAGACACGTTACTCATACGCAGTGTATGCAAGGCGGTGTGAATCACATCTAATCACTCTACGTAATACCCTAACTTCCTCTCCCTCTCTCTCTCCCTCCACTCCCTTACTGAGTTATTTGCAATTATTTCCAACTAAGATTCGCATTAATGAACTCGCTCTTTTGTTTTTATTCATTGCGAGCTTTCATCTCGCTAGATGAGTGTAGATGAGTGTGCGTGTGAGTATGTGAATGATTCATTGTGTGGGCTGATCTTGAAAATGCTATGGCGCAACTTTTTGGCCGTTACAGTTTAGCACATTTTGTTTTCAAGCCAAAAAGCTTTGGCTCTCTGGCTAACCCACCCTCGCTTTGGCTCTCTCTCTCTCTCCCTCTCTCTCTCTCTGTTTGACTTTGCCAAGCAAATAAACAGATTGTCACAAAAATATTTACATATGCGTAAAGCCCTCTCTCTACCTCGCTCTCTCTCTCTCTCACTCTATCTATCTCTCTCGCGCGTTTGTTGCTCGTTTTTCGCTCAGCCTCACCACGTGCAGCAGCACACCTACAGAGAGAGAGAGAGAGAGAGAGAGAGAGGGAGAGAGAGAGACAACCGAATCAAAGCTGCGACGCCACAGCCAAAAGCTTTTGCTACGTCACCAACGACAACAGCGACGCGTCGCGATGCCTCGTCGCAACGTAGGTGCCGACCCCCTTCCTCTCCCTCTCCCTTCCCCCATGACGAACTGAAGCTTTTGGGACGCCTACAAAAGCAACCCCAAAGCGAAAGCAACTTTGCCAATTCAGTCGCAAAAAGTCTGTCGCCAGAACGCAAAACCGAAACGAGTCGAGAAACGAGACACGAGAGAACCGAGAGACGAGACGAGCTGAGAAAACGGCAAAGGAAAAGTAGGAAAATTTATTAAATATATTTTGGATAAATCAAAAAAATAAATTAACAAAAATCAAAGCGCAGAAAAAAGGAAAAAATAGAAAGAAAATATAAACTTATATACCTGCAAAAGCGCAACAAACGCTGCCGCCTGAAACTGAGTAATCCCCGCCCTACCAGGTTTACCAGGCTTCTCAGGTTCCTCAGGCAGTGCCTACGCAGCGTATTGTTGTTTCCACTTATTTTTTTTGTTGTGTGCAAATGCTTTGCTGAGATTTGTTGTCAGAGCGTTGCTGCTCTGTTCTGTTCTGTTCTGTTGTGCTGTATTTGATATATTATTTATGTTTACTCAACACCTGCACAAAAACCAACGCAATCCAATCCCATCCAATCCAATCGTATCCAACCGAAGGTAGCCAGAGCAACGCCTAAACGGGAAGGCAAGGAAGCAGCAGGAGAGGAATCAGCAGCAGGAACAGGAAAGGAAGCAGCAAAGGAAGCAGCAAAGGAAGCAGGAAAGGAAGCAGGCAGCCTACAGAGAGTACACAGCACAAGTCACTAAGATGTCATGGAGATATGCAGTAAGTTGATTAAATTGATAAGAAACACACAACACGCTGCCACTGACCTTGACGCTGACTTGGCTGACCCAAATTTGTGGCTGCAGCAGCAGGCAGTGGGGGCAGGGGAGGGGGCAGTGCCACTTCACCTGCTCGCATATATAAACATAAAAAAAAAGCTGAGTGTAGTACCAAGTGTGTTAGCTGTGTGTGTGTGTGTGTGTGTGTGTGTGTGTGTGTGTGCTGTGTGTGTGCGAAAGCCTTGGCACAGCTAACCAGCTCAACCCTTGAGTAACATCCCTGCAAGCGCACAAGGCTCTCGAATGCAAATGCAAAGTTCAAGTGCCTTTTTATACAATAGCACACACACACACACACTCAGCTAACACACACACACACACATGGCACACTCCTATACACACTCACATGCGTGCAGAGCTGCGTGTGTTTGGCACAATTTCTTGCAAATTGTCGCTCAATTCGTGTGGCTGCTGCGCTGTGGCGCCCAACGTGGGGTAGGCTGATTTCAATGCCAGGTTGGCTAGCTGGTTAGTTTTGTAAAGCGTTTGTAGTGAGTTGATTGGGCGCCCAATGTGGGACAATATACTCTCTAGCACTAGAGGTAGCTCTCCCTTTCCCTCTACATCAAACTCTAGCTCTTCCTATATCAGCAGCTCTACCTCTAGCTCTATCTGTACTTCTAGCACTACCTACTCTTCTAGCTCTTCCCTTAGCTCAAACAGTACTCCTAGGCCTTTCTCTACCATTAGCTATACAACTAGTTCTCCCTCTTGATCTCTCTAGCTACTTGATACCCTAGCTCTACCTGAAGCATTTCCTCTAGTTATTCCTCCACCTTTAGCTCTTCCTTTAGCTGTACCTGTAGCTGTACCTATTACTCTACCTCTAGCGCTACTGCTTGCTCTACCGCGTTGTCTAGGTCTATCTATACCCCTAGCTATATTTCTACATTTAGCCGTATCTCTCTTACTAGCTCTACCTCTCATTAGCGCATTAGCTCTCATAGCTCTCCCTTTAGATCGTCCTGTAGTTCTTTCTGTAGCTCTTCCTCTAGCTATACCTCCAGCTCTAGCACTACCTCTAGCTCTCCCTCTTCTTCTAGCTCCAGCTAAACTTTTAGCTCTACCTCTAGCTCTTCTTCCAGCTCTATCTCAAGTTCTACAGCAAGCTCTTCCTTTACTTCTATCTTCAGCTCTACCTCTTCCTCTAGACTTACCTCTTCCCCTAGCTCTACCTCTAGCTTTACCTCCAGCTCTACCTCTATATCTTGCTCTCCTCCTCTCATGCCTCACACACACACACATTTCTCCCTAGTCTCGCATAATCATTACAGCACAGGTCATGCAACTAGTGCCAAACTGCTGTGGTTTACTTGTGTAATCTGCTTGTGATAGCGTGCTGGCGCCCAACGTGGTCAGCCGCATTACCCATGCTGCAACATGGGGTACAGTTGCAGCACATGCATGACCCCAAAAAAAAGAAATACGTACAGTCGCAGGCTGACAGGGCTGAAGGCTTTTCGGGGCTAAGCCTAAGCAGATTACTCATACGTCGCGTGGTCCAATTAACTTAATTATAAACGACGAATTTTGCTGTGAAAGCCGAAGCACCCTGTGGTGCCTCAAGCTAATCTGTATCACACACACACACACACACATTGCCTTTTTGGAGTCGCATTTATTGAACTTGAAAAACGTATGCAAAATTAATTAAATTGCTTAGCAGAGACAGAGGCAGAGACGTAGGCAAGGGGGCAAGAGGGAGGGGGGCTACCTGCCCGGGTGGGTGTGTTCGCTGTGGCGGCCACTGAAGCGCACCCGAACGCTTCGCCCCAGGGGCGTGCATTTAATTGGGCCCAGCCGTTTTGCTGGCTTCCGTGTAATGTGCATTAGAAAAAATAGCTAGAAAAAGCTAAAAAAAAACCAAAATAAATGACGACGAAGAAGCAAACAAACAAACAGAGACAGACAGAGGGAGAGCGCGATGGCTGAGCTGAAATGTCAATGTCAGTGCTGCCTGTACATGTTGTTGTTGTCGATGTTGTTGTTGTCGATGTTGCTGCTGTCGCTGTGTTGTTGTTGCTGCTGCTGCTGTTGAGCGCGCTAATTGAACGATCGATAGAGCATTCGTTGTCGATATGACGCTGCCCATGCTGGCATTGCTCTTGGTTCGAACGCGGTCTATATATGGCCTATATAGAAGCCTATATATAGCCCTGCTTGTCTGTGTGTGTGTGTGTGTGGGCGTGAGGGCGTGTGGGCGTGTGGGCTGGCAGCTGTTGCGCCTCATTTAGCAAAAAGCGAAAGGCGAAAAACCAAAACCAGCTACGATGGCGACGACAACGAAATCCGAGCGGCCACTTAAAAGCAAATTGTTGTTGTTGTTGTTGTTGTAGTTCCATTGTTTGAAACTGGCTAAAAAAAGTAAAAAACAATTATCACCATAAAAAAAATAGTAGAAAATAGGTGGGGTGGGGGAAGGGGTTACAAATACAACTTGTGCTGGAAAACTAGTGGTTTTCCATGGCTGTAGCTAGAGACGGTACCTATAGGCGCTTCAAGGTCAGTTTCAATAGACAAATACAGGGTATGCTGAAGTATATACAAATATAATATGCTTTATATATGCTGCAGCAGTCTGGCAAGGTTAATACGCCTCTAAATTCCACGTTAAGCAACACTTTTCAAGCCAAAAACAACACTAAGGGTATATTAGCAATCCCGCTGCTACTTAGCTTACAGGGTGTGCTATAGTTGAGCTGCAATTAACGTAGAAATCTTCTACACGTGTCTAATCAACAATTCCTTACAATACTATTTTTATTCTGCGTTATACAACACTTTTTCAAGCTAAAAACAGCTGCTACTAAGCTTACAGGGTATGCTATAGCTGAGCTACTGTTGATGTTGCTTTTCAAAAGATGTCATTGAAAGCAAAAATCAAGTATAGTAAATCAGGGTTCACAATACTACCTTAATTCCACCTTATACAACACTGTTTCACTGCCAAAACAACACTGCTTACGCTTACAGGGTATCTCTGCAGTCTTGCTGCTCTTTAGTCGCTTTACATTCGTGTCGAACCTCTGCACAACACGATCGCATCACGTGTTCGACGTGCGATCATCTCAGAGTCTCTAATCGCGCGCGCGCCTCTCGTTGGGCGCCCTATCAGCCTTGAGCCCGCACTAGGTGAGCGGGTATATCGTTTTGCACTCACTGCATAATTTAACAACAAACAAAAACAACAACAACAATAAACGAAACTTGTTTGGGCCCCATGAGCGCACCTTAAATGGCAAATTAAAAACAACTGCGCCATTTTTCACCCAGTTTTTCTTGCCCCACCCCTGTGGCCAAGCTGCCCCCAACTTGTAGCTACCCTGCTACTCTCTCCCTTCCCACCCTGCGACAAATTTCCTTTGGCTGCCAACTTTTTTAGCCTGGTGGATTTTGCACGTGATGCCTCAGCGCATTAACCAAAAATCTCACAGCAAATCTTTAATAATTTCCTCTTGTCATCTGTTTTACTTGTTTTCTTTTTCTGTCTCTTTTTCTCGCTTTGTTTATCTTTTTTTTTTTTGTTTCCTTTTTCCTTGATTCGTGCCGCTTTTGGCAGACTGTTTAATCAATAAGTTTGTCTGCAAGCTTGCATGTCAATGCAATTTGGTTGTCATTTTGTTTCGTTTTGCATACCCTGTAAAAAGAGAGGGGGGCCCTGTAGAGGGGCTTTAATCGATTCACTGGGTATGCTTATGTCGATAACAAGCACAATCGATAAAAAGGGCAACACTGCGTATACGTATTACTCGTTATACTAGTCTACTTTCAACTCTAGCGCTCTCTTTCTTCTGGATCTCTGTCTCTTTTACTCTTAAATGTCTTCAGAACTTACTTATAAATTGTCTATAGTTTTATATATAATATTTACCCAATTTTCCTGCTATATAATCGCTCTATACACAAAGTTCCAAACAATACTCCATGACAGGCTCATCTTTTGTGAATTTCTCTGTCTTTTTTCTGAATGAACAATAAGAACACATACATGATGGATAGATATTCATATATACTATATATGTGGCACAAAACAGCGGCATGCTGTGCCTATTATATTCCGAATTTTTCACACTTGTTAAGCATTTTTGATAATTGCTTTTGAGGAATTTTCTATTTGTGCCTTTTGCTGTGAATACTTTTGTTTGTTTTCTCACATACCCAGCAAGGTCGATAGAGGCGTGAATATGAGTGCAAATAATTGTTGAATAAGAATTTTATTCGATTTATTCGAAGAGGCAAATTGATTGCTTGGCAGGCGAGGTTTGATTTGATATAATGAGATTTGCATTCAAAGGGGTTTTAGAGTAAGGATAGTTAGTGATGGGAGGAGTGTGTGCAAAATAATCGATAGTATCTGTTGGATAGGGTAGCACTTGTTCCACTCATTGAGTCGCTGCATTTGTGGCATAAACTTATCATGTTTGGCATTATTTATAAGTGAGTTAGTATCATTTTAAAGTTATCGAATTAGACTGAAATGTACAGTCGATATATTGCGATAGTTTCCTGTCACAATTATCGAGAAAAGTGCTACCCCATCGAGTACACACTGCACAAAGGTGTCACCTGCCTGTGTCGTGCGCATTGTCAGCGCTGTCTCTCCCTCTCACTCTCTCTCTATATCTCTTTCTCTCTCTGATGATGACCTCCAAAGTGGCCTGGTCAACGTTTTGACCTGACCTGACACACTTACGACTCGTGCAGGAAGTGTCGAACTGCAAAAAGAAGGGGGGCGAGAAGGGGTTAATGCATCGAGCGAGGAGAACAATCAATCGACAGCGAATAGATGCAACAATGTGTGTGTGTAGGTATAGCACTTCTATAGCTTATATCTGGCTATAGCAACAGCTCTCTCTTTCTCTCTCTCACTCTGTACCTGTATCTGGGGTCAGTCCGTGTGGCACTGTGGCTATTAAAAGCGTATGGGGCGCGTTGCCAATAAATGCACTCACCCTCTCTCTATCTATATCTATCTATCTATATATCTATATATCTGTCTCTCGTAGTCTGACGATGATTAAGTTAACACAGCTCTCCAAGCGGGTACCCCTACCTCCTTGTTGGGAGGGAATGTCCAAGGCAACTTTGTCTTGTGCTACGAGTTTCCAGCTAATTGTCTTGCTATGCGGGGCCTTGCCTTACCCACCTTCTCCTTCTCCCTCTCTCTCTCTCTCTGACTCATCGTGATTTTCCGATTTATCGCTGCTTGTTTTTTCCAACGTCTCAGGAATGTGTCGAAAATGTGTGTGTGCGTGTGTGTGTGAGTTCTTACAGCATTCACTGCATATAAACGTAATGTGCGCACTATTTATAGACTACACATCTACATCTGCTATGGTTCTCTAGATATATACATATATATACTATATAGTATGCATCTCTTTCTCACTCGCTGTGTTTGGCGAGCGGAACAAGGTCAAGGCATCGTCAGTGGCCAAAAACCACGAGCTCGAACGCCTACGCCAATGTGTTTCTTCAATTTGCACCTGAAGGCGTATCGTGCCTCCTCCTCCTTCCATCTTCTTCTCCTCCTCCGTTCTGACCACCTGCAAATGGCCTTAAAGAAATTTTTAATATTATATTACGTATACGCATCATCAGCAGAGCGGAGTCTCTAAATAGATCACACTCAGGCAATTACTAGGCGGACTGGCAGCTATTCACCTTTTTCTCTCTCTGTCTCTCTATTTTTCTCCCCCCCTCTCTCACTCTCTGTTTTTCTATTGCTGCTGTCGCACCTTTATTATATCTCGCACACTCACGCCGCCTTTGCTACCCACAACTTTTGTTTTTGTCCCATTTTTAGAGACAGGATAAAAGAGTGTCCCATATTGCTTATAAAGAAAATCTCATATATGTAGGTTAGTAAGTTGCATACAATAGATCGATTTGTTTCCTTATAGCTATAAAATAGTTACTGCTGCAGGGATTTAGTTTGTTCTTATATTCTTCTTTATTTACTAAAATATTTAGTAAAATTTATCAGTTTAAACTAGTTATAATATAATCCTTATATCCCAACCTGCATAGCTGGGGTATAGCTGCCTTAAACTGACTTAAGATCAATCAATTAACTCTTTGATTTTATCAATTAAAACTCTTCTTTATTATACCCTTGCAGAGGGTATATTAATTTTAGCCAGAAGTTTGCAACGCACCTTAGGAGACATCTCCGACCCTATAAAGTATATATATTCTGAATCAGCATAAACAGAGGAGTCCAAAAATGGATGTCCGTCTGTCCGTCCGTCCGTCCGTCCGTCCGTCCGTCCGTCCGTCCGTCCGTCCGTCCGTCCGTCCGTCTGTTGCAACGCAAACTAGTCTCTCAGTTTTTGAGCAATCTTCATGAAACTTGGCATATAAGCTTCTTATTGCTGCGAGCTGTAAATAAGTCGGAACGAGTCAGATCGGACCGATATATCGTATAGCTGTCATAGAAACTATCGGCCGATTTTTGTTGTTTTTCAAGATATTGCAACAAGATTTAGCAAATCTTATTCTTATTACGTTCCTAATGTGCTGTCAATCAAAATCGGACCACTATAACATATAGCTGCCATAGGAACAATCGGCTGAAATTAGGGTTTTTGTATGCAAACCTGTTTTGTTCTTGGAAATACCGCACATTATCAATACTTTTTAATGTTATACAGTAACCCGTCCTTATTTTTTCCATTTAAATATCTCAGACGTTTATATTCTATAGCTGTCATAGGAACAATCAGTCAGCCCGTCTGTCTGTTGCAACGCAAATTAGTCCCCCAGTTATTGAGCTATCTTCATAAAAGTTGGCTCACAAGCTTCTTAATTCTGCCTTCATTAAATAAGTCGGAACGGGCCAGATCGGACTGATATATCGTACAGCTGTCATGGAGCCTATCGGTCGATTTTCGTTATATTTCAAGATATAGCTATCAGGCTTAACACATCCAAATCTAAGTATGTCCTAAATAATAAAGTTTCATCAAAATCGAAGTTTTATAACTTATAACGATCAACGATCGGCCTAATGAAGGTACCTCTTGCAATTTTATGAAAATCTGAGTACTACTACATATAGCTGTGTACAACTGCAAGGGTATAAAACCTTCGGCAAGCCGAAGGTAGCCTTGCTTTCTTGTTTTTTAATTTCTTTGTAAGTTTCTCTTCGTAAATATATATTAATTATTTTTTATTATTATCATATATTATTTATTAATTATAAGTTAATTTACTATTAATTTTTACTTCCCAATTTCCTAGTTATCCACCGACAGATACAGCAGTAGCATCGGCGATAGATATAGTCCACACTATTATCAGGTTTGTGAGAGGCGTTACTCGATTAACCCCTCGATGGCATGTTAAGTGTTGTCTGTGTATGCTCACTAAAAAGTCTCTAGACCCTGAGACCATCAATAATGCTGAAAACTAACGAAAATCGTGCGGCATTTTGTGTTCAACCTCGAAAGATATTGCCCATAAATCTGCTGTCTGCATAAACCTCATTTAAATTGTGTACAAATGTCAGACAAACATAAAACCTTATATATATACATATATATATGCATATATACTCATGCCAGCGATCAGTCACAATAGATCAACATCAACAAATTGAAAAGAAAAGTGAAAGAACTTTTCGTAATGCTCAAAATTGGTTTTCCTCTCTTTCAGAGCGACCCTGAGCAAAAGTTTTGCGCTGTGTATGCCTCTCTCTCTTTCTCGGCGCCTCGTAGTCGTTGATTTTATTTGAATATGTTATGACAAAGCAGACAGTCGATAAGCAAAAGACTGAAACTCAAAAGGAAAAACAAAAAATCAACGAGAAATGCGAGACGAGAAAAGAGAAACAGAAACCCAAACAGAAAAAGAAAACGAAACAGAAAGTTTCACTTTTCCCTTGACTTTCAGGGGGGAGGGGGAGACTATCCCTGAAATTGATAATAACAGTGAAAGATGACCTTCGCCTTTGAACATCAATTTGCTGGCAACCCCGAACAGCGCCAAAAAAAACCATGCCCAAGCGAAACTCAACTCGATGGTCATAAATAATTTTTGCTATTGCCAAAATTTACATTTCAGCTTCCTAACTACCCTGCTTATTCTAACAATCTTTCGATTATTTATTATGAAGAAACCTTAGTTGCTTTGTTCCTTGTTTAACTATATTAGACATAAGGATTATAAATGACAGAGTTATTTAATTTCGTACACACACTTTACAAATAAATAAGCTGCTATATCTCAGCTTCTGCTTGGGCCAGCTTTAGAAGTTCTACGAATCTAAAAAGCTTATAAGGTGCACTAACAAATACTGAAATTTTTTCAAGATCCTGCAATGTTCAACCCTTGTTTTTGTTTTTTTTATGCATGCATGGGTTAATTGTGGTAAAGATACGAATTCTCTAAGGAAATGCTATATATTTTCTGAAAACTACTTGAGTTTGAAAAGTAATATTAAATATAAAATATTATCTATCCACTTTCAGTCGCCCAGCCGCCTCGAAACCTCGGAACAGACCACAGGACGTCAGCTGCAGCGGGTCCTGCACTACTCGATGGCCCCGTGTCGCTCCCTGCCGGGTCTAAGGCGTGCCGAGTGTGCTATACATGATGTTGACTGTGATGAGGTTTATCCGGGCATTTACATAGGCGATGCGTGAGTTATTCCCCTCCCTTTCGCACACACTCTCTCACATGCTGTCTCTTTCTTTTATTTTTTAGCGCGGCGGCCAAGAACAAAAACTATCTGAGAATGATGGGTATAACGCATGTGCTGAATGCCGCTGAGGGATGTCGATATGGTCAGGTGGATACCGGACATAGTTATTATCGGGATATGCCGAGCATTAGGTGAGAAGGCGGCAATAATACATGGCAAGGCGTGGCAGCATCCTCCTTCTCTCTTGCGCACACATGTTTCTACATGTTTTTTTTTTTTAAATGATTTATTTTTATTTTCAAAATTTATTGAAAATTTTACAAAATTCTGTTTCTTTTTTATTTATTCCATACACACACACACACACATCTGTAACTGTATCTGCACTCTTCACACACATGCACTATCTCCTTCACTCTCACTGTGTAACATTGTTGTTGTTGTTGTTGCTGTGTTGTTGCTGTGTTGTTGTTGTTGTTGTTGTTGTATACAGACGCCAACATAAGGATTGCTTTTTTAGATATATGGGCTTCCCCATGATCGATGCACCCACAACAGACATTTCCCGTTACTTTTATGTGGCAGCCAAATTCATTGACAGCGCCATCAGCAGCGGCGGTGAGTAGCGGCAACACCCGAAGCTCTCTAGAAAGAGAGAGAGAGAGCGAGACTTATTAAATTTCCCCCGTCTGTTTCTAGGCAAAATCCTGGTCCACTGCCTGGTGGGCATGTCCAGATCGGCCACCTGCGTCCTGGCATATCTGATGATCTGCCGCAAAATGTCCGCCGTGGATGCGATACGCACGGTGCGAATGAGACGCGAGATACGACCAAACGATGGCTTCCTGCAGCAGTTAGCCGATCTTGATATGGAGCTGAAGCGCAAGAATCTATATCCCTACTAAGGCAATAACCCCACACACTCACACAACCAAAGATTTATACACAGAAACACACACACACAAACACACTCCCAAAACACAAACACACTCTTAGTTAATAAAGTTTATAATTGGCTGAAAGCAAATGATATACTACATATATTCTATTGTTGTATTGTTGCTATGAGAATTTTAAAACAGACTCCCAGAGACTCCCTTTCTATGCGTAACTGATTTCAAAAAGTTTTCCAAATTTAGAAAAATAATTTTTGAGCAAATAATAAATAATAAAATTAGTTAATTTTTTGATTTCCTTAAGTTCTACAACTTTAAAGACTCTTACCAAGTAAAAGTCTGTTGGAGAGTTACGCATAGACCTTCTTATACACACATAAACACACAGACACCCTATACCCTACACACAAACCACAAGAAGCGTTGTTCTAAACTATATTTATAAAGCTAACGACTTAATGGTAACTTGGTCTTCTGATATACATATATGTATAAAATATATATATATATATGTAAACACAAAGCAAACTGTTCAAAGAATCTGTATAATCATATGGCATCTAGTACCATATATACCATGTAGCCATATAATCGGCCATACTCTTCCATGTAGTGAGAATCGAGTTACACTAACACATAGAGAACTAGGTGTACCCCTTGACGATCTGCAATACAATGATACAATAAACTCACGAATCGAGCTATCCCCTGATATACTCTATATATACTCTATATACTCTACACATATACACAACAAAAATATATATTCATATATTCTTCCCCTATCTACACAGACAGACAGACAAAATGATACATGACATACTATACAGATTTATATGATATATGTATTCCTATGATATTTTTTGTATTTTTTTTTTTTGTATCGAGATTCCTTTTGTTTTACGGTTCATGTCCTACCTGCATATAGCCCACATACTATATATATACAGATGCGTATACATTCTATATGTGTAGTACAAGATCTTAACTTAAGAGCATATGTACTTAGGCCTATAAGACGAGCTGAACAAAAGAAATAAAAAAGAAGAAGAATAGAAGAAGAATTGAAATTCAAATCGAGAGATTACAACACAATGAAACAATGTATAGAACACAAATCGATATACCATATATATACGTATATCCGTATATCTAGATATATATATAGTATATATGTATGTATATCTTTACCTATATATTAAAGTGCATATACAATGTATGTATAAATGCAACTGTGTATTGTATGATGATAAGTATATACAACATGCGTTATATACACCCCTATATTATACCTATATATACATACGATATACATCGTACAATGTGAGTGTGTATATCCAACTATTGTACAATGAAATAGCGAAGCTAATGATAATGAGAGAAATAACATCAAATATGGGAAAGAATGAAAAAGAAAAGGCGAAAACAAAAGCATATTTTCTAGAACATGTATGAGCAAAAAATCCAATGGAGATCAAAACGAGATCAAAACTAAAGAAAAAGAAACAGAAACAGAAAAATAAACAACTAAATAAAAAGAAGAAGAACAAGAAGAGGAAGAAAAGCAAAGAAACCAAAACTAAACTTGTCTCTAAGAAGTGATTAATAAAAAAAAAAAAAAAAAAACATTCTTAAAGATTGAACCATCAGTTGTTTTGACATTACCAAAGGCGATTATATCATATCATATTAGCTTGATATTTGAGTAAAGATTAATTAGCAGAGGTATCTGTTGTGATGCATAATATATTCCGGTTTGGGTACCCGCAGTTTATTTAAGTGCTACAAGGTGCGGCTTGAATATTTTAATGCAGATTTTAAAATAGATAGCTCTACAAATACTAAAATATTTAGACAGCCAGTGCTACGATTTGTCTGAAATTTGTTGGATTGTTGGGGAATACATAGTTGTATATACATGCCAAGTTGTAATCGCCTGGCATATATGGATGAGGAGTTAAGAGATCTTTTCTTAGCTACACATGAATGTGAGCAAAAACTCAAGCCTATTAAACAAAAGACTCTGTGCTGCCTTTACCACTACAGAACCCCATCTAAGTTGGTAGTATCTCTTCAAGTACAGCTGGTCTCCCAGCTATCAAGCAGATGCCACCCAGAGACGCGGCGATAAATGCAGCCCAGGGCAGGACAAGTTAACAACACATTCTACAACAACTCGCACTACTCTGCTCTTTTATGATCATATGTTATAACTTTTATACGATATATGCCATAAAAATCTACTATAAATATAGAGTAGTAATAGAAGGAAGAAGAAGAGTATCGTCACCAGCTGGGAAACCGTTTAAATTTAATTTTGTTGCCCATAGTACTTACAAATTGCCACTGTAAATCCAATTGCCGCACCATGGGGCAAGGCAAGGGGTACTCGGCGAGTGTGTGTGGTTTCTTCCCTATAGATGATGATGATGATGCTTGGGGTCAGTGGGGCCATTATCTAGATATTAGTTGCGCCTGCTAACTGCCTGGCAACACCTGCAGCGGTGGCGGCGGCGGCATCGACTTGTTATCGGCCTCGCTGCCTGATCCCTCCTGCTACCTCCTGCTCCCTACTCGCTCCCTGCTCGCTCCCTGTGTGTATGTTCTGTAATTAAAAGAAATTGCTACCTGGAGGAAACTGCTGCGATGTAGAGAGTGTTTTGACTCGCTCCATAGTCGCATAGTTGACCCTAATTTAAAACTATCAATAACTGCGCGCTCACCCCGCACTCAAGATTGAAGATTTTGATCTCGAGAGCGCGCGCAGTCTAAACAATAAAATTAATGTCTCCGCTGGCCACTCTGGCTGACCAGCAGGCACTTAAGACTGGCTACCCTCTCACTCTACCCCTCTCTCTCCCTTTCTCTCTCCCTCTCGCTTAGTCTCTGCAAACAGGTAGCAGTCGTAAAAAGTGGTCAAACAAACGACAACAAGCTGTTAGACAGGCAGTTAGGCAACAATGATGCACCGCATACCGCATACCCTATAGCGGTAGGACCTTCTCAGCCAGAGTAGTGCTCCTATTTTACGACTAGCTAAAGGCTTAGCCTATGCAGGTGAAGGAACTATGTTTTGTTGGCTAGAACATAGTATTATATAAAAAATATTCCCTTAACTTGCTTGCTTCTACTTTTAAATCATATCTGTCTGTATGAGCACCTATATCTCAGAGACTGTCAGAGCTATAGGCATACTCTATATAACTGAAGCAACTTTGATGTGTTGGCTAGAGTGTAGTATAAGAAATATTCCACTAACATGCTTGTTTATATTTTAAAATCATATTTGTCTGTATGAGCACCTATATCTCAGAGACTGTCAGAGCTATAGGCATACTCTATACAGGTGCAGAGACAATGATGTGTTGGCTAGAGTTTAGTATAAAAACTATTCTACTAACTTGCTTGTTTCTCATTTAAAATCATATTTGTCTGTATGAAAACCTATAACTCAGAAACTACTGGAGCTATAGCTAGCAAATTTGGTCAATATACTTACTGGTACAGCAGTAGTGTAAAGAAAGCTCTAGAATTTAGCCGAATCGAAAATTATTATGAAAATTGAGTTAAATAGAGTTTATCACATTCCAAACTTTGTCTAACTTCTTAGAGGGTATCCGCACTCAAGCACACTCAATTGGCAAAGGCGCCCAGCGGCGAAAACTATTTTCAGTTCTTGAAGACGACGCGTTTTTGGCGTTTCAATGTCATGTCGCTTTTCCAGTTTTCCCAGGCAGCGCTGCGCCGCGGTTTGCCTTGTCTCGTCTCAGTTTTGGGTCGCTACGGGTCTAAGCTGTTGGAAATCATTTTTCAAATGTCCCCCCTGCCTGCCTGCCTGGCTAAGTCCCGTGAGCGAGTGATCCCCCAACTGTGACACATGTTCCGCTTTGGCAAATACCATATAGGGAAGGAGGTGCTGAAGTATGGTTAGGTAGGGTAGGGCAGGGTAGGGTAGGGTAGAGTGGCAAGCACATGAAACAATTATTATTATTAATAAGTTAGTTTTACTGCACGTGCGCCAGACAACCCAGGGGGGTCACCCTCAGACATGTGGGTAGAGAGCAGTGTGTAAAAGGGGGATGGGGGAAGGGGGAAAGGGTGCTGATGCGCGCCAAGATTAACTATGAAAAATGTTACGAATTTCCCTATAATTAATCTTCATCTGGCCGAAATGGACGGCGACAGACAACAGACTCTACGTAGGGCACATGCAAACGAGTTAAATAATAAGTGCACACACACAGACACACACACTGGCACACACACACACACATACCTAGGAGAGCAACCCAACCAACCCATCCAATTTCGCATATGTATGCTCCTGGAACTACCCTCACTTATTGCCGCCAATTTGAATTGTCCTTTGGCTCAACAAATAGTTCAGGGCAACAGATGTGTCCGGGCAAGCTACCTCTTCCTCTTCCCCTCCCCCCTCTGCCACTCCCTCCCCATCTGGGGGTCGGTACTGTTAGTTAGGTTAATGGCAATGCAAATATATGGCAAGGATAACTATAACATTGCTATACAAACAGTCGCAGTTGTTGCCAGTTGTGTCGCCTGTCAGGATATACCATCTATATATATGCTATATATATGCGATATATGGGTGCCATGAGGCGGGTAATATATATGGTACACACTACATGGTATTGAGTGTGCAAAGCTCATATAGAATCAAAGTGCAATGTGCATAACTAAGCGGGTTCTCTGCCAATAACCCATAAATATTTAACACGCATATCGAATTGCAGAGGTTTCTTGGCTTCTTACTTGGGATAGTTTCCCAAACACTATAAAGCTATAAGCACTATATAATAACCATAATAACTATATAACCTATACTAAAAATATACACAACCAAAAGGATTGGTAAGGTCTTCTCAATTTGATTAGCTTATATCTCTGCAACTAAAGCAGCTTTATACATACTGCATTTAAAAAACAGAAAGAATTGATGTTTTAATATTTTTTGATATTTCGGAAATTTGTGTAAAGGCCTGGTACTCTCATTTTACACCGATCATAACTCTCTTAATAATCAAACGATTTTCACGCGGAATGACATTTTGATTATGTTTCAACAACCTGATTGATTATACATTTAAAAAATAGCAAAATGGCTTTTCGAAATTTTTCGATTGTTTGAAAATTTGAATAATGGTCCCCCCTATGATTTTTCAAAAAAAAATTTTTTTTCAAAATTTTAAATCGCGAGTTTTTAAATTTAATCGATAGCGGAGGTCAAAATAAGTACTAAACAATCATTTAAATCGATTTTAAACGATACTTAATTTTGGCTCAAAAATCATGTCGAAATGGTCAAAAAATTAGACATGTAACATCCACAACAGGCCTGGTACTCTAATTTTACACCGATCATAACTCTCTTAATAATCAAACGATTTTCACGCGGAATGACATTTTGTTTATGTTTCAACAACCTGATTGATTCTGAATTAAAAAAATAGCAAAATGGCTTTTTCGAAATTTTTCGATATTTTGAAAATTTGAGTAATGGTCCCCCCTATAATTTAAAAAAAAAAATTTTTTTTTTCTAAATTTTAAATCGCGAGTTTTTAAATTTAATCGATAGCCTAGGTCAAAATTAGTACTAAACAATCATTTAAATCGATTTTAAACGATACTTAATTTTGACCCGAAAATCATTTCAAAAATGTTCAAAAAATTAGACATGTAACATCCACAACAGGCCTGGTAACCTCATTTTACACCGATCATAACTCTCTTAATAATCAAACGATTTTCACGCGGTATGACATTTTGTTTATGTTTCAACAACCTGATTGATTCTGCATTTAAAAAATAGCAAAATGGCTTTTCGAAATTTTTCGATTGTTTGAAAATTTGAGTACTGGTCCCCCCATGATTTTTCAAAAAATTTTTTTTTTTCAAAATTTTAAATCGCGAGTTTTTAAATTTAATCGATAGCGGAGGTCAAAATAAGTACTAAACAATCATTTAAATCGATTTTAAACGATACTTAATTTTGGCTCAAAAATCATGTCGAAATGGTCAAAAAATTAGACATGTAACATCCACAACAGGCCGGGTACTCTCATTTTACACCGATCATAACTCTCTTAATAATCAAACGATTTTCACGCGGAATGACATTTTGTTTATGTTTCAACAACCTGATTGATTCTGCATTTAAAAAATAGCAAAATGCTTTTCCGAAATTTTTTGATTTTTTGAAAATTTGAGTAATGGTCCCCCCTATGATTTTTCAAAAAAAATTTTTTTTTCAAAATTTTAAATCGCGAGTTTTTAAATTTAATCGATAGCCTAGGTCAAAATTAGTACTAAACAATCATTTAAATCGATTTTAAACGATACTTAATTTTGGCCCGAAAATCATTTCAAAATTGTTCAAAAAATTAGACATGTAACATCCACAACAGGCCTGGAAACCTCATTTTACACCGATCATAACTCTCTTAATAATCAAACGATTTTCACGCGGAATGACATTTTGTTTATGTTTCAACAACCTGATTGATTATACATTTAAAAAATAGCAAAATGGCTTTTTCGAAATTTTTCGATTTTTTGAAAATTTGAGTAATGGTCCCCCCTATGATTTTTCAAAAAAAAATTTTTTTTTCAAAATTTTAAATCGCTAGTTTTTAAATTTAATCGATAGCGGAGGTCAAAATAAGTACTAAACAATCATTTAAATCGATTTTAAACGATACTTAATTTTGGCTCAAAAATCATGTCGAAATGGTCAAAAAATTAGACATGTAACATCCACAACAGGCCTGGTACTCTCATTTTACACCGATCATAACTCTCTTAATAATCAAACGATTTTCACGCGGAATGACATTTTGTTTATGTTTCAACAACCTGATTGATTCTGCATTTAAAAAATAGCAAAATGGCTTTTCGAAATTTTTCGATTTTTTGAAAATTTGAGTAATGGTCCCCCCTATGATTTAAAAAAAAAAATTTTTTTTTCAAAATTTTAAATCGCGAGTTTTTAAATTTAATCGATAGCGGAGGTCAAAATAAGTACTAAACAATCATTTAAATCGATTTTAAACAAAACTTAATATTGGCCCAAAAATCATGTCGAAATGGTCAAAAAATTAGACATGTAACATCCACAACAGGCCTGGTACTCTCATTTTACACCGATCATAACTCTCTTAATAATCAAACGATTTTCACGCGGAATGACATTTTGTTTATGTTTCAACAACCTGATTGATTATACATTTAAAAAATAGCAAAATGGCTTTTTCGAAATTTTTCGATTTTTTGAAAATTTGAGTAATGGTCCCCCCTATGATTTTTCAAAAAAAAATTTTTTTTCTAAATTTTAAATCGCGAGTTTTTAAATTTAATCGATAGCCTAGGTCAAAATTAGTACTAAACAATCATTTAAATCGATTTTAAACGATACTTAATTTTGGCCCCAAAATCATTTCAAAAATGTTCAAAAAATTAGACATGTAACATCCACAACAGGCCTGGTAACCTCATTTTACACCGATCATAACTCTCTTAATAATCAAACGATTTTCACGCGGAATGACATTTTGTTTATGTTTCAACAACCTGATTGATTATACATTTAAAAAATAGCAAAATGGCTTTTTCGAAATTTTTCGATTTTTTGAAAATTTGAGTAATGGTCCCCCTATGATTTTTCAAAAAAATTTTTTTCTAAATTTTAAATCGCGAGTTTTTAAATTTAATCGATAGCGGAGGTCAAAATAAGTACTAAACAATCATTTAAATCGATTTTAAACGATACTTAATTTTGGCTCAAAAATCATGTCGAAATGGTCAAAAAATTAGACATGTAACATCCACAACAGGCCTGGTACTCTCATTTTACACCGATCATAACTCTCTTAATAATCAAACGATTTTCACGCGGAATGACATTTTGTTTATGTTTCAACAACCTGATTGATTATACATTTAAAAAATATCAAAATGGCTTTTTCGAAATTTTTCGATTTTTTGAAAATTTGAGTAATGGTCCCCCCTATGATTTTTCAAAAAAAATTTTTTTTTCAAAATTTTAAATCGCGAGTTTTTAAATTTAATCGATAGCGTAGGTCAAAATAAGTACTAAACAATCATTTAAATCGATTTTCAACAAAACTTAATATTGGCCCAAAAATCATTTCAAAAATGTTCAAAAAATTAGACATGTAACATCCACAACAGGCCTGGTAACCTCATTTTACACCGATCATAACTCTCTTAATAATCAAACGATTTTCACGCGGAATGACATTTTGTTTATGTTTCAACAACCTGATTGATTATACATTTAAAAAATAGCAAAATGGCTTTTCGAAATTTTTCGATTTTTTGAAAATTTGAGTAATGGTCCCCCCTATGATTTTTCAAAAAAAAATTTTTTTTCAAAATTTTAAATCGCGAGTTTTTAAATTTAATCGATAGCGGAGGTCAAAATAAGTACTAAACAATCATTTAAATCGATTTTAAACGATACTTAATTTTGGCTCAAAAATCATGTCGAAATGGTCAAAAAATTAGACATGTAACATCCACAACAGGCCTGGTACTCTCATTTTACACCGATCATAACTCTCTTAATAATCAAACGATTTTCACGCGGAATGACATTTTGTTTATGTTTCAACAACCTGATTGATTCTGCATTTAAAAAATAGCAAAATGGCTTTTCGAAATTTTTCGATTTTTTGAAAATTTGAGTAATGGTCCCCCCTATGATTTTTCAAAAAAAAATTTTTTTTCAAAATTTTAAATCGCGAGTTTTTAAATTTAATCGATAGCGGAGGTCAAAATAAGTACTAAACAATCATTTAAATCGATTTTAAACGATACTTAATTTTGGCTCAAAAATCATGTCGAAATGGTCAAAAAATTAGACATGTAACATCCACAACAGGCCTGGTACTCTCATTTTACACCGATCATAACTCTCTTAATAATCAAACGATTTTCACGCGGAATGACATTTTGTTTATGTTTCAACAACCTGATTGATTATACATTTAAAAAATAGCAAAATGGCTTTTTCGAAATTTTTCGATTTTTTGAAAATTTGAGTAATGGTCCCCCCTATGATTTTTCAAAAAAATTTTTTTTCAAAATTTTAAATCGCGAGTTTTTAAATTTAATCGATAGCGGAGGTCAAAATAAGTACTAAACAATCATTTAAATCGATTTTAAACGATACTTAATTTTGGCTCAAAAATCATGTCGAAATGGTCAAAAAATTAGACATGTAACATCCACAACAGGCCTGGTACTCTCATTTTACACCGATCATAACTCTCTTAATAATCAAACGATTTTCACGCGGAATGACATTTTGTTTATGTTTCAACAACCTGATTGATTCTGCATTTAAAAAATAGCAAAATGGCTTTTTCGAAATTTTTCGATTTTTTGAAAATTTGAGTAATGGTCCCCCTATGATTTTTCAAAAAACAATTTTTTTCAAAATTTTAAATCGCGAGTTTTTAAATTTAATCGATAGCGGAGGTCAAAATAAGTACTAAACAATCATTTAAATCGATTTTAAACAAAACTTAATATTGGCCCAAAAATCATGTCGAAATGGTCAAAAAATTAGACATGTAACATCCACAACAGGCCTGGTACTCTCATTTTACACCGATCATAACTCTCTTAATAATCAAACGATTTTCACGCGGAATGACATTTTGTTTATGTTTCAACAACCTGATTGATTATACATTTAAAAAATAGCAAAATGGCTTTTTCGAAATTTTTCGATTTTTTGAAAATTTGAGTAATGGTCCCCCCTATGATTTTTCAAAAAAAATTTTTTTTTCTAAATTTTAAATCGCGAGTTTTTAAATTTAATCGATAGCCTAGGTCAAAATTAGTACTAAACAATCATTTAAATCGATTTTAAACGATACTTAATTTTGGCCCCAAAATCATTTCAAAATGTTCAAAAAATTAGACATGTAACATCCACAACAGGCCTGGTAACCTCATTTTACACCGATCATAACTCTCTTAATAATCAAACGATTTTCACGCGGAATGACATTTTGTTTATGTTTCAACAACCTGATTGATTATACATTTAAAAAATAGCAAAATGGCTTTTTCGAAATTTTTCGATTTTTTGAAAATTTGAGTAATGGTCCCCCCTATGATTTTTCAAAAAAATTTTTTTCTAAATTTTAAATCGCGAGTTTTTAAATTTAATCGATAGCGGAGGTCAAAATAAGTACTAAACAATCATTTAAATCGATTTTAAACGATACTTAATTTTGGCTCAAAAATCATGTCGAAATGGTCAAAAAATTAGACATGTAACATCCACAACAGGCCTGGTACTCTCATTTTACACCGAACATAACTCTCTTAATAATCAAACGATTTTCACGCGGAATGACATTTTGTTTATGTTTCAACAACCTGATTGATTATACATTTAAAAAATATCAAAATGGCTTTTTCGAAATTTTTCGATGTTTTGAAAATTTGAGTAATGGTCCCCCCTATGATTTTTCAAAAAAAATTTTTTTTTCAAAATTTTAAATCGCGAGTTTTTAAATTTAATCGATAGCGTAGGTCAAAATAAGTACTAAACAATCATTTAAATCGATTTTCAACAAAACTTAATATTGGCCCAAAAATCATTTCAAAAATGTTCAAAAAATTAGACATGTAACATCCACAACAGGCCTGGTAACCTCATTTTACACCGATCATAACTCTCTTAATAATCAAACGATTTTCACGCGGAATGACATTTTGTTTATGTTTCAACAACCTGATTGATTATACATTTAAAAAATAGCAAAATGGCTTTTCGAAATTTTTCGATTTTTTGAAAATTTGAGTAATGGTCCCCCCTATGATTTTTCAAAAAAATTTTTTTCAAAATTTTAAATCGCGAGTTTTTAAATTTAATCGATAGCGGAGGTCAAAATAAGTACTAAACAATCATTTAAATCGATTTTAAACGATACTTAATTTTGGCTCAAAAATCATGTCGAAATGGTCAAAAAATTAGACATGTAACATCCACAACAGGCCTGGTACTCTCATTTTACACCGATCATAACTCTCTTAATAATCAAACGATTTTCACGCGGAATGACATTTTGTTTATGTTTCAACAACCTGATTGATTCTGCATTTAAAAAATAGCAAAATGGCTTTTCGAAATTGTTCGATTTTTTGAAAATTTGAGTAATGGTCCCCCCTATGATTTTTCAAAAAAAATTTTTTTCAAAATTTTAAATCGCGAGTTTTTAAATTTAATCGATAGCGGAGGTCAAAATAAGTACTAAACAATCATTTAAATCGATTTTAAACGATACTTAATTTTGGCTCAAAAATCATGTCGAAATGGTCAAAAAATTAGACATGTAACATCCACAACAGGCCTGGTACTCTCATTTTACACCGATCATAACTCTCTTAATAATCAAACGATTTTCACGCGGAATGACATTTTGTTTATGTTTCAACAACCTGATTGATTATACATTTAAAAAATAGCAAAATGGCTTTTTCGAAATTTTTCGATTTTTTGAAAATTTGAGTAATGGTCCCCCCTATGATTTTTCAAAAAAAATTTTTTTTCAAAATTTTAAATCGCGAGTTTTTAAATTTAATCGATAGCGGAGGTCAAAATAAGTACTAAACAATCATTTAAATCGATTTTAAACGATACTTAATTTTGGCTCAAAAATCATGTCGAAATGGTCAAAAAATTAGACATGTAACATCCACAACAGGCCTGGTACTCTCATTTTACACCGATCATAACTCTCTTAATAATCAAACGATTTTCACGCGGAATGACATTTTGTTTATGTTTCAACAACCTGATTGATTCTGCATTTAAAAAATAGCAAAATGGCTTTTTCGAAATTTTTCGATTTTTTGAAAATTTGAGTAATGGTCCCCCCTATGATTTTTCAAAAAAATTTTTTTCAAAATTTTAAATCGCGAGTTTTTAAATTTAATCGATAGCGGAGGTCAAAATAAGTACTAAACAATCATTTAAATCGATTTTAAACGATACTTAATTTTGGCTCAAAAATCATGTCGAAATGGTCAAAAAATTAGACATGTAACATCCACAACAGGCCTGGTACTCTCATTTTACACCGATCATAACTCTCTTAATAATCAAACGATTTTCACGCGGAATGACATTTTGTTTATGTTTCAACAACCTGATTGATTCTGCATTTAAAAAATAGCAAAATGGCTTTTTCGACATTTTTCGATTTTTTGAAAATTTGAGTAATGGTCCCCCCTATGATTTTTCAAAAAAATTTTTTTTTCAAAATTTTAAATCGCGAGTTTTTAAATTTAATCGATAGCGGAGGTCAAAATAAGTACTAAACAATCATTTAAATCGATTTTAAACGATACTTAATTTTGGCTCAAAAATCATGTCGAAATGGTCAAAAAATTAGACATGTAACATCCACAACAGGCCTGGTACTCTCATTTTACACCGATCATAACTCTCTTAATAATCAAACGATTTTCACGCGGAATGACATTTTGTTTATGTTTCAACAACCTGATTGATTATACATTATAGCAAAATGGCTTTTTCGAAATTTTTCGATTTTTTGAAAATTTGAGTAATGGTCCCCCCTATGATTTTTCAAAAAAAAATTTTTTTTCTAAATTTTAAATCGCGAGTTTTTAAATTTAATCGATAGCCTAGGTCAAAATTATTACTAAACAATCATTTAAATCGATTTTAAACGATACTTAATTTTGGCCCGAAAATCATTTCAAAAATGTTCAAAAAATTAGACATGTAACATCCACAACAGGCCTGGTACTCTCATTTTACACCGATCATAACTCTCTTAATAATCAAACGATTTTCACGCGGAATGACATTTTGTTTATGTTTCAACAACCTGATTGATTCTGCATTTAAAAAATAGCAAAATGGCTTTTTCGAAATTTTTCGATTTTTTGAAAATTTGAGTAATGGTCCCCCCTATGATTTTTCAAAAAAAATTTGTTTTCTAAATTTTAAATCGCGAGTTTTTAAATTTAATCGATAGCCTAGGTCAAAATTAGTACTAAACAATCATTTAAATCGATTTTAAACGATACTTAATTTTGGCCCGAAAATCATTTCAAAAATGTTCAAAAAATTAGACATGTAACATCCACAACAGGCCTGGTACTCTCATTTTACACCGATCATAACTCTCTTAATAATCAAACGATTTTCACGCGGAATGACATTTTGTTTATGTTTCAACAACCTGATTGATTATACATTTAAAAAATAGCAAAATGGCTTTTCGAAATTTTTCGATTTTTTAAAAATTTGAGTAATGGTCCCCCCTATGATTTTTCAAAAAAAAATTTTTTTTCAAAATTTTAAATCGCGAGTTTTTAAATTTAATCGATAGCGGAGGTCAAAATAAGTACTAAACAATCATTTAAATCGATTTTAAATGATACTTAATTTTGGCTCAAAAATCATGTCGAAATGGTCAAAAAATTAGACATGTAACATCCACAACAGGCCTGGTACTCTCATTTTACACCGATCATAACTCTCTTAATAATCAAACGATTTTCACGCGGAATGACATTTTGTTTATGTTTCAACAACCTGATTGATTCTGCATTTAAAAAATAGCAAAATGGCTTTTCGAAATTTTTCGATATTTTGAAAATTTGAGTAATGGTCCCCCCTATGATTTTTCAAAAACAAATTTTTTTTCAAAATTTTAAATCGCGAGTTTTTAAATTTAATCGATAGCGGAGGTCAAAATAAGTACTAAACAATCATTTAAATCGATTTTAAACGATACTTAATTTTGGCTCAAAAATCATGTCGAAATGGTCAAAAAATTAGACATGTAACATCCACAACAGGCCTGGTACTCTCATTTTACACCGATCATAACTCTCTTAATAATCAAACGATTTTCACGCGGAATGACATTTTGTTTATGTTTCAACAACCTGATTGATTATACATTATAGCAAAATGGCTTTTTCGAAATTTTTCGATTTTTTGAAAATTTGAGTAATGGTCCCCCTATGATTTTTCAAAAAAATTTTTTTCTAAATTTTAAATCGCGAGTTTTTAAATTTAATCGATAGCGGAGGTCAAAATTATTACTAAACAATCATTTAAATCGATTTTAAACGATACTTAATTTTGGCCCGAAAATCATTTCAAAAATGTTCAAAAAATTAGACATGTAACATCCACAACAGGCCTGGTACTCTCATTTTACACCGATCATAACTCTCTTAATAATCAAACGATTTTCACGCGGAATGACATTTTGTTTATGTTTCAACAACCTGATTGATTCTGCATTTAAAAAATAGCAAAATGGCTTTTTCGAAATTTTTCGATTTTTTGAAAATTTGAGTAATGGTCCCCCTATGATTTTTCAAAAAAATTTGTTTTCTAAATTTTAAATCGCGAGTTTTTAAATTTAATCGATAGCCTAGGTCAAAATTAGTACTAAACAATCATTTAAATCGATTTTAAACGATACTTAATTTTGGCCCGAAAATCATTTCAAAATGTTCAAAAAATTAGACATGTAACATCCACAACAGGCCTGGTACTCTCATTTTACACCGATCATAACTCTCTTAATAATCAAACGATTTTCACGCGGAATGACATTTTGTTTATGTTTCAACAACCTGATTCGATATTTTGAAAATTTGAGTAATGGTCCCCCTTATGATTTTTCAAAAACAAATTTTTTTCAAAATTTTAAATCGCGAGTTTTTAAATTTAATCGATAGCGGAGGTCAAAATAAGTACTAAACAATCATTTAAATCGATTTTAAACGATACTTAATTTTGGCTCAAAAATCATGTCGAAATGGTCAAAAAATTAGACATGTAACATCCACAACAGGCCTGGTACTCTCATTTTACACCGATCATAACTCTCTTAATAATCAAACGATTTTCACGCGGAATGACATTTTGTTTATGTTTCAACAACCTGATTGATTCTGCATTTAAAAAATAGCAAAATGGCTTTTTCGAAATTTTTCGATTTTTTGAAAATTTGAGTAATGGTCCCCCCTATGATTTTTCAAAAAAAATTTTTTTTTCAAAATTTTAAATCGCGAGTTTTTAAATTTAATCAATAGCCTAGGTCAAAATTAGTACTAAAGAATCATTTAAATCGATTTTAAAAGATACTAAATTTTGGCCCGAAAATCATTTCAAAAATGTTCAAAAAATTAGACATGTAACATCCACAACAGGCCTGGTACTCTCATTTTACACCGATCATAACTCTCTTAATAATCAAACGTTTTTAAATTTAATCGATAGCGGAGGTCAAAATAAGTACTAAACAATCATTTAAATCGATTTTAAACGATACTTAATTTTGGCTCAAAAATCATGTCGAAATGGTCAAAAAATTAGACATGTAACATCCACAACAGGCCTGGTACTCTCATTTTACACCGATCATAACTCTCTTAATAATCAAACGATTTTCACGCGGAATGACATTTTGTTTATGTTTCAACAACCTGATTGATTATACATTTAAAAAATAGCAAAATGGCTTTTTCGAAATTTTTCGATTTTTTGAAAATTTGAGTAATGGTCCCCCCTATGATTTTAAAAAAAAAATTTTTTTTTCAAAATTTTAAATCGCGAGTTTTTAAATTTAATCGATAGCGGAGGTCAAAATAAGTACTAAACAATCATTTAAATCGATTTTAAACGATACTTAATTTTGGCTCAAAAATCATGTCGAAATGGTCAAAAAATTAGACATGTAACATCCACAACAGGCCTGGTACTCTCATTTTACACCGATCATAACTCTCTTAATAATCAAACGATTTTCACGCGGAATGACATTTTGTTTATGTTTCAACAACCTGATTGATTCTGCATTTAAAAAATAGCAAAATGGCTTTTTCGAAATTTTTCGATTTTTTGAAAATTTGAGTAATGGTCCCCCTATGATTTTAAAAAAAAAATTTTTTTTTCAAAATTTTAAATCGCGAGTTTTTAAATTTAATCGATAGCGGAGGTCAAAATAAGTACTAAACAATCATTTAAATCGATTTTAAACGATACTTAATTTTGGCTCAAAAATCATGTCGAAATGGTCAAAAATTAGACATGTAACATCCACAACAGGCCTGGTACTCTCATTTTACATCGATCATAACTCTCTTAATAATCAAACGATTTTCACGCGGAATGACATTTTGTTTATGTTTCAACAACCTGATTGATTATACATTTAAAAAATAGCAAAATGGCTTTTCGAAATTTTTCGATTTTTTGAAAATTTGAGTAATGGTCCCCCCTATGATTTTTCAAAAAAAATTTTTTTCAAAATTTTAAATCGCGAGTTTTTAAATTTAATCGATAGCGGATGTCAAAATAAGTACTAAACAATCATTTAAATCGATTTTAAACGATACTTAATTTTGGCCCGAAAATCATTTCAAAAATGTTCAAAAAATTAGACATGTAACATCCACAACAGGCCTGGTACTCTCATTTTACACCGATCATAACTCTCTTAATAATCAAACGATTTTCACGCGGAATGACATTTTGTTTATGTTTCAACAACCTGATTGATTCTGCATTTAAAAAATAGCAAAATGGCTTTTTCGAAAATTTTCAATTTTTTGAAAATTTGAGTAATGGTCCCCCCTATGATTTTTCAAAAAAAATTTTTTTTCTAAATTTTAAATCGCGAGTTTTTAAATTTAATCGATAGCCTAGGTCAAAATTAGTACTAAACAATCATTTAAATCGATTTCAAACGATACTTAATTTTGGCCCGAAAATCATTTCAAAAATGTTCAAAAAATTAGACATGTAACATCCACAACAGGCCTGGTACTCTCATTTTACACCGATCATAACTCTCTTAATAATCAAACGATTTTCACGCGGAATGACATTTTGTTTATGTTTCAACAACCTGATTGATTCTGAATTTAAAAAATAGCAAAATGGCTTTTCGAAATTTTTCGATTTTTTGAAAATTTGAGTAATGGTCCCCCTATGATTTTTCAAAAAAAAATTTTTTTTCAAAATTTTAAATCGCGAGTTTTTAAATTTAATCGATAGCGGAGGTCAAAATAAGTACTAAACAATCATTTAAATCGATTTTAAACGATACTTAATTTTGGCTCAAAAATCATGTCGAAATGGTCAAAAAATTAGACATGTAACATCCACAACAGGCCTGGTACTCTCATTTTACACCGATCATAACTCTCTTAATAATCAAACGATTTTCACGCGGAATGACATTTTGTTTATGTTTCAACAACCTGATTGATTCTGCATTTAAAAAATAGCAAAATGGCTTTTTCGACATTTTTCGATTGTTTGAAAATTTGAGTAATGGTCCCCCCTATGATTTTTCAAAAAAAATTTTTTTTTCTAAATTTTAAATCGCGAGTTTTTAAATTTAATCGATAGCGGAGGTCAAAATTAGTACTAAACAATCATTTAAATCGATTTTAAACGATACTTAATTTTGGTCCGAAAATCATTTCAAAAATGTTCAAAAAATTAGACATGTAACATCCACAACAGGCCTGGTACTCTCATTTTACACCGATCATAACTCTCTTAATAATCAAACGATTTTCACGCGGAATGACATTTTGTTTATGTTTCAACAACCTGATTGATTATACATTTAAAAAATAGCAAAATGGCTTTTCGAAATTTTTCGATTTTTTGAAAATTTGAGTAATGGTCCCCCCTATGATTTTTCAAAAAAAATTTTTTTTCTAAATTTTAAATCGCGAGTTTTTAAATTTAATCGATAGCCTAGGTCAAAATTAGTACTAAACAATCATTTAAATCGATTTTAAACGATACTTAATTTTGGCTCAAAAATCATGTCGAAATGGTCAAAAAATTAGACATGTAACATCCACAACAGGCCTGGTACTCTCATTTTACACCGATCATAACTCTCTTAATAATCAAACGATTTTCACGCGGAATGACATTTTGTTTATGTTTCAACAACCTGATTGATTCTGAATTTAAAAAATAGCAAAATGGCTTTTCGAAATTTTTCGATTTTTTGAAAATTTGAGTAATGGTCCCCCCTATGATTTTTCAAAAATAAATTTTTTTTCAAAATTTTAAATCGCGAGTTTTTAAATTTAATCGATAGCGGAGGTCAAAATAAGTACTAAACAATCATTTAAATCGATTTTAAACGATACTTAATTTTGGCTCAAAAATCATGTCGAAATGGTCAAAAAATTAGACATGTAACATCCACAACAGGCCTGGTACTCTCATTTTACACCGATCATAACTCTCTTAATAATCAAACGATTTTCACGCGGAATGACATTTTGTTTATGTTTCAACAACCTGATTGATTCTGCATTTAAAAAATAGCAAAATGGCTTTTTCGAAATTTTTCGATTTTTTGAAAATTTGAGTAATGGTCCCCCCTATGATTTTTCAAAAAAAATTTTTTTTTCTAAATTTTAAATCGCGAGTTTTTAAATTTAATCGATAGCCTAGGTCAAAATTAGTACTAAACAATCATTTAAATCGATTTTAAACGATACTTAATTTTGGCCCGAAAATCATTTCAAAAATGTTCAAAAAATTAGACATGTAACATCCACAACAGGCCTGGTACTCTCATTTTACACCGATCATAACTCTCTTAATAATCAAACGATTTTCACGCGGAATGACATTTTGTTTATGTTTCAACAACCTGATTGATTATACATTTAAAAAATAGCAAAATGGCTTTTCGAAATTTTTCGATTTTTTGAAAATTTGAGTAATGGTCCCCCTATGATTTTTCAAAAAAAATTTTTTTTCAAAATTTTAAATCGCGAGTTTTTAAATTTAATCGATAGCGGAGGTCAAAATAAGTACTAAACAATCATTTAAATCGATTTTAAACGATACTTAATTTTGGCTCAAAAATCATGTCGAAATGGTCAAAAAATTAGACATGTAACATCCACAACAGGCCTGGTACTCTCATTTTACACCGATCATAACTCTCTTAATAATCAAACGATTTTCACGCGGAATGACATTTTGTTTATGTTTCAACAACCTGATTGATTCTGCATTTAAAAAATAGCAAAATGGCTTTTTCGAAATTTTTCGATTTTTTGAAAATTTGAGTAATGGTCCCCCCTATGATTTTTCAAAAAAAAATTTTTTTTCAAAATTTTAAATCGTGAGTTTTTAAATTTAATCGATAGCCTAGGTCAAAATAAGTACTAAACAATCATTTAAATCGATTTTAAACGATACTTAATTTTGGCCCGAAAATCATTTCAAAAATGTTAAAAAAATTAGACATGTAACATCCACAACAGGCCTGGTACTCTCATTTTACACCGATCATAACTCTCTTAATAATCAAACGATTTTCACGCTGAATGACATTTTGTTTATGTTTCAACAACCTGATTGATTATACATTTAAAAAATAGCAAAATGGCTTTTCGAAATTTTTCGATTTTTTGAAAATTTGAGTAATGGTCCCCCCTATGATTTTTCAAAAACAATTTTTTTTTCAAAATTTTAAATCGCGAGTTTTTAAATTTAATCGATAGCGGAGGTCAAAATAAGTACTAAACAATCATTTAAATCGATTTTAAACGATACTTAATTTTGGCTCAAAAATCATGTCGAAATGGTCAAAAAATTAGACATGTAACATCCACAACAGGCCTGGTACTCTCATTTTACACCGATCATAACTCTCTTAATAATCAAACGATTTTCACGCGGAATGACATTTTGTTTATGTTTCAACAACCTGATTTATTCTGCATTTAAAAAATAGCAAAATGGCTTTTTCGAAATTTTTCGATTTTTTGAAAATTTGAGTAATGGTCCCCCCTATGATTTTTCAAAAAAAAATTTTTTTTCTAAATTTTAAATCGCGAGTTTTTAAATTTAATCGATAGCCTAGGTCAAAATTAGTACTAAACAATCATTTAAATCGATTTTAAACGATACTTAATTTTGGCCCGAAAATCATTTCAAAAATGTTCAAAAAATTAGACATGTAACATCCACAACAGGCCTGGTACTCTCATTTTACACCGATCATAACTCTCTTAATAATCAAACGATTTTCACGCGGAATGACATTTTGTTTATGTTTCAACAACCTGATTGATTATACATTTAAAAAATAGCAAAATAGCTTTTCGAAATTTTTCGATTTTTTGAAAATTTGAGTAATGGTCCCCCTATGATTTTTCAAAAAAAATTTTTTTCAAAATTTTAAATCGCGAGTTTTTAAATTTAATCGATAGCGGAGGTCAAAATAAGTACTAAACAATCATTTAAATCGATTTTAAACGATACTTAATTTTGGCTCAAAAATCATGTCGAAATGGTCAAAAAATTAGACATGTAACATCCACAACAGGCCTGGTACTCTCATTTTACACCGATCATAACTCTCTTAATAATCAAACGATTTTCACGCGGAATGACATTTTGTTTATGTTTCAACAACCTGATTGATTCTGCATTTAAAAAATAGCAAAATGGCTTTTCGAAATTTTTCGATTTTTTGAAAATTTGAATAATGGTCCCCCCTATGATTTTTCAAAAAAATTTTTTTTTCAAAATTTTAAATCGCGAGTTTTTAAATTTAATCGATAGCGGAGGTCAAAATAAGTACTAAACAATCATTTAAATCGATTTTAAACGATACTTAATTTTGGCTCAAAAATCATGTCGAAATGGTCAAAAAATTAGACATGTAACATCCACAACAGACCTGGTACTCTCATTTTACACCGATCATAACTCTCTTAATAATCAAACGATTTTCACGCGGAATGACATTTTGTTTATGTTTCAACAACCTGATTGATTATACATTTAAAAAATAGCAAAATGGCTTTTCGAAATTTTTCAATTTTTTGAAAATTTGAGTAATGGTCCCCCCTATGATTTTTCAAAAAAATTTTTTTCAAAATTTTAAATCGCGAGTTTTTAAATTTAATCGATAGCGGAGGTCAAAATAAGTACTAAACAATCATTTAAATCGATTTTAAACGATACTTAATTTTGGCTCAAAAATCATGTCGAAATGGTCAAAAAATTAGACATGTAACATCCACAACAGACCTGGTACTCTCATTTTACACCGATCATAACTCTCTTAATAATCAAACGATTTTCACGCGGAATGACATTTTGTTTATGTTTCAACAACCTGATTGATTATACATTTAAAAAATAGCAAAATGGCTTTTCGAAATTTTTCGATTTTTTGAAAATTTGAGTAATGGTCCCCCCTATGATTTTTAAAAAAAAAATTTTTATTCAAAATTTTAAATCGCGAGTTTTTAAATTTAATCGATAGCGGAGGTCAAAATAAGTACTAAACAATCATTTAAATCGATTTTAAACGATACTTAATTTTGGCTCAAAAATCATGTCGAAATGGTCAAAAAATTAGACATGTAACATCCACAACAGGCCTGGTACTCTCATTTTACACCGATCATAACTCTCTTAATAATCAAACGATTTTCACGCGGAATGACATTTTGTTTATGTTTCAACAACCTGATTGATTCTGCATTTAAAAAATAGCAAAATGGCTTTTTCGAAATTTTTCGATTTTTTGAAAATTTGAGTAATGGTCCCCCCTATGATTTTTCAAAAAAAATTTTTTTTCTAAATTTTAAATCGCGAGTTTTTAAATTTAATCGATAGCCTAGGTCAAAATTAGTACTAAACAATCATTTAAATCGATTTTAAACGATACTTAATTTTGGCTCAAAAATCATGTCGAAATGGTCAAAAAATTAGACATGTAACATCCACAACAGGCCTGGTACTCTCATTTTACACCGATCATAACTCTCTTAATAATCAAACGATTTTCACGCGGAATGACATTTTGTTTATGTTTCAACAACCTGATTGATTCTGCATTTAAAAAATAGCAAAATGGCTTTTCGAAATTTTTCGATTTTTTGAAAATTTGAGTAATGGTCCCCCCTATGATTTTTCAAAAAAATTTTTTTTCTAAATTTTAAATCGCGAGTTTTTAAATTTAATCGATAGCCTAGGTCAAAATTAGTACTAAACAATCATTTAAATGGATTTTAAACGATACTTAATTTTGGCCCGAAAATCATTTCAAAAATGTTCAAAAAATTAGACATGTAACATCCACAACAGGCCTGGTACTCTCATTTTACACCGATCATAACTCTCTTAATAATCAAACGATTTTCACGCGGAATGACATTTTGTTTATGTTTCAACAACCTGATTGATTATACATTTAAAAAATAGCAAAATGGCTTTTCGAAATTTTTCGATTTTTTGAAAATTTGAGTAATGGTCCCCCCTATGATTTTTCAAAAAAAATTTTTTTTTCTAAATTTTAAATCGCGAGTTTTTAAATTTAATCGATAGCCTAGGTCAAAATTAGTACTAAACAATCATTTAAATCGATTTTAAACGATACTTAATTTTGGCCCGAAAATCATTTCAAAAATGTTCAAAAAATTAGACATGTAACATCCACAACAGGCCTGGTACTCTCATTTTACACCGATCATAACTCTCTTAATAATCAAACGATTTTCACGCGGAATGACATTTTGTTTATGTTTCAACAACCTGATTGATTCTGCATTTAAAAAATAGCAAAATGGCTTTTCGAAATTTTTCGATTTTTTGAAAATTTGAGTAATGGTCCCCCCTATGATTTTTCAAAAAAATTTTTTTTTCAAAATTTTAAATCGCGAGTCTTTAAATTTAATCGATAGCGGAGGTCAAAATAAGTACTAAACAATCATTTAAATCGATTTTAAACGATACTTAATTTTGGCTCAAAAATCATGTCGAAATGGTCAAAAAATTAGACATGTAACATCCACAACAGGCCTGTTACTCTCATTTTACACCGATCATAACTCTCTTAATAATCAAACGATTTTCACGCGGAATGACATTTTGTTTATGTTTCAACAACCTGATTGATTATACATTTAAAAAATAGCAAAATGGCTTTTCGAAATTTTTCGATTTTTTGAAAATTTGAGTAATGGTCCCCCTATGATTTTTCAAAAAAATTTTTTTCAAAATTTTAAATCGCGAGTTTTTAAATTTAATCGATAGCGGAGGTCAAAATAAGTACTAAACAATCATTTAAATCGATTTTAAACGATACTTAATTTTGGCTCAAAAATCATGTCGAAATGGTCAAAAAATTAGACATGTAACATCCACAACAGGCCTGGTACTCTCATTTTACACCGATCATAACTCTCTTAATAATCAAACGATTTTCACGCGGAATGACATTTTGTTTATGTTTCAACAACCTGATTGATTCTGCATTTAAAAAATAGCAAAATGGCTTTTCGAAATTTTTCGATTTTTTGAAAATTTGAGTAATGGTCCCCCCTATGATTTTTCAAAAAAAATTTTTTTTTCTAAATTTTAAATCGCGAGTTTTTAAATTTAATCGATAGCCTAGGTCAAAATTAGTACTAAACAATCATTTAAATCGATTTTAAACGATACTTAATTAAATTAAAATGGCTTTTCGAAATTTTTCGATTTTTTGAAAATTTGAGTAATGGTCCCCCTATGATTTTTCAAAAAAAATTTTTTTCAAAATTTTAAATCGCGAGTTTTTAAATTTAATCGATAGCGGAGGTCAAAATAAGTACTAAACAATCATTTAAATCGATTTTAAACGATACTTAATTTTGATTGATTCTGCATTTAAAAAATAGCAAAATGGCTTTTCGAAATTTTTCGATTTTTTGAAAATTTGAGTAATGGTCCCCCCTATGATTTTTCAAAAAAAATTTTTTTTCAAAATTTTTAATCGCGAGTTTTTAAATTTAATCGATAGCGGAGGTCAAAATAAGTACTAAACAATCATTTAAATCGATTTTAAACGATACTTAATTTTGGCTCAAAAATCATGTCGAAATGGTCAAAAAATTAGACATGTAACATCCACAACAGGCCTGGTACTCTCATTTTACACCGATCATAACTCTCTTAATAATCAAACGATTTTCACGCGGAATGACATTTTGTTTATGTTTCAACAACCTGATTGATTCTGCATTTAAAAAATAGCAAAATGGCTTTTTCGAAATTTTTCGATTTTTTGAAAATTTGAGTAATGGTCCCCCCTATGATTTTTCAAAAAAAATTTTTTTTTCTAAATTTTAAATCGCGAGTTTTTAAATTTAATCGATAGCCTAGGTCAAAATTAGTACTAAACAATCATTTAAATCGATTTTAAACGATACTTAATTTTGGCTCAAAAATCATGTCGAAATGGTCAAAAAATTAGACATGTAACATCCACAACAGGCCTGGTACTCTCATTTTACACCGATCATAACTCTCTTAATAATCAAACGATTTTCACGCGGAATGACATTTTGTTTATGTTTCAACAACCTGATTGATTATACATTTAAAAAATAGCAAAATGGCTTTTCGAAATTTTTCGATTTTTTGAAAATTTGAGTAATGGTCCCCCCTATGATTTTTAAAAAAAAAATTTTTTTTTTAAATTTTAAATCGCGAGTTTTTAAATTTAATCGATAGCGGAGGTCAAAATAAGTACTAAACAATCATTTAAATCGATTTTAAACGATACTTAATTTTGGCTCAAAAATCATGTCGAAATGGTCAAAAAATTAGACATGTAACATCCACAACAGGCCTGGTACTCTCATTTTACACCGATCATAACTCTCTTAATAATCAAACGATTTTCACGCGGAATGACATTTTGTTTATGTTTCAACAACCTGATTGATTCTGCATTTAAAAAATAGCAAAATGGCTTTTCGAAATTTTTCGATTTTTTGAAAATTTGAGTAATGGTCCCCCCTATGATTTTTCAAAAAAATTTTTTTTCAAAATTTTAAATCGCGAGTTTTTAAATTTAATCGATAGCGGAGGTCAAAATAAGTACTAAACAATCATTTAAATCGATTTTAAACGATACTTAATTTTGGCCCGAAAATCATTTCAAAAATGTTCAAAAAATTAGACATGTAACATCCACAACAGGCCTGGTACTCTCATTTTACACCGATCATAACTCTCTTAATAATCAAACGATTTTCACGCGGAATGACATTTTGTTTATGTTTCAACAACCTGATTGATTATACATTTAAAAAATAGCAAAATGGCTTTTCGAAATTTTTCGATTTTTTGAAAATTTGAGTAATGGTCCCCCCTATGATTTTTCAAAAAAAAATTTTTTTCAAAATTTTAAATCGCGAGTTTTTAAATTTAATCGATAGCGGAGGTCAAAATAAGTACTAAACAATCATTTAAATCGATTTTAAACGATACTTAATTTTGGCTCAAAAATCATGTCGAAATGGTCAAAAAATTAGACATGTAACATCCACAACAGGCCTGGTACTCTCATTTTACACCGATCATAACTCTCTTAATAATCAAACGATTTTCACGCGGAATGACATTTTGTTTATGTTTCAACAACCTGATTGATTATACATTTAAAAAATAGCAAAATGGCTTTTTCGAAATTTTTCGATTTTTTGAAAATTTGAGTAATGGTCCCCCTATGATTTTTCAAAAAATTTTTTTTTTCAAAATTTTAAATCGCGAGTTTTTAAATTTAATCGATAGCGGAGGTCAAAATAAGTACTAAACAATCATTTAAATCGATTTTAAACGATACTTAATTTTGGCTCAAAAATCATGTCGAAATGGTCAAAAAATTAGACATGTAACATCCACAACAGGCCTGGTACTCTCATTTTACACCGATCATAACTCTCTTAATAATCAAACGATTTTCACGCGGAATGACATGTTGTTTATGTTTCAACAACCTGATTGATTCTGCATTTAAAAAATAGCAAAATGGCTTTTTCGAAATTTTTCGATTTTTTGAAAATTTGAGTATGATTTTTCAAAAAAAATTTTTTTTTTCTAAATTTTAAATCGCGAGTTTTTAAATTTAATCGATAGCCTAGGTCAAAATTAGTACTAAACAATCATTTAAATCGATTTTAAACGATACTTAATTTTGGCCCGAAAATCATTTCAAAAATGTTCAAAAAATTAGACATGTAACATCCACAACAGGCCTGGTACTCTCATTTTACACCGATCATAACTCTCTTAATAATCAAACGATTTTCACGCGGAATGACATTTTGTTTATGTTTCAACAACCTGATTGATTATACATTTAAAAAATAGCAAAATGGCTTTTTCGAAATTTTTCGATTTTTTGAAAATTTGAGTAATGGTCCCCCTATGATTTTTCAAAAAAATTTTTTTCAAAATTTTAAATCGCGAGTCTTTAAATTTAATCGATAGCGGAGGTCAAAATAAGTACTAAACAATCATTTAAATCGATTTTAAACGATACTTAATTTTGGCTCAAAAATCATGTCGAAATGGTCAAAAAATTAGACATGTAACATCCACAACAGGCCTGGTACTCTCATTTTACACCGATCATAACTCTCTTAATAATCAAACGATTTTCACGCGGAATGACATTTTGTTTATGTTTCAACAACCTGATTGATTATACATTTAAAAAATAGCAAAATGGCTTTTTCGAAATTTTTCGATTTTTTGAAAATTTGAGTAATGGTCCCCCTATGATTTTTCAAAAAAAATTTTTTTTTCTAAATTTTAAATCGCGAGTTTTTAAATTTAATCGATAGCGGAGGTCAAAATAAGTACTAAACAATCATTTAAATCGATTTTAAACGATACTTAATTTTGGCTCAAAAATCATGTCGAAATGGTCAAAAAATTAGACATGTAACATCCACAACAGGCCTGGTACTCTCATTTTACACCGATCATAACTCTCTTAATGATCAAACGATTTTCACGCGGAATGACATGTTGTTTATGTTTCAACAACCTGATTGATTATACATTTAAAAAATAGCAAAATGGCTTTTTCGAAATTTTTCGATTTTTTGAAAATTTGAGTAATGGTCCCCCCTATGATTTTTCAAAAAATTTTTTTTTTCAAAATTTTAAATCGCGAGTTTTTAAATTTAATCGATAGCGGAGGTCAAAATAAGTACTAAACAATCATTTAAATCGATTTTAAACGATACTTAATTTTGGCTCAAAAATCATGTCGAAATGGTCAAAAAATTAGACATGTAACATCCACAACAGGCCTGGTACTCTCATTTTACACCGATCATAACTCTCTTAATAATCAAACGATTTTCACGCGGAATGACATGTTGTTTATGTTTCAACAACCTGATTGATTCTGCATTTAAAAAATAGCAAAATGGCTTTTTCGAAATTTTTCGATTTTTTGAAAATTTGAGTATGATTTTTCAAAAAAAATTTTTTTTTTCTAAATTTTAAATCGCGAGTTTTTAAATTTAATCGATAGCGGAGGTCAAAATAAGTACTAAACAATCATTTAAATCGATTTTAAACGATACTTAATTTTGGCTCAAAAATCATGTCGAAATGGTCAAAAAATTAGACATGTAACATCCACAACAGGCCTGGTACTCTCATTTTACACCGATCATAACTCTCTTAATAATCAAACGATTTTCACGCGGAATGACATTTTGTTTATGTTTCAACAACCTGATTGATTATACATTTAAAAAATAGCAAAATGGCTTTTTCGAAATTTTTCGATTTTTTGAAAATTTGAGTAATGGTCCCCCCCTATGATTTTTCAAAAAAATTTTTTTCAAAATTTTAAATCGCGAGTCTTTAAATTTAATCGATAGCGGAGGTCAAAATAAGTACTAAACAATCATTTAAATCGATTTTAAACGATACTTAATTTTGGCTCAAAAATCATGTCGAAATGGTCAAAAATTAGACATGTAACATCCACAACAGGCCTGGTACTCTCATTTTACACCGATCATAACTCTCTTAATAATCAAACGATTTTCACGCGGAATGACATTTTGTTTATGTTTCAACAACCTGATTGATTATACATTTAAAAAATAGCAAAATGGCTTTTTCGAAATTTTTCGATTTTTTGAAAATTTGAGTAATGGTCCCCCTATGATTTTTCAAAAAAAATTTTTTTTTCTAAATTTTAAATCGCGAGTTTTTAAATTTAATCGATAGCGGAGGTCAAAATAAGTACTAAACAATCATTTAAATCGATTTTAAACGATACTTAATTTTGGCTCAAAAATCATGTCGAAATGGTCAAAAAATTAGACATGTAACATCCACAACAGGCCTGGTACTCTCATTTTACACCGATCATAACTCTCTTAATGATCAAACGATTTTCACGCGGAATGACATGTTGTTTATGTTTCAACAACCTGATTGATTCTGCATTTAAAAAATAGCAAAATGGCTTTTTCGAAATTTTTCGATTTTTTGAAAATTTGAGTATGATTTTTCAAAAAAAATTTTTTTTTCTAAATTTTAAATCGCGAGTTTTTAAATTTAATCGATAGCCTAGGTCAAAATTAGTACTAAACAATCATTTAAATCGATTTTAAACGATACTTAATTTTGGCTCAAAAATCATGTCGAAATGGTCAAAAAATTAGACATGTAACATCCACAACAGGCCTGGTACTCTCATTTTACACCGATCATAACTCTCTTAATAATCAAACGATTTTCACGCGGAATGACATTTTGTTTATGTTTCAACAACCTGATTGATTCTGCATTTAAAAAATAGCAAAATGGCTTTTCGAAATTTTTCGATTTTTTGAAAATTTGAGTAATGGTCCCCCCTATGATTTTTCAAAAAAAATTTTTTTTCAAAATTTTAAATCGCGAGTTTTTAAATTTAATCGATAGCGGAGGTCAAAATAAGTACTAAACAATCATTTAAATCGATTTTAAACGATACTTAATTTTGGCTCAAAAATCATGTCGAAATGGTCAAAAAATTAGACATGTAACATCCACAACAGGCCTGGTACTCTCATTTTACACCGATCATAACTCTCTTAATAATCAAACGATTTTCACGCGGAATGACATTTTGTTTATGTTTCAACAACCTGATTGATTATACATTTAAAAAATAGCAAAATGGCTTTTTCGAAATTTTTCGATTTTTTGAAAATTTGAGTAATGGTCCCCCTATGATTTTTCAAAAAAATTTTTTTTCAAAATTTTAAATCGCGAGTCTTTAAATTTAATCGATAGCGGAGGTCAAAATAAGTACTAAACAATCATTTAAATCGATTTTAAACGATACTTAATTTTGGCTCAAAAATCATGTCGAAATGGTCAAAAAATTAGACATGTAACATCCACAACAGGACTGGTACTCTCATTTTACACCGATCATAACTCTCTTAATAATCAAACGATTTTCACGCGGAATGACATTTTGTTTATGTTTCAACAACCTGATTGATTCTGCATTTAAAAAATAGCAAAATGGCTTTTCGAAATTTTTCGATTTTTTGAAAATTTGAGTAATGGTCCCCCCTATGATTTTTCAAAAAAATTTTTTTTCAAAATTTTAAATCGCGAGTTTTTAAATTTAATCGATAGCGGAGGTCAAAATAAGTACTAAACAATCATTTAAATCGATTTTAAACGATACTTAATTTTGGCTCAAAAATCATGTCGAAATGGTCAAAAAATTAGACATGTAACATCCACAACAGGCCTGGTACTCTCATTTTACACCGATCATAACTCTCTTAATAATCAAACGATTTTCACGCGGAATGACATTTTGTTTATGTTTCAACAACCTGATTGATTATACATTTAAAAAATAGCAAAATGGCTTTTTCGAAATTTTTCGATTTTTTGAAAATTTGAGTAATGGTCCCCCCTATGATTTTTCAAAAAAATTTTTTTTTCAAAATTTTAAATCGCGAGTCTTTAAATTTAATCGATAGCGGAGGTCAAAATAAGTACTAAACAATCATTTAAATCGATTTTAAACGATACTTAATTTTGGCTCAAAAATCATGTCGAAATGGTCAAAAAATTAGACATGTAACATCCACAACAGGACTGGTACTCTCATTTTACACCGATCATAACTCTCTTAATAATCAAACGATTTTCACGCGGAATGACATTTTGTTTATGTTTCAACAACCTGATTGATTCTGCATTTAAAAAATAGCAAAATGGCTTTTCGAAATTTTTCGATTTTTTGAAAATTTGAGTAATGGTCCCCCCTATGATTTTTCAAAAAAAATTTTTTTCAAAATTTTAAATCGCGAGTTTTTAAATTTAATCGATAGCGGAGGTCAAAATAAGTACTAAACAATCATTTAAATCGATTTTAAACGATACTTAATTTTGGCTCAAAAATCATGTCGAAATGGTCAAAAAATTAGACATGTAACATCCACAACAGGCCTGGTACTCTCATTTTACACCGATCATAACTCTCTTAATAATCAAACGATTTTCACGCGGAATGACATTTTGTTTATGTTTCAACAACCTGATTGATTCTGCATTTAAAAAATAGCAAAATGGCTTTTCGAAATTTTTCGATTTTTTGAAAATTTGAGTAATGGTCCCCCTATGATTTTTCAAAACAATTTTTTTTCAAAATTTTAAATCGCGAGTTTTTAAATTTAATCGATAGCGGAGGTCAAAATAAGTACTAAACAATCATTTAAATCGATTTTAAACGATACTTAATTTTGGCTCAAAAATCATGTCGAAATGGTCAAAAAATTAGACATGTAACATCCACAACAGGCCTGGTACTCTCATTTTACACCGATCATAACTCTCTTAATAATCAAACGATTTTCACGCGGAATGACATTTTGTTTATGTTTCAACAACCTGATTGATTCTGCATTTAAAAAATAGCAAAATGGCTTTTCGAAATTTTTCGATTTTTTGAAAATTTGAGTAATGGTCCCCCCTATGATTTTTCAAAAAAAAATTTTTTTTCAAAATTTTAAATCGCGAGTCTTTAAATTTAATCGATAGCGGAGGTCAAAATAAGTACTAAACAATCATTTAAATCGATTTTAAACGATACTTAATTTTGGCTCAAAAATCATGTCGAAATGGTCAAAAAATTAGACATGTAACATCCACAACAGGCCTGGTACTCTCATTTTACACCGATCATAACTCTCTTAATAATCAAACGATTTTCACGCGGAATGACATTTTGTTTATGTTTCAACAACCTGATTGATTCTGCATTTAAAAAATAGCAAAATGGCTTTTCGAAATTTTTCGATTTTTTGAAAATTTGAGTAATGGTCCCCCCTATGATTTTTCAAAAAAAATTTTTTCAAAATTTTAAATCGCGAGTTTTTAAATTTAATCGATAGCGGAGGTCAAAATAAGTACTAAACAATCATTTAAATCGATTTTAAACGATACTTAATTTTGGCTCAAAAATCATGTCGAAATGGTCAAAAAATTAGACATGTAACATCCACAACAGGCCTGGTACTCTCATTTTACACCGATCATAACTCTCTTAATAATCAAACGATTTTCACGCGGAATGACATTTTGTTTATGTTTCAACAACCTGATTGATTATACATTTAAAAAATAGCAAAATGGCTTTTTCGAAATTTTTCGATTTTTTGAAAATTTGAGTAATGGTCCCCCTATGATTTTTCAAAAAATTTTTTTTCAAAATTTTAAATCGCGAGTCTTTAAATTTAATCGATAGCCTAGGTCAAAATAAGTACTAAACAATCATTTAAATCGATTTTAAACGATACTTAATTTTGGCTCAAAAATCATGTCGAAATGGTCAAAAAATTAGACATGTAACATCCACAACAGGCCTGGTACTCTCATTTTACACCGATCATAACTCTCTTAATAATCAAACGATTTTCACGCGGAATGACATTTTGTTTATGTTTCAACAACCTGATTGATTCTGCATTTAAAAAATAGCAAAATGGCTTTTCGAAATTTTTCGATTTTTTGAAAATTTGAGTAATGGTCCCCCCTATGATTTTTCAAAAAAATTTTTTTCAAAATTTTAAATCGCGAGTTTTTAAATTTAATCGATAGCGGAGGTCAAAATAAGTACTAAACAATCATTTAAATCGATTTTAAACGATACTTAATTTTGGCTCAAAAATCATGTCGAAATGGTCAAAAAATTAGACATGTAACATCCACAACAGGCCTGGTACTCTCATTTTACACCGATCATAACTCTCTTAATAATCAAACGATTTTCACGCGGAATGACATTTTGTTTATGTTTCAACAACCTGATTGATTCTGCATTTAAAAAATAGCAAAATGGCTTTTCGAAATTTTTCGATTTTTTGAAAATTTGAGTAATGGTCCCCCCTATGATTTTTCAAAAAAATTTTTTTTTCAAAATTTTAAATCGCGAGTTTTTAAATTTAATCGATAGCGGAGGTCAAAATAAGTACTAAACAATCATTTAAATCGATTTTAAACGATACTTAATTTTGGCTCAAAAATCATGTCGAAATGGTCAAAAAATTAGACATGTAACATCCACAACAGGCCTGGTACTCTCATTTTACACCGATCATAACTCTCTTAATAATCAAACGATTTTCACGCGGAATGACATTTTGTTTATGTTTCAACAACCTGATTGATTATACATTTAAAAAATAGCAAAATGGCTTTTTCGAAATTTTTCGATTTTTTGAAAATTTGAGTAATGGTCCCCCCTATGATTTTTCAAAAAAATTTTTTTTTCAAAATTTTAAATCGCGAGTCTTTAAATTTAATCGATAGCCTAGGTCAAAATAAGTACTAAACAATCATTTAAATCGATTTTAAACGATACTTAATTTTGGCTCAAAAATCATGTCGAAATGGTCAAAAAATTAGACATGTAACATCCACAACAGGCCTGGTACTCTCATTTTACACCGATCATAACTCTCTTAATAATCAAACGATTTTCACGCGGAATGACATTTTGTTTATGTTTCAACAACCTGATTGATTCTGCATTTAAAAAATAGCAAAATGGCTTTTCGAAATTTTTCGATTTTTTGAAAATTTGAGTAATGGTCCCCCTATGATTTTTCAAAAAATTTTTTTTCTAAATTTTAAATCGCGAGTTTTTAAATTTAATCGATAGCGGAGGTCAAAATAAGTACTAAACAATCATTTAAATCGATTTTAAACGATACTTAATTTTGGCTCAAAAATCATGTCGAAATGGTCAAAAAATTAGACATGTAACATCCACAACAGGCCTGGTACTCTCATTTTACACCGATCATAACTCTCTTAATAATCAAACGATTTTCACGCGGAATGACATTTTGTTTAAGTTTCAACAACCTGATTAATTATACATGTAAAAAATAGCAAAATGGCTTTTTCGAAATTTTTCGATTTTTTGAAAATTTGAGTAATGGTCCCCCTATGATTTTTCAAAAAATTTTTTTTCAAAATTTTAAATCGCGAGTCTTTAAATTTAATCGATAGCGGAGGTCAAAATAAGTACTAAACAATCATTTAAATCGATTTTAAACGATACTTAATTTTGGCTCAAAAATCATGTCGAAATGGTCAAAAAAATTAGACATGTAACATCCACAACAGGCCTGGTACTCTCATTTTACACCGATCATAACTCTCTTAATAATCAAACGATTTTCACGCGGAATGACATTTTGTTTATGTTTCAACAACCTGATTGATTCTGCATTTAAAAAATAGCAAAATGGCTTTTCGAAATTTTTCGATTTTTTGAAAATTTGAGTAATGGTCCCCCCTATGATTTTTCAAAAAAAATTTTTTTTCAAAATTTTAAATCGCGAGTTTTTAAATTTAATCGATAGCGGAGGTCAAAATAAGTACTAAACAATCATTTAAATCGATTTTAAACGATACTTAATTTTGGCTCAAAAATCATGTCGAAATGGTCAAAAAATTAGACATGTAACATCCACAACAGGCCTGGTACTCTCATTTTACACCGATCATAACTCTCTTAATAATCAAACGATTTTCACGCGGAATGACATTTTGTTTATGTTTCAACAACCTGATTGATTCTGCATTTAAAAAATAGCAAAATGGCTTTTCGAAATTTTTCGATTTTTTGAAAATTTGAGTAATGGTCCCCCCTATGATTTTTCAAAAAAATTTTTTTTCAAAATTTTAAATCGCGAGTTTTTAAATTTAATCGATAGTGGAGGTCAAAATAAGTACTAAACAATCATTTAAATCGATTTTAAACGATACTTAATTTTTGCTCAAAAATCATGTCGAAATGGTCAAAAAATTAGACATGTAACATCCACAACAGGGCTGGTACTCTCATTTTACACCGATCATAACTCTCTTAATAATCAAACGATTTTCACGCGGAATGACATTTTGTTTATGTTTCAACAACCTGATTGATTCTGCATTTAAAAAATAGCAAAATGGCTTTTCGAAATTTTTCGATTTTTTGAAAATTTGAGTAATGGTCCCCCCTATGATTTTTCAAAAAAAATTTTGTTTCAAAATTTTAAATCGCGAGTCTTTAAATTTAATCGATAGCGGAGGTCAAAATAAGTACTAAACAATCATTTAAATCGATTTTAAACGATACTTAATTTTGGCTCAAAAATCATGTCGAAATGGTCAAAAAATTAGACATGTAACATCCACAACAGGCCTGGTACTCTCATTTTACACCGATCATAACTCTCTTAATAATCAAACGATTTTCACGCGGAATGACATTTTGTTTATGTTTCAACAACCTGATTGATTCTGCATTTAAAAAATAGCAAAATGGCTTTTCGAAATTTTTCGATTTTTTGAAAATTTGAGTAATGGTCCCCCCTATGATTTTTCAAAAAAAAATTTTTTTTCAAAATTTTAAATCGCGAGTTTTTAAATTTAATCCATAGCGGAGGTCAAAATAAGTACTAAACAATCATTTAAATCGATTTTAAACGATACTTAATTTTGGCTCAAAAATCATGTCGAAATGGTCAAAAAATTAGACATGTAACATCCACAACAGGCCTGGTACTCTCATTTTACACCGATCATAACTCTCTTAATAATCAAACGATTTTCACGCGGAATGACATTTTGTTTATGTTTCAACAACCTGATTGATTCTGCATTTAAAAAATAGCAAAATGGCTTTTCGAAATTTTTCGATTTTTTGAAAATTTGAGTAATGGTCCCCCCTATGATTTTTCAAAACAATTTTTTTTCAAAATTTTAAATCGCGAGTTTTTAAATTTAATCGATAGCGGAGGTCAAAATAAGTACTAAACAATCATTTAAATCGATTTTAAACGATACTTAATTTTGGCTCAAAAATCATGTCGAAATGGTCAAAAAATTAGACATGTAACATCCACAACAGGCCTGGTACTCTCATTTTACACCGATCATAACTCTCTTAATAATCAAACGATTTTCACGCGGAATGACATTTTGTTTATGTTTCAACAACCTGATTGATTCTGCATTTAAAAAATAGCAAAATGGCTTTTTCGAAATTTTTCGATTTTTTGAAAATTTGAGTAATGGTCCCCCCTATGATTTTTTCAAAAAAAATTTTTTTTCAAAATTTTAAATCGCGAGTTTTTAAATTTAATCGATAGCGGAGGTCAAAATAAGTACTAAACAATCATTTAAATCGATTTTAAACGATACTTAATTTTGGCTCAAAAATCATGTCGAAATGGTCAAAAAATTAGACATGTAACATCCACAACAGGCCTGGTACTCTCATTTTACACCGATCATAACTCTCTTAATAATCAAACGATTTTCACGCGGAATGACATTTTGTTTATGTTTCAACAACCTGATTGATTCTGCATTTAAAAAATAGCAAAATGGCTTTTCGAAATTTTTCGATTTTTTGAAAATTTGAGTAATGGTCCCCCCTATGATTTTTCAAAACAATTTTTTTTTTCAAAATTTTAAATCGCGAGTTTTTAAATTTAATCGATAGCGGAGGTCAAAATAAGTACTAAACAATCATTTAAATCGATTTTAAACGATACTTAATTTTGGCTCAAAAATCATGTCGAAATGGTCAAAAAATTAGACATGTAACATCCACAACAGGCCTGGTACTCTCATTTTACACCGATCATAACTCTCTTAATAATCAAACGATTTTCACGCGGAATGACATTTTGTTTATGTTTCAACAACATGATTGATTCTGCATTTAAAAAATAGCAAAATGGCTTTTCGAAATTTTTCGATTTTTTGAAAATTTGAGTAATGGTCCCCCCTATGATTTTTCAAAACAATTTTTTTTCAAAATTTTAAATCGCGAGTTTTTAAATTTAATCGATAGCGGAGGTCAAAATAAGTACTAAACAATCATTTAAATCGATTTTAAACGATACTTAATTTTGGCTCAAAAATCATGTCGAAATGGTCAAAAAATTAGACATGTAACATCCACAACAGGCCTGGTACTCTCATTTTACACCGATCATAACTCTCTTAATAATCAAACGATTTTCACGCGGAATGACATTTTGTTTATGTTTCAACAACCTGATTGATTCTGCATTTAAAAAATAGCAAAATGGCTTTTCGAAATTTTTCGATTTTTTGAAAATTTGAGTAATGGTCCCCCCTATGATTTTTCAAAAAAAATTTTTTTTCAAAATTTTAAATCGCGAGTTTTTAAATTTAATCGATAGCGGAGGTCAAAATAAGTACTAAACAATCATTTAAATCGATTTTAAACGATACTTAATTTTGGCTCAAAAATCATGTCGAAATGGTCAAAAAATTAGACATGTAACATCCACAACAGGCCTGGTACTCTCATTTTACACCGATCATAACTCTCTTAATAATCAAACGATTTTCACGCGGAATGACATTTTCTTTATGTTTCAACAACCTGATTGATTCTGCATTTAAAAAATAGCAAAATGGCTTTTCGAAATTTTTCGATTTTTTGAAAATTTGAGTAATGGTCCCCCTATGATTTTTCAAAAAAAAAATTTTTTTCAAAATTTTAAATCGCGAGTTTTTAAATTTAATCGATAGCGGAGGTCAAAATAAGTACTAAACAATCATTTAAATCGATTTTAAACGATACTTAATTTTGGCTCAAAAATCATGTCGAAATGGTCAAAAAATTAGACATGTAACATCCACAACAGGCCTGGTACTCTCATTTTACACCGATCATAACTCTCTTAATAATCAAACGATTTTCACGCGGAATGACAATTTGTTTATGTTTCAACAACCTGATTGATTCTGCATTTAAAAAATAGCAAAATGGCTTTTCGAAATTTTTCGATTTTTTTGAAAATTTGAGTAATGGTCCCCCCTATGATTTTTCAAAAAAAATTTTTTTCAAAATTTTAAATCGCGAGTTTTTAAATTTAATCGATAGCGGAGGTCAAAATAAGTACTAAACAATCATTTAAATCGATTTTAAACGATACTTAATTTTGGCTCAAAAATCATGTCGAAATGGTCAAAAAATTAGACATGTAACATCCACAACAGGCCTGGTACTCTCATTTTACACCGATCATAACTCTCTTAATAATCAAACGATTTTCACGCGGAATGACATTTTGTTTATGTTTCAACAACCTGATTGATTCTGCATTTAAAAAATAGCAAAATGGCTTTTCGAAATTTTTCGATTTTTTGAAAATTTGAGTAATGGTCCCCCCTATGATTTTTCAAAAAAATTTTTTTCAAAATTTTAAATCGCGAGTTTTTAAATTTAATCGATAGCGGAGGTCAAAATAAGTACTAAACAATCATTTAAATCGATTTTAAACGATACTTAATTTTGGCTCAAAAATCATGTCGAAATGGTCAAAAAATTAGACATGTAACATCCACAACAGGCCTGGTACTCTCATTTTACACCGATCATAACTCTCTTAATAATCAAACGATTTTCACGCGGAATGACATTTTGTTTATGTTTCAACAACCTGATTGATTCTGCATTTAAAAAATAGCAAAATGGCTTTTCGAAATTTTTCGATTTTTTGAAAATTTGAGTAATGGTCCCCCCTATGATTTTTCAAAAAAATTTTTTTTTCAAAATTTTAAATCGCGAGTTTTTAAATTTAATCGATAGCGGAGGTCAAAATAAGTACTAAACAATCATTTAAATCGATTTTAAACGATACTTAATTTTGGCTCAAAAATCATGTCGAAATGGTCAAAAAATTAGACATGTAACATCCACAACAGGCCTGGTACTCTCATTTTACACCGATCATAACTCTCTTAATAATCAAACGATTTTCACGCGGAATGACATTTTGTTTATGTTTCAACAACCTGATTGATTCTGCATTTAAAAAATAGCAAAATGGCTTTTTCGAAAATTTTCGATTTTTTGAAAATTTGAGTAATGGTCCCCCCTATGATTTAAAAAAAAAAAATTTTTTTTTCAAAATTTTAAATCGCGAGTTTTTAAATTTAATCGATAGCGTAGGTCAAAATAAGTACTAAACAATCATTTAAATCGATTTTAAACAAAACTTAATATTGGCCCAAAAATCATGTCGAAATGGTCAAAAAATTAGACATGTAACATCCACAACAGGCCTGGTACTCTCATTTTACACCGATCATAACTCTCTTAATAATCAAACGATTTTCACGCGGAATCACATTTTGTTTATGTTTCAACAACCTGATTGATTCTGCATTTAAAAAATAGCAAAATGGCTTTTCGAAATTTTTCGATTTTTTGAAAATTTGAGTAATGGTCCCCCCTATGATTTTTCAAAAAAAATTTTTTTTCAAAATTTTAAATCGCGAGTTTTTAAATTTAATCGATAGCGGAGGTCAAAATAAGTACTAAACAATCATTTAAATCGATTTTAAACGATACTTAATTTTGGCTCAAAAATCATGTCGAAATGGTCAAAAAATTAGACATGTAACATCCACAACAGGCCTGGTACTCTCATTTTACACCGATCATAACTCTCTTAATAATCAAACGATTTTCACGCGGAATGACATTTTGTTTATGTTTCAACAACCTGATTGATTCTGCATTTAAAAAATAGCAAAATGGCTTTTCGAAATTTTTCGATTTTTTGAAAATTTGAGTAATGGTCCCCCCTATGATTTTTCAAAAAAAATTTTTTTTCAAAATTTTAAATCGCGAGTTTTTAAATTTAATCGATAGCGGAGGTCAAAATAAGTACTAAACAATCATTTAAATCGATTTTAAACGATACTTAATTTTGGCTCAAAAATCATGTCGAAATGGTCAAAAAATTAGACATGTAACATCCACAACAGGCCTGGTACTCTCATTTTACACCGATCATAACTCTCTTAATAATCAAACGATTTTCACGCGGAATGACATTTTGTTTATGTTTCAACAACCTGATTGATTCTGCATTTAAAAAATAGCAAAATGGCTTTTCGAAATTTTTCGATTTTTTGAAAATTTGAGTAATGGTCCCCCTATGATTTTTCAAAACAATTTTTTTTTCAAAATTTTAAATCGCGAGTTTTTAAATTTAATCGATAGCGGAGGTCAAAATAAGTACTAAACAATCATTTAAATCGATTTTAAACGATACTTAATTTTGGCTCAAAAATCATGTCGAAATGGTCAAAAAATTAGACATGTAACATCCACAACAGGCCTGGTACTCTCATTTTACACCGATCATAACTCTCTTAATAATCAAACGATTTTCACGCGGAATGACATTTTGTTTATGTTTCAACAACCTGATTGATTCTGCATTTAAAAAATAGCAAAATGGCTTTTTCGAAAATTTTCGATTTTTTGAAAATTTGAGTAATGGTCCCCCCTATGATTAAAAAAAAATTTTTTTTCAAAATTTTAAATCGCGAGTTTTTAAATTTAATCGATAGCGTAGGTCAAAATAAGTACTAAACAATCATTTAAATCGATTTTAAACAAAACTTAATATTGGCACAAAAATCATGTCGAAATGGTCAAAAAATTAGACATGTAACATCCACAACAGGCCTGGTACTCTCATTTTACACCGATCATAACTCTCTTAATAATCAAACGATTTTCACGCGGAATCACATTTTGTTTATGTTTCAACAACCTGATTGATTCTGCATTTAAAAAATAGCAAAATGGCTTTTCGAAATTTTTCGATTTTTTGAAAATTTGAGTAATGGTTCCCCCTATGATTTTTCAAAACAATTTTTTTTTCAAAATTTTAAATCGCGAGTTTTTAAATTTAATCGATAGCGTAGGTCAAAATAAGTACTAAACAATCATTTAAATCGATTTTAAACAAAACTTAATATTGGCCCAAAAATCATGTCGAAATGGTCAAAAAATTAGACATGTAACATCCACAACAGGCCTGGTACTCTCATTTTACACCGATCATAACTCTCTTAATAATCAAACGATTTTCACGCGGAATGACATTTTGTTTATGTTTCAACAACCTGATTGATTCTGCATTTAAAAAATAGCAAAATGGCTTTTCGAAATTTTTCGATTTTTTGAAAATTTGAGTAATGGTCCCCCCTATGATTTTTCAAAAAAAATTTTTTTCAAAATTTTAAATCGCGAGTTTTTAAATTTAATCGATAGCGGAGGTCAAAATAAGTACTAAACAATCATTTAAATCGATTTTAAACGATACTTAATTTTGGCTCAAAAATCATGTCGAAATGGTCAAAAAATTAGACATGTAACATCCACAACAGGCCTGGTACTCTCATTTTACACCGATCATAACTCTCTTAATAATCAAACGATTTTCACGCGGAATGACATTTTGTTTATGTTTCAACAACCTGATTGATTCTGCATTTAAAAAATAGCAAAATAGCTTTTCGAAATTTTTCGATTTTTTGAAAATTTGAGTAATGGTCCCCCCTATGATTTTTCAAAAAAATTTTTTTCAAAATTTTAAATCGCGAGTTTTTAAATTTAATCGATAGCGGAGGTCAAAATAAGTACTAAACAATCATTTAAATCGATTTTAAACGATACTTAATTTTGGCTCAAAAATCATGTCGAAATGGTCAAAAAATTAGACATGTAACATCCACAACAGGCCTGGTACTCTCATTTTACACCGATCATAACTCTCTTAATAATCAAACGATTTTCACGCGGAATGACATTTTGTTTATGTTTCAACAACCTGATTGATTCTGCATTTAAAAAATAGCAAAATGGCTTTTCGAAATTTTTCGATTTTTTGAAAATTTGAGTAATGGTCCCCCCTATGATTTTTCAAAACAATTTTTTTTTCAAAATTTTAAATCGCGAGTTTTTAAATTTAATCGATAGCGGAGGTCAAAATAAGTACTAAACAATCATTTAAATCGATTTTAAACGATACTTAATTTTGGCTCAAAAATCATGTCGAAATGGTCAAAAAATTAGACATGTAACATCCACAACAGGCCTGGTACTCTCATTTTACACCGATCATAACTCTCTTAATAATCAAACGATTTTCACGCGGAATGACATTTTGTTTATGTTTCAACAACCTGATTGATTCTGCATTTAAAAAATAGCAAAATGGCTTTTCGAAATTTTTCGATTTTTTGAAAATTTGAGTAATGGTCCCCCCTATGATTTTTCAAAAAAATTTTTTTTTCAAAATTTTAAATCGCGAGTTTTTAAATTTAATCGATAGCGGAGGTCAAAATAAGTACTAAACAATCATTTAAATCGATTTTAAACGATACTTAATTTTGGCTCAAAAATCATGTCGAAATGGTCAAAAAATTAGACATGTAACATCCACAACAGGCCTGGTACTCTCATTTTACACCGATCATAACTCTCTTAATAATCAAACGATTTTCACGCGGAATGACATTTTGTTTATGTTTCAACAACCTGATTGATTCTGCATTTAAAAAATAGCAAAATGGCTTTTCGAAATTTTTCGATTTTTTGAAAATTTGAGTAATGGTCCCCCTATGATTTTTCAAAAAATTTTTTTTCAAAATTTTAAATCGCGAGTTTTTAAATTTAATCGATAGCGGAGGTCAAAATAAGTACTAAACAATCATTTAAATCGATTTTAAACGATACTTAATTTTGGCTCAAAAATCATGTCGAAATGGTCAAAAAATTAGACATGTAACATCCACAACAGGCCTGGTACTCTCATTTTACACCGATCATAACTCTCTTAATAATCAAACGATTTTCACGCGGAATGACATTTTGTTTATGTTTCAACAACCTGATTGATTCTGCATTTAAAAAATAGCAAAATGGCTTTTCGAAATTTTTCGATTTTTTGAAAATTTGATTAATGGTCCCCCCTATGATTTTTTAAAAAAAAATTTTTTTTCAAAATTTTAAATCGCGAGTTTTTAAATTTAATCGATAGCGGAGGTCAAAATAAGTACTAAACAATCATTTAAATCGATTTTAAACGATACTTAATTTTGGCTCAAAAATCATGTCGAAATGGTCAAAAAATTAGACATGTAACATCCACAACAGGCCTGGTACTCTCATTTTACACCGATCATAACTCTCTTAATAATCAAACGATTTTCACGCGGAATGACATTTTGTTTATGTTTCAACAACCTGATTGATTCTGCATTTAAAAAATAGCAAAATGGCTTTTTCGAAAATTTTCGATTTTTTGAAAATTTGAGTAATGGTCCCCCCTATGATTTAAAAAAAAAAATTTTTTTTTTCAAAATTTTAAATCGCGAGTTTTTAAATTTAATCGATAGCGTAGGTCAAAATAAGTACTAAACAATCATTTAAATCGATTTTAAACAAAACTTAATATTGGCCCAAAAATCATGTCGAAATGGTCAAAAAATTAGACATGTAACATCCACAACAGGCCTGGTACTCTCATTTTACACCGATCATAACTCTCTTAATAATCAAACGATTTTCACGCGGAATGACATTTTGTTTATGTTTCAACAACCTGATTGATTCTGCATTTAAAAAATAGCAAAATGGCTTTTCGAAATTTTTCGATTTTTTGAAAATTTGAGTAATGGTCCCCCTATGATTTTTCAAAAAAAATTTTTTTTCAAAATTTTAAATCGCGAGTTTTTAAATTTAATCGATAGCGGAGGTCAAAATAAGTACTAAACAATCATTTAAATCGATTTTAAACGATACTTAATTTTGGCTCAAAAATCATGTCGAAATGGTCAAAAAATTAGACATGTAACATCCACAACAGGCCTGGTACTCTCATTTTACACCGATCATAACTCTCTTAATAATCAAACGATTTTCACGCGGAATGACATTTTGTTTATGTTTCAACAACCTGATTGATTCTGCATTTAAAAAATAGCAAAATGGCTTTTCGAAATTTTTCGATTTTTTGAAAATTTGAGTAATGGTCCCCCTATGATTTTTCAAAACAATTTTTTTTCAAAATTTTAAATCGCGAGTTTTTAAATTTAATCGATAGCGGAGGTCAAAATAAGTACTAAACAATCATTTAAATCGATTTTAAACGATACTTAATTTTGGCTCAAAAATCATGTCGAAATGGTCAAAAAATTAGACATGTAACATCCACAACAGGCCTGGTACTCTCATTTTACACCGATCATAACTCTCTTAATAATCAAACGATTTTCACGCGGAATGACATTTTGTTTATGTTTCAACAACCTGATTGATTCTGCATTTAAAAAATAGCAAAATAGCTTTTCGAAATTTTTCGATTTTTTGAAAATTTGAGTAATGGTCCCCCTATGATTTTTCAAAAAAAAATTTTTTTTCAAAATTTTAAATCGCGAGTTTTTAAATTTAATCGATAGCGGAGGTCAAAATAAGTACTAAACAATCATTTAAATCGATTTTAAACGATACTTAATTTTGGCTCAAAAATCATGTCGAAATGGTCAAAAAATTAGACATGTAACATCCACAACAGGCCTGGTACTCTCATTTTACACCGATCATAACTCTCTTAATAATCAAACGATTTTCACGCGGAATGACATTTTGTTTATGTTTCAACAACCTGATTGATTCTGCATTTAAAAAATAGCAAAATGGCTTTTCGAAATTTTTCGATTTTTTGAAAATTTGAGTAATGGTCCCCCTATGATTTTTCAAAACAATTTTTTTTTCAAAATTTTAAATCGCGAGTTTTTAAATTTAATCGATAGCGGAGGTCAAAATAAGTACTAAACAATCATTTAAATCGATTTTAAACGATACTTAATTTTGGCTCAAAAATCATGTCGAAATGGTCAAAAAATTAGACATGTAACATCCACAACAGGCCTGGTACTCTCATTTTACACCGATCATAACTCTCTTAATAATCAAACGATTTTCACGCGGAATGACATTTTGTTTATGTTTCAACAACCTGATTGATTCTGCATTTAAAAAATAGCAAAATGGCTTTTCGAAATTTTTCGATTTTTTGAAAATTTGAGTAATGGTCCCCCTATGATTTTTCAAAAAAATTTTTTTCAAAATTTTAAATCGCGAGTTTTTAAATTTAATCGATAGCGGAGGTCAAAATAAGTACTAAACAATCATTTAAATCGATTTTAAACGATACTTAATTTTGGCTCAAAAATCATGTCGAAATGGTCAAAAAATTAGACATGTAACATCCACAACAGGCCTGGTACTCTCATTTTACACCGATCATAACTCTCTTAATAATCAAACGATTTTCACGCGGAATGACATTTTGTTTATGTTTCAACAACCTGATTGATTCTGCATTTAAAAAATAGCAAAATGGCTTTTCGAAATTTTTCGATTTTTTGAAAATTTGAGTAATGGTCCCCCCTATGATTTTTCAAAACAATTTTTTTTTCAAAATTTTAAATCGCGAGTTTTTAAATTTAATCGATAGCGGAGGTCAAAATAAGTACTAAACAATCATTTAAATCGATTTTAAACGATACTTAATTTTGGCTCAAAAATCATGTCGAAATGGTCAAAAAATTAGACATGTAACATCCACAACAGGCCTGGTACTCTCATTTTACACCGATCATAACTCTCTTAATAATCAAACGATTTTCACGCGGAATGACATTTTGTTTATGTTTCAACAACCTGATTGATTCTGCATTTAAAAAATAGCAAAATGGCTTTTCGAAATTTTTCGATATTTTGAAAATTTGAGTAATGGTCCCCCCTATGATTTTTCAAAAAAATTTTTTTTCAAAATTTTAAATCGCGAGTTTTTAAATTTAATCGATAGCGGAGGTCAAAATAAGTACTAAACAATCATTTAAATCGATTTTAAACGATACTTAATTTTGGCTCAAAAATCATGTCGAAATGGTCAAAAAATTAGACATGTAACATCCACAACAGGCCTGGTACTCTCATTTTACACCGATCATAACTCTCTTAATAATCAAACGATTTTCACGCGGAATGACATTTTGTTTATGTTTCAACAACCTGATTGATTCTGCATTTAAAAAATAGCAAAATGGCTTTTCGAAATTTTTCGATTTTTTGAAAATTTGAGTAATGGTCCCCCCTATGATTTTTCAAAAAATTTTTGTTTTCAAAATTTTAAATCGCGAGTCTTTAAATTTAATCGATAGCGGAGGTCAAAATAAGTACTAAACAATCATTTAAATCGATTTTAAACGATACTTAATTTTGGCTCAAAAATCATGTCGAAATGGTCAAAAAATTAGACATGTAACATCCACAACAGGCCTGGTACTCTCATTTTACACCGATCATAACTCTCTTAATAATCAAACGATTTTCACGCGGAATGACATTTTGTTTATGTTTCAACAACCTGATTGATTCTGCATTTAAAAAATAGCAAAATGGCTTTTCGAAATTTTTCGATTTTTTGAAAATTTGAGTAATGGTCCCCCCTATGATTTTTCAAAAAAATTTTTTTTCAAAATTTTAAATCGCGAGTTTTTAAATTTAATCGATAGCGGAGGTCAAAATAAGTACTAAACAATCATTTAAATCGATTTTAAACGATACTTAATTTTGGCTCAAAAATCATGTCGAAATGGTCAAAAAATTAGACATGTAACATCCACAACAGGCCTGGTACTCTCATTTTACACCGATCATAACTCTCTTAATAATCAAACGATTTTCACGCGGAATGACATTTTGTTTATGTTTCAACAACCTGATTGATTCTGCATTTAAAAAATAGCAAAATGGCTTTTCGAAATTTTTCGATTTTTTGAAAATTTGAGTAATGGTCCCCCCTATGATTTTTCAAAACAATTTTTTTTTCAAAATTTTAAATCGCGAGTTTTTAAATTTAATCGATAGCGGAGGTCAAAATAAGTACTAAACAATCATTTAAATCGATTTTAAACGATACTTAATTTTGGCTCAAAAATCATGTCGAAATGGTCAAAAAATTAGACATGTAACATCCACAACAGGCCTGGTACTCTCATTTTACACCGATCATAACTCTCTTAATAATCAAACGATTTTCACGCGGAATGACATTTTGTTTATGTTTCAACAACCTGATTGATTCTGCATTTAAAAAATAGCAAAATGGCTTTTCGAAATTTTTCGATTTTTTGAAAATTTGAGTAATGGTCCCCCCTATGATTTTTCAAAACAATTTTTTTTTCAAAATTTTAAATCGCGAGTTTTTAAATTTAATCGATAGCGGAGGTCAAAATAAGTACTAAACAATCATTTAAATCGATTTTAAACGATACTTAATTTTGGCTCAAAAATCATGTCGAAATGGTCAAAAAATTAGACATGTAACATCCACAACAGGCCTGGTACTCTCATTTTACACCGATCATAACTCTCTTAATAATCAAACGATTTTCACGCGGAATGACATTTTGTTTATGTTTCAACAACCTGATTGATTCTGCATTTAAAAAATAGCAAAATGGCTTTTCGAAATTTTTCGATTTTTTGAAAATTTGAGTAATGGTCCCCCCTATGATTTTTCAAAAAAAATTTTTTTCAAAATTTTAAATCGCGAGTTTTTAAATTTAATCGATAGCGGAGGTCAAAATAAGTACTAAACAATCATTTAAATCGATTTTAAACGATACTTAATTTTGGCTCAAAAATCATGTCGAAATGGTCAAAAAATTAGACATGTAACATCCACAACAGGCCTGGTACTCTCATTTTACACCGATCATAACTCTCTTAATAATCAAACGATTTTCACGCGGAATGACATTTTGTTTATGTTTCAACAACCTGATTGATTCTGCATTTAAAAAATAGCAAAATGGCTTTTCGAAATTTTTCGATTTTTTGAAAATTTGAGTAATGGTCCCCCCTATGATTTTTCAAAAAAAATTTTTTTTCAAAATTTTAAATCGCGAGTTTTTAAATTTAATCGATAGCGGAGGTCAAAATAAGTACTAAACAATCATTTAAATCGATTTTAAACGATACTTAATTTTGGCTCAAAATCATGTCGAAATGGTAAAAAATTAGACATGTAACATCCACAACAGGCCTGGTACTCTCATTTTACACCGATCATAACTCTCTTAATAATCAAACGATTTTCACGCGGAATGACATTTTGTTTATGTTTCAACAACCTGATTGATTCTGCATTTAAAAAATAGCAAAATGGCTTTTCGAAATTTTTCGATTTTTTGAAAATTTGAGTAATGGTCCCCCCTATGATTTTTCAAAACAATTTTTTTTTCAAAATTTTAAATCGCGAGTTTTTAAATTTAATCGATAGCGGAGGTCAAAATAAGTACTAAACAATCATTTAAATCGATTTTAAACGATACTTAATTTTGGCTCAAAAATCATGTCGAAATGGTCAAAAAATTAGACATGTAACATCCACAACAGGCCTGGTACTCTCATTTTACACCGATCATAACTCTCTTAATAATCAAACGATTTTCACGCGGAATGACATTTTGTTTATGTTTCAACAACCTGATTGATTCTGCATTTAAAAAATAGCAAAATGGCTTTTCGAAATTTTTCGATTTTTTGAAAATTTGAGTAATGGTCCCCCCTATGATTTTTCAAAAAAAAATTTTTTTTCAAAATTTTAAATCGCGAGTTTTTAAATTTAATCGATAGCGGAGGTCAAAACAAGTACTAAACAATCATTTAAATCGATTTTAAACGATATTTAATTTTGGCTCAAAAATCATGTCGAAATGGTCAAAAAATTAGACATGTAACATCCACAACAGGCCTGGTACTCTCATTTTACACCGATCATAACTCTCTTAATAATCAAACGATTTTCACGCGGAATGACATTTTGTTTATGTTTCAACAACCTGATTGATTCTGCATTTAAAAAATAGCAAAATGGCTTTTCGAAATTTTTCGATTTTTTGAAAATTTGAGTAATGGTCCCCCCTATGATTTTTCAAAAAAATTTTTTTCAAAATTTTAAATCGCGAGTTTTTAAATTTAATCGATAGCGGAGGTCAAAACAAGTACTAAACAATCATTTAAATCGATTTTAAACGATATTTAATTTTGGCTCAAAAATCATGTCGAAATGGTCAAAAAATTAGACATGTAACATCCACAACAGGCCTGGTACTCTCATTTTACACCGATCATAACTCTCTTAATAATCAAACGATTTTCACGCGGAATGACATTTTGTTTATGTTTCAACAACCTGATTGATTCTGCATTTAAAAAATAGCAAAATGGCTTTTCGAAATTTTTCGATTTTTTGAAAATTTGAGTAATGGTCCCCCTATGATTTTTCAAAAAAATTTTTTTTCAAAATTTTAAATCGCGAGTTTTTAAATTTAATCGATAGCGGAGGTCAAAATAAGTACTAAACAATCATTTAAATCGATTTTAAACGATACTTAATTTTGGCTCAAAAATCATGTCGAAATGGTCAAAAAATTAGACATGTAACATCCACAACAGGCCTGGTACTCTCATTTTACACCGATCATAACTCTCTTAATAATCAAACGATTTTCACGCGGAATGACATTTTGTTTATGTTTCAACAACCTGATTGATTCTGCATTTAAAAAATAGCAAAATGGCTTTTCGAAATTTTTCGATTTTTTGAAAATTTGAGTAATGGTCCCCCCTATGATTTTTCAAAAAAAAATTTTTTTCAAAATTTTAAATCGCGAGTTTTTAAATTTAATCGATAGCGGAGGTCAAAATAAGTACTAAACAATCATTTAAATCGATTTTAAACGATACTTAATTTTGGCTCAAAAATCATGTCGAAATGGTCAAAAAATTAGACATGTAACATCCACAACAGGCCTGGTACTCTCATTTTACACCGATCATAACTCTCTTAATAATCAAACGATTTTCACGCGGAATGACATTTTGTTTATGTTTCAACAACCTGATTGATTCTGCATTTAAAAAATAGCAAAATGGCTTTTCGAAATTTTTCGATTTTTTGAAAATTTGAGTAATGGTCCCCCCTATGATTTTTCAAAAAAAAATTTTTTTCAAAATTTTAAATCGCGAGTTTTTAAATTTAATCGATAGCGGAGGTCAAAATAAGTACTAAACAATCATTTAAATCGATTTTAAACGATACTTAATTTTGGCTCAAAAATCATGTCGAAATGGTCAAAAAATTAGACATGTAACATCCACAACAGGCCTGGTACTCTCATTTTACACCGATCATAACTCTCTTAATAATCAAACGATTTTCACGCGGAATGACATTTTGTTTATGTTTCAACAACCTGATTGATTCTGCATTTAAAAAATAGCAAAATGGCTTTTCGAAATTTTTCGATTTTTTGAAAATTTGAGTAATGGTCCCCCCTATGATTTTTCAAAAAAATTTTTTTTCAAAATTTTAAATCGCGAGTTTTTAAATTTAATCGATAGCGGAGGTCAAAATAAGTACTAAACAATCATTTAAATCGATTTTAAACGATACTTAATTTTGGCTCAAAAATCATGTCGAAATGGTCAAAAAATTAGACATGTAACATCCACAACAGGCCTGGTACTCTCATTTTACACCGATCATAACTCTCTTAATAATCAAACGATTTTCACGCGGAATGACATTTTGTTTATGTTTCAACAACCTGATTGATTCTGCATTTAAAAAATAGCAAAATGGCTTTTCGAAATTTTTCGATTTTTTGAAAATTTGAGTAATGGTCCCCCCTATGATTTTTCAAAAAAAAATGTTTTTTCAAAATTTTAAATCGCGAGTTTTTAAATTTAATCGATAGCGGAGGTCAAAATAAGTACTAAACAATCATTTAAATCGATTTTAAACGATACTTAATTTTGGCTCAAAAATCATGTCGAAATGGTCAAAAAATTAGACATGTAACATCCACAACAGGCCTGGTACTCTCATTTTACACCGATCATAACTCTCTTAATAATCAAACGATTTTCACGCGGAAAAACATTTTGTTTATGTTTCAACAACCTGATTGATTCTGCATTTAAAAAATAGCAAAATGGCTTTTCGAAATTTTTCGATTTTTTGAAAATTTGAGTAATGGTCCCCCCTATGATTTTTCAAAAAAATTTTTTTCAAAATTTTAAATCGCGAGTTTTTAAATTTAATCGATAGCGGAGGTCAAAATAAGTACTAAACAATCATTTAAATCGATTTTAAACGATACTTAATTTTGGCTCAAAAATCATGTCGAAATGGTCAAAAAATTAGACATGTAACATCCACAACAGGCCTGGTACTCTCATTTTACACCGATCATAACTCTCTTAATAATCAAACGATTTTCACGCGGAATGACATTTTGTTTATGTTTCAACAACCTGATTGATTCTGCATTTAAAAAATAGCAAAATGGCTTTTCGAAATTTTTCGATTTTTTGAAAATTTGAGTAATGGTCCCCCTATGATTTTTCAAAACAATTTTTTTTCAAAATTTTAAATCGCGAGTTTTTAAATTTAATCGATAGCGGAGGTCAAAATAAGTACTAAACAATCATTTAAATCGATTTTAAACGATACTTAATTTTGGCTCAAAAATCATGTCGAAATGGTCAAAAAATTAGACATGTAACATCCACAACAGGCCTGGTACTCTCATTTTACACCGATCATAACTCTCTTAATAATCAAACGATTTTCACGCGGAATGACATTTTGTTTATGTTTCAACAACCTGATTGATTCTGCATTTAAAAAATAGCAAAATGGCTTTTCGAAATTTTTCGATTTTTTGAAAATTTGAGTAATGGTCCCCCCTATGATTTTTCAAAACAATTTTTTTTCAAAATTTTAAATCGCGAGTTTTTAAATTTAATCGATAGCGGAGGTCAAAATAAGTACTAAACAATCATTTAAATCGATTTTAAACGATACTTAATTTTGGCTCAAAAATCATGTCGAAATGGTCAAAAAATTAGACATGTAACATCCACAACAGGCCTGGTACTCTCATTTTACACCGATCATAACTCTCTTAATAATCAAACGATTTTCACGCGGAATGACATTTTGTTTATGTTTCAACAACCTGATTGATTCTGCATTTAAAAAATAGCAAAATGGCTTTTCGAAATTTTTCGATTTTTTGAAAATTTGAGTAATGGTCCCCCCTATGATTTTTCAAAAAAAATTTTTTTTCCAAAATTTTAAATCGCGAGTTTTTAAATTTAATCGATAGCGGAGGTCAAAATAAGTACTAAACAATCATTTACATCGATTTTAAACGATACTTAATTTTGGCTCAAAAATCATGTCGAAATGGTCAAAAAATTAGACATGTAACATCCACAACAGGCCTGGTACTCTCATTTTACACCGATCATAACTCTCTTAATAATCAAACGATTTTCACGCGGAATGACATTTTGTTTATGTTTCAACAACCTGATTGATTCTGCATTTAAAAAATAGCAAAATGGCTTTTCGAAATTTTTCGATTTTTTGAAAATTTGAGTAATGGTCCCCCCTATGATTTTTCAAAACAATTTTTTTTTCAAAATTTTAAATCGCGAGTCTTTAAATTTAATCGATAGCGGAGGTCAAAATAAGTACTAAACAATCATTTAAATCGATTTTAAACGATACTTAATTTTGGCTCAAAAATCATGTCGAAATGGTCAAAAAATTAGACATGTAACATCCACAACAGGCCTGGTACTCTCATTTTACACCGATCATAACTCTCTTAATAATCAAACGATTTTCACGCGGAATGACATTTTGTTTATGTTTCAACAACCTGATTGATTCTGCATTTAAAAAATAGCAAAATGGCTTTTCGAAATTTTTCGATTTTTTGAAAATTTGAGTAATGGTCCCCCCTATGATTTTTCAAAAAAATTTTTTTTCAAAATTTTAAATCGCGAGTTTTTAAATTTAATCGATAGCGGAGGTCAAAATAAGTACTAAACAATCATTTAAATCGATTTTAAACGATACTTAATTTTGGCTCAAAAATCATGTCGAAATGGTCAAAAAATTAGACATGTAACATCCACAACAGGCCTGGTACTCTCATTTTACACCGATCATAACTCTCTTAATAATCAAACGATTTTCACGCGGAATGACATTTTGTTTATGTTTCAACAACCTGATTGATTCTGCATTTAAAAAATAGCAAAATGGCTTTTCGAAATTTTTCGATTTTTTGAAAATTTGAGTAATGGTCCCCCCTATGATTTTTCAAAAAATTTTTTTTTCAAAATTTTAAATCGCGAGTCTTTAAATTTAATCGATAGCGGAGGTCAAAATAAGTACTAAACAATCATTTAAATCGATTTTAAACGATACTTAATTTTGGCTCAAAAATCATGTCGAAATGGTCAAAAAATTAGACATGTAACATCCACAACAGGCCTGGTACTCTCATTTTACACCGATCATAACTCTCTTAATAATCAAACGATTTTCACGCGGAATGACATTTTGTTTATGTTTCAACAACCTGATTGATTCTGCATTTAAAAAATAGCAAAATGGCTTTTCGAAATTTTTCGATTTTTTGAAAATTTGAGTAATGGTCCCCCTATGATTTTTCAAAAAAATTTTTTTTCAAAATTTTAAATCGCGAGTTTTTAAATTTAATCGATAGCGGAGGTCAAAATAAGTACTAAACAATCATTTAAATCGATTTTAAACGATACTTAATTTTGGCTCAAAAATCATGTCGAAATGGTCAAAAAATTAGACATGTAACATCCACAACAGGCCTGGTACTCTCATTTTACACCGATCATAACTCTCTTAATAATCAAACGATTTTCACGCGGAATGACATTTTGTTTATGTTTCAACAACCTGATTGATTCTGCATTTAAAAAATAGCAAAATGGCTTTTCGAAATTTTTCGATTTTTTGAAAATTTGAGTAATGGTCCCCCCTATGATTTTTCAAAAAAATTTTTTTCAAAATTTTAAATCGCGAGTTTTTAAATTTAATCGATAGCGGAGGTCAAAATAAGTACTAAACAATCATTTAAATCGATTTTAAACGATACTTAATTTTGGCTCAAAAATCATGTCGAAATGGTCAAAAAATTAGACATGTAACATCCACAACAGGCCTGGTACTCTCATTTTACACCGATCATAACTCTCTTAATAATCAAACGATTTTCACGCGGAATGACATTTTGTTTATGTTTCAACAACCTGATTGATTCTGCATTTAAAAAATAGCAAAATGGCTTTTCGAAATTTTTCGATTTTTTGAAAATTTGAGTAATGGTCCCCCCTATGATTTTTCAAAAAAATTTTTTTTTCAAAATTTTAAATCGCGAGTCTTTAAATTTAATCGATAGCGGAGGTCAAAATAAGTACTAAACAATCATTTAAATCGATTTTAAACGATACTTAATTTTGGCTCAAAAATCATGTCGAAATGGTCAAAAAATTAGACATGTAACATCCACAACAGGCCTGGTACTCTCATTTTACACCGATCATAACTCTCTTAATAATCAAACGATTTTCACGCGGAATGACATTTTGTTTATGTTTCAACAACCTGATTGATTCTGCATTTAAAAAATAGCAAAATGGCTTTTCGAAATTTTTCGATTTTTTGAAAATTTGAGTAATGGTCCCCCCTATGATTTTTCAAAAAAATTTTTTTTTCAAAATTTTAAATCGCGAGTTTTTAAATTTAATCGATAGCGGAGGTCAAAATAAGTACTAAACAATCATTTAAATCGATTTTAAACGATACTTAATTTTGGCTCAAAAATCATGTCGAAATGGTCAAAAAATTAGACATGTAACATCCACAACAGGCCTGGTACTCTCATTTTACACCGATCATAACTCTCTTAATAATCAAACGATTTTCACGCGGAATGACATTTTGTTTATGTTTCAACAACCTGATTGATTCTGCATTTAAAAAATAGCAAAATGGCTTTTCGAAATTTTTCGATTTTTTGAAAATTTGAGTAATGGTCCCCCCTATGATTTTTCAAAAAAATTTTTTTTCAAAATTTTAAATCGCGAGTCTTTAAATTTAATCGATAGCGGAGGTCAAAATAAGTACTAAACAATCATTTAAATCGATTTTAAACGATACTTAATTTTGGCTCAAAAATCATGTCGAAATGGTCAAAAAATTAGACATGTAACATCCACAACAGGCCTGGTACTCTCATTTTACACCGATCATAACTCTCTTAATAATCAAACGATTTTCACGCGGAATGACATTTTGTTTATGTTTCAACAACCTGATTGATTCTGCATTTAAAAAATAGCAAAATGGCTTTTCGAAATTTTTCGATTTTTTGAAAATTTGAGTAATGGTCCCCCTATGATTTTTCAAAAAATTTTTTTTCAAAATTTTAAATCGCGAGTTTTTAAATTTAGTCGATAGCGGAGGTCAAAATAAGTACTAAACAATCATTTAAATCGATTTTAAACGATACTTAATTTTGGCTCAAAAATCATGTCGAAATGGTCAAAAAATTAGACATGTAACATCCACAACAGGCCTGGTACTCTCATTTTACACCGATCATAACTCTCTTAATAATCAAACGATTTTCACGCGGAATGACATTTTGTTTATGTTTCAACAACCTGATTGATTCTGCATTTAAAAAATAGCAAAATGGCTTTTCGAAATTTTTCGATTTTTTGAAAATTTGAGTAATGGTCCCCCCTATGATTTTTCAAAACAATTTTTTTTTCAAAATTTTAAATCGCGAGTTTTTAAATTTAATCAATAGCGGAGGTCAAAATAAGTACTAAACAATCATTTAAATCGATTTTAAACGATACTTAATTTTGGCTCAAAAATCATGTCGAAATGGTCAAAAAATTAGACATGTAACATCCACAACAGGCCTGGTACTCTCATTTTACACCGATCATAACTCTCTTAATAATCAAACGATTTTCAAGCGGAATGACATTTTGTTTATGTTTCAACAACCTGATTGATTCTGCATTTAAAAAATAGCAAAATGGCTTTTCGAAATTTTTCGATTTTTTGAAAATTTGAGTAATGGTCCCCCCTATGATTTCAAAAAAATTTTTTTTTCAAAATTTTAAATCGCGAGTCTTTAAATTTAAGCGATAGCGGAGGTCAAAATAAGTACTAAACAATCATTTAAATCGATTTTAAACGATACTTAATTTTGGCTCAAAAATCATGTCGAAATGGTCAAAAAATTAGACATGTAACATCCACAACAGGCCTGGTACTCTCATTTTACACCGATCATAACTCTCTTAATAATCAAACGATTTTCACGCGGAATGACATTTTGTTTATGTTTCAACAACCTGATTGATTCTGCATTTAAAAAATAGCAAAATGGCTTTTCGAAATTTTTCGATTTTTTGAAAATTTGAGTAATGGTCCCCCTATGATTTTTCAAAAAAAATTTTTTTTCAAAATTTTAAATCGCGAGTTTTTAAATTTAATCGATAGCGGAGGTCAAAATAAGTACTAAACAATCATTTAAATCGATTTTAAACGATACTTAATTTTGGCTCAAAAATCATGTCGAAATGGTCAAAAAATTAGACATGTAACATCCACAACAGGCCTGGTACTCTCATTTTACACCGATCATAACTCTCTTAATAATCAAACGATTTTCACGCGGAATGACATTTTGTTTATGTTTCAACAACCTGATTGATTCTGCATTTAAAAAATAGCAAAATGGCTTTTCGAAATTTTTCGATTTTTTGAAAATTTGAGTAATGGTCCCCCCTATGATTTTTCAAAACAATTTTTTTTTCAAAATTTTAAATCGCGAGTTTTTAAATTTAATCGATAGCGGAGGTCAAAATAAGTACTAAACAATCATTTAAATCGATTTTAAACGATACTTAATTTTGGCTCAAAAATCATGTCGAAATGGTCAAAAAATTAGACATGTAACATCCACAACAGGCCTGGTACTCTCATTTTACACCGATCATAACTCTCTTAATAATCAAACGATTTTCACGCGGAATGACATTTTGTTTATGTTTCAACAACCTGATTGATTCTGCATTTAAAAAATAGCAAAATGGCTTTTCGAAATTTTTCGATTTTTTGAAAATTTGAGTAATGGTCCCCCCTATGATTTTTCAAAAAAATTTTTTTTCAAAATTTTAAATCGCGAGTTTTTAAATTTAATCGATAGCGGAGGTCAAAATAAGTACTAAACAATCATTTAAATCGATTTTAAACGATACTTAATTTTGGCTCAAAAATCATGTCGAAATGGTCAAAAAATTAGACATGTAACATCCACAACAGGCCTGGTACTCTCATTTTACACCGATCATAACTCTCTTAATAATCAAACGATTTTCACGCGGAATGACATTTTCTTTATGTTTCAACAACCTGATTGATTCTGCATTTAAAAAATAGCAAAATGGCTTTTCGAAATTTTTCGATTTTTTGAAAATTTGAGTAATGGTCCCCCTATGATTTTTCAAAAAAAAAATTTTTTTCAAAATTTTAAATCGCGAGTTTTTAAATTTAATCGATAGCGGAGGTCAAAATAAGTACTAAACAATCATTTAAATCGATTTTAAACAAAACTTAATATTGGCCCAAAAATCATGTCGAAATGGTCAAAAAATTAGACATGTAACATCCACAACAGGCCTGGTACTCTCATTTTACACCGATCATAACTCTCTTAATAATCAAACGATTTTCACGCGGAATGACATTTTGTTTATGTTTCAACAACCTGATTGATTCTGCATTTAAAAAATAGCAAAATGGCTTTTTCGAAAATTTTCGATTTTTTGAAAATTGGAGTAATGGCCCCCCCTATGATTTTTCAAAACAATTTTTTTTTCAAAATTTTAAATCGCGAGTTTTTAAATTTAATCGATAGCGGAGGTCAAAATAAGTACTAAACAATCATTTAAATCGATTTTAAACGATACTTAATTTTGGCTCAAAAATCATGTCGAAATGGTCAAAAATTAGACATGTAACATCCACAACAGGCCTGGTACTCTCATTTTACACCGATCATAACTCTCTTAATAATCAAACGATTTTCACGCGGAATGACATTTTGTTTATGTTTCAACAACCTGATTGATTCTGCATTTAAAAAATAGCAAAATGGCTTTTTCGAAAATTTTCGATTTTTTGAAAATTTGAGTAATGGTCCCCCCTATGATTTAAAAAAAAAAAATTTTTTTTCAAAATTTTAAATCGCGAGTTTTTAAATTTAATCGATAGCGTAGGTCAAAATAAGTACTAAACAATCATTTAAATCGATTTTAAACAAAACTTAATATTGGCCCAAAAATCATGTCGAAATGGTCAAAAAATTAGACATGTAACATCCACAACAGGCCTGGTACTCTCATTTTACACCGATCATAACTCTCTTAATAATCAAACGATTTTCACGCGGAATGACATTTTGTTTATGTTTCAACAACCTGATTGATTCTGCATTTAAAAAATAGCAAAATGGCTTTTCGAAATTTTTAGATTTTTTGAAAATTTGAGTAATGGTCCCCCTATGATTTTTCAAAAAAATTTTTTTTCAAAATTTTAAATCGCGAGTTTTTAAATTTAATCGATAGCGGAGGTCAAAATAAGTACTAAACAATCATTTAAATCGATTTTAAACGATACTTAATTTTGGCTCAAAAATCATGTCGAAATGGTCAAAAAATTAGACATGTAACATCCACAACAGGCCTGGTACTCTCATTTTACACCGATCATAACTCTCTTAATAATCAAACGATTTTCACGCGGAATGACATTTTGTTTATGTTTCAACAACCTGATTGATTCTGCATTTAAAAAATAGCAAAATGGCTTTTCGAAATTTTTCGATTTTTTGAAAATTTGAGTAATGGTCCCCCCTATGATTTAAAAAAAAAATTTTTTTTCAAAATTTTAAATCGCGAGTTTTTAAATTTAATCGATAGCGTAGGTCAAAATAAGTACTAAACAATCATTTAAATCGATTTTAAACAAAACTTAATATTGGCCCAAAAATCATGTCGAAATGGTCAAAAAATTAGACATGTAACATCCACAACAGGCCTGGTACTCTCATTTTACACCGATCATAACTCTCTTAATAATCAAACGATTTTCACGCGGAATGACATTTTGTTTATGTTTCAACAACCTGATTGATTCTGCATTTAAAAAATAGCAAAATGGCTTTTCGAAATTTTTCGATTTTTTGAAAATTTGAGTAATGGTCCCCCCTATGATTTTTCAAAAAAAAATTTTTTTCAAAATTTTAAATCGCGAGTTTTTAAATTTAATCGATAGCGGAGGTCAAAATAAGTACTAAACAATCATTTAAATCGATTTTAAACGATACTTAATTTTGGCTCAAAAATCATGTCGAAATGGTCAAAAAATTAGACATGTAACATCCACAACAGGCCTGGTACTCTCATTTTACACCGATCATAACTCTCTTAATAATCAAACGATTTTCACGCGGAATGACATTTTGTTTATGTTTCAACAACCTGATTGATTCTGCATTTAAAAAATAGCAAAATGGCTTTTCGAAATTTTTCGATTTTTTGAAAATTTGAGTAATGGTCCCCCCTATGATTTTTCAAAACAATTTTTTTTCAAAATTTTAAATCGCGAGTTTTTAAATTTAGTCGATAGCGGAGGTCAAAATAAGTACTAAACAATCATTTAAATCGATTTTAAACGATACTTAATTTTGGCTCAAAAATCATGTCGAAATGGTCAAAAAATTAGACATGTAACATCCACAACAGGCCTGGTACTCTCATTTTACACCGATCATAACTCTCTTAATAATCAAACGATTTTCACGCGGAATGACATTTTGTTTATGTTTCAACAACCTGATTGATTCTGCATTTAAAAAATAGCAAAATGGCTTTTCGAAATTTTTCGATTTTTTGAAAATTTGAGTAATGGTCCCCCCTATGATTTTTCAAAACAATTTTTTTTTCAAAATTTTAAATCGCGAGTTTTTAAATTTAATCGATAGCGGAGGTCAAAATAAGTACTAAACAATCATTTAAATCGATTTTAAACGATACTTAATTTTGGCTCAAAAATCATGTCGAAATGGTCAAAAAATTAGACATGTAACATCCACAACAGGCCTGGTACTCTCATTTTACACCGATCATAACTCTCTTAATAATCAAACGATTTTCACGCGGAATGACATTTTGTTTATGTTTCAACAACCTGATTGATTCTGCATTTAAAAAATAGCAAAATGGCTTTTCGAAATTTTTCGATTTTTTGAAAATTTGAGTAATGGTCCCCCTATGATTTTTCAAAAAAAATTTTTTTCAAAATTTTAAATCGCGAGTTTTTAAATTTAATCGATAGCGGAGGTCAAAATAAGTACTAAACAATCATTTAAATCGATTTTAAACGATACTTAATTTTGGCTCAAAAATCATGTCGAAATGGTCAAAAAATTAGACATGTAACATCCACAACAGGCCTGGTACTCTCATTTTACACCGATCATAACTAACTCTCTTAATAATCAAACGATTTTCACGCGGAATGACATTTTGTTTATGTTTCAACAACCTGATTGATTCTGCATTTAAAAAAAAAAAAAAAGTTTAGAAAATGGTTTTTTTTTTGATTTTTGAATTTGAGTAATGGTCCCCCTATGATTTAAAAAAAAAAATTTTTTTCAAAATTTTAAATCGCGAGTTTTTAAATTTAATCGATAGCGTAGGGCAAAATAAGTACTAAACAAACATTTAAATCAAATTTTAAAAAAAAATTTTTTTTTTTTGGTTTGTCGCAGAAAAAAACAGGAAAAAAAAAAAAAAAAAAAAAAAAAAAAAAAACGTCTTCACTGCGTTAATGTTTATTAGAAACTGAACCGACATTTTGTTGTACTCTGTTATACTTAACATAACATATTCATAGCATTTAACTTCGGACATGCATGCATTGGTAACATAAACGATAATTTTCGACACCCTTCCTCAATGCAAGCATGTTTACAAAAATTACTTCAAATTTAACAATTTCGTAAACTCAATATGCTTCTTTTTCGACAAATTCTTTGTTAATATATCTGCGATCATATTATTTGTCGAAACGTACTGCAAAGTAACATGCCCTTCCTTAATGATCTGTCGCACAAAATGATATCGTATATCAATGTGCTTGCTGCGTGAATGATGTACAGGATTCCTGGCCAATTCCTGCGCACTCAGGTTGTCACCATTTACAACTGTTGGAGTACCATCAATACCGCAACCGACTTCAACGATAAGCCTGCGCATTAACATAGCTTCCTTGCACGCCGCTGATAACGCCATGTATTCAGCCTCAGTGCTGCTAAGTGCCACACTCCGTTGTTTCTCCGATTTCCAGCAAATCGGACCACCAGCTATGAAGTATACGTAGCCAGTATAGGATTTTCGGTCGACCTTGTCGCCGCCCCAATCTGCGTCAACAAAACCTTCAAATGGTTTCCCACACTTCCAGTAGTGTAGCCTGTAGTTTACTGTTGATGCCAGATAACGCAGAACATGTTTCACGCCTGCAAGGTGTTCACTATGGGGTTCCTTATTACGTTGAGCCAATTTTGCGATCGAGTGCAAAATATCTGGTCGTGTTGTAAGAGCCAGCCACATCAGCTCTCCAACCATTGATTGATACGTCGTCACGTCAATCCTTGTGCATTGAGCATTCTCGCACAACACCTGATGCCCCTCTTCTAATGGTGTAGCTGCTGGCCTGCAGCTCTCCATACCGTATCGCTTCAGTAAATCCTTGATATACTGCGAACTGCCAAGAGTAATGGCGCCAGTTTCTCCCTCACGTAGAATTTCCATTCCAAGAAATAGCTCCAATGGCCCTTTATCAACGCATTCAAAAGCTTTTGAAATGCTCGACTTTATGTTGATCATGTCCTCCTTAGACTTGCATGCTATAAGTAGATCATCAACATATACCAGGATTAGCGATAAGTCACTTCTTGCCTCCTGTTTATATAGGCATGGTTCGTTGTCACACGGTACAAATCCAATTTTCCGTAACACGCTATCCAGCTTATAGTTCCATTCCCTTCCTGACTGCTTCAGTCCGTATAACGCTTTCTTCAGCAATAAAACCTTGTCCGATTGAGTGCCTTCTGCATAGCCCTGGGGTTGCTTCATGTATACTACATCCTTCAGATCGCTATTCAGGTATGCCGTGCATACATCCATCTGATGTAAATATAACTCCAACTCCGCTGCTAAGGCCAAAATGAAACGCATACTCTCCAATCGACAAACCGGCGAGAACGTATCCTTATAGTTTACACCATATTGCTGCGAACAACCTTTCGCAACCAACCGTGCTTTAAAGCGCTGTATTTGCCCAAGTGTATCTCGCTTCAGGCTAAATACCCATTTGCAGCCAATTGCTCGATGCTCCTTCGGTAATTCTGCAAGCTGCCAAGTTTGATTCATAATCAAAGACTCGTATTCCTTCGCCATCGCCTCACGCCAGTATATTGCCTCTGGACTTTTCATCGCTTCCTCATAGGATGATGGAACAGTTACATCCTCAGTAACCATAGAGCCGAGTACATTATATTGCTTCTTTGGGCGACCGGGTCTGCCCGTTCTTAGCAACCTTGGTCTCCCTGGACCAATATGCACATTCTGCTCTTCCAGTACCAAGTCATCTGATGCGCTCGCGTAGGATTCGTCACCGCTACCTTGTGTGGTATCAACCAATGTGTCAGACGCATCCGTGTCGTCATTAGATGTGATCTCATCGTTGTCATCCTTCTCAACACCATTAGGCTCTGCATGACACTCGTCAACTGGCAATTTGTGCATCACATATTCTGCAACTGCCTGCTCCGAAATACCAAGCTCGTCAAAAACCACGTCTCGCTTCTCGACTACTTTCCTCAACTCTGGATCGTATAGTCGATAGCCCTTGGCATTTACCGAATATCCGACCATTCGATACTCTTTGCCCTTGGGTTTGAACTTGCTTCTCTGTTGACCTTTGTCCAGCGCCACTGCGAATGAACCAAAAACTTTTAGATGACTGATATTTGGTTTCTTACCAGTCCATGCTTCCATTGGTGTCCTTCCAATCAATGACCTAGTGGGAGACCGATTCCGCAAATACACCGCTGTATATATTGCCTCTGCCCACAATTCTTGATGTAATCCTGACTGTGCCAATAAGCATCTGGCCATTTCCACCAACGTCCGATTGGCGCGTTCAGCCACACCATTTTGTTGTGGAGTATAAGCCACTGTCAACTGCCGTGCAATTCCCATTTCCTTGAAATATTCATCGAATTTCTTGTTGACATACTCTCGTCCATTATCGCTTCGAACGCATTTCAGCCTTTTTCCCGTCTGCCGCTCCACTAGATTTTTGTACTCCATAAACTTGTCAAAGACCTCATCTTTGCCTTTTAGGAAATACACATATGTCCGCCGTGACATATCGTCTATGAACGTCAGGAAATACCTGGATCCGCCAATTGATTTAGTTTCGAATGGACCACATACATCCGTATGCACCAATTCCAGCAGTTCCTGCGCACGACTTTCGCTCGCTTGCGGAAAAGGCTGCACATGCACTTTATTGATCATACACGTCTTGCATGATGTGTTCTTAGTGACATTAATCTTATCCATTCCTCGAACTAATCCTTTATTGACCATATCCATAAGACTTGCGTAATTCAAATGTCCGTACCGTTTATGCCAAAGCAACGCATCTGCGTTAACAGCAGCATAACATCTGTTATGTTTGCATTCTATCGTGTATAGACCTCCAGCTCTGTTAACTTTCAGAATACATTTTCCGCTACGCATAATTTTCGCACTTTTTGCGTCAAAATTAACTGCGCATTTGTTTGCAACCGCATGGCTCACACTTATAAAATTCCCCTTGAGCTTGGGAACATATAAAACATTGAGAAGCTCTACTGTATACGACTCAGTTTGCAACTGCACAGTACCTATGCCTTCTGCTTGCAAAAATCTGGCATCCGCCAATCCGATCATTTCTGTATGCCTCTCAAGCTTTGTGAACATCTGCCTCTCGCAACACATATGACTTGTTGCTCCACTGTCCAAAATCCATTTGAACTTTTCGAAGCTACTGCCATCCAATGCATTCAATAAGCTGAACTGCTGTTTCCCGCCTGTTACCGACACAGCTTTGCCATCATCATTCGAATTCGCCGTCTTGCGACAATTCGCTTTTATGTGCCCCTTTTCGCCGCACTTAAAACAGACGACGTTTCGTTGTTTCTTCTTTGAAGCGAGCTTCGCACATTTTTGCGTCGCAGAAAATGCCGTTGTATTTTCTGTATGCCTTTCCGTATTCTCTCTCCTCTCGCCTTCTTCCTTGAGTTTTATGCTCAGAATTTCGAACGTCGGCAAACTGTCGCGTGTCTCAATGGCGACAACGAAATTCTCATACTCAACTGGCAAGCTTGAAAGCAATACAATTGCCTGTAACTCGTCATTCATTGTGATTCCAACTCCAGCTAGTTGATCGATGATTTCACAGAAAATGCTCAAGTATCCAGCCATGCTCTGACCCTCAGACATGCGCAAGCCTAGCAACTTTTTGTATAATGACACCTTCCTCACAGGTCCCGTCGGCTGATGCACATCTCGTAGCTTTTTCCACGCTGCATTCGCCGATGCACAGTTTTTTATATATCCTAACTGTGATACTTTCACGCTCAACGTAATCATTGCCAATGCCTTTCGATCAAGAGCAGACCAGTCAACGCCTTCACCGGCACATGACTGCTGCAAATCGCCCGACGCAACATTCCAAAGCTCAGCATGCACCAACACGCACTTCATTTGGATACACCATGAGTCATAATTGTTCTCCTCCAGCTTCTCGATCTGGTACAACGAACTCATCTTGTTTTCACGTCGCAATTTACTGAATTTCTAAGTGTCCAAAAAATAGACCGTGACTATTTTTTCATTAACCACATAAACACTCTTAAGTTCATAACAGCTCCATCTGGGCTAAAACGATGCCTGGGCCCATAACCTATTGGTTTGTGTGTTTGCCGCAGCAGTAGCCGGACGCGGAGAGTTAAAAATGAAAAGAGATAAACGCACGTACGTCTTCACTGCGTTAATGTTTATTAGAAACTGAACCGACATTTTGTTGTACTCTGTTATACTTAACATAACATATTCATAGCATTTAACTTCGGACATGCATGCATTGGTAACATAAACGATAATTTTCGACAAACTTAATATTGGCCCAAAAATCATGTCGAAATGGTCAAAAAATTAGACATGTAACATCCACAACAGGCCTGGTACTCTCATTTTACACCGATCATAACTCTCTTAATAATCAAACGATTTTCACGCGGAATGACATTTTGTTTATGTTTCAACAACCTGATTGATTCTGCATTTAAAAAAAAGCAAAATGGCTTTTCGAAATTTTTCGATTTTTTGAAAATTTGAGTAATGGTCCCCCTATGATTTTTAAAAAAAAAATTTGTTTTCAAAATTTTAAATCGCGAGTTTTTAAATTTAATCGATAGCGGAGGTCAAAATAAGTACTAAACAATCATTTAAATCGATTTTAAACGATACTTAATTTTGGCTCAAAAATCATGTCGAAATGGTCAAAAAATTAGACATGTAACATCCACAACAGGCCTGGTACTCTCATTTTACACCGATCATAACTCTCTTAATAATCAAACGATTTTCACGCGGAATGACATTTTGTTTATGTTTCAACAACCTGATTGATTCTGCATTTAAAAAATAGCAAAATGGCTTTTCGAAATTTTTCGATTTTTTGAAAATTTGAGTAATGGTCCCCCCTATGATTTTTCAAAAAAATTTTTTTCAAAATTTTAAATCGCGAGTCTTTAAATTTAATCGATAGCGGAGGTCAAAATAAGTACTAAACAATCATTTAAATCGATTTTAAACGATACTTAATTTTGGCTCAAAAATCATGTCGAAATGGTCAAAAAATTAGACATGTAACATCCACAACAGGCCTGGTACTCTCATTTTACACCGATCATAACTCTCTTAATAATCAAACGATTTTCACGCGGAATGACATTTTGTTTATGTTTCAACAACCTGATTGATTCTGCATTTAAAAAATAGCAAAATGGCTTTTCGAAATTTTTCGATTTTTTGAAAATTTGAGTAATGGTCCCCCCTATGATTTTTCAAAACAATTTTTTTTTCAAAATTTTAAATCGCGAGTTTTTAAATTTAATCGATAGCGGAGGTCAAAATAAGTACTAAACAATCATTTAAATCGATTTTAAACGATACTTAATTTTGGCTCAAAAATCATGTCGAAATGGTCAAAAAATTAGACATGTAACATCCACAACAGGCCTGGTACTCTCATTTTACACCGATCATAACTCTCTTAATAATCAAACGATTTTCACGCGGAATGACATTTTGTTTATGTTTCAACAACCTGATTGATTCTGCATTTAAAAAATAGCAAAATGGCTTTTCGAAATTTTTCGATTTTTTGAAAATTTGAGTAATGGTCCCCCCTATGATTTTTCAAAAAAATTTTTTTCAAAATTTTAAATCGCGAGTTTTTAAATTTAATCGATAGCGGAGGTCAAAATAAGTACTAAACAATCATTTAAATCGATTTTAAACGATACTTAATTTTGGCTCAAAAATCATGTCGAAATGGTCAAAAAATTAGACATGTAACATCCACAACAGGCCTGGTACTCTCATTTTACACCGATCATAACTCTCTTAATAATCAAACGATTTTCACGCGGAATGACATTTTGTTTATGTTTCAACAACCTGATTGATTCTGCATTTAAAAAATAGCAAAATGGCTTTTCGAAATTTTTCGATTTTTTGAAAATTTGAGTAATGGTCCCCCCTATGATTTTTCAAAACAATTTTTTTTTCAAAATTTTAAATCGCGAGTTTTTAAATTTAATCGATAGCGGAGGTCAAAATAAGTACTAAACAATCATTTAAATCGATTTTAAACGATACTTAATTTTGGCTCAAAAATCATGTCGAAATGGTCAAAAATTAGACATGTAACATCCACAACAGGCCTGGTACTCTCATTTTACACCGATCATAACTCTCTTAATAATCAAACGATTTTCACGCGGAATGACATTTTGTTTATGTTTCAACAACCTGATTGATTCTGCATTTAAAAAATAGCAAAATGGCTTTTTCGATTTTTTTGAAAATTTGAGTAATGGTCCCCCTATGATTTTTTCAAAAAAAAATTTTTTTCAAAATTTTAAATCGCGAGTTTTTAAATTTAATCGATAGCGGAGGTCAAAATAAGTACTAAACAATCATTTAAATCGATTTTAAACGATACTTAATTTTGGCTCAAAAATCATGTCGAAATGGTCAAAAATTAGACATGTAACATCCACAACAGGCCTGGTACTCTCATTTTACACCGATCATAACTCTCTTAATAATCAAACGATTTTCACGCGGAATGACATTTTGTTTATGTTTCAACAACCTGATTGATTCTGCATTTAAAAAATAGCAAAATGGCTTTTCGAAATTTTTCGATTTTTTGAAAATTTGAGTAATGGTCCCCCCTATGATTTTTCAAAAAAAATTTTTTTCAAAATTTTAAATCGCGAGTTTTTAAATTTAATCGATAGCGGAGGTCAAAATAAGTACTAAACAATCATTTAAATCGATTTTAAACGATACTTACTTTTGGCTCAAAAATCATGTCGAAATGGTCAAAAAATTAGACATGTAACATCCACAACAGGCCTGGTACTCTCATTTTACACCGATCATAACTCTCTTAATAATCAAACGATTTTCACGCGGAATGACATTTTGTTTATGTTTCAACAACCTGATTGATTCTGCATTTAAAAAATAGCAAAATGGCTTTTCGAAATTTTTCGATTTTTTGAAAATTTGAGTAATGGTCCCCCCTATGATTTTTCAAAAAAAATTTTTTTTCAAAATTTTAAATCGCGAGTTTTTAAATTTAATCGATAGCGGAGGTCAAAATAAGTACTAAACAATCATTTAAATCGATTTTAAACGATACTTAATTTTGGCTCAAAAATCATGTCGAAATGGTCAAAAAATTAGACATGTAACATCCACAACAGGCCTGGTACTCTCATTTTACACCGATCATAACTCTCTTAATAATCAAACGATTTTCACGCGGAATGACATTTTGTTTATGTTTCAACAACCTGATTGATTCTGCATTTAAAAAATAGCAAAATGGCTTTTCGAAATTTTTCGATTTTTTGAAAATTTGAGTAATGGTCCCCCTATGATTTTTCAAAAAATTTTTTTTTCAAAATTTTAAATCGCGAGTTTTTAAATTTAATCGATAGCGGAGGTCAAAATAAGTACTAAACAATCATTTAAATCGATTTTAAACGATACTTAATTTTGGCTCAAAAATCATGTCGAAATGGTCAAAAAATTAGACATGTAACATCCACAACAGGCCTGGTACTCTCATTTTACACCGATCATAACTCTCTTAATAATCAAACGATTTTCACGCGGAATGACATTTTGTTTATGTTTCAACAACCTGATTGATTCTGCATTTAAAAAATAGCAAAATGGCTTTTCGAAATTTTTCGATTTTTTGAAAATTTGAGTAATGGTCCCCCCTATGATTTTTCAAAAAAATTTTTTTTCAAAATTTTAAATCGCGAGTCTTTAAATTTAATCGATAGCGGAGGTCAAAATAAGTACTAAACAATCATTTAAATCGATTTTAAACGATACTTAATTTTGGCTCAAAAATCATGTCGAAATGGTCAAAAAATTAGACATGTAACATCCACAACAGGCCTGGTACTCTCATTTTACACCGATCATAACTCTCTTAATAATCAAACGATTTTCACGCGGAATGACATTTTGTTTATGTTTCAACAACCTGATTGATTCTGCATTTAAAAAATAGCAAAATGGCTTTTCGAAATTTTTCGATTTTTTGAAAATTTGAGTAATGGTCCCCCCTATGATTTTTCAAAAAAATTTTTTTTTCAAAATTTTAAATCGCGAGTTTTTAAATTTAATCGATAGCGGAGGTCAAAATAAGTACTAAACAATCATTTAAATCGATTTTAAACGATACTTAATTTTGGCTCAAAAATCATGTCGAAATGGTCAAAAAATTAGACATGTAACATCCACAACAGGCCTGGTACTCTCATTTTACACCGATCATAACTCTCTTAATAATCAAACGATTTTCACGCGGAATGACATTTTGTTTATGTTTCAACAACCTGATTGATTCTGCATTTAAAAAATAGCAAAATGGCTTTTCGAAATTTTTCGATTTTTTGAAAATTTGAGTAATGGTCCCCCCTATGATTTTTCAAAAAAATTTTTTTTTCAAAATTTTAAATCACGAGTCTTTAAATTTAATCGATAGCGGAGGTCAAAATAAGTACTAAACAATCATTTAAATCGATTTTAAACGATACTTAATTTTGGCTCAAAAATCATGTCGAAATGGTCAAAAAATTAGACATGTAACATCCACAACAGGCCTGGTACTCTCATTTTACACCGATCATAACTCTCTTAATAATCAAACGATTTTCACGCGGAATGACATTTTGTTTATGTTTCAACAACCTGATTGATTCTGCATTTAAAAAATAGCAAAATGGCTTTTCGAAATTTTTCGATTTTTGAAAATTTGAGTAATGGTCCCCCCTATGATTTTTCAAAAAAAATTTTTTTCAAAATTTTAAATCGCGAGTTTTTAAATTTAATCGATAGCGGATGTCAAAATAAGTACTAAACAATCATTTAAATCGATTTTAAACGATACTTAATTTTGGCTCAAAAATCATGTCGAAATGGTCAAAAAATTAGACATGTAACATCCACAACAGGCCTGGTACTCTCATTTTACACCGATCATAACTCTCTTAATAATCAAACGATTTTCACGCGGAATGACATTTTGTTTATGTTTCAACAACCTGACTGATTCTGCATTTAAAAAATAGCAAAATGGCTTTTCGAAATTTTTCGATTTTTTTAAAATTTGAGTAATGGTCCCCCCTATGATTTTTCAAAAAAAAATTTTTTTTCAAAATTTTAAATCGCGAGTTTTTAAATTTAATCGATAGCGGAGGTCAAAATAAGTACTAAACAATCATTTAAATCGATTTTAAACGATACTTAATTTTGGCTCAAAAATCATGTCGAAATGGTCAAAAAATTAGACATGTAACATCCACAACAGGCCTGGTACTCTCATTTTACACCGATCATAACTCTCTTAATAATCAAACGATTTTCACGCGGAATGACATTTTGTTTATGTTTCAACAACCTGATTGATTCTGCATTTAAAAAATAGCAAAATGGCTTTTCGAAATTTTTCGATTTTTTGAAAATTTGAGTAATGGTCCCCCCCTATGATTTTTCAAAAAATTTTTTTTCAAAATTTTAAATCGCGAGTCTTTAAATTTAATCGATAGCGGAGGTCAAAATAAGTACTAAACAATCATTTAAATCGATTTTAAACGATACTTAATTTTGGCTCAAAAATCATGTCGAAATGGTCAAAAAATTAGACATGTAACATCCACAACAGGCCTGGTACTCTCATTTTACACCGATCATAACTCTCTTAATAATCAAACGATTTTCACGCGGAATGACATTTTGTTTATGTTTCAACAACCTGATTGATTCTGCATTTAAAAAATAGCAAAATGGCTTTTCGAAATTTTTCGATTTTTTGAAAATTTGAGTAATGGTCCCCCCTATGATTTTTCAAAAAAAAATTTTTTTTTAAAATTTTAAATCGCGAGTTTTTAAATTTAATCGATAGCGGAGGTCAAAATAAGTACTAAACAATCATTTAAATCGATTTTAAACGATACTTAATTTTGGCTCAAAAATCATGTCGAAATGGTCAAAAAATTAGACATGTAACATCCACAACAGGCCTGGTACTCTCATTTTACACCGATCATAACTCTCTTAATAATCAAACGATTTTCACGCGGAATGACATTTTGTTTATGTTTCAACAACCTGATTGATTCTGCATTTAAAAAATAGCAAAATGGCTTTTCGAAATTTTTCGATTTTTTGAAAATTTGAGTAATGGTCCCCCCTATGATTTTTCAAAAAAAAATTTTTTTTCAAAATTTTAAATCGCGAGTTTTTAAATTTAATCGATAGCGGAGGTCAAAATAAGTACTAAACAATCATTTAAATCGATTTTAAACGATACTTAATTTTGGCTCAAAAATCATGTCGAAATGGTCAAAAAATTAGACATGTAACATCCACAACAGGCCTGGTACTCTCATTTTACACCGATCATAACTCTCTTAATAATCAAACGATTTTCACGCGGAATGACATTTTGTTTATGTTTCAACAACCTGATTGATTATACATTTAAAAAATAGCAAAATGGCTTTTCGAAATTTTTCGATTTTTTGAAAATTTGAGTAATGGTCCCCCCTATGATTTTTCAAAATAAAATTTTTTTTTCAAAATTTTAAATCGCGAGTTTTTAAATTTAATCGATAGCGGAGGTCAAAATAAGTACTAAACAATCATTTAAATCGATTTTAAACGATACTTAATTTTGGCTCAAAAATCATGTCGAAATGGTCAAAAAATTAGACATGTAACATCCACAACAGGCCTGGTACTCTCATTTTACACCGATCATAACTCTCTTAATAATCAAACGATTTTCACGCGGAATGACATTTTGTTTATGTTTCAACAACCTGATTGATTCTGCATTTAAAAAATAGCAAAATGGCTTTTCGAAATTTTTCGATTTTTTGAAAATTTGAGTAATGGTCCCCCCTATGATTTTTCAAAAAAATTTTTTTCAAAATTTTAAATCGCGAGTTTTTAAATTTAATCGATAGCGGAGGTCAAAATAAGTACTAAACAATCATTTAAATCGATTTTAAACGATACTTAATTTTGGCTCAAAAATCATGTCGAAATGGTCAAAAAATTAGACATGTAACATCCACAACTGGCCTGGTACTCTCATTTTACACCGATCATAACTCTCTTAATAATCAAACGATTTTCACGCGGAATGACATTTTGTTTATGTTTCAACAACCTGATTGATTCTGCATTTAAAAAATAGCAAAAAGGCTTTTCGAAATTTTTCGATTTTTTGAAAATTTGAGTAATGGTCCCCCTATGATTTTTCAAAAAATTTTTTTTCAAAATTTTAAATCGCGAGTCTTTAAATTTAATCGATAGCGGAGGTCAAAATAAGTACTAAACAATCATTTAAATCGATTTTAAACGATACTTAATTTTGGCTCAAAAATCATGTCGAAATGGTCAAAAAATTAGACATGTAACATCCACAACAGGCCTGGTACTCTCATTTTACACCGATCATAACTCTCTTAATAATCAAACGATTTTCACGCGGAATGACATTTTGTTTATGTTTCAACAACCTGATTGATTCTGCATTTAAAAAATAGCAAAATGGCTTTTCGAAATTTTTCGATTTTTTGAAAATTTGAGTAATGGTCCCCCCTATGATTTTTCAAAAAATTTTTTTTTCAAAATTTTAAATCGCGAGTCTTTAAATTTAATCGATAGCGGAGGTCAAAATAAGTACTAAACAATCATTTAAATCGATTTTAAACGATACTTAATTTTGGCTCAAAAATCATGTCGAAATGGTAAAAAAATTAGACATGTAACATCCACAACAGGCCTGGTACTCTCATTTTACACCGATCATAACTCTCTTAATAATCAAACGATTTTCACGCGGAATGACATTTTGTTTATGTTTCAACAACCTGATTGATTCTGCATTTAAAAAATAGCAAAATGGCTTTTCGAAATTTTTCGATTTTTTGAAAATTTGAGTAATGGTCCCCCTATGATTTTTCAAAAAAAATTTTTTTCAAAATTTTAAATGGCGAGTTTTTAAATTTAATCGATAGCGGAGGTCAAAATAAGTACTAAACAATCATTTAAATCGATTTTAAACGATACTTAATTTTGGCTCAAAAATCATGTCGAAATGGTCAAAAAATTAGACATGTAACATCCACAACAGGCCTGGTACTCTCATTTTACACCGATCATAACTCTCTTAATAATCAAACGATTTTCACGCGGAATGACATTTTGTTTATGTTTCAACAACCTGATTGATTCTGCATTTAAAAAATAGCAAAATGGCTTTTCGAAATTTTTAGATTTTTTGAAAATTTGAGTAATGGTCCCCCCTATGATTTAAAAAAAAAAATTTTTTTCAAAATTTTAAATCGCGAGTTTTTAAATTTAATCGATAGCGTAGGTCAAAATAAGTACTAAACAATCATTTAAATCGATTTTAAACAAAACTTAATATTGGCCCAAAAATCATGTCGAAATCGTCAAAAAATTAGACATGTAACATCCACAACAGGCCTGGTACTCTCATTTTACACCGATCACAACTCTCTTAATAATCAAACGATTTTCACGCGGAATGACATTTTGTTTATGTTTCAACAACCTGATTGATTATACATTTAAAAAATTGCAAAATGGCTTTTCGAAATTTTTCGATTTTTTGAAAATTTGAGCAATGGTCCCCCCTATGATTTTTCAAAAAAAAAATTTTTTTCAAAATTTTAAATCGCGAGTTTTTAAATTTAATCGATAGCGGAGGTCAAAATAAGTACTAAACAATCATTTAAATCGATTTTAAACGATACTTAATTTTGGCTCAAAAATCATGTCGAAATGGTCAAAAAATTAGACATGTAACATCCACAACAGGCCTGGTACTCTCATTTTACACCGATCATAACTCTCTTAATAATCAAACGATTTTCACGCGGAATGACATTTTGTTTATGTTTCAACAACCTGATTGATTCTGCATTTAAAAAATAGCAAAATGGCTTTTCGAAATTTTTCGATTTTTTGAAAATTTGAGTAATGGTCCCCCCTATGATTTTTCAAAAAAAATTTTTTTTTCTAAATTTTAAATCGCGAGTTTTTAAATTTAATCGATAGCCTAGGTCAAAATTAGTACTAAACAATCATTTAAATCGATTTTAAACGATACTTAATTTTGGCCCGAAAATCATTTCAAAAATGTTCAAAAAATTAGACATGTAACACCCTCAACTGGCCTGGTACGCTCATTTTACACCGATCATAACTCTCTTAATAATCAAACGATTTTCACGCGGAATGACATTTTGTTTATGTTTCAACAACCTGATTGATTCTGCATTTAAAAAATAGAAAAATGGCTTTTCGAAATTTTTCGATTTTTTGATAATTTGAGTAATGGTCCCCCCTATGATTTTTCAAAAACAATTTTTTTTTCAAAATTTTAAATCGCGAGTTTTTAAATTTAATCGATAGCGGAGGTCAAAATAAGTACTAAACAATCATTTAAATCGATTTTAAACGATACTTAATTTTGGCTCAAAAATCATGTCGAAATGGTCAAAAAATTAGACATGTAACATCCACAACAGGCCTGGTACTCTCATTTTACACCGATCATAACTCTCTTAATAATCAAACGATTTTCACGCGGAATGACATTTTGTTTATGTTTCAACAACCTGATTGATTCTGCATTTAAAAAATAGCAAAATGGCTTTTCGAAATTTTTCGATTTTTTTGAAAATTTGAGTAATGGTCCCCCCTATGATTTTTCAAAAAAAAATTTTTTTCAAAATTTTAAATCGCGAGTTTTTAAATTTAATCGATAGCGGAGGTCAAAATAAGTACTAAACAATCATTTAAATCGATTTTAAACGATACTTAATTTTGGCTCAAAAATCATGTCGAAATGGTCAAAAAATTAGACATGTAACATCCACAACAGGCCTGGTACTCTCATTTTACACCGATCATAACTCTCTTAATAATCAAACGATTTTCACGCGGAATGACATTTTGTTTATGTTTCAACAACCTGATTGATTCTGCATTTAAAAAATAGCAAAATGGCTTTTCGAAATTTTTCGATTTTTTGAAAATTTGAGTAATGGTCCCCCCTATGATTTTTCAAAAAACATTTTTTTTCTAAATTTTAAATCGCGAGTTTTTAAATTTAATCGATAGCCTAGGTCAAAATTAGTACTAAACAATCATTTAAATCGATTTTAAACGATACTTAATTTTGGCCCGAAAATCATTTCAAAAATGTTCAAAAAATTAGACATGTAACACCCTCAACTGGCCTGGTACGCTCATTTTACACCGATCATAACTCTCTTAATAATCAAACGATTTTCACGCGGAATGACATTTTGTTTATGTTTCAACAACCTGATTGATTCTGCATTTAAAAAATAGCAAAATGGCTTTTTCGAAATTTTTCGATTTTTTGAAAATTTGAGTAATGGTCCCCCCTATGATTTAAAAAAAAAAATTTTTTTTTCAAAATTTTAAATCGCGAGTTTTTAAATTTAATCGATAGCGGAGGTCAAAATAAGTACTAAACAATCATTTAAATCGATTTTAAACGATACTTAATTTTGGCTCAAAAATCATGTCGAAATGGTCAAAAAATTAGACATGTAACATCCACAACTGGCCTGGTACTCTCATTTTACACCGATCATAACTCTCTTAATAATCAAACGATTTTCACGCGGAATGACATTTTGTTTATGTTTCAACAACCTGATTGATTCTGCATTTAAAAAATAGCAAAATGGCTTTTTCGAAATTTTTCGATTTTTTGAAAATTTGAGTAATGGTCCCCCCTATGATTTAAAAAAAAAATTGTTTTTTTCAAAATTTTAAATCGCGAGTTTTTAAATTTAATCGATAGCGTAGGTCAAAATAAGTACTAAACAATCATTTAAATCGAATTTAAACAAAACTTAATATTGGCCCAAAAATCATGTCGAAATCGTCAAAAAATTAGACATGTAACATCCACAACAGGCCTGGTACTCTCATTTTACACCGATCATAACTCTCTTAATAATCAAACGATTTTCACGCGGAATGACATTTTGTTTATGTTTCAACAAACTGATTGATTATACATTTAAAAAATAGCAAAATGGCTTTTCGAAATTTTTCGATTTTTTGAAAATTAGAGTAATGGTCCCCCCTATGATTTTTCAAAAAAAAAATTTATTTTCAAAATTTTAAATCGCGAGTTTTTAAATTTAATCGATAGCGTAGGTTAAAATAAGTACTAAACAATCATTTAAATCGATTTTAAACGATACTTAATTTTGGCTCAAAAATCATGTCGAAATCGTCAAAAAATTAGACATGTAACATCCACAACAGGCCTGGTACTCTCATTTTACACCGATCATAACTCTCTTAATAATCAAACGATTTTCACGCGGAATGACATTTTGTTTATGTTTCAACAACCTGATTGATTATACATTTAAAAAATAGCAAAATGGCTTTTCGAAATTTTTCGATTTTTTGAAAATTAGAGTAATGGTCCCCCCTATGATTTAAAAAAAAATTTTTTGTTTACAAAATTTTAAATCGCGAGTTTTTAAATTTAATCGATAGCGGAGGTCAAAATTAGTACTAAACAATCATTTAAATCGATTTTAAACGATACTTAATTTTGGACCAAAAATCATGTCGAAGTGGTCAAAAAATTAGACATTTATGTTTCAACAACCTGAGTAATTCTACATTTAAAAAAATAGCAAAATGGATGTTTTGAAATTTTTCCGATATGTTGAAAATTTAGGTAAGGGTCCCTATGATTTTTCAAAAAATTGTTTTAAAACATTTTTCTCATTTATCTTTTCGTATATCTTTAGTAAACTATAACTAAGAGTTGTGCTTTGCTGCTGCTATGCTTCCTTGTGCCTCTAGACATACATATGTCTACAAAGATAAATGATTCTCGTGCCGACAGTTTTAGTAGCTACTTAATCGGGATAAGTACTGCAACTAAATGTGATATCGATTAATATTTATGCACGCAATGAACCCAAAACTTTTATGAATCGTACTCATTTAATCTGTGAGTATTTACAGCTTATTGCTGAGTCAATGGAAAATGATAGATAGAGAGGGAGATAGATACAGAGACAGAGAGAGAGACAGTGAGAAAGAATTGTGAGCAAATACATAAATTTGAAGGAGCCGGACGCAGAGAGAGAAAGAGAGAGAGAGAGAGAGACAATAAACAAATTAATTTGACAGCTTGCGAGAATTTATGACAGTTATAAAATGCAAGATAAATACTATTAAGCTACTGTATGCAAAGACAGTTATATACGCAAATATGTACACACATCTAGTATGATATACATATATGCATTATCTAGACACACTGCTGGTCAGGCACATAGAAACATTAAGTTAGTCATGCATAACTAAGGAGCATTTTATACAAAATGCTATAAGGGATATTTAAATTATGCTTATGCTTATATATTCTTGTTCAACGTGGGTAAATAAGACGATAATGTGAAATTGCACTTATTTTTACTGAATAATACGTATATACTCGTTTATACCCATACCTAACTATCAAAACAAGAGTATATAGTAAAATTTTAGTATTTTTCCAACCCTACGCTTTTTTAATTAATTTTTTTTTTCGTAATAGGTTTATTTTGCAAAAAAAAAAAATACAAAATAGGTCGAAAGAAGGTCTTTTTCAGAATTATTTAAAATATTTCCCAACCTCAATTTGGAATATGTATTTAAAATAGGACGGTATAATCCAACCTACCTTTCTGTTTTTAAAATATATAGAAAATAGTTTGGAAATAGGTCGAAAATAGGTCGTTGTTTTACAAAATTAAAAATAGGTTGTTTAAAATCGATTTTTCCCAGAGTTGCTTAAATTTTCAAATTGAAATATGTTTTTGGCTGCTGTTGTAAACAAATTTACGCCAATATAACTGCACTTAAAGCTGCATGGAGCCTTCCCAGCTGAGGCAGAGGCTGAGGCCTTCACCGAGTGCGTTGCAATGAATTATGCGCGTTGTAATTTGACCAAGTTTTTGAAGGCTTACACGACGCGACGTGTTGGCTGGTTTGCTGGCTGGTTGGTTGGTTGGTTGGCTTAGTGCAAATATTAAATGTGATTTTTGAAGTGCAGCACAGTGAGGGGGGGAGAGGGGGGAGGGGTGATAAGACAGGGAAGTGGATAGTGGAGTAGGGTGTTGCGGTTTGCCCGTTGGCTGCTCGACGAAGTGAAAAACAATAAATAATGCAGCCAATTAAAACTTTGGCTGTTTGCTTCGCACGCACAACAAGAGGCAGCAACAGCAGCAGCAGCAGCAACAACAACAACAACCACAACAACAACTACAACAACAATAACCCCAACAACTACAGCAACACCCACATGCGCACAGCGACTAATTGACAAATAACAGCAAATTGAATGCAATAAAGCACGCACAGCGAGTGCGAAAGAGATGGGCAGAGAGAGAGAGAGAGAGAGAGAGAGCGCAGATGTGTACTATATAGTATGCTGGGCATGTGCATTAACAATGTGATTGACTGACAACAATCAATTAAAACGGAAAAAATCAATGCAGTTTGGCAGCTGAATGCGCCGAAGCAGCCAAAGCAGCGAAGGCAAAACTGGAAACCAAAACCAAAGCCCGTAGCCAGGCTGAGAGATGGAGAGCAGAGTTCGCATTGAAACTGACATGGTCTCCCTCTCTCTGTCTCTCTCTGGATCTCACTGGCAGTTCAAATTATTATAAACTTCTTCACTTTAATGGAATTGTTATCAAAACACATTATAAAAAGCAACGAGCGCCAATAAATGCACTTTGTCAATGCCAATTCACACAATAAATCTACAGCCGAGATAGCAGCTCGAGTGGACCGACCCGCCAGCCAATGGCAATGGGTAACAGGCTGCAGTTGCTCTCCCTCTCTCCCTCTCTCTCTCTCTCTCTATGTCTGCCTGGCACTCTGCATGGGCTACAGCAGATCCAGGAAGCCAGTGAGGCAGTCAGGCAGTCAGACTGAGCGGACTGAGGAATGGGAAGGGGGCAGGAGGAGGGAGGTACTGCAGCAGAGCCAGAGCCAGAGCCAGACACAGTCACTGTGAGTTTGACAGCTCAGCGCAGTAAGAGCAAAAGCAACAGGCAGACAGTGTGGGGTGAAGGGTAACGCACACGAAATACCCTAGAAAAAAATAATAATAAGTAAACAATACTCATAAAAAAAATAATAATAATATAATATATAATAAAATAATAATAGAAAAATAATAATAAGTAAACAATACTAAAAAAAAAAAAATAATAATAATAATATATAATATATATCATATAATAAAATAATAATAATAATAGCCACGCTTATTAGCCACGCTTATTAATAATAATAAATAAGATCTAAACATTCTTGGAATGTCAAAGAAATGAGTAATTAATAAGTTAGAAAAGGTATATAATATGCAAAATAGTCTATAAACAAAAAGAAAATAAATAAATATAAAAAACATGGAATATATAAGAAATATATATATTTCTACACAGTAAACAAAAATATAAATAATCTATACAGTTAAAATAAAAAAAAGTAAAAACAATCAATAAAAATATAAAATTAATTAATAAATAAGTAACACATATATATTCTTATACACTAGCAATATTTCCATATAGTATTATAACAATATACCAATGAAAAAAATATGTCACAAGTAGCAGAAGGCATTAATGCACCCACAAAGTCACAAGTTCTGCTCACAGCAAAGAATTCAGGCAATATAGCCAGCTTCTGTCTGTATGAACACCTATAACTCAGCTATTATGAGAGCTAGCGCTACAAAATTTGGTAGCAATATGTCTTGTTATTTGTCCTATTATTATGTTATACTAAAATTTAGCCATGCCTACTGCCGCCTCTGTAAATCGTTTGAAGTCAAGGCAGGCGTAATTTGCTTGCCTCACAGTGCAACTTGGTGCGTTAGCATAATAAACTCAATTACACATAGGTTTCTATTAAGTTAGGAGCACAATTAGACTATATGCTATATATATTCTAATGCCTAATTGGCAAAATCACATTTCTTTACTTTTCTACTCAATTTCAATTATTTCTTTTAAGTTTAAAACATTTTGAGGATTTTCTAGGCATATGTTGGGTATACCCCGTTGCACACTTGCCACACACAGGGTATTGAAACAAAGCTGATATGAAGCAGACTTGCCATGGAGCGGCAGCGGCAGCGGCAGAGCAACAAAATGCACAACGAGTTTTGGGTTTCGTTTTCGAAGTTCAATCGTTGTGGCATTGCCTGCATTGTTGTTTCTTGCCTCACGTTGTTATTCTTATAGCAGTTGTTGTTGTTGTCGATGTTGTTGTTGTTGTCTATATTACTGTTATTGCTGATGCGGCTATTGCTGTTGCCGCTGCTGCTGCTGTTGGCTCTGCTAAGCTTCGATTTCCGGCGCACAGTTCATCCCAAGTATCTTTGAGATACATTTGTATCTGTGTCTATTTTTGCCTGTGTTTTTTTTACCTAATAAATTCATCATTTACTGAGGGGACTTAAGATTGAGTCCAAAAAAGGCTAAAATCTGTCTACAATATTCATCAAATTTGGCAAGCTGAAAAAGGCTAAACTTAGCTTTATTTACCAGAAATTTCAGAGATTTAAAACCCAAAGCAGCTGAGATAAATGCAAGAAAAGCTTGATCATACTTTAAAATAAAACTAAATTGAGAATTCGGATTATACGAGTTTTTTTTTTTTGGGAGAATAAAACAATTTCCCATTACCTTTTAGTACTCGGATAATGCGAAGATTAATATTAAAATCGAAGACGTTGCGGACTAAGGTAGACTCCGTTTCTGGTTCCTTGGACTGATACTGGTTCGAGGTTCGGTTTCCAGGCAATGACCTCACTCACTCGACCGACCACGCGTGCCTCTGGCCACATAAAACTTAAGTTCCAATTGGAAATTGCGCAGCTTCTGCTACCTGCTGCCCGCCCCGACCCAGGTCCAAATTGCAGCCACGCCCCACAGCAAATTGCCTGTGCCTCCTGTGCCTCTGCCCGTGCCTGTGCCACGCACAGCAGCAGTTGCCAGATGAGAAGTGGATGCGTTGCGATGCGTTGCCATGTCAATTGGCAGCACTTGAGACGGAACCTGAGCCTGAGATCAGGCCTGCTGACACCTTCAATTTGGACACAGCCGAAGCGCCCCAATGTGCCCCATTGTCATGCCGTCGCAGCTTCAGGCTTGCCAGATGCCTGGCTGGTGCCTGGATGATGCCCGGTACCAGGTGCCAGGTGCCACCATTAGAGCTGATTATGCTTGTGCCCTGTCTGACACTTTGTTGATTTCTGCGCTGACATTTTGTGGGTTTTTTTTCTCCAAGAACTATTTATTATACTCTATATATGTGTATAGGAGAGGGTATGAACGACTGCAGACAAGTTGCAAATGATGTAGTTTACATTTATGCATAGATCTCTGTTAATAGCAACGTTATGAAGACTAAATTTGATCTGTAGTTTTGTTTTTATCATATGCAGCTGGAGAAGTTCTCAATTTAAGGTTATGTGCCATACAAAGCAAAGAAAAAGCTCTAAAATGTTTAATCCTAGACCGATTTGGATGAAATTTTACCTAACTAAAGTTTATTTATTTGTTGAACTCATCAGCAAGTTAAAACTATTGAGACTTTACTTATAATTTATCAGCTTTAATTTAAATTGATACATTATAAACATATCTGCATAGATCTCTGGTATTAGCAGAGTTATAGCTACTAAATTTGGTGTGCGGTTTTGTTTTTACCAAACGCAGCTCGAGAAGTTTTTAAATTATTGGTATATGCCTTAGAAAGCAAATAAATTACTATGAGAATTATTTGAAATTCAGCAAAAATGAAAGTACTCCAATTTTTAGACTGCTCTGTAAATTTCCTTAGTATTGCATGATAAATGTGCAAGTTAATACGAAATACAGGGTATCTCTACAGCTGACTGCACTCGACTGTGGCATTTCTCTACATAGATCTCTTCCCAAAAGTCGCCACGCTTCGTCGCCTTGTGCGCCGGCGTGCGAAATAGAAGAATTGTCTAAATTAAAGTTGGAAATTAAAAACTTCACACGCACCTCGTTGCTTTCCTAGAAAAGCAGAGAGAGAGAGAGAGAGAGGGAGAGAGACAGACGAATCTCGAATGGAGATAGCAGACAGTGTGGAGTGAGAGGGAGAGGGTGACGACGCAGCTTGCAGCACGCTGTGCGTTGTAAAAAAGGGGGAATAGGCAGCTAGATAGAGAGGGGTATGGGGGAAACTGGGGGAAAACCCACGCAAGTCGACTCGACTGATTTTGATTGACGACAGCCTCATGTTTGATAAGACTGAAGCGTCGTAAAAAGCGCAAAAGAAATTAAATCGAAATTCCACGATTTTAGTTTCATTTGTCTTGTTTCTTCTTCTGCTCTTGTAATGATCTCGAAGAGAGAGAGAGACCCGACCAAGTTTTTAATTATTTTTTAATTAACTCAAATGTGTTGGACAGTTTCGAAATCGAAAACCAGAGCGTTTTCAAAGAGCATTCGCATTATCATTGGAGTTTTATTTTCTTTTCTTTTTTTTTTTTTTTTTTTTTTTTTTTTTTGAGAGAGTTCTGTGATCTTGAAAAGGTTTAAGTAATAAATAAAATAAAATAAATAAAAAAAATAATATAGTAAATAATAAAAACTTATAGAATAAAGAATGAATGCGAAAATAATTTATAAAAATATGTTGAGGTGTTTTTTATACCCGTTTATTTTGGTCTAAGTATTTTAAGCTTTTAAGCAAAATATTGCGGTGTTTTTTACACCCATTGCCTTAATTTTGGTATTTTAAGTAGTATTTTAGCTTCTGAACACATATAACTTAGCTGTTTTTTTTTGCTTGATAAGTCAGAAGTAAAATTGTCTAAACTATCGCATACATATATCGCATAACTATCGTTTGAAATACATAGAAAACTTCGCTTCGCTTGAGCTTCTTAGCAATTAGGTAAATCGAATGTAAAGTTGCTTGTCACGCCTTAGCACCTACTGTACACACACACATACACGCATACACATCCGCACACACACACATCCGCAACCGCAGGCCACAGCAGAGCGTGTCACGCGTGAGCGAAGAAAACACGGAAATGCCGCGGAAATGCGTAGCAAACAAAACAAATGAGAAATGCGTAACTGATGTTGAATTTCACGAGGAGGCGGAGGAGGAGGCGGTCAAGTGGCCAAATAAGCAAATACCGCAGCTATTATACATCAGTTTCCCCTACCCCCCTTCCCCCTCCTCCTCAGACAGTGTTACCCCTTGACGAATTACTGTGCTGCCGGCCCTGAAAATATACAGAGAGAAAAGTGCAGCCCAAAAACGAGTGCAATGAAATGGGAGGGAGGGAGGCAGCCTCGGGGTGATCAATCTTGAGAGCTTGCATTCATATCAAACATATATATAGAGATATATATCTGTAGATATATATATATATATATATGTGTGTGTGTGTGTGTGTGTCTGTGTGCTTCTTTGCCGCACATATTTCACATGTCTGGGCAGCGCTTAATAATTTGACAGCTCGTTTGACAGATGAGCCCGCCCGCCTGTTTCAGAGAGAGGGGGAGAAAGAGAGTTGACCCTGCTGTACCCCCCTCCCCCCCTTGGCCAATAATAAATTAAGCCAAAAAAAAATGAAAATAAAAACGCATTTTGGCCAAGACTGAAGTCAACTACAAGTTGCAGACGCAATCTTGAGTTCAAGTCGGATTTGTTGGCGGTTCTTAATAGCCATTAGCTGGGCAACACACACACAGAGAGAGAGAGAGAGAGAGAGAAAAAGAGAGGGAGAGAAAGAGGTAGAAAGAGAGGCAGAAGCAGCGACACGCATGAAAAATTGTCGAGAAACGCACAAGAACGCTCGTTAAATGTTTTTGCATGCGGCAAGTGAGAGGGAAAGAGTGTGAGAGAGAGAGACCGAGAGAAAGAGGGAGAAAAAGAGAAAGAGAGACAGGGAGAGTGTGTGAGCAAGAGAGGCAAGAGCTGGCCGTGTGGCGTGTACCGCGACCAGCTGCAATCTATCAAGAGGTAAAACGCCTGCAGACAAACCACAAGGAAGCTGCAACATGCAACATGCCACATGCAACAACAACACACACACACACAGTGCAGGCGGCAAAACGTCAGCAAAGGCGGCGGCAACGGCCCTGGGGGCGTGAAAAGCCCCCCGAAAAACGCGTGAAACAATTAAGAAAACACAAAGAAAACAAAAAAAAAAAAAAAAAAAAAAACACACTGTAAACGGTAAAAAAAGTGCAGGGAAGGCACACGACTGGCAGATACCCTACAAAATTAAACTCTTATAAAAAATAAGATAATACTCTTTATAAAACACAATATTGGTAACATAACTTTAGAACTGTGAAGATTTGTTTGATTTTCCTTGAAATTAAATGAAAATAAAAAATATTTGCCATATCTTATGACATATGTTATAACGAGCTGAAATTTCATAAGCATATCTGCGTTAGTTTCATATGTTAATACTCCCCCCTTTTATATCTTGTGCAGGGTGCTCAAAAAGTTCAAAATGCATTATGCAATTGTAAAGAGCTTAAAAAAAAAGAAATGTGGGTAAGGGGTGTCCGAATTGATTGACTGGTAAATGGGAATAAGCGGCATGAGGCATGAGTTCCATCAGTTTCCATTTGACAAACCAGGAGATTAAACATTTCATACGAATTTCATTGAAAAATATTAAAAAATTTGAAATACCCAAGTGGTTTTTTTCGCATTCCAGGGTATGCAGAAAAAAGTGTGACGGGCAAATGGATTTATGTAAATATTAATAAAGAAAACAAAAAAAAGCGAATATTACAATTTATTCGCAGCACATCTATCTCCCTCTCTCTCTCTTTCTCTGTGACAGATTTACCAATTAAATAAATGCCAAAAATAAAGGGATTAATGGCCAAAAGAATATGGTCAGCTTATTGAGCTAAACAACAAACAAAACATAATATTAACAAAAGAATATGTCAGATTTATGAATGAATATTATTCATCTCTGGGTCTGGCACAACGATGAACGGATTAAAGACACATTAAGGCACAATGAATAGCAGTGGGAAATCTAAATAAAGATGGTAACTCTTCAAAATGAATGATTTGTGATTTTATTCACGATTGATATAGAAGGTTTCTTCAAAGAAACGACCTATTTCTGGTTTATTGTGAATTTATTATATTACAAGGTTGGAAGTAAACTAAATCTGTTTGGTAAGTACGGTAAATGATATATGGTCAAGGTAAATGATATATTCAGTTCTAATATATGAAATTTTATATATTTAAAATAAATACTTAACATTTTTTTTAATAAATAATGAAAATAAGCATAAAAGAGAAAAGAACTTTAAGAAACTTCGAGATATCTAAAGATATAAGAGTGGAGATAAATTTACTAGGTCTCAGCCATGAAATATGATTGAAAAAAGTGGAAATAACTTCAAGAAAGCGCAAGATATGCGAAAATAGGTCGATTTCAAGCAGAAATAGGTCGTTTTTAAGCAAAAATAGGTCGTTTTCAAGCTATATATAGTATTAGTATAGTATAATAATACAAGCTGGTACTTTAAGTAGGCTCTATACGCAATATTTAAAGAAAGAAAAAGCAAGAAAACTGCGAAAGGAAAAGTGAAATGGAAAACCTTCAGCGTTTTTTTTAGATGTCTCAATTTGCAGGTGACAATTCAATCCCAAATGGGGGAAGATATAGGGGCTGCTAGTGGCTGGAGGGGTAAGAGGCAGGGGGAAAGAGAGAGAAAGGGAGAGTGTGCTATAATTATAACAATTACGACAATTGCAAGAACAACAGCGACAACAATTACAATTGCAACAATTAACGTGTCGATGCGTCGTTGTAGCGCGCTGCGTCGTGGGGCATGCCACGTGTGTGTGTCTGTGTGTGTGTGTGAAAGGTGTGAAATGCTACACGCAGGGGGAGAGAGAGGGAGAGAGGCAGAGCAACAGTCTCGGGTTGGGGCGCACTGAAATCAATTACGATGAAATCTTTGTACTCTCTTATCTTTTTGGGTCGCTCGATGCACGTGACAAATGTGCGACGAGGGCGCTGCCAGGTCGCTGCAGGCAGGAGGAGGGGGAAGAGGTGTGGGGTGGGGTCTGGGGGTGATGATGGGTTGACTGCACTTTGCCTAAGTGCGTCCGCGGCAAGCAATAAAAAATAATAAAAAAAAAAACGGGAGACGGAAAAGTGGCAAAGCTGAGAAAAGACAGCAGCAGGGAGAGGGGGGGGGGGGGAGAGAGAGAGAGGGAGAGGGGGCGAGCCAGACACTGCAGGAGCGTCTGAGCCGCAGCCAGAGCAAAGAACCAAACCATAAATTGGACACATTGTTGATAAAGCGCAACTTTATATGTTTTTATATGAAGCTGTGCGCCTGTGTGTGTGTGTGTCCATCACACACGCATACACACACACGCGCACAGCATGTGTGAATGAACGTCAGCGTCAGCGTCATCGCAGCGCAGCGCAGCGCAGCGCACATCAATGGTTTTCATCATCAACATTGTTATCAGCGTTGACGGTGGCAACAACAACAACACAAGCAACACAAGCGACAGAGACAACAACAACAGCAACAGCAACACTTGTCATACACCGCCTCCATCAGCTGCCCCTCCCCCTTTGCCTCCCTCTTTCTCTCTGCCTCTGCCTGCTATGAAATTACGCTGAAAAATAGCGAAATAAAAACCAAGAAGAATAAATGCTGATAATGTTGAATGTGCCGCATAAATGCTGCTCAAATGACACACACAGGCAGTGGCAGAGAGAGAGAGAGGGAGTGAGAGAAGGAGAGAGAGAGAGAAGGATAGAGAGAGGGAGAGAGACAGAAGAAGTGAGCAGCAAGCGAGCAAGACAGCAACAACAGCAATGCCTGGCGGAGTCTGCAAAGTCTGTAAGAGACAGAGAGGGAGACAGAGAGGGAGAGAGAGAGGGAGAAAGAGAGAGAGAGAGAGAGAGAGGGGGAAAAAGAAAGAGAGATAGACAGTCGCCTGGGGAAGAAGCACAGAGACTGGAACAGACAGAGAGAGAGAGAGAGAGAATAAAAGCAGAAAAGGGCTGTAGAATAGGTCTAAATAGGTTCCAATAGGTCTAAATAGCTGTTAATAGGTCTCAATAGCTCTTCAAAAGGTCTAAGCGAGTCTAAATATGTCGCTAGATCTCTTTAAAATAAGGACAGCATATACAAACTAAGATTCCAACATTATATCATCCTATTATTCATATCAGATCTACAAAATAATATACCAAGCCAAAATCGCATAAGTTTTGCAAAGAGAGTCTCAATACGTAGATCTCTGAGTTCTCCATGTATAACTGGTTGGAAATGACAAAATAAAGTGATGTAGCATTTGATAATTTAATGTGAATTAAGGAATTAAGTGAATTAAGGACCCTTTTCTATAAATACTACATATATTTAATGATAGGATAATTTCACAAAAAGTAAAAAGTAGAAAAATAGTTGGAAATGCTTTGAATATCGCATAAATGTGACAATTTCTCTAGTTTATGCCAATAAATCAGAAATGAAGCTGATATTTATATATACACATATATGATATATATACACCCCAGACAGTCTGTGGGCTATGCCACGCCCCAAAAAGAAAGTTGTGACTCCCGAAAAAAAGATGTTAAAAAACAGGAAACTTTAAGTCGCGAAAGTAGACGAGAGACATGGCATCGCGACGCTTCCAGGGTTACACTGGAACAGTTGCTCCTTTCCCATTGCCCCTTCTTTAGTTACACCCTTCTCCCCCCCCTCTTCGATCTACTGTGGCAGTTGCAGCTTCGTCTACGATGGCAGCAGTTTGTCGTGCCGCTGCCGCTGTCAATTAAGTCAAATATGATCGAGTGTGCGGCGTCATAAATCTCATACGACTGTCAAATTTAGACAACTGCAACAGTCACAACAGCAACAACAACAGTCACAGCAACAACAACAGTCACAGCAGCAGCAACAGTCACAGCAGCAGCAACAACTGCAATATCCAACTATGGGCACAATTGCAACTGCAACTGCAACTGCAACTGCAACTGCCGCATTGGTTGCAATTAAGCGGCCCGCCGTGTGGCAATTGGCATAATGAGCCCGCGCAGTGGCAACTGAGTTGGCCAAGCCAATAACCAACCCAGCCCCGCTATCATAGCCATGAATTTGGGCCATAGCAAAACGAGTGGAGACATAGATTGCCCTCAGAGTGCGTTTTCTACAGGCAGAACTCTTGAAAAAAATCCTTTAAATTCCGAAAATGATCGAATACAGTATAAAGCTACAGTTAAGATCACTTTAAAAGTTATATATAATACAATACTAGATAAATTGTCTTGATATCTGCACACGGAACAAGTATATATATGTTCATACAGACATATTTTATAAATTTACACAAATTATGCACAAAAATTATAGATCACTTGCTAAATGAAGCCTGAGGCGGCTTTCAACTTGTATTTGCATCGAATATCGGTATATAAGCTTAAGATCTGCCTGCAGAACAAGAATATATATGTTTCAATATAATACACATGCATACTATAGAGGAAAATCAAAATACTATAAAGATCAATTCATAAAACTAACCTAGGACAGTTTTCAATTTAGATTTGCAGCGATACTCATAGATAGAGCTTAAGATCTGCCTGCAGAACAAGAATATATATGCTTAAATACATTAATTATAAAAGAAAATTATAGATCAATGAAATAAGCCCAAAGTAAGTTTAAATATATTTCCAAGCCAAAACATGATGAAATCTGCGAACTGATCACGAATATATATTCAAAAGTTATAGCTTTATAAACTCCAAAACCTATACTTAGTATTATTAATCATTTCACGTGAAAATCGCCAACGAATCTCAATTATGTCGAGCAAGTTACGAGCGAAGTTGCGAAAAAAAAAAGAAAAACAAGTCAGGTATCTAAGAAAATGATTTATAAACTCGATACTCGAACTACAACTCGTATATCTCGATGTGATGATTATCGCTTAAATTGTTGGTAATCGCTTATCGCATCGCATCGATCGTTAATTGTTTTGCCAGCTCCATAAATAGCCGTAAACAAGCCAAAACCGGGCCATATATGTTTGGAGTCGAATCATGAAACAAGTGAGTCCACAAATGTCTCTGACTAAGTTTAGTGAATGCGAGTAAATGCAACATATGCTATGAGTAAAAACAAAAGTGGAGCTACCCCTTAAAACTGGGCAAGGCAGGGAGGGTGTGATCTTGTAATATATATATTTTATTTTCTCACTTTAAAAAGGCTATGCTAAATGCCTCATATATCTTGTTATATGCATATATATTCTTGTTCTCCCTATGCGATTTCTTTTATACACCCATTAATTAATCTATATATTTCTTTACACTTATATATATATATTCATGTTCCTTGACAACTTACAAGACAATTAGGTAATATCGTTGGTTTTTTCTTTGTTTTCTTCGACGCTTTACGAATTCCAAATTTGGCAGGTAGATTTCTTTCAAGCATAGCTCAAGTGTTTTGTTTTGTTTTTTTCTTGTTGTTGTTGTTTGTTTTCTTGTGATGTTTTGTTGTTGTTGTTGTAAACGTGTAAACGACTTAGGAGCCCGCACTGACTGACTCAGCGTGCTCTGTCGAAGTCGAAAAAGGAAAAAAACAAAAAAAAAAAGAAAAACGAAATTTGAATTTATAAATAGTTAGATTTGGCTTGCAGCGCATGTGAATAAGTGAGTGTACTCACTCACAATCACACTCACGCTCACACTCATCACATGGGGCGATAACTGGGCGTTGGCCGGCACGCTCGACGGAAATACCAGGCAACAATGCAACAGGTAGCTAGCCACAATGTGGATGGAGTAGGGAGGGGAGGGGTTACTGACCGGGTAGTAAAGGGGTCTCTCTCTGTCTCGCTCTATCTCTCTCTCTCTCTCTCTCAGTCTATAATAATTTTGTTTAGTTCACTTTTCAACAGAAATAGGTCGTTTTGTACTAGAAATAGGTCGTTTATGCAACAATAGATCTTTTTGTACTAGAAATAGGTCGTTTATGCAGCAATAGGTCGTTTATCCTACAACCTTAGCAATTAATTTAGTTCAGTTGGATTCAAACCCTCTAGGAATAGATTTCGTATATGCATAATATGCAAGATTCTGAAGATTATATAAAAAATAAGAAAAAAAAACATATTTTTACTTCGTTTTTTTTTTTTTTTTTTTTTTGCAGAAATAGGTCGTTTTCTAGTAACCTAAACCTATTTATTTGGTTTAGTATGACGCAAGCATAGGTTTCAGCTAGTACTATATGCATTTTACACAACTAAGAATGTGTTATAGAACTCAAAAATATAAATTTAGAAAATTAAAAACTAAAATTATAAATAAAATAAAAAAAAAACATGACCTTTGGTCGTTTTATTGCAGAAATAGGTCGTTTTCTAGCAACTTAAGCGCATTTATTTAGCTTTGTTTAAATCAGGCAGTTAATGAATTGATTTTGACTAGTATATATATAATAATATGAATAATATGATATATAAAATTGAGATAAACATGACTGAAACTTATGAAAACTTTACCAAATCGCCAGAATCCATAAGGAATACAACGTAGCTGCAGTTCCAAATCATTATAGTTCATTGTCAGTGAGATCTATGAATGAATACAAACCTTTCCAAAATATTGAACACTCCAGCTGTGTGTGTGTGTGTGTGTGTGAGTGCACTGAAAATTCGTATTCAAATTCAAAATCGAATCCAAAAACGAGCGTAGAGCAACTTTGATGTTTGACTTTGAATGCGATTGTTGTTGCTGTTGTTGTTGCTGTTGTTGCTGTTGTTGTTGTTGTTGTTGTTGCTGCTGCTCAGCTGGTTGCCGCTGTGAACAGCTTGATGCCATCAGCAGATTGGAGCCCACAGTGGAAAGCGACCAAATTGCCAGTCGAAACTGGAGACGACGAGGAGGAGGAGGAGGAGCAGGAGGAGCACGGGGCCATTGCCAGAGTTGCCATCGTATCTGTGCATTGGCGCTGGCCTTCAATCTATGCATTTGCAGCAACTATGCCTAGTTGTCCCCCCCTCGGTGCTACGCCCATGCCACATCCGTCTTGGCCTTGCTTTGGGCCTCGACTCCAACTCTGCTCGGCGACCCTGTGCGACTCTCTGGACACGGTGTGCCCCGTTATCGCTGGGGCATATTTGCATAACTCTATCTCGTTTCATTCCTCCATTCCATTCCATTGCATTCCCCGCACTCCATGGCCCATTGCATTCCCCCTCCCCCGTGTCGCTGCCCTTTGGCGTCTGCCCCCGATAGCCGAGTTCCATTTGCCCCATTTGATGTGGCCGCAAAATGAGGCAACAAACTTGCAACCGCTGCGCGGATCTGAGCAGCGAAAATTATTGCATCTATTATTGAGAAAATGCCTGACACTCCCCCTTCCCCTCCCTCCTGCCCGCGCTTCGAATGGCGACTCGAAGCGGTTGGCAAATGAATCATTTGGGGCGACGATAAGCGATTCAGCAGTCGCCTTTATGGCTTCATAGGCGCACAGTGGGACGAGTGATGCTAGTTTTCTGGAAAATAAAAAAAATGTTAATGGAATATTTGGAATATTGTATGTATATATAACACAGTTCGTATATATTTTGATTCAATATTCAAATTGAAATTTATTTTTCTCTTTTGAATTTATGAATTTATTTAGTTTTAATTTTATTTTTTATATTAATTTATATTCTTTTATGCACATGTTAATATACATATGTACATACCTTTGAGGAGCTGTCACATTTTTCTAGAGATTTTTAATAAACTTGGAGAGCTTTTCATGCAATTCTAATACACTGAAATAAAAAATGAAAAATATGAGAACAATTTGAGCTTCATTTTAAAGGGTTTTTTTTAAACAATCTTTATCGTATATTTTTATATTATATATACATATATCAAACAAGTATACTGTCTTGTAGTTTTTCAGTTCCTTTTCTACTGCACTGCAACCACTGTGCGACACTGTTGTCCCTCAAGTGCCCTTGAAAATGGCAAAAACATATGCTCCTCTTTTTCCTTTGTGCCACTTTACTGCGACAGCAGAGAAGTGAGTGAAAGGAGAGAGAAAGACAGGAAGGGAGAAAGAGAGACAGAGAGAGGGGGGCAAAGAGGAAGCCATTCGGCAATTACGTCGCGACGTGGCGATGTCTCCGACGACACAAAACAAATACAATCATAAATAATATGATTATGATACTCTTTGGCAGTTGCCGACATGAGTGAGAGGGAAGGGCAAGAGAGAGAGGGAGAGAAGGAGAAAGAGAGGGAAAGAGAGTATGAACGGAAGAGGGGAGCAGTGCAGAAGACTACAAAAATACCTAAAAAAAGCAAAACAAAAAAAAAATTTTTTATCGTATGGGGGACCCTTGCCTATATTTACAAAATATCGAAAAATTTCGAAACATATATTTTACTATTTTTTAAATGTAGAATCACGCAGATTGTTAAAACATAAACAAAATGTCATTCCGCGTGAAAATCGTTTGATTATTAAGAGAGTTATGATCGGTGTAAAATGAGAGTACCAGGCCTGTTGTGGATGTTACATGTCTAATTTTTTGACCGAAATGACATGATTTTTGGGCCAAAATTAAGTATCGTTTAAAATCGATTTAAATGATTGTTTAGTACTAATTTTGACCTACGCAATCGATTAAAATTAAAAACTCGCGATTAAAGATTTAAAAATTTTTTTTTGTTAAAAATTCATAGGGGGACCCTTACCTAAAATTTCCAAAATATCGAAAAAATATCCAAAAATCCATTTTGCTATTTTTAGATGTAGAATCGATTGTATTGTGGAGGATATGTTCATATTGCATTCAATTGTATTTATAATACTGCAAACAATTGCAAAATAATACTGCGAATATACTAAAATAATACTCTAAGAAATACTACAAAAAAATACATTAAAAATACTGCAAAAAATACTGTAGACAGCATTTAAGCAGATCGCGCACATCTCGTTGTCTTGTGGCATCGTTTACCAAGAGCAGAGGAATGCGGCGCATTGTTGCACGTTTCGTTTGCTTGCAGCAGCAACAGCAGCAGCAGCGAGGTGTGTATGTGTGTGTGTGTGTGTGTCTCCGTTGTGTGTGTGTGTGTAACTGCCTTCAATAACTTTATGTCTGCGCCGCATTCGATGCCAAATGCAACCTCAATACTTCATTTTTTCTTCGAGCAGCAGCAGCAGCAACAACAGCAACATCTGCAACAACAGCAGCAACAACAACAACAACAACAGCAGCAGCAGCAAAGTTATTTCATTATCGTGCCGTGACAATCAGTCAGCGGCTGCGCGACAGCAACGCTTTTTTTTTTTTTTTTTTTTTTTTGGGGCCCCTTTTCGATTTTCGATTTTGGGTTTCGGTTTCGAGTCGCGTCGAGCCGTCGCTCGTTTTGGGGCAACGCGTTTCGTTTCGCTCGTCGTCACGTTGCTGTTGCTGTTGCTGCTGCTGTTGTTGTTGCTGTTGCTGCTGCTGTTCGCGGGTGTTAGCAATGCTGTACAACATGACCAGGTCCACTTTGGGCCATGAGTAATATTTGTTTAACAACAGCGACAGCAGCAGCAGCGTAGGTAACAACAACAACAACAGCAACAGTTGCTGCTGCTGCTGCTGTTGCAACGCCCTTTTTTGTCGGGCCGCCCGCATTGCGTTTTTGGGTTTTGGAGCGCCATAGCGCTCTCTCTGTCTTGCACAGTGTCTCACTATGTATATCCCCCTCTCTCTCTCGCTCTCCCCTTTCCATTCTCGCTCTCTCTGTTTTGCTCCACCTGAAATTGATCGAGCGGGCTGAAGATCATTTTAAAAGCTTCAGTTAGTTTGAAAGAGAAAAAAGAGGGAGAGAGAGAGAGAGAGAGAGACAAAAATAGTTGTGAAAATACAGCATAATATAGAGCAATAATAGGACAGTGTGAGACAGCGGGCGAGAGAGAGAGAGAGAGAGAGAAAAGGAAAAAAGAAAAAAAATTGTTTTTAATTGTGAATAATGAAGAGGAAGCTGGAAAGAGATATATAAGGTGCCATGAGAGAGCTAGAGAGACAAAAAAAGAAAAAAATTGGAGAAAAAGAGAAGAGAGATAGAAAAGAGAGTTTTGGAGGAAGACAGAGAGAAAGAGAAAGGGAGAGCAAAGCTAAATAGTTCTTAAAATTTGTTAAATTAATTTTGGAGTATTAAAATAAAAAGGCAGAGAAGGAAAAAGCAGGCACCAAAAAATATCAAAAAAACTAGAGAGCAAGCGGGAGAGAGTGAGAGAAAAAAGAGAGTGAGAGAAAAAAGAGAGTGAGAGAGGGAGTAGGAGGGAGAGAGAGAGACGGAAGAGCGCTTGATCATTTTTTCAATTGCAACGACAAATCGTTTCAAATAGTTGCAATTCAAGCCCCCTAGAATACCCTCTTTTGCGCATTACCCCCCTGCACACCCTTCACCCTCCCTTCCCACTAACCCCCCCCTCTTCACACTGCCTTATAGACGCCTTCAACTTTGTGCCTGCTCAGCAAAGATCGTAACGAACGCGCTCGCTTTTTAATAGACCGATTTTTTTTTCTTTTTTTGTTTTTCTTTCCGTTTCTTTTGCTCGATTGTTTTTCAATGACGCCACTCGCATTGGGGGCGTGGCACAGCTCAAGAACCGGAGGGGTAGGGGGTGGGATATGGAAAGGGGTAACCATTGTTGCTGCTGGCATTTTTCAAATTTTGCGCATTTGTCTGCGCTTTTTGCATAATGTTTATTTATTTCATGTTGTTGTTGCTGCTGTTGCTGCTGCTGCTGCTGCTGCTGCTGCTGTTGCTGCTGTTGTTGCTGCTGTCTTTGCTCTTTGTTCGTTTCGGTTTTTTTAGGTCAGAATTTTTCGCTGTATTCGATTTCTAAGCAAACCAATCTAGACCCCAAATCGAGAAAGACAGAAACAAGTTGCAAAAAAAAGAGAGTATATACGACTTGGCAATACCCTGTAGTAGGCATTTTCCTATGCGTAAGGGGCGTGGCCAAATTTTAAAATTATAAAAGAAATTTTTAAAAATATTTTCAAGCAATTTCAGATGATTTCAGGCTGAGATCTAGCCTCCTAACAGTTGGCTTAGGGTATACTATAGTCTGTAATACCCTACTTCCCTATGTATTACGTGGCATAGAAAGATCATAGTTCGTTTGGCAGCCGAAGATCGCGAATATTTTTTTTTATTACTATTTATAGGTTTGGTGCGCGTAATTTTCGCTCTCTCAGGGTCGTTCTGCGATGCCAGGCTAGAGATATGAATATCAAGTCGATTGTTAGGGGGGTTATGGCATAAATAACTTGTGTAATTGTTGCCATAACCCTTAGGCATAGGGTTCTTTGAGTAATTCCTAAACAACTCCCATGTTTATTGGGGGATTTCAATGAAATTTGTATAGATCACTTGATTGGGTGTAATTGTTGTATAAGTGAGATATAAAGGGGGATGGCTAAGGGTTTTCCCGACGTTTTTCACAAGTTATTGTCCAGGTATTTCTTTTAGTTTTTTTTACCAGTTATTTCTCATCTGTTTCCCCAGTATTTCACAAGAAATTTCCCCTAGTATTATCCCCTGTATTACTTTCAGTAATACCACAAATATTAGCCCCAGTATTACTCCCAGTATTATACTCAGTATAACACACAGTATTTCTCCCAGTATTATGCCCTGTATTACACTCAGTATTATACCCAGTATTACAGCCGTTATTATTCCCAGTATTACTACCAGTATTATACCCAGTATAACACACAGTATTACACCCAGTATTACTCCTAGTATTACTCCCAGTATTTCCCAGTATTACCCACTTTACCCTTAGTTGAATTGCCTAAAATATTTGCAAGAAAGCGCAGCTTTTCCTTCGTATCTCGTTTTGCCTTCGCTTTTCCTTCATGTTTTTCCTCGCTTTTCCTTCGCTTTTCTTCGTGCGACCCTTTTTCGGTACTGACCGCAAATGCAGCAGAAGCAGCAGCAGCTCGCTCTGTGCTCATTCCCAGTCCGCATTCCCGTTATGCCTCGCCCCTTTGCCCCTCCCCCTCCGTCCCGTAATCCAGTTGAGCAGCCAAGGCGAGCGCCACGTTCGTTGCTTAAGTCTTTTGTTTGCCACGCAGATTTATGTGTCATTTAGGCAGCAGCAGCAGCAGAGGCAGTGGCAGTGGCAGAGGCAGAGGCAGTGACAGAGGCAGAGGCAGCCAGCTCTAGTGACCAGTCCCCCTGCTACTCCCCCCCTCCCTACTCTAGCCTCTTCTGACCCATGCAGCTGATGCTGCTATTGCTCTTCCAGCATCTCATCCATATCCACATCCTCCTCTTCCTCTCTTATTTTCCTCCCACTTCCTTCTCCTCTTTTACATCACATTTTCTACTCATCTCTCCTCTTTCTCCTCTTTCACCTGATCTTTCTTCGCCTTTCCCCTCTACCCGTTCCTCCTCCTGCACCTTATCACGTTCCTCCACCTTCTTCACTTCCAGCTCGTGCTCCTCCAGAGCCAACCTTACCTCCTTCATCTCCTGCTCGTCCTCCATCGCCTGTTCCTCCTTCTTCTCCTTCTTCTCCTGCTCCTTCTTCTCCTTCTTCTCCTGCTCCTCCTTCTCCTGATTTTCTTTCTTCTCGTGCTCCTCCTTCTTCTCCTGCTCCTCCTTTTTCCTATGGCCCCCTTTTTTCTCCAGATCCTTCGATTACTCGTTCTCCCCCCTTCTCTCACTTTTTCTCTCCCTTCTTCTCTCGCTCCTTCTCTTACACCTTCTCCCCCTTTGTCTAGTTCTCGCTTCCAACCCTCCGCCCTACCTTCTCCTCCCGAACTTCCTCTTGCATCCTTTCTCCTACTCATTCTATCTCTCTCTTCTAACTTCTCCCTCCTCTCGATCTACCTTCTCCCCATCTATCTCCTCCCCATTCTCCCTACCCCCTTCTGCCTTCTCCCAATCTCCAGCCTCCCATCTTACTCTTTCCCATCTATGTTGCCCACTCTACTCCACTCTAGTTATTCCCTTCCTCCCCCTTTTCCCTCCCTCCCTATCTACCTCCTTCCCTGCCTTCCTCCCTATCTCTCTCTCCCTGCTTATCTACCTCTTTCGCTTCATCCCTCCCTGCCTGCTTTCCCCTCGCGAGTTTCATTTGTTTTGCATTTGTTTCATTTCTCTCTCTCTCTTTTTCTCTCTCTCTCGTTCTCTCCTTCGTTTCGTTTCGTTTTGTTTGCCCGTTTTCGGTTTAGTTGTTGCCTCATTGCATTGCGCGTTTTCTTGTTGTTGTCGTTGTTGTTGTTGTTGCACATTCCTTTGCGAACCGGTTTTACCAGCAGCAGAGACAGAGGCAGCGACTGAAGCAGCGGCAGAGGCAGCGACTGAGGCAGAGGCAGCAGCGTGTTGCCATTTGGGCGAAAATTGTTGCACGGCGACTTCAACAGCGACGTAAACCCGAATCGAAATTGAAAGAACTTTCCGCTTTTTGTTGTTGTTGTTTTTCATCTTTTGTTTTGGTAGCACTTTTTGCTCTCGCTCTCTCTCTCGCTCTCTCTCTCTCTCTCTCGCTCTCCCAACTGGCCTGCATCCTGTCGAACCGGTTAAGCCTGCGCCTCCTTCTCCTTTTCCCGCCTCAACATTTTATTTTTTTGCCTTAGCAATTTTCCTCAATTTAAATAAAAATAAAAAAATAAATAAAAAAGAAAACTGAAAACATTTTCCGCTGCGCATCCAACATGTTCGAAGTCCACACAGGTTCCACAACGAACCGCAACGAGAACAGGCAAACGCGCACGCTAACAGCGCCGCTAACAGACGCAACATGCTCGCAGCGCTGTTAACTTAACAGCCGCACTGTTAGGCTTAACAGAGCAGAGCAGCGCAGCGCAGAGCCATGGCAAGCCAAGCCACGGCAAGGCAGCAGCAGCGCAGCAGAAGCAAAAACAAAGCCGAACCAGGCGGTCGTGTGCTGCGGACGGTCCGGTCTCCTTTATACATTGAGTATTAATTCTATTGGAGTAGTCAGTGCGTATGTGTGTGTGTGTGTGTGTGTACGCGTTGTTTGCATTGAACGTTACTCGCGTGTTAACTGCGCTGCCGCTGCCTCAGTCGCTGCAAATCGCTGCAATTGCAAACGCCGGTTGGACGGCGTGGACGGACAGACAAACGTTGTCTGTGTGCGTGTCGCGTAAGAGAGAGAAAGAGAGAGCGCGCGTTTGTTGTGCATGAGCGTGCGTGTGTGCCTGTGTGTGTGTCTGTGTGTGTGTGTTAAACCGGTTTTACATACTCGCGTCGCATCGCATCGCCTGCGACTGCTTTAATTTTTTTTCGATTCCTACGCCTACGCCTGCGTCGCTGCCAAGGCAGGATCGTCCCCTCTCGCCTACGATCCCCACCGAACGCGCGCGCCGTGTGAGAATTTTATAATTTTTTTACTGTGCATATGTGAGAGAGAGAGAGAGAGAGAGATGAAAGCCAAATGCAAAAAGTGAGAAAAAATCGCAGAAATTAAAGAAAATTTATTGAAAAATTCAAAAAGAAATTTGCAAAGAGGCAATAGAAAGTGCGAGTGCGTGAGAAAGAGAGAAACAAAAACAAAGAACAAGCAGCATAAAACGCATTGAAAAACGAAAACACACGTGAACCCACACGCAGAAAGACAACAACGAAGCGAGAAGGAAGGAACAACAAAAGGAGGCGAAAAAGGTAAAACGAATTTGCAAATTTCTAACTGTTCTTGTTGCCGACGCCAGACGCAGCGCTGCCACTGCCGCTGCCCATTCAAACACGCACGCATTGAGAGAGCGCAGGCAGCAGCAGAGGCAGCGTCTCTACCTGAGCCTGAGCCTGCTGTTGCGCTCGCAGCTGGCTGCGCTCTCTCTCTCTCGATCGACGCACAGTGGCGCCAGTGCAATTATTTTGTGTGCAAAATATTTATTAATAATAGAGCGTGTGATTAAATAAATATAAATTTATATTTATTTGCTTTTACTTGGAGTTTATGCAAAGTATGCAGCGCAGCAGCAGCAGCAGTGGCGCAAGCAGCGCAATAGGCTGGCACAGTCTCAGTCGCTGCGGCTGTCCCACTGCCGCTACCTGTGCCTGCTGTGAGCCTGCTGTGTGTGTGTGTGCGTGCTCTCTCACGCGCTGCACTTATGCAGCTTGGCCTCTGCTGCGCTCTCACACTCTCTCGGCTCTCTTGTGCTGCCTCTGCCTCTGTCGATCGGGCTTAGCCGTAATATCGTTTTGTCATTACAATTTATCATTGTTGTTGTTGTTGTTGTTGTTGTCGTTTTGTGGCTTTTGGCTGCACCCCCAAAAAGAGCAACAACAACGACAACAGAGGCAGCAGCAGAGCTGCAGCAGTAGCAGAGCAGCAGCAGCAGCAACTATTTTGTATGCGCTGTAATTGAGCGTCAGGCCAATAAAACTCTGCCCTCTCTGCCTCTGTACACTCTCCCTCTGCCGCTGCCGCTGCTACTATCGCTGTCTATACCTCTGTCGCTGCCCGCGCTCTTTTAGCTCTTTTTTTTTTTTTTGGCAGTTTTGCAGCTAAAAGTCGCATTGGAAAATTGGTTTTAGTTTTTGGCCGCGCCAAGTGCATGACATTTTAATGGCCTGAACGGTGTGGGCGATGGTGAGGGGGCGTGTCAGCCACGCTTGACATTGTTAAGTGTCTGAGGGAGGGGATGGGGGAGAGAGGGAGAGGCAGAGAAAGGGAGCGCACTGCGGCTTGGGGTTTACACTTAATGAGCCGCAGCTCTCCAAGTAGACAAAATACAAAAAAAAAGAAAGATAAAAAGAAATTCTGCGGTTGTTTTTATAGCCTGCAATTTTGGAAATCTAATTAAGTTTGTATTATTAACAAAAATATAATCTCAAATATATTTTAAATTTAGCTATGGCTTTTTAACAATTTGAAAAAAGAAAACCGCAGAATTCTACAATAATTATATAACTGTATTATAACATATTCCAGTTTCAAGTTCTTCTCTCTCTCACGCATCGATTGTGCAGTTAGCTTAGCGCACTTCCTTCTTCTGTTTATTTTTTTCTGTTGTTTCTTCTTTCTTCTCTCATTTTTCTTATAGCACAAACATTACGCACCTTCTTTCTTTGTTTTCTACCTTGTTGTTTTTTTCTCAACTTCTTTCCGTTTTCCGTTGCTTTTAAACAGTTACTGTGGACTACAAATATTACATTTATCCTAAATGATGATAATTACTGGTAGAATCTCACTGCATCTGTGAGAAATGTGTGCTATAAGCGGAATTTCAACAAATTTCTCGAAAAATCTAAAAAAAAACTATAAAAAACTCGCAAATTTATATATAGCTTATAGAAACATGTTAAATATACTTTAACTAATTTATCTTTAAGCTTCCGTTGGGAAAACTAAGTAAACTCTTGTTTTAATAAGTTTTTCTAAAAAAAAAAAAACAAATATGTGAAAAAAGTGATAAAATAGAGATAACTAGCAAGAAAAATTTGTCTTTATCGATTACTTCAGTTATAATATATAATATATATAATAAAGTCCATATGAGACGGATAAGAATAAAAACATTTTATTTCTCTTTAGTTAACTCTATAAAAAAGCTAAAGACTTGAGCAGGCAATGTTTTTCTTTGAAATAAGAAAGATGACTTAGAGATAAGAAATGTGTGAGAGACAGACAGAGAGTTGGTTGAAGTGGGGGGGGCGGAGAGGTGAGGAGAGGGAAGGGTGCACAATTTGATTGCTGATAAACCTTGAAACGTTTCCGACTGCAAAAAGACCGTGGACAAATTGTGTAGAAGACTCGCTCGGTTGGCCACAAAAGAGTTTTGTCATCTTCCCAGCATATATACTATATATAGTATATATAATATATATAGACTCCCTATATAAACCCCCTTCCTGCTATACTATTTAGTGCCAATTCACTGTCGGCCACTTGAGGCCAAGTCAAGTTGTCGTCGTCTTTGCCCACTGCCTGCCCCTCCCTATGTGTGTGATGGCCTAATAACTTTGTCATCGAGTTGGCAACGCATCTGTGTCCCCTTAAATTGAATAAATGTCAATGCCAATGCATAGAATGATAAGCAAAAAAGAGACAGCACTGCAAAAAAAAAAAACAGAATAAAAACAAAGAAAAAAAAACAGAAAAAAGAAAACAAAAAAGAAAACCCAATGAAAGAACGTGCAACGCCCCGTTGAGCAAATAGAATGGAATATTCTGAAAATTATTTACGAGAAAAAGTCATTCATTAAACTAAGTGTAAACTAAGTTCTAGATAATACGAAACGAGTGATGATGAGAAAGAACGAAACAACGAAGCGCAAATGGTGTAAAACAAAAAAAAAACTAAAAAAGAGAATGTGACAATTTTTGATGAAACCAAAAGAAAATACGCTATCGCACCCTAAGTGAATTTAAAATATACTCAAGTGCATTTTTCTAGATATTTCTCAAAGAAAAAAAGTTTTTATCAAGTTGTATAAACGAATAAATATATTTTATGATATATATCCAAGTATTCGGTAGTTGTACTGTTTTAAAGACATTCCCAGTACAGTTTTCTGAAATTATTGCTAAAACATTTAAGAATTGTATAGTTATTTACTATGCTTCATAAATAATATATGATTTTCCTATATACTTAATCAATTTAAAAACAAATTTCGTAGAGTTACCTAAAACTTTATGTGGTTCCTCTTAACTCAAGCTGTAATACATTTTAAAGTTTCCTAGATTTTTATAGTATTACACTTTATAAAATAGTATACAGTTTACTCTTAAATATATTTATTGATATATTTCAAAGTATTCGTTAGTTTTTTTTAAATTATAATAATTAATTAGACTTTTAAAGATCTAAGCAATTATTTACCTTTAGTTGCATTTATATAGCTTCATTTGTGAAAAATATCTTGAGTAAGCTCTACAAATATGATTATAATATTACACTGTATACGTATTTTTTTTTGTGCTGTCGTTGCTTGAGATTCCTCAAGATTCCTCGAGATTCCATGTTCATGAAATCCAAGACAATTGAATTCGCCCCCATTGGAATCCATTAGAGAACTGAACAAAGCGATGAGCGTTCCACAGTTTTTTTTCATACTTTTTGGGGGAACCCGTCGAGGGGGGAAGAGGGAATGGAATTTCGCTTTGAGTAGCGTTTGGGAGCGTTAAATTTGCCTCTAAATTAATTTCACCATCAGATTTCTTGTTAACGCTTTGAAAAATTAAATATTTTGATTTAATCATGAGGAAAAAAACGAAAAACGAAAAAAAAGGCCGAACTAATTCAAATACAAATCTATACAACGATTAGCTAAATAGCCATATCGAACTATAGCCTAGCCTAGCCTATTAACATGCTCATGATGATGATGATGGTGATGGTATTTGTAAGGAAGCTGGCAAAAATGAATCAGCTCAATCCAGATGGAAATGTCAAGCAAGTGAAAGATGGGGAGAGCTCACTGAATGTGATAAAAAATAAATTTCTTTATATCTGTATATAGTATAGTATAGTATGGTATGTATGTGTATAGTGCCGACCCTGGCAACATAAGAAATCACAGCGTTTAATCATTTAAAAGCATCTTTGTAAGCCAAGAGCGCCGCAGCAAAAAAAAAAAACAGTCAGAAAAAAAGCTAAAAAAGCAGAAAAAACCATCACACACACACACACAGCGTAAATATAAAACAAAACGCGGCGAATGAACGCACAAAGCAAAGCGGCCAAGAAGCTGCGTCTTGATCTGGAACAGAGCGAGAAAAAAAAAAAAAAAAAAAAAAAAAAAAACTGAAAAAAGCAAAGAAGCAGAAGCAGAAGAACTGAAATGTTTTTGAACACGGAAGGGGCAGCCAAATTCTGGCAGGGGGTGGTGGTTGGCGGAGGGGGAGGCAACTGAGTGGGGGCCACATACACGACAACAAAGAAAGTCTGCTCGATTTTTTATTTGGTAAGGTCCCCGCAACGATTGAGGTCAGAAAGGAAATGCGTCGCAGTAGGCGCGTGTCGTGCGCGACTCCCCCTCCCCCTCCCACAAATGGAAATAAAAAAAAAGCAGACGCCTCTGCACTGTCCCTGCCCCTGCTGAGCCCGCCCTACGGCTTGATAGTCCTCCCCCCTGCTGCTGCTGCTGCCTCTGCTCCTCCTCCTTGTGTCGTCGCAGCTGCGGGCAAAGTTACAATAACTTTTGCCACAGTTTAAGCCGCCATTGCCGGGCGTATCTTGTATCCCCCTCCCCTCCCCTCCCACACTTCCCACTCCTGCCCCCTTCTGGCTTTTGGCTCTTTTCTTTTTTTTTTTTTTTTTTTTGGCAGTGTCAGTGTCATTGCTACTCGAATGCATTTTAATTCGATTGAGTATCTTTTTGGGCCGCTTTTCTGCTTCTTTCTCTGAGTTTTTTTTTGGGAGGAGGGGAAATTTTCGCAAGGCTAGCAAAAGTTTCAACTTTATTTTGTAGTTCTTTCTTTTCTTTCTCGCTCTCTCTCTCTCTCTCGCTCTGTCACATAAATGGATTAAAACATGAACAAAGAAATTGAACTTGAGCAAGTTGCGAAGAAAAGTCATGGGTCAAATGGCTCGAAGAGTTCTCAGAGAAAGAACTCTACACACACATTGTCTATATATGTGTGTTCTTTTTTTCTATTATAATAAAAATAGTTAAGATTCTTGTGGTATATTTAGTTTGAAATAAGAGAGATCAATTGAGAAATACTTACATGATGTTGTAGAGTAAATATGTATAAAGATATAAGAAGTTGTAGAAGTAAGGACTATATAAGATTATAAATTCTCCACTTTTCAATATACACACCAAAAATTAGAGAACCAGCCATAAAATTATGCTTGAAATATGGTTTTATTGATTTGAGGGGATGTTTAAAGTCGTGGCGGGATTGTAAAACTATCTTTCAGATTTTATAATACTCTCACACTATAGATAAGTGTATATACAAAATTTCATAACTCGTGCTCTTAAGATCTTTGAGATATAGAGGTTCATACAGACAAAAATGAATAAATCTAAATGCCCAAACATTTTTAAAGAGAAATAATTAATATAAATATAAAATGCTCAATGTGCGGCTATATAAGGTTTTCTCAGATGGTATTTTCATATACTATACCATTATATACTTGCTTATAAATGCAACTACAGATGGTACAGATATTGTTGCGCAGTTTTAGCTTGGGGTTCGCTTGCTTTTTTACCTTTTGCCGCTTATCGTCAAAGTATCTAAGCGCAAAGCGCAGAGCAGAGCAGCAAAAAAAAAAAAAAGAAGTCATTTGCCATGGACAGAGAGTGGGTAGGGGGAGGGGGGGTCAGGTGCTACGATAGCGCCACCTGTTGCCAGCAGCAATCAAACTTAACTGTTTGCCGGAGGGGAGTGGGCGAGCAAGGGGGGGGAGGGGGAGGTTGCTGAGCATACGTCAAAAGTGAGCGCAAAAAGTGTTTTTTTTTTCTCACTCGCTTTGCGTTTGCAGTTTTTTTTTTTTGTATCTTTAAGATACTTTTGCATCTTTGGTTTTTTTTTCGTTCGTAACTTGATCGCTAATTATTTTTATTATATTATTTTTTATTATTTTGCTCAGTTATTTTTTTGTTATTTCTTTAAATTGCACAAAAAGCGCAGAGATTATTTTGATTTCATTCCAGAAATGCAGCACACTATCGCTCTCTCGCTCTCTCTCGCTCTTGCACTGCAGCTGCCTTTTGTCTTGGGAACTCTGTTTTCTGCTTTTCGCTTGCCTCAGATACAGTCACACACACACACACAGACACACTCTCAGATACATTTGCATATCACTCAGGAATTGCTGTAGTTGTTGCTCTCTTGATGGTCAACACAAGCTGACCTTTTCGTTTGCTTTGTAAGTAGTGCTAGTTGCGCCCCAGCAGGGACAGCATCGCATCGCATCGCAGCTCACCCTACCTGCCTCTGCCACGCTCTCTCTCTCTCTCTCCCTCTCTGTCTCTGTTGGAATTCCAAGTCACAACTTTAGCAGCCAACCATGAGACTCTCAGAGACTCTGTAAGCTGTTTTGGTTGCCATGAGAACATGATCTCCTCATTTTCCTCCTCTCCTTCTTCCACCTTATCCACATCCTTATCCTATCCGTCCCTCGTGTTGGGCAAACAAAACGGTAAGCGTAACGAACAAACGTAGGAAAAAGTAAATAAAAAAAAAAAAAAAAAAAAAAAACATATCGGAAAATTAGTTGAAAATTTTTGCTTGATTTGCTTGAACCAGTTGAACATGGAACTGCACTGAAGCCGAAGCAATTAGCATGTTCATGTTATATATAGAGAGGAAAAAAGTTAACAGATAATGGCATGACAGATAATCACTATATATAGGTATATGTTTATAGAGTTGTTTTTTCGGGGTACTATTTGCATAGAAAAAGAAATGGGAGCAAGAGTTACAGAAAGGTTACTACGATGAGTTTGTTTATATGCACTGTCAGCTGGTACTACTTATATAGTCATTTTTATAGATACCTCCAATATAAATCTATCTTGACCGACAGAACTCACTAACTCTATAAGAAACTCATTCTAGCCGTGCAGTTCGCAGATTTCTCTATGTTTTAGTAGAGAGATTTTGAAAAAATTATGACAGCTTATTAAAGACATACGGGTCGTATGTTATAGAGAGTTTGATGGGATTAACTCGATAATATTTGGAGATATACGTTATATAGTGCAGATATAGGTTTATTTATTAACAGTAAATTGTTTAGTTGAGTGTTCATAGAATATTTCTAAAACTGGGCATAAATATCAATATAGTTGTAGTTTATGCATTATATATACCCCTAATATGTAGGGGTATATGATATATATCCCTTAAAAGGGGCCCATTACAATCGTAAGATATGAAAATATGTGATGTTTTATGTTTATGTCAAAATACACGAGGCCTGCATATGGTTATAAATGGTATCTGCTGCCTTCACTTTGCTCTCCCTCTATCTAACTCTATTTCCCACTCTCTCTCTCCCTTTCTCTCTCTCTTTCTCTCCCTTTTTAACCCCAGTTCGATCTCAAATAGTCACACAACAATAATAACAAACGTTTGCCCCTGCTGCTTATCGGTTTTCTCACTTTGCCGCCTTGCCCTATCCCCCATCTCTCTCTCTCTGCCTCTCCCTCTCTCCCTTTCTCTTCATCTCTCCCTTCTCTCACACTCTCATGCCACGCACTTTACTCGTCGAACCATTCAAATTTAAATCAATTTGATTCTGATTAGCCACACACGCAGTTTTTCTCGAACTGTTTGTCGCCCATGCTTGCCTTTTGTCTCCCTCTCCCTCTCTCTGTCTCCCTCTCTTTGTCTCTCTCTCGTTTCTCCACTTACATATGTGTGTTTTGTACCTACTACACCTAGTAAATAAATTAGTTTTTATTATTGAGAACTGGTTTCCTCTTTACTCTACCCAACCATCGCAACTCTTCGGACCTCGCTTCGACGCTTTGAGGGCGCAGGCCTGATCAGGCCTACGTGCTGCGGAGGCGGAGGCGGAGACGGAGGCCCGAAGTAGTACCCCAGAGTCAGGTTAAAAATTCTTCACAGTTCGCTGACAGAACCTGTTTAGAGTCCGGTTCTCTCTAGGGTCGCCTCACAGAGACGAGTATTTTTTTTTTTTTTTTTTTTTTTTTGCCTGCCTGCCTGACTGCCTTTCTTAACACTTTCATGATTTGAATTCGAAAAAAAGAAGAAAAAATGGTTGACCATGGTCTCGGGACTCTTGGAGAGTTGTAAAATCAATTAAATGGGGGCCTCATAAATCGATGATCGCCCTCGATAGGTGCTTCCTTATCCTCTCAACTCAACCAATTATGAGATATATATGAAAAAAAAGAACATCGAAAAAGAAAAACCGAAAAAAAGATGATGATGAAAGAACTCTTTGCGCTCTGTTTACGCTCGGTTTATGCGCCGTGTCTAATGACAATTTTGTAGTCATTAAATGTAATATATAGTCTCCCCCCACCCGCTCGGAACACACATACACTTCATCAATATGTAAAACTCTAAAATATGCCATGTTTTTCTTTTTTTATTTCTTTTTTTTTTTTTTGTTTGGTTGCCTTGTTTTGTGCCAATTTCTTGTGGAAAGGACAAATTCGCAATTAAATGTCGACCATAAATTAAACGGCGTCTGGGTCAACAATAAATATGGCGCGAAGTTGGGGAGCACAAAAGAAAAAAACGGGGGAAAAAAATAAATAAAAAAAAAACAGGGCAAAATGGGAAAATAGACTGAAATAACATGAGGCATTTAAGACTCTTGGCAATTTTGATGGCAAATCGATAGCGATGCGTTTGAGGCAGCAAGAGCATATATTCTTATAATATATATATACTATATATTCTTGTTCAATTTAGTCGATTTCCCTTCCTTTTTAGTTGGTTTTCTTTTTTGTGGCAACTGAATAAGCGAGGTTTTTTATATTCTTTTTTATTTATCTTGATATACACTTGTTATATATGAATATACAAATATATATTATATATTCTTGTACAATTTGTAGTCTTAAGCCGATTTTTGTACTGTTTTCTAAACAAATTGATTTCGGCTCGATAAATATGTTATATTTGCTTGTTCAATGAAGTTTTGATCAAATATTAAATTAGAAAAATTAGATAAATCATATTTAATTGGATAGAAAAGCCTTCTAAAACTCTCCACTCATGCAAAATATTTTTTTTCTACAGCCTCAAGTCAAACTCCATAGAATCCATCAAAGCCTGGGCTATACCCTAACCAAAAAAAAAAAAAAAAAAATAGCTAAAGCCAAACTCTTAGCCGTTAATAAGCATGTCGCTCATGGCCAAATGCCGCACTATATAATCAACTAAATACACTCGTATAACTATAGACATATGCACACATATATATATATATATATATATATTTGTGTGTGTGGGGGGGGGACTGAGAGTGAGGGCTGAGCCTACTATGCCTCCTCTATAAATGATGATGCTGCTCATTTCTTGTGCATTGACGCATAGTTTAAGTTCTTTGTGATTGTTGTTGTTGTTTTCGATGTTATTGTTGTTGTTGTCGATGTTGTTGTTGTTGTCGATGTTGTTGTTGTTGTTGTTGTCGATGCTGTTGTTGTATGTGGGCCGCCTTTTGTTGTTGAAATGCCGCTGATAAATGAGTTTTGGCTTTTTTGTTGAAACGACGTGGGAAAATGTGCGTTGATTTACATACAAGCAAACACTCACGAATACACTCACACTCACACAGTGTGACACTCGCACACACACACATACACACACAGAGTAAATAAACACACAGCAAAACACTCGAAAACACTCAAACGAGTGGGCATCTTGAGACTGTCTAGACCATAGTCGGACCATCATCATCGATTCGAAGACTCGAAATTCGATTCGATTCGATTCGTTGCAGATTCGATGATTCATCAAATCGATCAAAAAAAAAGAAACGAGCTTGAATGTTTTTTAAGTGAATTTGGCAATAATTCCAAATGTGAATAGCTACGAGTGCGTGTTGTGCTTATGTGCTTGATGAGTGTCAAGTGAGTGCACTCAATGACAATTTTTTTTTTTTTTTTTTTTTTTTTCGCCCATTTCGATTTGTTATCAGCACTCATGGGCTTGATTCGTGAATCTAGGTAGTTGCTGCTGGAGTAACACTCATCAGTTTGAGTGCAGCCTGCGCAATAAGTGTTTTTTTGTTGCACTCATGAGTGTATTCATATATTCAGTTACATGAATATACATACACATACTAGTAAAACTCAATTAGGCGATATGCTCTGCAGCTAATGAGTATTAATGAATACACTCATGAGTGTACTCATTTGGCAGTAGCAGTAGTCGCTTGTAAAACAAATTGCGCTTAGTTACACATATGAGTGTCTTTTTGAATATTTAAAAAAACACTCATGAGTGTATTCATGAATATATGTGTGTATTCACTCAGCTCATGAATGACTCACCAGCGATTCACGGAAACGAAGCCAAAGCACTTAAAATGTGACAGACACATGACTTAAGCATTTGCCCCCCATTACAGCATACCCCGTGCCCTCTATAGACCCCCCCCCCCCCACACCCTATAGACACTCATTTACCCATTACCTTATTACCTTTTAGGTGGATTTAGACGAGTGTGTCTGGCCGCGCCCCTCATCAAATTTCGCACAGTGTAATGCGACGTGTTGCGGTTCTCATATATTTTTTTTTCTTTTCTTTTTTTTTCTCCTTTTACAACACTTAAAATTCCAAAGCGCTACGCATGCGCAATGTGAATAATGGGTGTGAATACACTCAGTTAGTTGGGCAGGCTTTTACCTACTCAAAGACGAGGATCAGTAATTAAGTGTGAATAATGTGTGCCTGGCGCGACTTGCACGCGTTTTAAAACGCGCTAAACGCGATTTGCCGCCTGCCCCTTGCAAGATTAGGCACTACCCCCTCCCCTCCCCCTCTCAGTCAGGCAGTTGCTGTCAGGCCATAAATTCTGCACTTTCACTTTTGTTGTTGTAATTTTTGTTGCTGTTGTTGTTGTTGTTGTCCTCGCATGCGAAGTTTATCATTAGTCGCGCGCGTTTTGCCCGCGTTTTTCGTCGTTTTTTTCCTCTTTCGTCTCTTCCTGCGCCCCCAACAACAACAACAACAACTCGAGACTCGAAGCTGAGAGACCGGAAATTTTTGTCATTAGCTGGAAATTTTATTTTCGCTTCGTTTCGTTGGGTTACTCCGTATATATAGCGAGAGACTCCACACACACACACACTCATATATATATTGTATTTTTTTCGCCCACTTTTCGTCTGTGTTTTCGTAGCTTTTCCTGACCTTTTTCCAACGACACTGGCAAAAAAAAAAAAAATACTAACAACAAAAAAAAGGGTACCATCACTTTGTTAAGATGTTTGGCCTTCAGGCCTTGAGGGTTGCAGCATAATTAAATACTAATTAAGAACTTATTACGCTAAATTACATTTGTTTAATCATCAGCATCATCATCATTACATCAAGTAATTGAAATTAAATGCTGCCACGTATATTTTGTAGTTTTGGTTTTTTTTTTTGGTATTTTGTGGGGATTGTTTAGGAAAACCAGTGAGAGATTGTTGAATTTTAATTTGTATTTACCTTTTTAGCTGTTTTAAAGCTAAATATTTAATAAATATTATTAAATAAATATGGTATATATATTTGGGGTTTTTTTTTTATATATTCATAAATACTCTACAAAAAAATAGAAAAAGAAAGCGCATTGCAGCTTCAGCTTTACCATGATTTTTTTTTTTTTCAGTTCGTCGCAATTTTCTTTTCTATTTTCCTGTTTTTTCCCTGCAGTTTTTGGCTTGGGTGCTTTGCCTTTCCGCCAACATTTTTATCGAGCTATGCGAATAGCCCCGGTGCCGCCCCCTTCTTCAACCCCCCCTCGCAGTCGCCACCCATGTGCCTTGCAGTGGCTCCTGGCTGTTGCTTTATCATTTTTCTTCGTCTGCCTTCAGTTTTTGGGGCTTAGTTGGTGGCGACTTCCTCTCAGTGCAGCCAGTGCGGGACATACTCACACTCACACTCACATTGGGATTCAGATTCACATTGCTACTGTGTGTGAGTGTGTATGACGACAAATGATAAATGAATTTGTGATAAATGAAGCATGTGGCCAAAAGTTGAAAATACTTTTTACACACAGACAGAGAGTGAGAGGGGGAGGCTAAAGGAGACAAGCGATAGGAGGTAACTATTTACGAGTGGCCTGCTCCTCCTTCTCCTCTTCCTGCCACACTTTGCGGCATCTGTATCGAATTATGAATGGAAAACGAGCGAGTTTTCCCAACAATGACAAAGACTCATTAACATTGTGAACTCCCTCTCGCTCTCCCTCTCTCTCCCTCTCACTCACTTATTGGCCATTGGCTTTTTTTATCTATCGCTTTGTTTTTTTTTTTTTTTTCTCTATCTCTGTCTCTGGGTTGTTATGCAAAACTTTGTCGAGTGATTGGCGTGATTTACTCTGGAATTGTTAAGGCGGAGGCATGCACGCTTTTGTCTTAGTTTTTCTCTCTCTCTCTCCCACTGTGACTGGTCCATGGTGAATGAATGTTTGCCCTGCTTGTCCGTTTGGCGAGAAAGTAGCCAAACAAGTGACTCAGTCGGGCTGCAGGTTGAATGGAGTGAATGTTTTGCTTTGAGTAATGCGGGTACCATTAATATGAATACGAGCACGATAAAAACGAATACGAATACTAGGATTGTAACAGATTTTGAATGAGTCACTCATACACTCAGAAGTGCATTCGATTTACTCACACACTTGCAAGTGCATTCGAGTTACTTAGAGACTTGCAAGTATATTCGGTTTATTTGCAGACGCACTCACTTACAAGTATACTCGAGTTACTTACACACACTCATATACTCACAAATATAAAGAAGTCAGATGTTTCTGAGTATTAAATACATTCAACTTACTCACACACTCACAAGTACATTCAGTTATCTCACATTCATGATTTTATTTATGCTTGTTTTAATTTATTCATTAGACTCATTTTGTTTTTTCTCTGGCTTATTCACTGATTCAATCGTTTCATAATTCGTTTCTAATTATTATTTGATAAATGTGCAAATTAACAATATTTGATTCATGCATAATTGAAACGTATTCGAGTATTTGCATATTCGCGCTTTATTCACTCTTGTGAATTTTTAACTAATTAATTCACAACTGAATATTGACTCATTTATGTATATTTATGCTTATGAGTGTATTCATAGCATTCAAAGTGGCTGTATATTCACAGTGGCAATTAGAGCGTTGAGTGAGTGAATAAAAACTATTCAAACTGTCTAGATTCATGTGAATATGAGTACTATGCGTATTCAAATGTATTCACAGCGTGTGTGTGAGTATTGCTCATAATTTATCAATGCACATATCATTCGTTCATTCATTCATACTCACATGCATTCACAGTCATTCACATTCATTAACAATGGACTCCAATTAATGTCAACATCTGTTGTTGCCAATTTAGAAAACCGCTTTCAATTTCGGCCAAGCCACGACCCTAAGCCAAACACTCACACGCACACACTCACACACGCACACTCACACACTCACACACGCTGACAAAGTTTCCCTCTCATTGCAATCGTTGGCTGCACTTAATTTTCATAATTAAAAAAGTTTACCTTGACAACCCCATGGAACGACAATTCCCGGCCAGACGTAAACCAGGAAAGAGTGGGGAATGGGGGGAGGGGCAGGGGGGAAGGTAGCTAGACCCGATATCCAATTGCGAGGGCTGCCAGTTACGCACATTTTGGACTCTCTCTCTCTGTGTGTGTGTGTGTGTGTGTGTTGCCAACGTTTTGTAATTAATTTATGCAAATAATCCAATGAGTAAGGGGAGTAGGGGGAGGGGAAAAGGGGTGGCCAGGTGGAAAGAGAAAGGTAAAGGGGGGAGGGGGTGCTGCCAGGTGTGTATGTGTTGGGGGCAGCATGAGGATTGCCCCATGTTGAAATTGTCGTAGGGCAATTGCTTTGTGGCGCTGCTGCTGGGGTCGCTGCTGCTGGGGTCGCTCCTGCTGGGGTCGCTCCTCCTGGCAGGCCATGCGTGTGCAGCGTGTGGCATATTAAAATGAATGACCCTTTAAGTTTGCGCCTTGGTGTTAACTCCCCACCCTATCCCCTCCCCCTCCCTACCCCCTGCCCAGCTGCCTCCCACGCTGGATTAACTAGACAAGTTGGCAAAACACACGCTGGTGAAACCGAAACGAACTGTGGAGAGAACTACAGCGCTTAACGGGTTCACCCCCAGTCGCTACCCTGCCCCTTCCTCTCCCCCCCTCTCCCTCTCTTTCCCTCTCTGTGCTCTGCTTTTTCCCGGAACTTGTCATCATACTACGAGTGTATCGTGCAACAGCAGCAGCAGCAGCAGCAGCGACTTGCAACTTTTGCCTTTGCCTTTGGCACTTGCAACACACACACACGGCATTTCGGAATACCCTGTAGTGTGTTAGGCGGGTATATTAGCCACAATTTAAACTCGCTTACACTAACTACGCGTCTTCTACCAAAAAGATCTCTGCTTCTAGCTGAGCTACAGCTATGAAATTAAGTATACAGCTGGCAGATACCCTGCAGCATAATAAATAACTATTTTGCATACTCTGTAATGTGTAGCTATGGGTATATGGGACCAAAGGGTGCTAAACTACGCAATAATACTAGTTGCAGCAGTTTTCATTCTTTTTTTTTATGAAGGAACTTTGAGCTGGAACTTTGAAACGTGTCATGTGACTTGCATATACCCTGTAAAAATATTATAAAGCTATTGTGCATACCCTACAGTGCTTTCCTCGCATTCGCACTCTACAAGCTTTAGTTTTATGTAAGCTACAGTCTTTGGTAGGGTATCTTAAAGGCTGAGTTAAGGAATACAGGGTAGTCACTTGCCAAGTACTTAAATTGTATGTGTGTATTTTGTGTTTTGGCAAAACCGCACCCTGTATTTGTAGTACCCTGTATTGTGTAGTTTTTTTTTTTTTTTTTGGTTTTTCCATATTTATTATAATATATTTCATGTTGTTCTTACGCCCTTAACCCCCTTACTGGTGCCTTACCCACTTTACTGCCTTGCCCCCCTCTTGCCAGCTATCCTCCCCCTCCCCCTCCCCCTCTGCCTGCTCCCTTTGAGCTCCTAGCTGGATACGTATTCGCATAAGCAAAAAATTAAGCGCTCGCCTGACATTCCCTTTTCCTGGATGCCACGCCCACAACTAGCGCTGTCTGTGTTGTACTCCCCTGCCCTCCCCTTTTCCTCTTTTTTTTTTGACTTGTTTGACCAGGTTAAGATACACACACACACACACACACACACGCAGAGCATGACTGCACGGTTTCTTTCATTTGGGGCGCGCTTTCTTTGCTTTTTCTCTTCTCCTTTTTTATTTGGTGGGGGGGGTACAAAAATGTCAAACAAAGGACGAGAGTACGTAGTATGTAGTAGAGCCCGAACCTAATGACTTGAGCTTCTCCCCAAAAAGGGGAGCAGTATCAGTAGCAGCGATCCCTCTCCAGATTTTTTTTTGGCGACTCTTCACAGGTTTTTCCCCCTTCGGGTCTTTTGGCGCCGTCGCTTTTGTGGCTGCAGCTGCTGCTGCTGCTGTAGCTGCCTCTCAATCAAAGCCTCGTCGCTTTGGACTACTCCCCCAAGTGAAACAATAAGGGGGAAAAAAAACTGCTCTGAGGAGGGAAACCCAACCAAACCCAGGCACAATTGCGGTTGTTGGCCCCTTTGAGGTGCTGAGACTGAGGCAGCTTTGATTTGGGAGTAGACTGAGTTATATAGTTCAAGAATATATAGATCTAGTAGGGTATATATACCAGTATTATCTAGGGTATCCAGTAAAGAGCTGAGCTTGTTCTAGACCAGGTTTGAAGAGGGTCTAAATGGGTTTACTCTCTTTCAGAGTCGAGTCTGAGGCAGGCTACGAGTTAGCTTTGATTTGGGAGTAGAATGAGTTATATGGGGCACTATATAGAGCAATATAGTAGGGTATATATACCAGTATTACCTAGAGAATCCAGTATAGCCTGAGCCTGCTCTAGACCAGGTTTAAAGAGGGTCTAAATAGGTTTACCTTCTCCCAGAACCGCGTCTAAGGCAGGCAAGGAGTTAGCTTCGATTTGGGAGTATGCTGAAGTATATAGGGCACTATATAGTGCAAGAATATATAGATCTAGTAGGGTATATGTACCAGTATTACCTAGAGAATCCAGTATAGCCTGGGCCTGCTCTAGGCAGGTTTAAACTGGGTCTAAATAGGTTTACCTTCTCCCAGAACCGCGTCTGAGGCAGGCAAGGAGTTAGCTTAGATTTGGGAGTAGACTGAGCTATATAGTGCCAGAATATATAGTTATAGTAGGCTATATATACCAGTATTACCTAGGTAATCTCCAGTATAGAGCTGGGCTACCTTCTGACCAAGTTTAAAGAGGGTTTTCAGCAGGTTTTTATACCTCCCCCAGCTACATGGCCATTTTGCAGTGGGGTTAATGCACTGTATGGGGGAGTGTACTGGCAGGAGAGGGAAGGGAAGAGGGTAGAGGGTTGTGCAAAAGAAGCAGCAGAAGAATTTATATAGAGACGTCCCTCCCCTCTCCCCTGTCCACCCCTCCTGCCAGCACACAGAGACGTCAGTTCGAGTACTCGAAAGTGTGTTGCACCCAAAATGGCAGCAGGTAGCGTAGGGTGCCGTAGGGTGCCTGAAGGGTGCTACAATTGTGAGGGGTGCCAGGATGAGGGAGAGGGGTGCGCGGAGAGGGCACAGAGACAGGGGACAGGGGACAGGCTACTCATATTAAAGCAGCAGCTCGCAGCGGTCGCCTTCAATGTTTATGTTGCGTGCGAGGCCACTTAGCGCAATTTCCGTTCAGCTTGAAAAATGTATCTGTATCTGTATCTCTAGCTGTATCTGTATCTTTAGCTGTGACGTAGCTAGCTGTGACAACTCTAGCTGTATCTTTGTATCTGCGGCTGCATGTGTTGCTCTTTTTGTGTATCTTTTGAATGTAGCTAAGACTCAAGCTGTATCTTTGGCTCGATTTCAAGCTGTAGCTGTATCTTTGGCTCGATTTGTAGCTGTAGATGTATCTTTGGCTCGATATCTAGCTATAGCTGTATCTTTGGCTCGATTTGTGGCTGTAGCTGTATCTTAAGCGGCATATTTAGCTAGTTTTGTATCTTTTGCTGCCTATTTAGCCGGCGGTATTTATATCTTTAGCTTCTCTAGCTTAACTGCATTTGTCTCTATCTGTAAACGTATCTCTAAATGTATTTTCAGATATATTTGTATCTCTATCTGTATCTCAGGGAGTATCCTTAGCTCTTTTTGTATCTGTATCTATATCTTTGGCTGTATAAGTATCTCGAAATGTATTTTTGGTTGTAAAAGTATCTCTAAATGTATCTTTAACTCTATTTGTATCTCTATCTGTATCTCAGGCAGTATCCTTAGCTCTTTTTGTATATGTATCTATATATTTGGCTGTATAAATATCTCTAAATGTATCTTTAGCTATATACGAAACTGTATCTGCATCTTTAGCTGCATTTCCAGTTGTATCTGTATCTCTGGCTCTATTTCCCATATGTAGCTGTATCTTTACATCAATATCTATATCTATATTTGTATCTCTTGCGCTATCAGCAGCCTCCACTTGTATCCTCAGAGAACGCATATCTCGCAGTGCGTACGACACGCAGTTCGAGCTCTGCTTAATGCTTCATTAACAATTTGTTGTGCTGCCACTTCCACTCTCCCTCTCTTTCTCCCCCTCTCTCTCACTGCCTCTCACTCTCCCACACTGTCTCGCCTACCTGACAGCGAGAGGCATATCAAATGGCACTATTTCGAGCTCTCTCTCCCTCCCCCTCCCTCTCTCTCTCTCTCTCTGCTCGAGTGCCTCATTGTCAGTGTGGCACTTGGTGAAATTTGAGGCAAGTTGCTGCCCCTACCCCTCTGCTATCTCTACCCCTGCTCCCTGTCTCTCTCTCTCTCCCCCTCTGCCCCTACAGCTTCAAAGCGACATCAAATGTCAAGCGACAAAACACCGCAGCGGTCTCTGCAGGCAGCGTAAAGAAAAAAAAAAAAAACAAAAAAAATTTGTAGAAAATCAAAAGAATATAAAGAGCAAGTAGGCCTAGAGAAGGAGGAGGTGAGTGGGAAAGAGAGAGAGAGAGAGAGGGCTGATAGAGTGAGGTACTGAGGCTCTTTTACTGCTTGACAAAAGGCTCATTGTTTTGCCAGATGCGACGTAATCAAATATCAATGAAAGTTTCACAGATTGTTTGCTGCCCCCTTTGCCCCTCTCCCTCCCCTTTTCTCTCTCCTCCCTCAGCTAGCTGTGACTTAGTGCAGCATCAGCAGCTAATTAGGCCTGGAGCCATCATCAATGATGAAAACCAACGCAGAAATCGAGGCAAAAAGTTGTTGGCGACAAGACGACAAGGGCGTGGGCTGTGAGGGGGGTTATAGGGGTGTATGTAAGGAAGTGTGTGTGCGTGTGAGGGCAAAAAAGGTATAAAGTGTGTGTAGTTGGCTTGATTCATTTCAGAACAAAAAAAAAAACGAGAGAGAGAGAAGAAAGACAGCTGGAGAAAGCAGGAAAGAGAGACAGCTAGAGAAAAAGAGAAAGAAAGAGAGAAAGAGAGTGACTGAGGCGACTACATATTATAATAAAAGTAAAAATAAATAAAGGAAAAGCACGCTATGAAAATTGCAGAGTCGTAAAGTTTAATTGTGGTCGCGCAGACATGAAAGCAGGGGCGTACAGAGGGGTACGAAAAAAAATGCAAATTTTTACAAACAGTCAACAAGCATAGGGAGAGAGAGAGAGAGAGAAAGAGAGAGAGAAGCGAGCGAGAAGCCAGCAAAAGGAGTAACACAGTCAAAGTTGAAAAAGGCAACAGAAAAAGCAAAACAGAAGAAGCCAAGGGAGCAGCAAAGAGTGGCGAGAAGCAGAAGAAAAGAGAGAGTGAAGAAAGGAAAAAAGAGAGAGGGGAGAGGTAGAAAATGAAAATGAAAAACAACTCGGCAAAAGAAAGTGCATAAAATTTGCACAAGAAGTGTTAAAATTGTGCACAAGACGCATGCAACCAACTTTGGCCATAGAGGGCAGAGGCGTAGCCCCTTCCAAGAGCGGGGTACACTGTATAAAGGTGCAGCACGGCAAGGGCGTGACGAAAATTGTGAAGCAGCTGAAAAAAAGTTTTTCGTATTTTGTTTTTTCGTTTTTTTTCTCTCTCTCTCTCTTCTCTTTTGCGCCTTACAATGCTATGAAATTTTGTCAAATAAATATTTTTGCAATATACAGGGCAGTGTAGGGTTAAAGGGAGAGAGGTTACAGTGGCGTAGGTGTAGAGGGCGAGAGAGAGAGGAATGAGATGGGGGAGATGAGGCAGATGCCTTTGCTTGAGCGTTTAACTGAGCAAAACTGCAAGAAACTTCGTCCTCCTCTCCCCACTGTGCACAGTGGTCACAGCTGCGTCCCAGGGGTCTGTCGAAGCCTATGCAAAAATGCAGCAAATAATCCAACCCGGTGACATCGAAATTTACATTTGAGTTCAGTGCAAGTGGAAATATTTATGTAAAGGAACAAAAAGCAAGACTAGCAGATACCTTGTAGTGTATGGAGAAGATATAAAAATAAGCTACTTTATATAATATATAATTTAATAGATAAATATTCAGCTCAGTTAAATAGATGGATCGAAACTGGCAAAGCAATTCAATATAAAAGTTATCTTAGGATTTCTTGCAAGTACAAGAACATATATAAATATATACCATACTTTATTACACTTATTACTCAAACTACCCCATACATATAACTCAAACTACTGGGTATAACTATAACTATACACAGAGAGGCGAAATCGAAGCGAAAAAAAACGAAAAACTACTACAGGGGCGCACAAAGTTGGCCATAAGTGCAGCTGACCAGCTGCCCTGGTCTACCCCCCCGTATGCCTCTTCGACCCCTCCCCTCTCTATCTCCTCCACGCCACTGTGCCAGCAGTGGAGGCGTTTGCGAATGCCAAAAGAGCAAAAAGTAAGAAAAAGTGGAGAGTAAATCAAAAATGCATAGCCAAAGGCAGTCAGCAATGGGAGCGCGAAGCGGGGGAGGGAAGGGGAGAGGGACGGGGGAATGCAACTGCGAATTGAGTTAGTAAGCAGAGTGGGAAGGGGGTGGGGAGGCAGAGGCTGCTGGAGCAGGAGTTAAAGTAGAAACTCTGCACTCCGCTCCCACTGACATTTATGGCCCGCATTTATGTAATAACTACGAGCTCTCTGTGTGTGTGTGAGTGTGTGTGTGTGTGAGTGTGTGAGTGAGTGTACGACTGAGTGTGAGTGTATTTGCATTTGTATTTCATTTGATTTCACTGCAAATTCTGTATGCACAAAGAAAATGATATCGAATCGTAAAAGTAAAAAAAAAAAACCAACTTTGACTACCCCCTTGATATAATTTTTAGACATTTATTAAATTCTGAATAATCACAAATATTGTCAGTATTCATATTCCGAAACTGTCGCAATTTTAAAATGTTATCAGGAATTTGATAAGCTAGTCTTATAATAATACTTATTTTTTGAGTTATACAGCCTATAAAGCCTATAAAAAATATTTACTACAGTTTAGAAAGTATATTTAATTAAACACTTGAAATAACTAAAACATATAAGAAAAATCTTCTTGGTAGATATTTAATTAAATAGGGATTATATATAGAAGTTTCTTTAAAATTGAACATGAATGAAATTACAAATTCAAATAGAAAAAAAAAAGCTTACGCTATAAGAAACTATGACAATCTAACGCTGATATATCACACATACTGTCAAACATCGCTATGTATCATATCATATATCATATATTTAAATTCCAATTCTGAACATCTGCTACACTCTGCAGACTCTCTCTGACAGTTTTACGCTTGCAAAGATCATCAAATCTTGTAGAAGCTGAAGCTTTTCTCTCCCCGCTCTCTCTCTCTCACTCCTTCTCTGCTTTTTCTCTGCTCTCTTCTGGTGTTTGATTTGCGCTTGATTTATGCGCTTTTTAAATGGCAAAGATTAGACATTTGTTAAGCAATTAATTTCAGATGACATGACTAACACCAAAAAAAAAAAAAAAAAAAAAAAAAACTGTAGAAAAAACTTAAGAAAATGAAATGAGCCAGAGACTTTACTGCGGGAGGGGGAGAAGGGAGACCCACGCGACATGCAGCGACGCCCACTTCCTCAGTGTCTTCCCCCCCTCCCCTCCCCCTCGCTGCCAGAGTGTGTTCTACATTTTCCACACACACTTGACTCCCCATTCTCATTGCTCAACATCTTCTTCTCGCTTTCCCTTCTCCTCCTTCTTCTTCGTGCTCGTCGTTTTTCGTCTTCATTTTTCGGTGGCTTTTGGTGTGGCAGGCCAAGCGAGCAGGCGCTAATTAATTTTCTTTTTAAATGGCCTGAAAGGGGGCGAAAAGGTGCCTGGAAGAGGGGGCAGTAAGAGGAGGGGGAGGGGACGACACGACAGGCACTGTGCCACACCTCATCAATTTGGAGTCCCTTTTTTTTTTTTTTTTTTTATTATGACTTTGTCGCTGTCGTTATGATTGAATGCCTCTGCAGGTGGAGCAGGGAATGGTAGGCAGATAGAGGGGAGGAGGAAGTGAGTGAGAGGGAGAGAGAAAGATTGAAAAGGGCAGGCGTGTGTTGCCACTGCAGTTCGAGTGTTGAAAACAAAAGAACAAAAATAAAAATAAATAAAAAAATTTTAAAATTAATTTTATAAAAATAAATCACTGCATTATAATATCAAATAAAAAGGCAGAGCGTAGAGAAGAGGGGATGGAAAGGGGAGGGGGTTGGGGAAATGGAAAAACATTTTATGAAACATTTTTAAATGTTTGCATTTGGCTTAATTAGCTTAAAAGCTGCAACAAGGCACAAACTTTGCCCAGGCTGTCGCTCTATCTCTATCTCTCTATATCTCTCTCTCTCTCTCTCTCTCTCTCAACATTTCCATTGCACAAAATACAAACAGAACAAACAACAACAACAGCAGCAGCAGAGGCTGAGGCAGCCCCGTCGGGCGGCGGCACAGTGGTGCGAGTGCGCTATAAAATTATGTGAAATTCATCAAAAAACAATTAATGAGTTTTTCATTTATAATAATTGTTGATGCAGTCGCTCTCTCTCTGTCTCACTCTATCCATTTGTAGATCTGAATGAGATATTGTGTTTATAAAATATGTGTGGGAATTTGGGAAATTATGCAGGCTACTTGAGGTCGCTGGAGAGTTTTGGCAGCAGTTTATTATTTAGTTGGAATTTGATTATGCAAAGTTTACTGACAAAAATATGTTTAAATTGCTTGATGAGTTGATATCTCTCAGTTTTAATACTCCTACATTATATTAAAGACTCGAAAGGGTATTTAAAGTACTAAACAAACTCGCCAGCTGCCCTGCACAGTGTGCCACATTTGAAAGTCATACAAAACTTCAATTAAATAAATGATTTTATGAAATTAATAATGTATGAGCGAGAAGGTAAAGAAATACAGTAAAAATGCTAAAAAGAAGACACACACACACACACACACACACACACAAAACTGTAACAACTCAAGGAATTTTCTTTTCTTTTTTTTCCCCTAAATTGCAAAAGCAAATTTAAAATGAAAATGAAAATGGAAGAAATGGAAATGAAAGTGAAAATGACATTAACGTGTCGACATGCCGTTTGTAGGAGCCTCCCCCTCCCTACCCTACCTTGCCCTTAGAGCGACACATATGTGTACATGTACTTACTTTGTACAAATATGATATACTAATCGAAAAAAAAAAGAAAAAAAAAAAACACTTGAATTTATTTAGGTTTTACCTAAAGTTTGAAAGAACACGAAATCAAATCAAATCAAATGGAATGAAATGAAATAAAAGAGATCCCAAAAAAAGCGAATGCAAATCAATTTATTAACTGCAAATTTAGTGAGGGTTACAATGGAAAATGAAAAGTTCTTGAGTAAACTTTATAATATAATAGGTGTGCATTTTGCATCTTATGCGAATTTCTGCACATAAAGCCTTTAATTCTCAAGATTTCAAGATTATAAACATTACTTTAAGTTCAATTAAAATAGGTAAATGTTGCAAAATGCAAAAATAATATCAATATAAATAGTTTTTTTGCAAAATAGATGTGTACGAATTGATTTCTATAACTTTTTCGATTATTCAAATTACCTAAACAAAATTTCTAAAACAAAATTTTGAAATTTCTCTAAATAAATAGAATTTGCTGATATTTGTACATAGTTTTACTGTGAAATGCAAGAAATTTGATATTCGAAAATTTGGAAATACGTAAAATACTACAAATTGCATTAGAATGTATGGAGGGGGGTTACCCAATAAAATGAACATAAACCACGCCACGATTGACGAATTCAGATTTCATTTTCCATGTCCCAAATTTGCCAGTTTACCACTTGTGGCCGTTAGAGGGCGTCTGCGAGCAGGGATGGGGTGAAATAGATAGAGATGGCAATCTATCGATAGGGTTGGGTTCAGTTCTGGTGTATTGGGGCCAATTCAAGCGACACTGAACCGCAATTGGAAACTCAATTCGCAACTCAAATGCGCAGCCCTTTTTGACCCTTTAGCACCCCCCTTCCCTCTTCCCTCTACGCCTCTGTACTATATTTGGGGCATGCCAACATTTATTTTTACACAACAAAAATGTCAATGTACTGTGTGCGAAATAGAGACCGAGAGAGAGAGAGAGAGAGAGAGAGAGAGACAGGAAGAGAGTGAGAGAGACAGAGGCAGCTAAAGGTTGAATTTGTATTTAGCTGGCAATTTGAAAAGCCGCCTCGATTTAGATGAAACATTATGCACACATTACATTTGTATGGATGTGTGTGTGTGTAAGTGTGTGTGTGTGTGCTGGCCCTATCCCTCTTTCCCGCCCGCCCCTGCTGCCTGCGCCCCTTTGCGCACTTTATTTATTTCGTAGTTTTTGTGCTGCATCATCTTCATTTCCGGGCAACAGCTCGAGGGGCAACAACTTCCTAGAGTCCGTACCGCCACTCCCCCTTCCCCCTTGGTAGTACCCCCTCTCAGCCCGCCCCTGCTTGCCATTTGCCTTGTACTAAAATAAAAAAAAAAAAAAACATTTTTGTTTTTTTTTTTTTATGCGCCACTTGCGTGTGGCAGCTGCATTAAGCCAGCTCCCTCGCCCCCCCCTCCCCTCCCCCCTCTCTGTAATAGGCTGCCTGAGTTGGTTGACAAAGTGGCTGTGATTATGGCCATGGCCAACGCCACAGTTCCAGCTACAGCTCCCAGCTACAGCTCCATGTTTAATTGAAATTGCCCAACGCACGCCATGACCATTCGCCAAGGTGCCGCATTAGTCGTCAGCCATAACGCTACCCCCTACCCCTGCCCTACCCCCCCCTACTCCTCCTGCCTTGGTTAATGACAATTATAAACAATTTAGATCTGAGCAACAACAAGTGTAGCAACCTTGAGGAGGCTGGAAGACTGTGCGGGGGCGTGGCTGCATTAAAAAACAGACATGGCCCAAAGCAGGCAGCCATTTTTTACATTTTACAGTTGGAAGTCTGCAGATGGCAGCTGTAAGAGGGAGAGAGAGAGGGAGAGCAATGACAAATATTCTAAGGCAGGCAGTGGCTGAGGGCAGAGGGGGCTGCTGCCAAATGATGTTGCAATAAAATATGTGTGTGTGTGTGCGTGTTGATGACGTCGATTATGCCTCGCAATTTTTGCCAGTGTCAGCCACCCCCCCCCTACAAAACCACGCCACTGCCCCTATATGTAGAGTAGGGGGTAGGGTATATATAGGCAGGGACTGTTTGGCAACTGATAAGCAGGCGAAAAAGTTCGTGTAGGCAGCTTTGAAAATTCAATTAAAAACGGCAGCGGCAGCAACAAAAACACGTGCAGCGGCGTCATGCATCAATCAATGGCATCATCAATCATAAGCCAAACGCACACACACACATAAGTAAATATGCTGTATGTGTGTGTGTGTTGGCCATATCCATTCATGGTTTATGAGCGCGTGTGTCGCGTGGCAAAACTTTTGCCTAAAGCAAGTCATGCTGCGCCTCACTGACTGTCCCCCTGCGCCTGGCCCTACCCCCCTGCCACACTGCCACGCCCTGTGCTTGCCCCTGCCCCTCCACCTCTCCCCCTACTGCCCCTGCTAACGCTCACGCTTAATGCGCTCAAATTGATTAGGCATCACTTTTCGATTGCAGCGAAGAGCAGGGGCGCGCCTGCAGAGGGTTTGACATGGGCAGCGGCTTAGAGAATGATTAGGGCGGTGTTTAAGGGGGGGTTTAAAGGGGTTTAGGTTAGCATAATGCAGCCACAAATGCCACAATGACAGTGATAGTGTGGCACAGCTCTGCGTTTCGGCGATTTTGCCGTTGCTCTTCCTCTCTCTCTCTCCCTCTCTCTCTCCTCCTCTTTCTCTGTCTCTACTATAAAAAAAAAATATTTTAGCTGTCAATTGACACGTACGCAGTGACATATTCACAGTAAAGCACACACACACACACACACACCTGCAGCAGCGAATTTACTCGATTTGTCCACGCCCCTTTACGCCCATTTTGAAAAATACAAATTTCAAGCGTGATAAACATGTTAGAACTCTCAAATTTGGTATGCACAATAAATATAATGTAGCGCATTTGTACACCAAATTTGTTATTGATAGCTTAACCAACAAGAAAGTTATCGATAAAAACCCGTACTGCTTGTCCACTTATTTTTTAAGCTCGCTTTGGCAGATATTAAAAGCGTTATAATTATGCTAGATATTTCATTGTTGGTATATATAATAATTATTATGTTATGCATCTGCATTACAAATTTGTTATCGATAGCCTGAGGCACAAGGAAGTTATCGATGAATGTGTGAGCGTACTTGCTTGCCTATTTATTTATTTATGCGGCAAGCTCTCTAGCAGACCACACATAATGTTGGCATAATCAAGTAATCGTATCTATACCATTTCCGATTTGTGTTTGTTATCGATTCGCAGGATGGTGGGGGGGGGGGGAGTGGTTTCGATTACGATTACATTGTGCCCTGTGGCGGCGCCTGGCATTAGGTTTATGTTTAGGTTTATGAATGACAGTTGGATTTGAGTTGAGTTGAGTTGAGTTTCGATTGTAATTAGGCATGAATGATAGATATAGTATGTATACTATGATATCTGTAGCTGCTTTGGATAGTATTCTAGCTGTAGCTGTAGCTGTCACTTGCCTTGTAACCGTATCTAATGTATCTTTTTCTACATCTTTTACTTTCAGGTATGTCTCGAGTCATCAGCAACAAACCCAGTCACATGTGCGTGTGAGTATCTATGTGTGTGTGTGTGTGTGTCTATGTGTGTGTGTGTGTAGTTTGTATAACCAAATTAACGGAAAAGTCTTGTAATGCAGCCTGAGCGGAAGCAGGCAAACTGAGTCGACCTTTTTTTTTTTGCATATCTTTTTTTTTTTTTTTTTTTTTTTGGCTTGGCTTTTGGCTCTGGCCATCATCATCAGCAGCAGCAGCAGCAGCAGCAACCGCAACTGGCAACAATCTTTGTCGCACACACACACACACACATACACACACACAACTATCTTGCTTCTCACATCGCTGCGCTGCGATGCCTTCGCCTTCGCCTTTTGTTGTCTGGAGCTGCACAACTCGCGGTTTTAATGTGTTTTTAATGTTATTTCCATGACATGCCGCCAACATTTAAGCTTGGGCAGACAGACAGAGGGACAGACGAGCAGACAGACAGACAGACAGACGGGCAGACAGACAGACAGAGGAACAGGCAAGGCAGCACACAGCAGCTATGGGTGCAAGCGAGAGATGTGTAGTACGCATAGTTTGTTGCAAAGCTTTTTAGCTTGTTTTTCTAGCTTTTTTTTAGCTGTTTTTTTTTTTAGCCGCTGCTGCCTTGCGCCCACATTTTGAGTGATGAACTGGAGGGGTAGGCGTGTCTCCGTACCATTAAAATATTTTGCATATTTTCAAACCTAAAAAAAAAAAAAAAAAAAAAAAAAAAAAAATTAGCAACACTTTCCATTTATTGCTAATATATACCTACTTTCTGCCTAGACAATTTGAACCTGATCTATAGCCTCTCCCATCCCTACTCTAACCCAGTTTTCTGTTTTCATCTGCCATTTCCGGCTTGAGCATTGTCAATTTTTGTAGGCAGGCACTTCAAAGGCGACCCCCTGCTACCCTACCCTACCCTACCCTCTGCTACCGTTGCTAAAAATCTGTTTCTGATTTTCTGTCTGCCTTGTCCCGTCCAAGGCTATTTAGCATATGCCCAACAACGTCTCGGACACGCATCGCTGACTCGAAGAGATGTCTCAGGGTGTATGTGTGTGGGCCCCTTAACAAGAAGGAGAGAGAGAGAATGTACAGGGTAGCAGGGGGTAAGGCTAGGGTGTCGCAACAGATACAGAGATACAGTTATTTTTAGCACATGTCGTGTGCACTGTTTGTATTTAGTTGCAGTCTACAAGATAATAATATATAATAATATTAAATATAGTTATTTTATTTGGTTTTTTTTTTTATTTCCTATTAAAGCTGCAGTATTTTTGCAGGTATTGGATTTTTTAGCAGATAATAGTTACATATATAAAATTTTACCAAGATTCCTCTAATATTAAAATTTTATTTATATTGTTTTTCGTGTTTCCTAAGAAAACTGCAGTATTTTGAGTATTTTTTGTTGAACCTTTCAATTTGTTAGACATAAATCTAGCTATATGTAAAATTTAGTCAAGATTGCTGCATAAATAAAGCATGGATAGCATTATATCTATTGCTATAAGTTGCTGAAATTTGCCTATCCCTCTCTCTCTCACTCTCAAGAGAAACCTTAGGTATGCGCTGTGCGAAATTGATTTCGATAAAAGCGCTTAAGGAATTGATTGCTAAGGCTTTCTAGGGAAGAGGTAGAGGCAGGGGGGTAGGTAAAGGGGACGGGGCAGTTGGGGAATCCGCTGAAATGAGCAATTTCTATGTGTGTGTGTGTGTGAGCTCTTCGATTATATTTGTTCTCGGGCGGGTTTCCTATGCACGTCAATTGCATGTCCTGTGGGCATTGTAGTCCTTCCCCTCCCCCCTTAAGTGGACACTGCTGCGCCTCCCCCTTCTGTGTAGGCAACTCCCCCCATGCCCCCCTAACTAGCCTAACTTTCGTTTGTCCTAAAAGAAAATATGTTTTTTTTTTTTTTTTTTTTGCTTTTGCCTTCGCGCTTTGCTTTCGCTTTCTGGTCAGTCACGCAATTAATTTTGCACGCTACGTTTGTGGCAACCCTCGTTGCAGTTGGTTACTCTACAACCCCCCCTTGATACGCCCCTGCTCTCCCCCTCTCCCGCCCTGGAGCTGTGGAACGAGCCCATTGCCAGCTGCTTATCCTTATTATTAGAAAAGTTTTATGCACATATTTCTAGCTGGCTTTTGTGTGTGTGTGTGTGTGTTTGTTGTGTCTGTGTGTGTGTGTGTGTGCTAACACGCCCCCAAACTTGGTATACGCCCCCTTTTTTGTCGTTTGGCGGCTACGTGACTTGTTTGCCAGATGAATGCAAAAATGGAATCAAACAAAATCGAAGGAGACAGCACACACACACACACGCACATGTGTATGTGTGTGTGAGTTGTCTGAAAATGCGACGGCTGGAAAAACAGCGGAAAATCAACAGCAGCAAACGCCCCTTCCCACGCCGCCCCTGCCACCCACACACGCTAATAATGAGCTCAAATTGCGGGGCAATAATTGGTGGCAAGAAGATGTTGCTCAGCCAGGCTCAGTTATCGATTATTCTAGAGAGGAGAGAGAGAGAGAGAGAGAGAGAATATTATATTATTATTATTATTATAACAACATATTATTGCGATTGTTGTTGCTGCCTTTGCATATTAAACAGATGTTAAAATTTACACTTCAATTAGGGCAACTTGAGCATGAAATAAAAAGGATACAACAACAGAATCAGGAGAGGGAGAGAAGGATAAGGAGGGAAAGAAAGATCAACAGCTAAGGATAATGATGATGCTTCAAGGAAAATCACATTTAAAGCGAAAAACACGCTAACAAAACACAAGACGAAAAACAAGAAGTGGGAACAAGAACAACAACAAAAGCGGCCTACTTAAAAAGCAGAAAGAGAGGGAGAAAGAGGGTGAGAAAGAGAGGGAGAAAAATGTATTGAAATAAAATTAAAGCAGTAGGCGAAAAGAGCAGAGAGATAGGTACATAGATAAGCAGACAGAGGGAGAGAGAGAAGGAGAGTGCGACTACGCAGGATATGCAGGGTGTGGGCAGTGCGACCCCTTGTTGTGTGTTAGAGATGACACTCAGCGCACGATTGGCAGCGCAGGCAGGGAAAAAGAGAGAGAGAGAGAGAGAGAGAGAGAGAGGAAGGAGAGAGAGAGGAAGGAGAAAGAGAGGAGACTGCAGCCTTACTAACTCCATCGATGGTTAAATCAATTTAAAATCACTGCAATGCAGTTTTATAAGCAGGCTTGACCCATAACTAGCTGCGCCTATCGATAGTTCAAATTATGCAAAAAATCCATAGTTGATTGCGTGCAACTCTTCCCTCAAAAGTTATCGATTTATTGCTTTTATATATCTGTAATAAGTTTTTCTCTTGCTTAAACAGCAATCCCATCCTCAATGAGCTTTATCGATAGTTAAATCGATAAAATGCAACAAACTGCAGCCTATTCCATCTCCAACTGTCTATATCGATAGTTTAAGCACTGATATTGGATGATATGTATAACTGCTTTAGTCTGAACCGTCGCCCCAATTAGTTATCGATATATACACAACATTTGTTTATTTAAGTGAGCTTATTAATTGGATGTTAAACAAGTGAAAAATAAATAAGACACAGTCTCGCTCTCTCCCCCTCTCTCTCTCTCTCTCTCTCTCTCTCTCTCTCTCTCTCTCTCTCACTCTCTCCCACTTCCTTCCTTGTAATCGCTTTATCGCATATCGATTACAATCGAATCGAATTGCTTATGCAATCGAAACTATTACAATATTATCGAATGCGAGCTTGCTATAAACAGCTATAAATTTCAGCATAAATATGGTTTGTTTATAGCAAATTGTAATGGGAGTGTAACTGCCTCACGAAACTCACGAGGCTCTCACGACTCACGTTACCATCTCTAGGCGGATGGCAAAGGGGTCGATTTACCTGTTTCAGTTGTTGTTGTTGTTGTTGCGGCTAAAATTACAAGTAATTGAACCGAGGAAGAATGGCTGTGTGTGTGCGAGTGTGTGTACCGCAACATGTGTGCGGCATCAGTTAAAAAACACAGCAAAAAACAATGGGAGAGAAAAAGAGAAAGAAAAACAGCAGCAGGCAGAGGCGGCACACACAGGATGCAGTTGCTCCTGAGGGGGGGCTTAAAACCCGTGACCTGCGCCCTCATCAGCAGCTAAATGTAACAACAACAATAACAAAGAACAACAACAACATGAAGAAGAAGAAGAAGAAGAAGATAAACATGAGTAAATAAACCCTACAAAAGGGCAGGGTTTATAAATGGCAGGGAAGGGGGAAGTCAGCAACAGCCACAGGGGTAGAATAGGGAAAGAGAGAGGGAGGAAGACTAGAGGGAAGCTGAAGATTTTGCAACATCATGTGGCATGATCAATTAGCCAAGACATGCCACAACAACAGCAGAAGCAGCAGCAGCTGCCCAAGGATTGGATAACGGTAATACAAAACCCTCCAAAGGGCAACGCCTACAAGAAAGCTGAGAGATCTCTGATCCGAGATTTCTATGACACTAAATCATGGGAAACAAACTGGAACACAAATACGAACACGAGCTCAAGGAACCCAAAGATCTAACAGGCCAGAGCAACCCCAATAATGTGGAATGAGATCATAGAGATCAGCATAGATTGTTTAACAATCGAAGCGAAATGAGGCTGAAAATTGGCCTAGACAGGCACAGGAAATATGAAATATGATATGGAAAATTATAGATTTCAAATAAATAAATAGAAATAAATTGTCTAGGGTATAGAAACTACTTTAGGAGGCAGCTAAAATGATCTAACTGTTGGGAACTGCGCTAGATCGATTATATTTTGTATATACAGAGTTCTATAAATGCATTTTGCACTTATTCCGCTGGTATTCTCTATAAAAAAAAAGCAAACCCTATACATTTAAATACATTTGCAGCATCCAGAGTAATCGATTTATCGATGGTATATATCGAGAGTAGGGAACGCTGTATAAAGTCGCAGAGAATTAATGCAACTTTGCAAACATGCGCTGTCAAAGAGTTGGGTAGGATGTAACGGGGGGTTTTATATGCCGATTGTATAGTATATATGCCTTACCTTGCCTGTCTTACATGTCTGCACTTGGTTGCCACGCCCCCCTCCCGCCTGCTACGCCCTTACCATATCTGCAAAAAGGGCTCACATATTTCACGCTCAATTAAATTGCTCGCAGAGTTTTTTGTTGCAACATTTCTGTGGCAGCAGCAGCAGCAGCAGCAGCAGCAGCGACCTGACCTGTAAATGGACCAACACCATCACCTGCCAGCCTATCAACCCTACCTCCCTTACCACCCCCCCCTCCCTTTCCAGCTGCCCTGCAATTTCTTTGGCAGCAAGCGGGGAATTTAATTCGCATTGATTGCATTTCGAGCGTCGCATTGCGTTGCATTTTAAATAATGCCAACGGCTTTTCGAAAATATTTTGTGGCTCCCAAACCGTAGAGGGGGAGGGAATATCTCCCTTTCCCCCACTCCCCGCCCATCTGCCTGCCTGGGATTGTGCATCACTTTAATTAAACAAACGCCAAGCGAAGGCGTCAGTTCAATTTGCAAAGGCAGCAAGGAAATGCAATATGAGAAATGCCTAGAGAGAGAGAGAAAGAGAGAGAGAAAGAGAGAGAGAGGAGTTGAAGAAATGCATAACAGAGTAGACTGTAAGATACCCAGTAATAGTGCGCGTAGTTGTAGATACGTAACTGTACTTGCTCTCATTACAATCTAAAAAGGCTTACTGGAGAGTAAATTCTTAAAGAGTGCAGCACGTAATACTGATATCTTAACTCTGGCTGACAAGTAATAACAGTTTTGAGCTGAACTCTAGCTAGAAACACTATATGTGGGTGTACGTGCCCAATTTCATAGCTTCAACTCTTATATTAATGGAATTAGAGTCAGTTAAACTTGAAAAACATGGCAACAGCGGCAGAAATAGCCGGGTAAATCATGTTATTCATGGTTTTAGTTATAGAAAAGAATGGCTTACTATTTTTTGCAATTTGAAAAATTGAAAAAAAAATTTTAATTTTTGTGATTTTGGTAAGGGTCCCCCCTGTAAAATTTTTGAAAAATTTTTTTCACAAAAATTTTAAATCGCCCACTTTTACTTTTAATCGATTGCGATGGTCATAATTAATATAAAACAAGTGTTTAAAATTGTTTTAGAGCATACTTAATTTTTGGCCAAAAATCATGTCAAAGTGGACCAAAATTTGGACATGTAAGACCCATGACAGGACCAAATTCCTCACTTTCCTCACTTCATAACTTTCTTAAAAATCAATCGATTTTCTTCGGGTAAAGCATTTTATTCATGGTTTTAGTTCTATAATATGATGGCTTAATAGTTTTTGGAATTTAAAAAATTAAAAAAAAAAATATTTTTTGTGATTTTGGTAAGGGTCCCCCCTGTAAAATTTTTAGAAAATTTTTTTCACAAAAATTTTAAATCGCCCGCTTTTACTTTTAATCGATTGCGATGGTCATAATTAGTATAAAACAAGTATTTAAAATTGTTTTAGAGCATACTTAATTTTTGGCCAAAAATCATGTCAAAGTCGACCAAAAATTTGACATGTAAGACCCTCCACAGGACCAGTATCCTCACTTTCCTCACTTCATAACTTTCTTAAAAATCAATCGATTTTCTTCGGGTAAAGCATTTTATTCATGGTTTTAGTTCTAGTATCGAATGGCTTAATAGTTTTAAGAATTTAAAAAATGTTTAATTTTGGTAATTTTGGTATTCTTAAAATTATAAACCTGCTTACGTAATTCCTGAACGGCCCTAGGGCTCTGAGGAACGCAGGCAGCGAATGCATAATTATCGCCGTTGGCTTTCGTTGCATATTAAATATTCCATTGCTTCTTATTATGGCCAATTGCATAATCACCACGCCCCGCAGCATAGGGCAGGGCAGGGCAGGGCAGGGGTCAACAGACAGTTCACTCCCCTGCCTCCCTCCCTCCTTTTCTACCTTCTGTATGGACGTTATCATTTATCAGCAGCAGACGGCGCTAATAAACAAAAGGAGCTGCTTGCAAGGACCTGCTGCCTCTAGAGAGAGAGAGAGAAAGAGGGAGAGAGAGAGAGCGGAGCTCTAGCGGGGTCAAGCCAAGCGAAAATTTGTTTTCAAAAATAAATTACAGGCCATTCAATTGGGCGCAGCCTGAGCTGAGCTGCACGACTGGCAGTTACCCTGTAGGAAGGCAACGCTTAACAAGCTCCTTAACAAGCTTAATCCACAAATGGATTGTATGGATTGTACGAGTATTTACAGGGTATATATGGTAATTATGGACATGCACGGCCAGTTGTGATCTCTACTAGAAGGTGGAGGAGCAGCAGAGGGAGGGGGAGGAGGAGGAGGTGACCCAAGCCAAGTCAAAGCCAGTTCTTCGGCTCCAGCTGCTGTGTGTCTACTTGGATTTTAATTATGGACATAATTATTTAATGAATACGTATGTGTGTGCGAGTGTGTGTGAGTGTGTGCACATATGCGTGATGCAAATGTGTGTGTGTGTGTGTGAGTGTGTAATGTGGGTGTATAATTATATGCCCAGAGCGTTGTAAATTGGCGAGTAAAGCACGGAGAGAAAAAAAGAAAAAATAAAAGGAAGCACAGCAAGCGAGAGGGAGAGAGAGAGAGAGAGAACGAGAGGGGAAAGGCGAAAATCAATTTAATTTTGGATGGAAATGAAATCATCTTAAAATTCATGCAACGTTTTTCATAAATCGATCCACAGACCGTTGTATAATTTTAATCATCTCTTTAGGGCAATGAGGAAGGCGGGCGGATGGGTCGGAGGTAGAGGGTAGCAGGTAGTTGAGCATTCTGTCGGCGACAGAGAGAAATAATAATAAATAAACATATAATAATTGAAAATACAATTAGCATAATTGCAGGCCTAACTACAGACGTTAACACACCCGCAAAGGCCAACAAAAAAAATAATAAAAAAAGAGAAAAAAAAAAAAATACATGTGTACTCTCCCAACCTACCTACCCACACATATATAATTAACATAATTTATATTTACACATATTTAACCAACGTTGCGAGAGTTTATACACCTTTTTTTTGCATTCTTATACCCTGTTATTGCAGAGTTTCAGGAGTTTGTTAACTTAAACTCATAGAGATCTCTGGTACGGCTAAAGCAAGAGTTATGAAAATTTATATGTGGCTTGTTTTATAATCAAACTATATGAGGTATATTTAATGGATTGGTTTAATTTAAAAATAAAGTGCATAAATGAAAAAAACGTTTTTCGAACATTATAGACACAGTTATCGTGCAGAAAGTACAGCAATATATAGTTTAGTTTATGCTACATATGCCACACAAATTACATTATGATCGCTTGTGTAATAAGCGAGTTATATTGATTTTACACTTTTAAATAAAGAGAAATATAGATTTATTACGACGAAATGCGTTTAAATAAAAGTGCTTTGATAGTTAACTATATAGGTTAGCTTATGCTACATATGCTTAAGAAATTTCATTATAATCGCTGGTGAATTGAGTGAGTTATTTGCTTAAATAGTTACAGAGCATCCCATAGTTGTTGCTTTTAACTCACTTTGGAAATTGTTAATAAGCCAAGTTCATTAGCAAAATATATACCTTGCTGACCAGTTGCTTTAATTAAAGTATGCCTGCATCATCCATGTTGTAGCACAGTGTAATTACACACCCAGGACAGGACAGGACAGGACAGTATTACAAAAGGCAGATGCGCAGTTACGTCGTTTATCCTTATAGTGTATAGTATACCTGGGATTAAACTGGCAATTTTTATGCATATGTCAAATGATATAAATATAATATATATAATAGGACAGTACAGTGTATTTTGTAGAACGTTTTTTTTTTTTTTTTTTTTTTTTTTTATTTTATTTTGTTTTTAAATTGTTGCCATTTGTTATTGATATTGTTTATCTTTCAGGCAGCTTCAAAGCACACACACACACACACACACATATCAAGTTAGTCATTATTTTTGCAAAAAGCCAAACACAAACACACACACACACAGAGAGAACGCGGAAAGGAAATAAAACCAATAACTGTTTGAAAATAAATACCACGAAATGTTGCCATAAATTTTGTGCTGCTTTTGCCGATAAATTTTTATGAAATTCGCCTTTGCCGCTAAATCAACAAATCGCATATTGAACACATACAACAGTAACAAAAAAAAAAAAAAAAAAAAAAAAAACGAAACTAAATAAACATAGTATAGTATATAGGATATATAGCCGTAAGTGGCGTGGCAGAGATTTCAACATAAACATTGATAATGTTTGTTGATAATGCAAATGCGGCCAATCGAGTGACAGAGAGGGAGAGAGATAGAGACAGAGAGAGAGGGAGAAGGGGAGCGCATTAAAGTGATTTGCAGTCAGCACTTGGGCAAAACTAAACTGGAACTGAAAGCAGAAGCTGCTGCACTTTACTCCCCCCCAAAGCAACCCCAAGTTTGCTACCCCCCTTCCTCTCTGCGTACGTGAGGCAACAAGCCAGAGAAAGAGACAGAGAGAGAGAGAGAGGGAGAGAGGCGAAAAAAAACTTTTGAATAACAAATGAGAAAGCAACGCGAATGCGGCAACGAAACGGACCTGAGCGGACTTTTTAAGCAGCCGCTGGAGCAAGATTTGCTGCCGTTTGCTGCCCCCCGCAGAAGCCACAGTCAAAGTCAAAAAGTTAAGCACACAACGCGGCGTATACGTAATCTGCGGCTGTCTGATCACTCACACAGCAGCAGCAGCCCCTCTGTCCCCTCTTCCCCCTCTGCCCTGTCACTGCTGTCTGTTTATCTGTCTGACTGTCTCCCTGTCTACCTCTACCTCTCTCGCTCCTTCTCTGTCCATCCGTGTGTCTCTGCGTGTCTGTCCGTCTCTCTGTCTGTCTCTCTGTCTTTGCTTCGTTTGTCTCTCTGTCTCTCTGTCTCTCTGTCTGTCTGTCTGTCTGTCAGACTGTTTGTTTGTTCGGTGGCATGCTGCTTAGCTTGATACGCCACTGAGTAGCAGATTAGTAGCGCTTATGCTTGCACCTACTACGTGGCCGCCGCACAAACAAACCGCACACACACACACACACACACACACACACACACACACATACTCGCAAAAATCACAAATCGCAGCTGTAGCCAGGTTCAGGTTAAGTACACGCCTCACATACCCTGCACAAAATTAATAAAAAAAAAATAAATAAATAAATAAATAAAAAAATAATTTGCAATCAGGTTTTAGTGTAGCTAACTCGCTCTAACCTCATTTCTATAGGTAGAACTGCTTAACCCTCACTTTAAAGCTATGGTTAAGCCTAACTATCAGTTAAAAGTGAACTTAAGGCAAGTCAAATTGGTCTAAATTATGCAGAAGTCAATAATAATAAAAACTAGGCTGAAGTTTCTATGCCAATTCGTTTAACTGCAGGTTAAATATTTAAAAAGCAAGTTAACCTGCAGATAAACGTTTTATTTATAAAAGTTTACAGCATAAACTCTTAATTAGAACTTAACATGCAGTCTAGACAATATCACTAACTAATATTAATATTATGAGTGAAAAAAAAGAATTTAATATTTTAACTGCAGGTTAGCAAGTAAAAATAAAATATAACCTAGCGATAGAAGATGTTTTACAACTTTAACTGTCTGTTATAGCTTAACCTGCACTTGCAAAGTCAACTGTATTAATATATTTTCAACTATTCCAAAAACCTAAAGAAATATGTATTTTAAAGGCAATTTAACTGCAGGTTAAGCGAAATTAAACAAATTAAGCAAAGAAAAGAGATAAAAAAACAATCTAAGCTTAACCACAGGTTTAACTGGCAGTTAAGTCGTAACACTGACTTAAAACACGTTATAGAGTATATGAATCGATAGAACCGCTGGTTAAGCTGGTTAACCAGCAGTTAATTGATGTGTGAGGTCCAGAGTTGCTAGTTAACCTACGGTTAGCTGCTTGATAGCATCATACTTATTATTATAGGGTATATATCTGCTTGATTTATCAGTCAATTTGTTAGGGTATGCAGCCTTCGGTCTCTTAGCTTTTTAGCTTTTTTTCTTGGCTTGTTTTGTTTTTGGCACTTTTTGTTTGTCTTTCCTGTTATCCTGCCACGTCGTCTTGGTCGTCGTCGTCGATGCGATGTCTTCTCGCTGTCATCTGATCTCTGTGGCGCTGCTAAGTGGCCCTTTTGCTGCTGCTGCTCCAGCTCCAGCTCCATTCCGCCTGCAGCTGCTGCTCCAGCTCCTCCTCCTCCTCCTGCCCCTCTTCTCCTTGGGCTCAACTGCTCAAGCTACGCTCGTTTCCAGCTACTCCATGCTGCTGCCTCTCTGGCTAGTCCTACTCCTCTCCCTGCTTCCCCTTCTCCTGCTGCTTAACATACGCCCGCCATGACATGTCGCCGTCGTCTTCAGCTGCCTCCGCGTCTTCTCCATCGTCTGCTCCGTCATGGTTGTCTCTCGTATGCGTTTGGAATTTTTGATTTTGCCACATTGCAGTCTGCAGTCAATATGCAGTAGACCCTCCTCCCTGCCCCTTCCTCCTGCTGCTCCTCCTCCTCCTGATTGACTACTGTGCCGGCCAGCCGTGTGTCTGTGTTTGTTTTTCTCTCTCTCTTTCTCTCTCTCTCCTTCTCTCTCTCTCTTTCTCGCTGCATCTTCTGCTGCTTTTTTTTTTTGCGACAGCAGATTGAATTTTGATTTGGCGGGTAATTGAACTTTTACTACAGCAGCACAGAGAGAGAGAAAGAGAGAGGGAGAGAGAGCGAGAGGGATATGGAGCGTGTGAGCGAGAGGGAGAGAGAGGGAGCGCTCTGCTTCGCCTGGCGACTGGCGGCTTGATTAATGGTTGGCAATGCGCAACGCACGATCTACGTTTTTGGCCTCATCATAAATTATTAAACAAGTCCACTTGACACATGCACACACACACATACACATACACACACACACACATAATATAAATGACCAGAACGAGCTGTACAAAACGCTGAGACGCGCGTTCCACAACATTTTTGGCATGCTGCATGCACCGAAAACGGTAAAAACGACATGGCTAAGTAGCCACAAACATTGGCCAGGGCCCCCAGTCCACAGTCCCCAGTCCCAGTCCCAGTACGACTTACCAACCCCTCTACCAAGCCCCCAACCCAGTCCCAGCTCGAGTACTCCATCGCCATCGCCATCCCATTCCATTCCAGCCTGGAGCAAGGCCTTTTGTCGCGGTCTCCATTGCAGGCTGCATGTATAAATAAATGATGATATACTTACTTATAAAGTGATCAACGTTTTGTATAAATTGCCTCAAGATGGGGCTGCTCTACCTCGCTACCTTGCTCCCTACTCCCCTCTCTCTATCTCTCTCTCTCTTCAGTTCGAGCAAACCGGCCGTAAAAACTGCATTGAGAACGTGTTTTTATCGCGTGTGTGTGTGTCTGTGTGTGTGTGTTTGTCCAGGCTAATGTCATTTGATGCCACATCTACGTCTTGTTGCAGCAGCAACTTTAATGTGGCATTTATGAAAATGAACTAGACACAGCAGCAGCAGCAGCAGAGGTAGCAGCAGCAGCAGCAACTTACCTGCTTGCTCAAGTCCCCAAAGCGCAAGCCATGTCAGCTGAGTTGTCTCTGCTCCTCTCTCTCTCTCCTGCTAGCTGAGTAGTCTCTTCTTCTACTTCTCTAGCTTCCTCTCCTTCTTCTTTTCTCCCTCTCTTCTTCCCTTCTTCCTTACTCCCTTTGCTGTACCTCTTAAGGTACAAATTATGTTGCACTTGGGAATCGAAATTGGCATTTGGCGTAGTCTCAGCTTGTTTGGATTTAAGAAACCCAACCGTAGATGACTATAGAGATTAGCAACTGCTCTAAACTAGCTCATTCCAGCTGAGTCCTAGCCCAGTTCAGGTGTAGCTCCAACGCAGTTCAAGCTCACTCCAAGCTCTGTCCTAGTTCAGTCCTACCTCATTCTAAGCTCATTCCTAGCTCATTCCTAGCTCAGTCCTAGCCTAGTCCTAGCTCAGTCCCAGCTCAGTCCTCTCTCAGTCCTAGCTCAGTCCTAGCCCAGTCCTAGCCTAGTCTCAGCCTAGTCCAAGTCCAATCCTAGTTCAGTCCTAGCTCCCTCCTAGCTCATTCCTAGTTCAGTCCTAGCTGAGTCCTAGCCCAAACCTAGCCCAGTCCTATCTCAGTCCTACCCCAGCCCTAGCTCAGTCCTAAACCAGTCCTAGCTCATTCCTAGCTCATTCCTAGCCCAGTCCTAGCTCATTCTTAGCTCAGTCCTAGCTCATTCCATTCCAGTCCTAGCTCACTCCTAGCTCATTCCTAGCTTAGTCCTAGCTCAGTCCTAGCTTATCCCTAGCACAGTTCTATAACATGTATATATGTAACTGGATAACGGGTTAGCCGCGTAGTTCCTTTTTATTGAACTGTATTTGCATTGATATAGCTCAAGTTGCAGTACTCTAACCCCCTCTAGGCACCTACTCAACGTGTATAACCTGTCATAATGTAAAGGTAATTAAAATCAATCGATTGCACTTTGTAGACTGAAGTTGGGTTGTGCTGTAAATCAACTCGAGCTAAAGATTATCGTAGTACATAAGTGGAAAGAGGTGGCATGGCAGGGAGGGTGGACTAGGAGTGGAGTGGGCTGAGTACCCACTCTGGGGTTAGAGGGAGCTGAAGGAGTGTCTGTTTATTGCTTGTCTCAACTGTTTAGTATGATATCTTTCGCTTTGCTTGGCTATCGCATTGGAGATCAGAGAGTGTGGCGATGATATCCAATTGATGCAGCAGCAGGAGCAGCAGCAGGGGCAACATTCGTGTAGCAACATGCACACACAAGATAACAGAAGGAGGGAAGGAGTGAGAGCAGGAGATAGGAGATAGGGGGGGAGGGACAGCTAGCCAGGTAATGATGGCCGCAACGCGTTCCGCTGGCTACGCTGGTGTTGCCACTACGATGACGACAATGGGGCGCGACAAGATAAGCTTGCACACTGAAGAAATAATAATAAATAATAGTGGAATGTGCAGGAGAGAGAGGGTGAGAGAGGAGGAGGAAGAGGTAGAGTGGGTTAGAGAGAGGTAGAGAGAGGTAGAGAGAGGTAGAGCGAGGTAGAGCGAGGTAGAGCGAGGTAGAGCTAGGGAGGAAGAGGTAGGAAGAAGTAGAGAGAGGTTGAAAGAGGTGCAGAGAAGGAGAGAAGTAGTTGGAGGTAAAGAGAGGTGGATAGAGGTAAGAAAAGACGTAGAAGAAGGTAGGGAAAGACAGAGAGAGATGTAGAGAAGAGGTAGAGCCAGCTAGAGAGGAGAGAGAGCTGCAGAGAAGTGGGGACTGAGGGGGAGCTGGCAGGAGCGAGTACAGCAGGTGATAGCGACTGCCTGCGGTTCGCTCAAGTGTTGCACACTCTGCTGCTGCTGAGCTAGTGTGCTCTGGTGTGTGTGTGTGTGAGTGTGTGTGTGGCTTAGTGGAACCAGTGTGTAGTAGTGCTTAGTCCTGCCAAGGACATGTCAGTGCAAACGCTACTCTCGAACCAGGGCTGACCAACGTCTCCGTCTCTGTCTCCGTCTCCATCTTCTCCTTCGTCTTGGTCTTCCTTCTCGTCTTGGTCGTCGTCGTCGTCATGTGGAATGTCAATTTAAATTGTATCCCAAAGGACAAACACAGTCTGGGACAGGTGCTTGCTTGATGATGTGCATGTGCCCACCCCCCTTCCCCTCCCCCTCCTCCTTAGCACCCTCCTCCATCTGCTGCTTCTTCTACACAGATTTCTGTTCCATAGACAACATTTTATGGCTGCCGCTTGCCACTTGGCTACGTCTGCGTCTTGACAGGACGCTCAGCTCCAGCTCCAGCTCCCTCTTCCTCTCTCTGTCTGTCTGCTTGGCTTGTCTACCTGTTGTAGCCCCCCTTCCCCTCCCCCTCTCAGCCTGTTCTGCTCTTGTCGTCTGGACGCTGAATTTATGGGAAAATAACTTGATGGGAATTTATGAAAACTGCGACGCCATAATAACAATAATCAGACTAAGTAGTGACCGCTGTCGGACATAAACTGTGCCCAGATAAACCTCTCAAGTGCTCCCCTCCCCCCTCTCTCTCTTAGTTTCGCATAAAATGCTAATAGTCTACTGTATGTGTGTGTGTGTGTGTGTGTGTGTGCTCTACTCGCATTTTAACGTGACCCGCACGGCTTAATTAGCAAACTGTCGCGTCCAAGGCGAAGCTGATGACGAGCAACGACGATGCCACATTAAGATACAGCTAAAGAGAGACAGAGAGAGAGAGAAAGAGGGAGAGGGAGAGTGTGTAGGGTTGCCAGGCCAGCGTTAAGCACTTTCAATTGACTGCAACTATGGTAACTCCCTCACTAAGAGAGACAAGACACACATACACCTAATCGTATTCAACTATTTATGGGGTCAACTTTGGCGACGTTGCGACTGGCAATATGTGAGAGAGAGAGAGAGAGAGAGAGAGAGAGAGAGAGAGGGAGAGAGAGGGAGAGAGACTGAGACGGAGACCCTAGAAAAGTTAAATGTTTAATGCAATTTGATTAGTCAACCGAATTGAGGCAGTTAAGCTGCCTTTTCCCCCCCAACTAATTATGGAGAAAATTTAATTGCGCTGGAAAATCATTTTGTGTACAGATTGTTTCTGGGTAGGGGAGGGCTAAGATAATACCAAGTACGCACAAGAAAATACCATTATAGATGTGGGGGAAGAGTTACAGGCAAGTTTAATCGATTTACGTTAGGAAAGAAGGCGTATAACTATACTAAAACGTAACTGCAACTTGTCTAAAGTATATATATCTAAATTTTCCGGTTCCAGCACGCGTAGTTCCTGAGATATAGATGTTCATACAGACAAAACAAACTGATAGACATGCGCATAGAGACAAGTTTAAGTCGACTCGACTATTGAAGTTGATATAGCATAGAATAGCCTAAAAATAGCTATAAAATTTATGCAAAAGAAAGTAAGTAAAGTGAGGTTAGGTTAGTTTAGGTTAAGTTGAGGTTAGATTAGGTTAGCTTGTTCATAGGCAGCTTAGGGTTACTGCCTGCCTTTCTAACCCTCTCGAGACACTTGAAGAGGTTATGGAAGATTTGATTTAGTTTTTTTTTTCTCTGAGGGGGTTGGAAGCGAGCAGGAGGAGGAGGGAGGAGTGCCAGAGCAGCCAGAGTTGGTCAGCCAAGCGCAGCTCCGTTTCCGAATCCGTTTCGACTTCTCTCAAGTCATTTATATGTTTGACAGAGTTGAGACAAGTGTGAGTGGGTGAGTGAATGAATATGAGTGAGTGGGTGAGTGTATGTGTGAGTGTGTGAGTGTGAGTTACACCTGTGCAGCTGTGCTTGGCCTGCGCCCAAGAAATGCTGCCCTATCGCTGCACGCTTCAGTAAGTCGCTAAGCCTGCGCTCTATAGGCGAGTGTGAGTGTGTGTGAGTATGTGTAGAGTGTGTGTGTGTGACAAGGCAAGACATGAAAAATTATAATAATGACCAGACAGGGCGCTAAAGGGGAAGAGGAGGAGGAGAAGGAGAAGGGAACTGCGGAAAGGGTGTCAGGCAGCACGCTGAAAAGTGACAAATTTTTTGGTGAGGCAACACGAGCCAGAGGAAGAGGGAGAGCAAGAGAGAGGGGTAGAAAAAAGAGAGAGGGAGAGAGGGGGGTAGAAAGGAGGAGCAGGGGTGCTGTCAGGTCGCTGGCCTCGCTTGCTGCGCTGCTGCATTTAAGCGCAAATTTTCACTCGTTCTTGACATTCATTGCTACTGAGGGAGGCAGAGGCGGCGCAAGGGGCAGGTGCAGTGGCAAGAGGGGTTCGGCAGGGAGGGGGATTGCCAACTGACTGGCACTTGACATGCAGGCAAACGTGTTGACTCCGCTCGGGCATTTGTATGTGTCGCAACTTTTAATGAGCAAGCAAATGAAGTGGCTGCCACCGCAGGCGGGGAAGGGGGAGGGGGAGGGGGAAGGGGAGACGGCGGCAAGTGTCGCCACCAGCTACATGGGCCACCAATGTTTGCCACTCCTTCCGCCTCCCTACTGCGCTACCCTGCCCCCTCTGACGCTGTCGCTGCGTCTCCATAAAAGTTTTGTGACAGTTTTTGCATTTGCCTTTTTCTCGCTTCTCTTTCTTCCTCTTCCCCTGCCTCTCCCCCCTTCTTCTTCTTCTTCTTTTTTGCACTTTTCAAAGTCAAGCAGTGTGTGTGTGTGTGTGTGTGTGTGCGGCTGACTGTGTGTGGCAGCTACAGAAATAGAAGCCAAAAAGGCAGCGGGTGTTAAAAACAAAAAAAAAAAAAAAAAACCGAAAAACTGCAAATTTTTTTTATAGAGAAAAAGCAGGGTATAAAAACTGCAACTGCAACTTTTTTTTTACACAACGCATAAGGAAAAACAAAAGTTTTTTTTCTACATACATATATGTGGGTAGTGCAGTCACTCTCTGTGGAGGAGGAGGAGGTACCCCTTTACTTTCCATTCTCAGTGCCGTCGTCACCATACGCGCAAAATGACAAATTAATGCCTCAGCTTCTGGCAGGGGCTTCTGTTTCTGTTCTTCACACCCTTCTGCCTTCCCTTCGTTCCCCCCCTATATCATCTAGCGATCGTGAAGGCGGAGGAATTTTCGGAACGAGCGTGTGCGAATGTTGGGGGAGGAGTCGCTCTTAAGTGTAAAACATTATTTAAAACATGAAAGCAAAAGTTTTCCCTTGCAAAGAACTACGACATTTAATGGCTTAAAATCCTGTATATAAAAAAAAAAATAAAATATATCGCACTAAACAGCAGGGAGATTATAATGTAGTATATGTACATATATACTATAATATATATGTACTTGTATTAAATAGGTTTAAGCGCATTTGCAGGCAATTTGTGCAAAAATCATGCTTATGAACAAGAATATATATAAACATATAGAAGTGCATTTTATTTAATCATTTAAAAAATGCAAACTAAGTCAAGAAATAAAAATAAAATCACGAGGTAATTACTGTTAGATCGAGTAATCGAGTCATACTGTACAAGAATATATATATTATATATGTGTTTAGAAACCCTTTTGAAATGTTTAACATAATTTTAATATTGGTATTATTATTTTCCATGCCAAACCAAAACCAAGCTACTTATAGGCTTAGCTTGCTCCATAGATGGGACCCTCAAGAACCCTCAAGTACCCTCACTGCACAAACCATACATATTATAGAGAGATTAACCTCTTGTATCTCACAATATCTTCTTCAACTAACTAAGCAGCAAACTACTTACCCTATTATATAATATATACATATATATAGATAGTGCTGTATGTGGGGCAAGCTCCGGTTCCTTCTCTTCTCCTCCTCTTCTCCCCCCTCTTCTTCGGTCTTTCTTTTTGATTCATCTCAAGTGGCACTTTGCCAGCATTTCAACACGACAGTCAAATCAATTTGTTGGTTCTGAGAGGGTCTTCAAGAAAGAAAAGCAAAGCAAAGCTTTAAGTATTGTATCTCTGTCTCCCTCGCATCTTGTAGCTCTCTCTGATAATGTTTCTCCTCCAGCTTGGCCCATATATCATAATGATGAGCATCCGTATGAATCTCAAAAAAAAAAAAAAAAGAAAACAAGTGATCTCTGCCTCACAATATGTGCCTCCTCCTCTCCTCTCTTTATCTCTCTCCCTCTCTTTGTCTGTCTTCAATCAGTTTGCCCAAATCTCAAAATTTTGTTTCTCTCTCCCTCTGCTTCTTTCATGTTTTCTTTCTTTCATTCTTCACTCTCGAGTCTTAATTGATTAAGCGTGAAATAATTCCTTTTGATTGACTTCAATTGAAATGAATTATTCTTTAATTGGGTGGGTTGATGGCGCAGGGGGCGAGGGGAGGAGGAGTCGGTTCTAAGCAGCATGCGCCTGCGCCAAAAGGAGGGCGACACCCTGTACTAGAGTACCCCCTCTTTCTGCATATATAGAGTACAAACTGCCCTCCTTTTTCTATTGCCGCAGTCAGCTGTGTTGCATGCCCCATGCCCCATGCCCCTCGAGCTGTCATCAATATGAATTGTGTCTATGCGGCAACAACAACAACTTTGATTTGCTGCCACCGCCTGCTCCGAAAAATATTTTCTCTATAGAAATGCAAAATTTGCAAAAAAAAAAAAAAAAAAAAACAAGAAAAATCCAACACAAACAGTGGAAAAAATCAACTCAAAACAGACAACTAACGACAAGGCTGCCCCTCCCCCATCCCCCCTATACAATGGCCCTTCAACTCCTCGACCTCCCCTGGCACCCACGCCCCTGCTGCTGCTGCTGCTGTCGTTGTCAAGAACAAAAATAATAATAAAATTTGCTGTCGCTGCGAATATAAACAGGCAATTTTTGTGCTGCCGCTCCAGAAATGCCACAACAGCAACACACACACACACAGGCGACACACACACACACAGGCAACAACACACACAGGCGACAACAACAACAAGTACAATGGGAACGGCAGCTGTTTTTAATGTCTGCACAGGCGGGCGCCTAATGGCGCTCAACGGCCGCCAAAAAAAAAAGTAAGAGAGTGAGGGAGAAAGGAAGGGGTGGGAGGAAGGAAGGAGGACGAACGGACAGACAGACGAAAGCCGTTGATGATGGTGACGACCCCATTGGCACTTGGACTTGCCCTCAGCCGGGACACTAGCGTCCTACCTCCCCCCGCCCACAAAAAGTGAAAAGCCAACAAAAACAGAGAGAGAGAGAAAGAGAGAGGGAGGGGGGAGGAAACGGAACTTTTGTCGCCGTCTGTGTCTGGGCCATGGATTTGTGGCTTAAATTGAAAATCATATGCCACACACCAGTCGCATCCGTAGTCAGGCAGTACCCTCTCCTCTCCCCTTCTACCCAGTACCCGCTAACCTCTCCTTAGGGTAGGGAGAAGTGAGGTAGAGAGGGAGAAGCGACAGTCCAAATGTTTCTTTAATTGAGCATCCTCGGTTCGTTCATCTGTGAACTAGTTATGGAGCCCACACAATAGTCTCGTAATGCCGGCGAGTACAGTTCAGGGTAGTATTATGTATATCTCTCGGAAAGGGGAAAGGGGTCCTATGCTCAACCAATTGGAAAAACAAAACAACTGTGTACAGTTTATAATGCTCAAGATACAATTGAAATTAACACTTTAAATGCATAAAAAAGGTTTTAAATAAACAGAAAAAAGAAAAAATACAAAAGAAGGTCCTACAGCACTACCATCAACTCAAAATAACTATACTGTTTAATAGATAAATAAATATGTTTTTTGTGCAAAGAGATTAATAGAAATTACTGAAAGATATATGAATATTCAGTAGAAAAAGGGTACTGGCAGTACCTGCAGTACCTTCAATAACTGCAGTACCTTGCTATGACTATAACTGGAATGTTACTCAGTAAAGCTTAAAAGATTTCTATACTCTTTCAGCCATACCCAACTGGAAAATCAATATAGACTTATAAATAAAGCTACTTTCATAGCCTGATCTATCTATATTTATTTCCATTTATATAATATGCAATATGCATATGGTATTAGAGGTCTACTATACTAAGTAAAGGTCCTGCCTGACCTATAACCCTACCAGCCTATTAAATCGATCTGAGTATCCAGTTTACTTGCATTGTATCGTGTGACTACACTCAGCGACTAAGTATAGTCAGTATATGGTACTAGAAGGTCTGCCTATAATTGGAACCCCCTGCCCCCTCTATAAGGCAAACAACTGTAGGTTCCCGAAACTGAAAAAAACCCCGAAAAATTAACTCGAAACATTTATGAATTATGCAAAAACAAAGTGAGGGGGCGTGGCAGCACACGGAAAGAGGGTAGCAAAGGTGGGAGGAAGGTTGGAGTAACTGGAACAGGGGCGTGTAGGAATAGGGGGTAGAAGGGAGGGGTGGTATGTACCCAGGGCAGGGTCCGCATTGCGCTGGGAATTAAAAAGGAATGGAAAAACCTCTCAAAAATGCACGATTTAGTGCAGTGGGGCAGGGGCGTACGAAGGGGGGAGGGGCGATAGGGGAAGGCAAACATGTGACATATGCGGCAATTAATGCCGTTAATTATTAAAGTTAACACCCAAAAGCGACATGCACAAGTCAAATAAATAAACACGCAGCCCCCTCTCTCACGAACCTCTAACTACGCCACTGTGTGGGCCATATCCCCAACAATTAGGCACAATGCGTGCTAATTTCGACTCAAAAAAAAAAAAAAAAACCCCAACTTAAAATGCGCTGGAGAAGGTAAAAGGTATTGCTCATGATGAGCATAGAAGAAGGTCTCCCCGAACATTGATAATAATGATTTTTATTTATAAACTGAGAGCAGGTACAGCAGGGAAGGCAGATCCTGTGGAACCATGCGTGCCACATTGGGATTATGTGTGGCTCAGGCTAAGCAAGAGAGGTGGCTGAGGGGGTGTAGGGTTGGGAGGGGGCGGGCAAGGACAGTTGTCACATAAATAATTTACACGCTTCGGCCTCAGGCAGCTGCTGCTGTTGTTGTTGTTGTTGTTTCCACTGCTGACATAATTTTATATATACTACACACACACACACACACACACACACATGCATGTATTTTTTTTAGGGGGGTCTACAGGAAACAAGCAAAAGCAAACAAAACTTTGGCAATTTTCGTGCAACTTTTTGGCTTCCACTTATTTTATTTTCTATTTTCCCTTTGCTTTGTCATATAAAGGAAATAATGTTGTTGTTGTCCCGCTCCCTCTAGCCCTCTCTTTCCCTCTCCCACTCTCTGTTTATTTTTTATGACGCTTTAGGGTTAAATTTTATAATGGAGCCAACTCTAGCTCAAGCTCTAGTTATGATATCTAAACTGCTAAAACTATCGCATATCGAAGAAAGGGGAGAAAGAAAAAAACTATCGAACTGTGCAATTATTTATGCGATATGGCAACACTGTGTGGACAGCACAAGGGTATAGCTAGAAAAATAAATAAATAATGTAATTTGATATGATATTAAATAATATGTAATAATTTCCGTATAAAACTATTTATATAATACTTTCTAATATGACTTATCTGTATTTTCTGCCTGCACAGCGCCTGTATTTACTTCAATTAATGTCTATCGATAACATAACAGTGTGTACCTACAAAAAAATTAGATATATTAAATATTTATTTTGTTTTTATTACCGTAGAATACCCAAAAAATTGCCATAAAAATCCCACCGCTTAAAGCTAAGTCTAGCTAATATTATAATATAGTATTAAATCGTTCTGCCTTTGGGGGCCCTCGTTTTCTCAGTTTTTGGACCATTTGTCATGTCGTTTAGTCGTTTATTATATGAAAGTTTATTCAGGTTTTTTTTTCTTAAGATGCCAATGCAATCGCCCGACTCAATCGGCTGCAGCTTGTGTGGGTTGTAGCCCCCTCTGACTGCGCCTCTGCTTTCGCCTTAGTTTCCCCTGGTTTTGTTAAATATTATTGTTAAATTTTATTGTTGTCTGCAAGAGGAAAGAGACAACAACAACAACTTGAAAAGAAAACCAGCAGCGGCTGATGACGATCCCAAACTCAATGATCTCTCTTGCTCTCTCTCTCTCTCACTCTCTTTCTGGCGACGACGACGCAATCCGTGTTCATTAGTTCTCATTAAAGAAAAAAAAAGGGATGGGGAAGTCAAATCGAATGATAAACGTATTTATAAACAAAGCGTTTTTCAAAAGAAACCATAACGAAATCAGTCTGGAATTTCGAACGACAAAAAAGAAAGAGAAAGAGAGAGAGAGGGAGATGAAGGGAGAACAGGTTTGCGGTCACAGCTCGCGGTGTCCAATTCTGCAGCTAATGAAGCCTATTAATAATGCCTTAGATAGTTATATATACATATATATAGTATATATATCTGCCTTAAAGCAAGTGGCTACGTGGGTGGGCGCTTTATTATTTTTTTTTTTTTTGGGCTTATCTATATTGAAAAGGTGCCGCAAATGGAGCAGATACGCAGCGTTGAGAAGCGCAGAGAGAGGCGCTAACGGCCTGATAGATAACCTAAAAATGCAAATTGCAATTTTATTAAGCTTAAAGCGTGCCTGTTGAGAAGCGCCGGGAGAGGCGTGCGAGAGCAAGGCCTGTTGAGAAGCGCATAGAAAGGGAGTTAGAAAGAGAGCGAGTGAGTGAGAGGGAGAGAGAGTGAAAGAGATAACTTATTTGTAGTGCCCAGTGCCGCAAACGAGTGCACTGAAGTGCATTTCGAGTGCACTCACAAGTGTATTCGCAGTATGGGAAGGGTTTGGACAGGGGCGGAGTGAAGAGGGGGGAGCAGAGTGCAGGCAATAAACTTGCCTTGCTCAGCACAACACACACACACTCGAGCAGACGCTGCTTTTGTCGAACGCATTTTTATAACAATTTAATTATATTTATGTCGTTTATGAGCACAGACGGTTGGGAGGGGGGATGGAAGGGGGGAGGGGTGTCTGTATGTCAAGCTGCATTGGCCAGCGCCATTGCACAAAACGCATTCAAGCCAAAGTAATGCAAAAAGGAGCAGCAGCAGCAGCTCACTTAAGCCTGCGCCAGTGCTGCCAACTTGTGTGAGAATAGACAAAAAAAAGCTGCTTTCTAAAGCAAAAAAAGCCAAAAAAAAATATATGTATATATGCTAAAAAAAACTAAAGAAATTTAAAAAAAAAATCAAATTTTACAAAACATAAAAGTGCAGCTAAATAGATTTATATGCAAGTTATCGATAACAAAATTAATTTTAATTAAAATGCATGAAAAAGTGTGGCGAAGTTGAAAAAAAGTATAAATATCTAAATTTACTTACTTAGAAATATTGCTGCATTTTCAAAAAAAAAATCAAATAAAATTACAAAGTATAAAAATGCAGCTAAATCGATTTACGTGCAAGTTATCGATAACCTAACGAACTTAATTCAATTGCATAGAAAAGTGTAGCCAAAGCAAAAAAGAAATTTAGAAAAATAAATGGCTGCACTTATGAAATAGAAAAAAGTCCCTTTGTAGCTAGAAAATAGCTAAATTGACAGCACTCTCCCCTCTCCCTCTCGCTCTCTCTCAGTCTGCGATGCGTTTGCTGTCCACAAGGCAGCGCCAATGCACATAACGGCGTCCATTACACGCAACAGCGCGACAGCAGCAACACAACAATAACAACAAAAGCAAATGGCGTCTGGCTACAGGGTGTGCGAGTGTGTGTGTGTGCGAAATTATTTTTATTATTTTACACAATTTTTATACGAGCGCCAAATGCGATACAACAAAAGAATTTTACAACAAGGCATAAATATTTAGTATATTGCAATTGCTACTACTCTGGTTGCTGCTGCTGTTGTTGCTGTTGTTGTTGTTGTTGTTGCTGTTGTTGTTGCTGCTGTTGCAACTGCTCTTGTATTTAATGAGATTTTTGAACTTTTCCATAAGCGCCTTAAGCGACGCTCGGTCGAACACACAAGTGAAACTTTATTTTAATATTGCACTAGCTCACACCCACACACACACCCCAAACATACACACACACATATGCCATATATAGCAAGTGCTTTGTACTGGCAACACAAAAAAAAAAGAAAAAGTATAAGGAATACCCCGCCCTTTATAATATTGCATTGTTATGCAGTGCGTTGCGGCGGCAACCCTGGCTCGCAACCCTGCTTCTCTTCTTGGTGAGAACTTTTAGCGTGCGAGAGAGAGAGAGAGAGAGAAATGCCAATCGAGAACAAATTTTCAATCGCATCAATAAAAATGCTATCGATAAAGCTGAGCAATAAACTGCAACCCTAGACGACACCCTAACCAAATTGACAACATTGAATTGAACTCATCTCTGACTTTATAATTATTGTTAGCTGAAAAAAAAAAACAACTTAGTTAATTCACATTTAAATTGCAATTATCGTTAAGAGGGACGCGCGAGAGTTATCGATAATAGCAAAACCACAGAAGAATTAATTTAATTCGTCATAAAAAAACATAAAAAAAACACAACCGTGTTACGAGTTACGCTTAAATTAACTAACCACGCACAGCCCATTTGATTGAATTATCTTTTGAATTACGTTTATTATTATTATTCTTTTTTTTTAATAGTTAAAGAGGTATTTTAGGGGTATTTTAGGCGCATTTCCTGCATAACTCTTTCATTTGGTGAGTTAGCTTTATTAAATTTAAAACATATGTGACTAATTAAATTATTTATATACACAACAAATTTTATAGCAATCGCAGCAGACATTTTTCAATTACAGGATATCTGTCACGCCTGTGCCATATTTTTTGCTCTATATACCATATAAAAAAGCGTGTTGCAATTAAAAATGTTTATGGTATTAGTGCGATTACCACAGCGGGACAATTAACTTGCAATAGACTCATTAGTCCTATTCGTGGTGGGGGGACGGGGGGTAGAGTCTATCTAGATGAACGAGAGCCACATGTCAATAACAATAATGTATATAATTCTAAAGTAACCAATTAATATGCTCACTTTCTTTCTCTCTCTCTCTTTTGCAGTAAATTCGCTTGATAAATTTGAAATTGTCTTTAAGGCGACAAAGGATAAAGAAGACAAGGAGACAACGAGAGACAAAGGAAGACAAGAGGAGAGCAGGAGACAAGGAGACAAGGAGAGGCAAGCAGAGTCCAGCCAGTAGGTAGGTGCAAATATTGAAGTTCTGCTATTGGCATAGTACATATTTCTCACTCTACCCTATCCTAAGATATCCTACCCTATCCTACCTAGCAACCCCTACTATCTATGCTGTCAGACAGGCAACTGCTTATAATAATAATACGATTTATCAAATGCACGTAAATTACAATAAATTAAAGACGAAATTAATATTAATGGCAAAGGCTGCCCGAGACAGTGTCTGTCTGTCTGTCTGTCTGTCCGTCTGTCTGTCTGCCTTAGACAATTGCCAAATTAAGTGCATGCCTGTCCCACTGTCCGTGTGTGTGTGTGTGTGTGCGTGTGCGTACTGTGCCTGCAACATGACATCTTAAATATGAAAATCGTTCTTTTGATTGCAAAATTTGCTTATTTGCATGGCATTTGGAAACCCCCCTCCCGCCCAGTTCAATAATAATAGAACCACTGTGCACACTGTGCACACACAACTAACGGTAGTTCTCTCCTGCCTTCTGCCTTCCCTGTTCGATTACCCATCGGAATCAGGCTCGTTCGCAGTTAATAAGCTTCGCATAGCCAACAAATTGCCTGGCGATTTGCAACTAACTAGAAAGAGAGGGAGGGAGAGAGAGGGGGAAGGAGAGGTAGAAAGAGAGCAGGCATAAATATATATCACTAGTCACGGTGTTGAGTCACAGTGTAAAGGCTGGCAATAAAAAAAAAAAAAAAAAAAAAAAAAAAAAAAAAAACATAATAAAAGCCTATAAAAACATTATAAATATTCGAAAAATTAGCTAAAGTTTTATAATAATTATTTAACTTTTTTTCTAGTCCATAAGTCTGCATTACTTTAAAGATATGTATGTGCCTGAAGTTTTTTCTTTATAAGTTTTTGAATAAGACTTAGTTTCACAAACTATTTTTGACTCTGTTTGATGAGGCTACTTGAAACTTGTTAACTTTTCTATTTATCGATAACAGAACAATAAGGTACATCTAAGTCACAGTTTTTGCCTGTCATTTCTTTTCCAGTCACAATATTTGTAATGCTGAAATTTTATATAACTTTAGTTAGGAAAGAAAGGTATCTATAAACTGAATTTCAGCTCTCTTCATAGTCACAGTTTACGCAGAATCCCAGTCACACATTTGCGCTTCACAGTCACTGCACCGAAGCGTTTTCTCACAGCTCTCTGAAAACTGTACAATTTTGCATATTTGATGAGCTGTGCGGGTGCACCTGTGTGTGTGTGTGTGTGTGTGTGTGTGTGTGTGTTTCTAGCTTGTTGAGTTGCAATTTGGCTAACAAATTATGCAACCGCAACAAGCCAATACAAAGAAGCAACAACAACAACAACGAGAACAACAGACGCACTACTGACCCAACTGGAGCCAAACCCGGAACCAGCTTGTGTCAGTGTCAGTGTGTGTGTGTGTGAGGGGTGTGTGTGTGTGTGAGGGTGTGTGTGTGTGTGTTGCACGGTGTGCAGCTTTTGGTCAAAGCGTTGCAGCTGAACGGATTGAGGAGAGGAGGGGGAAGCCAGCGTCCCTGCCCTGCTAAATAATTGTAATTTATGGCATTTTACACAAATAAATATATGAAAATCAATAAATTTACACACAACACACGCACACACACACACACATACACACACATACACACACACACACAATATCCCCCATGGAGTGCAGCCCTGGTCTTGTTCATTTCGGCTTTTGGTCAGAGAGTTCATTTACACGCACTATAAATTGCATTCCCTTCCCTCTCCCAACTCACACACACACACACCTGCAGCAGCAGGCTTCTCCCGCTCCCTCTCTCTCTCTCTTTCTCTCTCGCCCGCCTCTCTTTGCGATTCTCATACAATTTGGTTATTGTTATTTTTGGTCTTTAACAATTATTTGATGTTTGTCTCCATTAAAGCCAACAGCCCAATAAAACCTGCCTCGTACTCCCCCCCCATTCGTCGCTCCCTGTGGGGCTGACACTGTTTAGAGAGGGAGGGGGAGGGGGTGGGGCTGCACCTTTTTTCAATGATTGCATTTTGACTTTTAAATATGCACAATATTTTGCATTTCAATTGCGGTTTTTTAACACAAACAGAGAGACAGACAAACAGACAGAGAGACAAACAGACAGACAGACAGACAGACAGGCAGACAGACAGACAAAGAGACAGACAGAGACATAAAGTATACATTGGTAAACGCCTATAATAACTCTGGCAGTACGATGAGCCCGCGGGCAGCTGATTCATGCGATTGACAAGTATTGCAAGGCTAAAGTAACTAAATAAAAAAAAAAAAAAAAAAAAACAAATTTAAAATAAATTAAATTTTTAAATATTACTAAAGTAAAAATTTTAAAACGAACTACAAATATATAAATAAAATATCTTAGCAGTTTTAAAGCACATTTAAGCGCAGAAAATAGTAAAAAAAAATAAAAAACTTAATTCAAATTATACAAATTGCGTGTTAAGTTAATTAATTAATTTCATTGAAAAGCTAATTAAAATTAAAGCAAAAATTAAAAATAAACATAGTGTAACTTCTACAGATGTATAAAAAGTAAAAATCCCCTTAAATATCCATGTAACGCGATCGTAATAAATGCATTAATCTTGGGCGCTAAATACTTAATTAATTATTTTTTTTTTGTTTTTTTTTTTTAATAAGGTTTTTACTGCTGCTTTAATGCGTATTTTTTTTGAGCTGTTTAATTTGGTTTTTTCTTCTTTGTATTTTTTTCTGCTCTTTATGTTGTTGTCATTTTTTATGTATTTTTATTTTTTGTTGTTATTATTTTTTTTTATTTTCTTTTGCCTTTGTTGTTGCTGCTCTCTGTCATTAAAAATCGAAACTAATTAAATTGTGTCAAAGCTATTAAATGTTATTGTCATTTGGCGTAAAATAAATAAATAAATGTGCAATATGTTTATTCGAGGCCTGCCCCCCCTACACACCTGCCAGCCTGCGCCTCTGCCTGTGCCTGCCTGCTCTGTTCTACAAAAGGCACCGCAATTTTATTGAATTTGATTTCGTTGTGAATTTATGACTCGTTGTGCGTGAGTGTGTGTGTTGTGTGTGTGTTTTGTTGCTGATTAGACACACAGCACAGGCAGCACCTGCCCCCGCCCCCCCCCTGCCTACGCCCCTGTGTGAGCTAACGCAAGGTAAACATGGGTTGGGCCGCTGGCCTGGGCTTGGACACGGCTTGGCGTCGGGTTGGGTTGGGCTCGGTTCCGTTAGTCACCCTTTTTTTTGGGCTACGTGTGTGTGTGTGTCTGTGTGTGTGCGTGTGTGTGTTTCGTTCTTGCCGCCTGGTGTGAAGTGTAATTATGGCGCCTTCTGACAGCCGGTCAACTTGCAACTCCATTCAACGTCCATTAATTTGGCCACACTTCACTTCAAACAAGTTGGCAGCACTGTTTGCCCCTCCCTCTCATCCTCTTCCTGAGCTTGTTGCACTTTTCTCGACTTTTCTCGGGTTCTTTGGGGTTTCTTTTTTTTTCTTCTATTTTATTTTTGTTTATTTTCTTTTTATATGTTGGCTCAGCTGGACATTGAGAGCCCTCAGTCCTCAGTACCTCCCCCCTCCCCACCGCACTCACCTCAGCTGTGGCACGACGGGGCATGGAACGCATTCCATTGCTGGTCACGTATGATGACCCACAAACACACACACACACACACACAGGGGGAGCAGAGTGTCGCAGTGTGTGTGTGTGTTTTTAATAAAATTTATTACACTCTCTCATGACAAACATACAGCACGCCCCACAACGCGCACCCCTGCACGCCTGCACTCCCTCCCACTCTCTGGCTTTTCTCTGCCCGCTCCCACCTATCCCTTCCTCTCTCCTGCTCTGCAGCTCTCTTATTTGTCTAATAGAAAAATTATGGGCCAAAGCAGACGACCACAGAAAAAAAAGTGCAGACGGCAAAGGCCAACGAAAGAGGGAGAGGGAGAGGGGAAGTAGGGAGAGGGAGCAGGGCAGTCGCAAGGAAGACCCTTAATTTTTATACGCATTCCGTCGTCGTCCCCTCCCCCCCCTCCTCTCCTCATCGTCTGCCTCGTTTGCCCCATAATTATAACATAAAATTTTTTATTGAAATGCTGAGGCATTTTCATTTACGTGTCGATGCCTAAGAGCAAGAGAGAGAGAGAGAGAGAGAGGGGGGAGGGGGAGACTATTCTAATAACAGTTAACGCTTACACGCAACAAACGCAAGTGCGTGAGTGTGTGTGTGTGTGTGTGCTTAGTATTAGCCACACAAACTGAAATAAAAGTAATAAACATTAATTTTATTAATTTATTATTGCACCAAGCGACAGACAGAGACAGCAAAACAAAACACACACACACACACAGGCAGACAGACCACACAATAGTACGCAATATGCACATATCGTTTATCGTATATCGCACATATATGTGTATATCGATATACGCCTCACTCACTCGTGCGAGGCGGCGGCGGCGGCCATTAAAAATGCATGCGACAATCAGGCGAATTCAATTTGCCGTGAAAATGCAAAGAGACAGAGAGCACAGCGAATATTTATTGCTCCCTGCCAGACAGAGATGGGGCATTTTCGATAGACTTAAACGATAGTAAACGATAGGCATTAAAATTAATCAATAAACATGATTTGTTATAGAAATATATTAAATTAATCTAAATTAAAATAAATATATTTAAGTAGATATTTTCCGATTGTACAGTTTGCAGTAATAAAAACTAAATTAATAAATATATCAGAGTATAACCCCGATACAATTAGAAAATATTCACAAAACGCATTTGACATACAACATGGAATACGCCCCCAATCCCAAATATGAAAAATAGATTGTCTGTCTAAAAGCTAAATTAAGCGACTAAATGAAAATAATATCATCATGTTAATAATGCAACAAAAGCAACAGAAACGGAAACACTGGATCTAGTCAGATGGACAGACAATAAGACAATAGCAACAATATCAATTTATGCACGGATTTGTATAGGATATAGGAAAATACAATTGAAATTCAGTTAATCGCAAGTAGTAACTATATTTATAAATAATTTATAAAAGCCCAAACAGACAGGGCAAAAAAGATTTAGCAAAGATAATTTAAGTATGATAACAATATTTGAAAGGTAGGTGGGAGTAGGTAAATAAAAACGGGATAATAACATTGTTTGTTGCCTCTGCTCATTAGCTGCCATTAGATCCTGGAGGGGCGTCAGGCTCGTGAGACTCGAATGGAGAGTAGCGCCCGCTTAATACCCGCACACACACAATGCCAATGTGTAATGGACTTGATGAAGTGCATCAAATGGCACCGCACACACACGCCAATGTTGCATTAGCAGCAGCAGCAGCAGCAGCAGCAGCAGCAGCAGCAGCAACAGCAACAGAAACAAATCTGGTACGAAGTATGATTCCTCCACGATTGCTGTTCCACGCTCCTGCTTCTGCTCCTGCCTCCTGTTGTGTTTGGTTCCTTTGGTTCTCCTCGTGCACTTTCCCTGCTAGGTCCCTGTCGGTGCGCCATTCTTAATGAAAAACTGCCAGGGCGTTATTTGTTTAATGCGCTCTATCAAACAAGCTGCGGTTGCCCATTTACCTAGAGAGCTTTCCATGGTCCTCCTCTCCCTCCTCTCTCTCGTTGCACTATGGCAAAATGGTTGGCAGCCTGGCACAATGTTGTATGTTGTGTGTGTGTGTGTGTGTGTGTGTGTGTGTGTGTTTTGAAACGATTCCCCTTTGATGGACTCCGTGCTAGATTTTCAATTTTTTTTCAATCGTTTAAGCTGCAAGAGAACGAGTTGGAGAAAATGTTTATAAATTACACGCTTTATAATTATTACACACCTGGTTATATAAGCATATATGATCCGGATAAGATAGAGATGTATAAATGTATCGATTGATCATTTTTGAATTTTAATTTTAGATAAAGTAAAACTTAATAAAACTAAAAAGAAACTTAATTTGCAGCAGCATTATTGGCGCGCTTCGATCTGCAAGAGAAAGAGAGAGATTGATATAGAACTGATAGAACTTGAGATCTGTTAGGATATTTTACTTGGGAAGCGGCGGCTTATACTGCATGCGTGCCTTCATGCGCTCCATGGCCTTTACATTTGTCTCGTTGGTCTTATTCTGGAAGAGTGACTCGGCAGACTTCTCTTGGCACCACTTGACATGATTATCATAGGCTTTGGGATTGAAGGAGCGATGACAGAATTGACATTCCTGTAATTTTGGTGGCATTCCACTGGGATTCCTTTTTGGGATGCAGCCAACCAAAGGTTTTTCACCATCTGCAGCGGATGGCACCTTGGGTTTGCTTGCTGGCTTGCTTTCAATTGTATCCGGGATCACAGTAGCTGGTTTTTCCGGCTTCTTCTGAAATCGATAGAGAGTCGAGAGAGAAATGTAAAGAATATACTACGGTATACGGCATATGGTATATGGTATACCTTTGCTATAATAGTCTTTTCGGGAGCACTTGTATTATTATCAAGTGCTGCTATCTTGACATCATTGGTAACTGCATCCAGCTTTGCCTTTAACTCCTTCACATTAATCGGTGACGGCGGAGCATATTCATTACCCACGCGACGTTGGCGCGATGAATCAAAGACGCGACGTTTCTTTGTCACATTCTCGCAGACGTTCACATGTTTTTCGTATGCGGACGCATTGAAGGTGCGACCGCAATGGGGACATGCGCTCAATTTGATGTGCTCCTCGGGAGGATTCAATTTCATGGAATCCATTATCGTTTCAAAACTAGTTCAGAACAGAGAACTTTTCGAAATGATTATATTAATGATTGATGTAACGATAGCGCGATGTAACCTAAACCAATGCAATTCTAAAGGATTATTTGACAAAATATATATATATATCTTTAAATATATATACGTTGATGAATTTAGACACAATGGTTTGCAAGTTTGTATGAAAAATAGAATATATAAAAAAAAGTTGATATCGTACGAAGTCTGAAATTTTACTGACTGATTTTCTTATACTGAAATACAAATGAAACAAGTTCGTCGAGTGACAGAAAAAACAAAGATAACTAGATTAGATTGGATTATGTAGTGATTATCGAAATCGGGGCTGCCAGGTCAGCCTTTTTCCGGACTGATCTGTCTGTCTAGCCTGAAAAAATCTCAAAATCTGTCCGGAAATCTTTTTTTTTTTTAATGTGCCCAATAAATTGTTATTAACAAAGGTTTTTTTTTTGCTTATTTGCTCTAATTTTCAACATATCTTCACATAATTCTTTTCCTTCAAGTTGAATTGTCCATATCGCCTATCGAGATTCAATTAATTGTGAAATATCCTATGAGAAATTTATAAGCAAAAATTTCGGATATCGTTGCTAAAATCGCACGATTTCACAATGGTTTTGCAGAGACTATAAAGATAAAGACAGTGCGTGCTGTAACTACTGCAAGTGTCTTTAAAACTCGTTGAATATCGTATAAAAATATGAGTTGTAAGACATTTAGCCTTTTTTTTAAATCAAAAACCTATTGTCCTGTTTTTTGCTGGTCTATCCTTTTATTTTCTGTTTTTTTCGTCTTGATCTATTCTTTTTTTAAGAGATGTAGCTGGCAGCCCTGCCTGGAATATTTCTACAATTGAATGATATATCTGGCATAGTCTGCAGAGCATACATATTGTAACACATCGTATTTGCTTTTATGGTTCCTAAAAATATCATGAAACTGTAAAAACAATCTGAGGCGATCATTTTGAAAGTTTATGCAGATTTTTATGGCAACTACTACAGATACGGATAGGCTGGTTGGGGAGGGAGGTGAGGTGGGTCTGGGGTGTTGCTGTGTTCATGTCTATTCAATGCCATGTGCCGCTCATTTCGTGCAGTGCAGCTGCGACCCAGGCAGGCAGACTGGCAGGCAGAGAGAGACAGGCCCGACTGCTTCAAGTCGTTGGGTTCGTTCATTGAATTGAATATGTTGAAATGGAATCAGAAGACAGACCCGACGCTTTATACAAATTATGGGTCTCTGCTGCTGCTGCTGCTGCGGCTGCTTGAGGCACGACGGCGCAGTGTAGACACTTGACAGGCGGTGCTGTCCGGACAGGCCTGTGTTGCATTATCGTCGTAGCTGCCACCCCAGCCAGCACCGATCCCTCCCCCCTCCCAGTCAACTCCTCCTCTGCCTGCCTGCCCACGATTTCACGTTCCGGCTGCATTTAACGAACGCATTTTTCATCCTCTCTCTCGCTCTGTGAACTCTGTGAAGTGATTTCAAAATGATTATTTTTTGACACATGGGGCAACACCTGCATCGCATTTGACAGCAGCAGCAGCAGCGGCGGCGGCAGCATCGGCATCGGCGTCGGATCTGTGGCAGCTGCAACAACGATGCCGATGCCGACGCCGCCGTCAGACTTCAATATGCATAAAATGAGTGCGAGTGCGAGTGCCACGTGAAGCTGCTGTCGATGTCGATTAGGGGCGCGGTGGGCCCCCTCTATACATACTGTGTGTGTGTGTTGTTTGTGTATAATTATATAATTTGACTGCTGCAATTATGTTGTTCTTCGTTAATTGAAATGTAAACGTCATCATTATGATAAGACGACGTTGTGGCCCGCTTGCATTTGATGTGTGTGTCTGTGTGTGTGACGCTGCTGACGTTGACGTTGGCGTTGGCGCACACAAGATTGACGACTGCAACGTCGCAGCTGCTGCTGCTGCTGCTGTGGCGAGCGTGTCAATTCGATTTGTAAGCCGGAAAAGTTGAGTTGAGTCGCATTGTAGGTGGAATTAAAAATGGCAGCTCCTTTAATGGCGGCCAAGCGGCCTGCCAGGGTTACCATAAAAAAAAAAATACTTAAATACTTATTGAACTATACTTAACGATAGTTATCGATAATGCGCGCATTGATTGCATTGAAGTGCCAGGGCGGCAGTGTTGAGAAGCGTCATTTAATAAAGTTAAATTCAATTTAAAATTATGAAAAATAAATTAAATAAATATAAAATGCTTCAAGTTGGAAATTTATGGAAATACTTGAATGCGTAATGCAATCGATAGCCAGGGCGGAACAATACCCAATGTGTACATGTAGTTTGACAACTGAGCTTTTTCGCAGGGCCGTCGACACGTGTCGCTGTGTGCCGCCTCGGGGCGTCTGCCTGCTCCGGCTCCGGCTGAGTCCACTCATGCTGTGTGTGTTTCCTTTGTCTTTAACTTGTGCGCTTGTGTGTCTGTGTGCCCTTTGGCACATGCATGGGAATGTGAATATAGCCACATGCAAACACATCAACACACACAGCACTCCATCAATATAAAAAGTGAGAAAAAAAAGAAACTCCTCATCGGCGGCAAATAATGGCGCGTGCAATGCGACGCGTGCGTCTGTCGCCCAACACGTGGCGTGACAGCCAGCCAGCTGCCACGCCCAGTTGTTGCAACACCTTTGCCTTTTTTTTTTGGCTTTAATATGCCGCAGACGAGCAAAGTTTTCTTTGCCCCTGCCACCTTTTGTCACCTGTCCTCCTCCTCCCCTGCTGCCCCTGAAATTTCACTCTAATTCAATTGGAAGTGCGAGCATTTTGCGTACCATGACAGACGATGCGGGAGATGGAATGGATGTGAAAACTTTTGTGTGTGTGGCACGGTTGACCGCCGCCGCCGAGGACGACTGCATCCGCATCCGCATCCTCCTCCTGCCTGTGGCTGTGGCTGTTACGTGGCCTTGTCCGAGTCTCTTTCATTTGTAATAAGTTGCTGAGGGCATTTCGCCTGGCATTGCATTTGCCCGAAAATAACAAAAAAAAATATAGAAAAAAAAAGTGCAATCTTGTAACGAGCTGAGCCACGCCTCCTTCTCCTCCTCCTCCAGCAAAGCAGCCTGAACCGACACCTGCGACCACTGTCTGCGTACGTGACATTTGGCGGCGCCACAAAAGCACGTAAAAGAAAATACTCTGTAAATCTGTACGTCATTTCTTTTTCCGTAGTTTTTGCCTCTGCTCGCTCTCTCCGGGCAGGCGTCGGCGGCGGCGGCGGCGGCGTCTTACCCGTTATTCGTCTCCTTTTTCATTCTGGTCGTACATCTTGCTCTCTCTCTCTCTCTCTTTCTCTGCCTTTTTTGTAGCCTTGTTTACAACTGCGTCGCCGGCCAAGCGCAAAAGTGTTTGTTGCCGCAGGACGAGGATCGCAGGAGTGGGCAAGGTCTTTGGTCTACGGTCTCGACTTGGGTCTGGGCCTCAGTCTGGTCTGGTCTGGTATGAGCTGCTGCTGCTGCCTGGAACTGCCATAAATTTTGCTTATCTAAACGGAAAAATACAATTTGTAATTGAAAATATTTGTGCGCATTTTCACACACACACACAGGCGCACACACACACACTCGCACGCGAAACTTGTTCCTAAGTTTGTTTCTGCTAGTTTTGCCATTTTCCTTGAGAAGAAGCGAGAGAAAGAAACCCAGAGAGGGAGAGAGAGAGTGTAGAGGGAAAAGTAGAACCCAACTGGCCGCTCGATTTTTAATGGGTTTCCGTCTCTTTGTCTAATTGCCCTCGTGCCAAGAGAGAGAGAGAGAGAGAGACAGAAAATCGGACAGACTTTTGCGGTACTTGAAGAGGTTTCATTATGATGAAACTTGGAAGGGAAAGCATAGATATTTCGCCAAATTGGGAACTGTGAAAATTGCTTTACTCTTGCACAAACAAACAAGTTCAATCAATGTTATCTCCAGCGAGTTTTCCCCTTTAGAGTCTTATCAAGATGTTGCTGAGAATTGAGAAAGAAACGTAGGGAATCTTAAGTCGAATCACTTCTAATTGGTAGAGGGAAATTTGTTTTAGAATGATATATATAAGCAAATTACATTATAGCCCAATTTCGGAGCAGAATATGGTTCTTCAGATAGTATGATGAGATGTTTGTTAAGCAGCCAAAGGATACCCTACTCCCAAGATAGAGATTTAACTAGATTAAATTTCAGTATTGATTTGATATAAGGTTCTATAGATAATGAACTATCTACGATTGTCTATTAACCAATTTACTTCTCAGAAAGTTTGGTTTTTATAATGTCTTTCGATCTACAGTTACTAATACCGTTCCGTTAAAAGAAATGTACATGATATAGTAAAGAAATGTACATGATATAGTAAAGAATTGTACATGATATAGTAAAGACTAAGTGTATTATTTAGAATGGAACAGTCTTGCATTTAATCGATTCTATTTAATTAGATTTATGTGAATTTCGTAACATGATAAAATATGAATTTGGCAATCGAATGCATGTGATATGGCTTGGCTTGGGTTCCTTCTTCTTCTTCTTCCTGTTCTCGTTGTGGACCCTCTTAACGCTTCGATACACCCACTAGGGCGGGGCGTATACAACGTTTATGGAGCTTATAACCCAATTTAGTTACTTGAATCACTGTATCAGCCTCCACAGTATCATCTTCGGTCTGGAAGAGTGCCTCATGTAGATTTGGATCAAATTTCTCATTGATTGGATCGAGAGTTTCGAGTCCATGACGCTTGAAGACCTGCAAGAGCGAGGCACGTGTCAGATTCAATCCCTCATAGAGATTCCTCAAATCCACATTGCCCTTGAGCTTATCCTTGGGCACAGCTTGTGTGGCATGTCCCAGCACATCGGCCACATCGATGAGATCCTTGCAGAAACTCTGGATCCCAAAGATCTTCGCCTCCTCAATCTGTTTGATCAGTCGCTTGCGCATATTCTCCCCATCGGCCAGGGCACGCTTGTACTTGTTCAACAGATCGCTGTGCTCCTCCTTCAAGACGGCCAGCTCCTGCGTTAGCCAATCGGTATCAGTAGCCGATTTGGCACCCTTTAGCTGCTGCTGCTCCTCCGACAAGTTCTCCCCCGACGACGACAGATCCTGTGCTGATTGCGATGATGTCTGCTGCTGCAGCTGCTGCTGTTGTTGATCCTCCTGCGATGGTGACTGCGCTTGCGATTGGGATTGCGACTGGGACTGCTCCTGTTGCTTCTGCTGCTGCTGACCCAGAGGCGGCTGCGACTGCGGCTGCTGCTGCTGGCCCAGAGGTTGCTGTCCCTCCTGCTGCGACTGCGACGGCGACTGCTGCTTCGGATTAGACTGCTGCTTCCTGGTGGTGCTGTAGAACTGCTGCAACGATTGCGTCATTGTTAGACGGAATAAGCCAAGATTTTGTGACCTGGTGGCGGCTCTGATGTGATCCAAACGTTTGGCCAACATTTTCTCAGTCTCTTCTATTTCCGCTGCTGCTCTCTGCTCTCGCGCAAAACAAAAAAGGCAATAAAAAAAAAGAAAAGAAACAGTTGCAACTTTATTTAACAGCAAGCAACAAGACAAAATAAATTTAGACCCGACGCTTTATGGCAAAGCTAAGCTACTTGTCACTAGGGGCACTGGATCTGGCAGTGTGACAGATTCGAGGAGTCTATAGATGACTATGATGACTGTGCGTGCGTCGTGTGTGATGGATGACAAAATCAATGGCGGCGGGATGCGCGACTAGGGTTGTCAATAAGTTTGATTTCGATTAATCTGCGCTCAAATTGGCATTAAAAAATACTAAAAGCGTATATCGATAAATCTGCGCTCAAAATGGCATGCTGAAATACTGAAGTTGCCTATCGAAATTTCGATAATTAAACGTATCTGTGCTCAAATTGGCATTAAAAAATACTAAAAGCGTATATCGATAAATCTGCGCTCAAAATGGCATGCAGAAATACTGAAGTTGCCTATCGATATTTCGATAATTAAACGTATGGCTTGTTATATCGCAAATTAGATTGATAAATTAAATTATATAATTTATTTGCAATTGACTTAGACAGGCGTGGGCTGTATTTAATGGCTTAATCATGTCAACTATCGATTATTTTTTGCCACTCAACGACGCTCGACAAATGTATCGATGCAGTTAGTGCACCCCTAGGAAAGCAGCCCTGCCCTGAAGTGCACTTGGGCGTACCTTATTGCGTGTGCATGTGTGTGTGTGTGTTAACAAATTGCTGGCACTTTCTGTCTCTAACTGCAAATCGTTTTTAATGCGTTCTTAATTAGCCGCAGTCGCTGCTGCTGGGAGCGAGAGGGCTGCTGCCGCTGCTGCACTTGTTCGACATTTTCAATTGGCCGCATTACTTGAGTTGCAAGTAAATACAGCAGAGGGCGCCACTGGCAGCAGTTACAGATGGCGTATGTGTGTCGATAAATCCGCAGCATCGTTGAATGTTGAGTGTTTTAATTGTTTGCCACTTGGTTGGGTAAGCAGCGGCAGAGGCAGCGGCAGGGCAGCGGCAGCGGAAGCCAACGTTCTGGCAAAGTAGCAAGTGGCAAGCGGCAAGTGGCAAGTCAAAGTCACAGCTTATGGCACCTTGTGCAACAAGTTTTTACCGTTCTACGACTTGGCCAAAGCTTTTGCAGTGTGTACACACTGGCAGCCGAGGCAGGCACAGAGGTGCACACACACACACGTGCATAGATAATGTGTGTACTTATGCTAACTTATATTCATATCCATAGCCAGAGAGGAGGAGGAGGAGGTGGAGGAGGAGCAGCTGCTGGATGTAGTGAGAGTCATATCCATATCCTTGTGCCAGCTGCAGCTGCCGCAAATTGCGGCACGACTTGTGGCATGCTCCACTTTTATTAACTTTTTAATGCAGCGTCGCCCGACCAAGTCCTCGCCACACACACACATCTGCATCCTCCTCTTACTCCAGCCCCTTCCTGGAGAGAGTTTTGCTAGCTTTTATAAGTTCATGTCGAGCAGCTGCTTCAGTTGCCTCTGCTGCTGCTGCTCCTCCTCCTTCTCCTGCTCTGTTTGCCTTCTGCAGTTTCTGTGGCATTTTCGGTGGCTTTTCGGCTCATCCCTGGGCCACATGCAAATGCTGCAGATGCTCCGGCTGCACTTGCTCCGTCTTCCTTTAGCTTTATTGGCTGTGCGTAAAGTTTTGCAAATTAATTACATTTTATTGGGTTGCTACACGACTTCCACCTCCATCTCCTCCTCCATCTATCCCAGAGTCTCTGCCCGCTTCAGTGGCTTCGCCGGCACACTGAAGTTCACTGGCGGTCAGAGCAATAATAACTTAATGCCCCCAAAAACAGAACGATAACACTAACAATAACAATCCGACAAGAACTAGGACAACAACAACAAGAACAACAACACAGCATCCATCAAACAACATGAGCAAGTGGCTGGAGCAGGGGCAGGGGCAAAGGAGGAGGGAGGGATCTCTGGCCTAGCCTGCCTGCCTGTGCCGGCTGCCAGTTGTGGAGCTGTTAAAATGCATTTTATGACTTTCAAATACGAAAATGCTCATAAAAAATGTGCCACGAATTGACAGAGGGCAGTGACAGCGTTGGAAGAGGGGTGGCTGGGGTGGAGAGGGAAGGGGGTAAGCCGACTCTGCCAACAATCATGGAAACAAGTACTTACTACATCGACACCAAATGCGCGTTTTTATGGCTAATCAAACCTTTGCCCGCCGCCATTCGTTACCACTGTGCAGGGGCACACTGTGCAGCGATTAGCTGCAAAATAATCAATGCATTATGGAAGACATTAGGAAATTGAAATGATTGAACAGCGCAGCACACTGCAGAGAGATATAAAACAGATCGTGATTATTATTTTAAGTGAAGTGCGGCAACGTGGCCAGGCGCGAAGTTTGGCAACGTTGCCAGCATGCAAAGAGAAATGCAAAAAAAACTCAAAAGACGCACTATTTCTCTGGGAAATCTTAAGAGAAACAAAGCAGACTTTTAAATATATAATCTCAAAAATAGTTCAAGTCAAGTTAAGATCCCTGAAATCTCAGAAAAGAGCCTACTTTTTTATTATTTATCATTTTCATGAGTAACACAATTAATCAGCATAGTAGATTATTTTTAATTTCTCTTCAATCGTTTCTCTCTATCAATATGTCTGTCAATAAATATCATATATAGTCCGATATATGTTCACTTGCCTGCTGAGCAGCTCAAATAATTTTAAATCAGTTTAAAAGAGCATTAAAAAAAAAAATATGAGAGAGAAGAGAAGAAAAAATAAAATGTTTTACTGATGATATGATGCAGCAGCAGCATGTGTTTATATACACACGAACCGGAGTGTAGCCCCCAGTGTGTGGGTGTGGAAGTGGCAGCTGTTTATGATGCGTTTACGACACGTCACAGGACATGTCGATGGGGTGAGGGAGATGCCAGCAGGGACGGACAGCATCGTTAAAGGCGCCCGCCCTGGTAACGTTCGGTTTGGTTGGGTTGGGTTGGGTTGGGGTTTTCGCGTGGGAGGGCAACGTTAAATCGTAAAACTAACGTTTCCACGGCTAAAATAATAGTGCAATGTGTTCTTCTTCTTCTTGTTGTTGTTGTTGATAATTTTGTTGTTATTGTTGTTGCTGGCGTGATTGCAAAACACGCAACAATAACAACAACAACAACAACAATACAAGTAAAGCAAACGTGTGTTAGTGTATATTTTTCCAGTTTTGTGGTAGGGTCACCCCACGTTGGGCGCCGCACATAAAAATGAAAAACAAAACAACAACAAAAAAAAACCAGGAAAAAACATGAATTTATTTGATTCGTTTGATGCTCGTAAAAATCAATGAAAACATTTTCGGGCAGCCGCCGCCGCCGTCGCCGCCATCATCGTTGCCACCTTTTGCCAATCTCTTGTCTATAAAGGGCCTCCCACGTTCCGGTGCTGCTCCCCCTTCCCCATCGCTGCTGCTGCTGAAGCTATTCCAATGAAATGCCGTCGAAAAGTTTTGAGCCAAGTTTCGTATGAAATTTGTTGCAGCCTCAAAACAAACTATAAAACGAAGTTTGAGTTTCTTTGAAACTGTTTTCAGTTGCCTTTTTTACCCCCTACCCCCTCCCCACTTCTTGTTGTTTTTTTTTCGTTTTCGGTTGTGTTTTTTTTATGGTAGAAAGGAATGTGTTTGAAGCCAGTTAATTGGATTAACACTGAGGATGTGCGAATGGAGTGTGCGTGTGTGCGAGTGTGTGTGTGTGTGTTTGGAGTTTTTCTGGGAGTCTGTCGAAATGAAATTCGATTTATGAGCAAAATGATTTAATTGCCAAAATGCCATGAGAGCAACAGAGAGAGAGAGAGAGACGACAATATCTTCCGCGAATGAACTGCTTGAGATGTCGAGTCCTAGCTAGGACTAACTAGAGTAACTGGTAGGGTTAAGTAGTATAAGGTATTTCTTAGAAACATGAGAGAGAGAAGTGGAACTGGTTCCACGAATGAACTGCTAGAGCGGTCAAGAGGGTCGCAAGGCAGAGGGAAACTTTGCAAGTCCTAGCTAGGACTAGGATTTCGTAGTATTAGGTAGTTCTTAAAGACACGAGAGTCAATGCGATGATCTGGACCATAGCTTATATTCACAGCATGGAACTAGTTCCGCGAACGGGACGAAGGGCAGAGGGAAACTTTGCGAGTCCTAGCTAGGACTAAATAGAGTAACGAGAAGGGATAAGTGGGTAAGCAGTCCTAGCTAGGACTAAATAGAGTAACGAGAAGGGTTAAGTGGAAATAAAACGTCTTTAGTTCTATATGGAACACCAGATTGTATGCATGATATGTCAGGCTTGATTAGGGCTTGCTTTTCGATGCAACCTTATATCGAGTAACCTTCAAGTTGTTTCCCATCTATCTATTTTGCAGTTGTCACCTTAATCCTAGTATTCCCTGTTGTATCCTACATCCATCTCCATCCATTTGAACACTCTCTGTAGTATCTTCTCACTTTCGAACAGAGTAATTAATTGAATGCAACCCAGGTGAGATGTGTGTGTGTGTGTGTGAGAGGGTCAAGCGATGATGTTGTCGACTCGAGTGAATCAAAGTTCAAGCAGACTGTCTGCCCTCTTCGGGTAATTTGATCACTCTTAGCAGGTAACCAGTTGAGGGAAGAGGGTAGCCGGTTGAGGGTAACGGGTAGTGGGTTACGGGCAGCGGGCAGCGGGTACCTGCTTTGTTTTAGGGACAACAGCAACATCGATAACGAAGTTTTCCACATTGTCGAGCACACTCATCGGACTAATAAGTCGACTACAATCCGGGATGGACTGAGGGGGGGACTGGGGCTTCCTACAGTTTGGGTAGAGTTTTGGTCTTTTGCATATGGCATTGGAATCCCATCAAATGTTAACATGGCTCAAGTTGCCTACCCTGTGTGTAGGGTAGGGTGTCTGTCTGTGTGTGGGTGCAGCTAAATAAAATTAGCTCAATGAGCATTTGTGCAATCAAGTGATTTTAAACAACAAAAATCGGCAGGGCTGTAATCGTGGATTGAGGCAGGGTAGCAACCCTTGCCGGCTACACCGAAAAGGGTTGCCCGACCGACCGTACCCGGATGTGGATACGTGCTACATGCGGAGTCTACGGCAACGTCTCGGGTTGTGGCAAATAAATTTCACACATATTTGCACACTCACACACATGTGTGAGTCACGTGTGTGTGCAGTCAATAACTTTTCGCTACAAGGTCGTCGCCATCGCCTTGGTTGATTGTACTGTAAAGAAATGGAAAACGAGTACTCGCACCCTCTGAAAGTGAATACTCCAGCCAGGGGGAGGGGGTACTCGCACCCCATACCGCATACTGCTTGAAGCATATGAAAATACCATGTTATATATGCTTAATTTTGTTTTGGGCTACGGTACCTCTTCGGGGGTAAAGGGTCTCACGAGTTATCTGCGTGTAAACAGGCGCAGGGCACATAATGTCATCGTCATTGCACGTGACTCATGGCCTGCCAAAGCGAAAAGGGTTGTGGGTCTTCTTCTTCCGTTCCCTCTCTCTCCATCGACCTTCCATCCATCGATGCCATAACCATACCCACTCACACACACTCACCCAGTTGTGGGACTTCAAAATTTCGGTTGTCCTGACGATTATTGCAGTTCAGATCATTGGACAACAATTGACAATTGATTAGGGCTACAGCAAACTTGGCAATTTGTAACCGTATCGGGTTAGGCTTCAGCCCTCTAATCGGAAGGTCGCTGGGTTGCAGGATGAGAAAAAGCAGGGGAGATGGAGGAGGAGAAAGTTAAGAGTGAAGTAATTGCACTTGCTTCAGAACCTTCACTTGAACTAGCACCGGGTGTCTTTGCTTTGGAACTAGTTCAAGGAAAGTTGGGGATTCCTTGAGCTAGAACCTCCTGCTCATAGGACTAGCACAGGGTGAACTAGCACAGGGTGCCTTTGCTTTGGAACTAGTTCAAGGAAAATTGGGGATTCCTTGAGCTAGAACCTCCTGCTCATAGGACTAGCACAGGGTGAACTAGCACAGGGTGCCTCTGCTTTGGAACTAGTTCAAGGAAAGTTGGGGATTCCTTGAGCTAGTTCCTCCTCCTGCTCAGCGAGGTCTCTGTGCTTGGAACTAATCAAATATCTCTTACATACCTTGATGTAGTACCCTCAACTTCTTCCTAGCTTGTGTTCTCCTAGTTCCTGCTGTCATCTGGCCAGTGTGACCCTACTAGCGAATGCTCTACTTAGGCAATAGCGAAGTGAAGAGATTGAGCCACGTTGGGCTAATAAATTTTTGGTAAAATAAGTTCATGGAAATAATAAAGCACTCCGGGCAGACAAAGCAGGCGCGGGGAGAGAGAGAGAGGGGAGCAAAAAGCCAAGTAAAGCTCATAAAAAATGCCAGAGCAGACCGCAGAATGCTCGTTTCGTTAGCAGGAGAGAAAGAGAGAGAGAGAGAGGGAGAGAGAGGGAGGTGGCAACTCTTTAAGCTGCTTTAAAAACTCGCACACAAAAGGCAGCGATGCTTGGCAATACTTTTGCTTTTTGATATATGTGGCAGCTCTGCAGGGGCGTGGCAGAGAGGGGGGCAGGGGCAGTCCGAGAGCGAGTTGAAGTTGCACTGCAAGGCGACTGGGGCCAAAAGAGCGACAGAGAGAGAGAGAGAGAGAGAGAGAGGCAGCAAGAAAGAGAGACGTTTTAATTGAGCAAACATGCAGCGGGGAAAGGGTACGTAGAGGGAGAGGGGGGGGAGGTGGAGGTCTTAGAGTGTTCCATTTTATTATAAAAATAAAATAGAATTGAATAAAATTCACTTGGCAATGGTGAAAAGTGAAAGCATTTCATAAAGGAAACCAGAGCAGAGCAGAGCAGAGAGCAGAGCATCAAAAGGAGAGAAAGAGTGAGACCCCTGGGAGGGTAGATCTAGCTAGGGTGCAGCTTGGGGCTGGCAGAGAAACTGGGACAGGGCAATGGCAATGGCAATAAAATAAAATAGAATTTTAAACCACAGGCAAACGTGCGTTATTCATTTTTGAATTTATAACACAATTGGGAGACTGTCGTACGTTGAGGGGGGTAGGGAGGTAGGGAGGAGGGGTGGCAACTCGTATGAAATGCCAAAGGAGCTGAAAGGACGACTACACACACATGTGTGTGTGTGTGTGTGTGTGTGTGTGTGTGTGTAAAAAAAGGAGTGAAATGCGCAGCAAAATAAATGCGTGTGTGTGCCTCCTGCGCCGTATGTCACACACACATAAAAATAGAAATAAATAAGAGTGCCACAAGGGGGAGGGGGGTGCAGAAAGGGGGCAGAGGTAGGAAGAAGGGGGGCAGCGTGTTGGGTTACTCTCTGGCTCCGGTAGCAGCAAGGTTGCCAGTCAAAGGAAATCGTGTTGTGGCAAATGTGACAAGCCAACGTTGTAGCGACCCCCCCCAACCGCCACAGCCTCTGCGCACTTCCCAACCCCTCCATACACCCCCTCCTCACCCCTAGAACCTACCCGCCCCTGCACGGGTTTGCAAATGACGCGAGTTCACAGCAAATTGACAAAAATGTCTAAAGAAAGCAAAGCCAGCGCAATGAGAGAGAGAGAGAGAGAGAGGGGGGGGGGGGAGTAACCCACCATGATAATAAACAACCTCATCATCATAATGATCATAACACACAGACACAGGTTGAGCTAGACCCCTGTGGAAACATCTCTGCAATGTGTCATGCACGATGTGTGTTTGTCTAAGGCAAAAACTGGAAAGATTTTGCGTCATTTGAATGTCAACTTTAAAGAGATTCGAAGGTGGAGTGGAAAACTGGAAAAGAAATTGAGAAAAGTGTAAAAAATACAAGAGAAGCGAACTAGTTCAATTTACATAGGCACCCTGTGAAAGAAAACGCATCTATTTCCCTTTTCTATCGAAGTTAATAAAGGTGAAAACTGAAAATGAACTGAGATAAATTATATTATATTATAGAATTGAGATAACTGTATGAAATGCAAGTGGAATAGTGCTGAAAGCGAACTAGATGGAACTAGTTCCAAAGCAAAGACAATTTGCACAGATACCTTGTATGAGAATGAGGCTTATATATCTTTCTTCTCATGTTTAAATCAAGTTAAAAACTGAAAAGGAACTGAGAAAGATGATATTTGCAGAAAGAATTGAGATAAATGTAGAAAATACAAGTGGAAGAGACCCAAGCTGAACTAGTTCCAAAGGCATCATGTGATGGAGAAGGTTTCCATAATTAATCCCTACGAAATTAGTTAAGATACTAAGATAAATGTATAGAATACAAGATAGAAGATTAGATAGCAGGGTTTCGAGCTAGTACAACTAGGGTTACTCGTAATTCAACTCACACACAACAGATAGAGGCGCTCCTATCATCGCAGGACAATTGGAATTCTATCCTGCATCATCCTCATCATAGATTCAAGTCTCTCTAAGTACTTGAGCTCAATCGACCTTATCGAGTTACTACTACAATACATAGTGCATTCATTTTCCCTCTACAATTGCATTAACAAAGTCAAATTTTCTTTTCAATTTGCCAGAAACAATCGAAGGGGGAGAAGGGAGCGGGGTAGGGGAAGGGTTGGGAAATTTGACACAATTTGCAGCTAAGTGGGCGATGCACAATAATAATAATAATGGAATGAAATGAAAAACAATCTCTGTGGGATTTCTATACTGAATTAAGTTTCCGATATTGCAGATGGTATCACAAACTAATTGAGATAAAGGAGTGGAAGAAGGAGAAGGAGAAGGAGAGGGAGAGAGAGAGAGGAGACTGAGAGGGGGCTGCACTTTAATTGCGTGTGCAATTTCGAGTTGAGTTTTGGGTTTGGGTGAGGCGAATAGTTTGCACAACTTGCTGGACAATTTCTTTGACTTTGAGCTGAGAGAGAGAGAGAGGGAGAGACAGAGAGGGACAGGGACAGGTATGTGAGATATAGAGGAATACACAGGGTCATCATAATTAAATAACTTAATTTCCTTTGCTTTGCTGCATGCAACTTGATTTCGCATTTATGGCTTTTCATTCTCTGATTTTGCCACGCCCCTCCCCTGCCTGCCACACGCCCCCCTCTATGCTTACAGTGTATGCTGTAAATATGCGTATTCTAATTAAATTATCTCTCACTCACTCACTCTCCTCTCTCTCTCTTTCTCTTTGTCTGTTTAGGAGCTGAAATTGAGCTGGCCAGAAGTGAAGAGAAATTCGATTTGTTTGGTAAGTTTTAAATAGAGCGACATATCTATAACTCTACCCACTCTTCTCGCTGCCTCCCCTCCCTCTCTCTCTCTGTCTCCCTCTCTCTCTCTCTCTCTTGTTTATTTAAACATTTAAGCAGAGAAACTTATTGGAAATTGACAGCGTCATCTGCCATCTCTGAGCTTCCAGCTCCATACTCAATGTTGTCACAATGTTGCCAGATCCACAACAGATCTAGTTCCAGCTGCAGATCCCCTCCCCCTCCCAGTCCCCCAGTCCTCTCTCTCTTTTTATATCACTTTTATTGTGTTTTATGTCAGCGGGCAAAGTCAACCAGAAATCGGCTTAAAACATTCAAGAGCAACGATCCGAAAGATGCGTATCTCTTGTGGCTTTTACCCAGACCCTGTACCCCTCCCCCTCTCTTTCTCTCCCTCTCCCTGTCTGTCTGTCTTCCCCAGTGAAGATTTTTATTTTCTATTTCATAAAGTGACTTTTATCGTTGTTGTTGTTGGGCAAAGTTTTTGGACAGCTTTAAGCGATTTTCCACGTAATGTTCTCCCCTCTCTCTCCCCCTCTCTCTCTTTCTCTCTGATATGCATCTCATCTGTGTGGCATTTTATTGTCCGCTGTCCGCGAAGCAGGGAGGAGGAACACACAAAAAGATACAGCCGCAGATAGAATAAGATACAAATGTATCTGTGATTGCGTGCAGGCCTCTCTCTCTCCCTCTCTCTCTCTCTTTCTCTCTGTCTCGGCATTTTGTTTATGATTTGTCAAGATTTTAATCCCCGAAAATGTGTTTTAAATTGCAGCGCCTACGATAAGAATTAGGGCGGGGAAGGGGGATGGGGATGGGATAGGAAAGAAAACCAAAGAGGGAGATAAAAACAAAGCTGGAAAAAATAAAACAAAAGAAATAAACTGAGAGAAAAAACCTGAAATAGCTGGCCAAGAGAGAGGGAGAAAGAGCTGCAGTGCCAGAGAGAGAGAGAGAGAAAGAGACAGACATATGCTGAGCATAATTTGAAGAAAAGACGAGCCTGCGTCCAAAACTGCGTGGGGAGTGCGAATAAATTCACCTTTTACCGCAAAATATTGCCAACATTTGCGAAAGACAAACAGCTAACACACACACGCACACACACACACACATAAAGAGCCTGCCCCGCCTCCCTCTCCCCACTCTACACACACATCTTCTTCATGCTTGTGCGTGGGCGGTTTTGGCCACATAAATCTCTTGCTTGTAGCCAGCTTCCTCTCCCCCTCTTGCCCCTGCCCCTGCCAGCTGACTTCTGATAGAGGCAAAACCGCCGCCCCCTCCTCCTCCCCCTTTTCTTCCTCCCCCCCTCGTGGTGTTGATTTTTGTCAAGCTAATATAAAGCGCAAACAAAATTTGTGTTGGCATTTGGTTAGATTTGCCATTGCTTTTCCTTCTCTTCTCTTTCCTCGCTTTTCTTTTCTACTTTTTTTCGTCTCCTTTGGCACCCAGTGTGTGTGTGTGTGTGTGTGTGTGCGACTTGAGCAGAAATCGCGATGCTGTGAAAGGATTTGCTTAGCTTTTCGGCTGCCTGTGGCAAACAGTGACTGCAAAAAGTATGTGCACGGCAATTTGCTTAGGCAAAAATATATCGTATATATACGAGTATATCGTATAGAGTGGTTAAAGCAGAGAGCTATATTGGAGTTTATTCATTCACTCACTCAGTTACTTGCTCAGCCATGCACTCATACTCGTTCCTCTCATTCACTCAGTCTTTTACTAAATCATTTAGTTTACTCACTTACCAACTCATTCCCTTACTCACTCACTCACTCACTCACTTAGCCATTCATTCAGCCATTTATTCACCCATTCACTCACTCACTCACTCACTTACTTACTCGTTTGAATACGTATTCGCTTACTCATTCACTTGCTTTTTTTACTCCTTCACTTACTCACTCACTTATTTATTTATTTACTCATTTATTCACTTACTCTGAAATTCACTCACTCGCTTACTCAATACTCAGACACTCACTCACTCACTTAGTCACTTATACACTTACTTACCCACCTTACTCAGACAATCACTCATCCACCTACTCTCTCACACTCTCTCTAACTCAGTCACCTACTCACCTACTCACTTACTAATTTACTCATTCACTCACTAACTCAATTACTTACTCATTAATTCACTCACTCATTCACTTACCTTTGCTCACAGTGGGTTAAACACTCACTCATTCACTCACTTGCTTCTCCTCTGATATATACACTCATTCCTTCACTCACTTTACTCTTTACTCACTTACTTGCTTACAAATGCATTCACTAGCTTATGTACTTATTCGTTCATTCACTCGCTTACTCACTCACTCTCTCTCTGACACTCACTTATTCACTCATACTCATTCCATATCCACACACGCTTATTTCGCGAATTTCCTTTGCACTTTGATTGCTCTTGTTGTTGTTGTTGTTGCACTTGTGCCTCTGCCACGCCCACTCCTGCCCCCCACATACTCCCCCTCCCCTTGGCCGCATTGTGGCAAAACTTCCACTTGAGCGAGTCACTTGTCGAGCAAAGAGAGAGAGAGAGAGAGAGAGGGAGAGGGAGAGCACGCACCGCAAGCACCTCAAGCACCGCAGCCAGCTACAGCTGCAGCTGCAGCTACAGCCATGGCCAACGCAATAGAGCCCCATCAGCTGTATGTTAATTAAAGTCATTACGTGAAGAGGCTGCAGCAGGAGCTGAAGCAGGAGCAGCAGGAGGAGCAGGAGAGGCAGCAACGGGAGCAGGATGTGGCAACATGTCTGCGAGCAAACTTGCGTGCCACAAAACGAAATGTTGCCGATCCTCGTTGCGTTTCGGTTTCGGCTTCGGCTTCGGCTTTGCGTTTCCGTTTTGCCAAACGGATGCCTGAAACGGGGAGGAGGAGGAAGAGGGAGGAGGGGCAATAGAATGGATTGCCAAATTGGCCAATTTTCATATGCACGATGCAAAAAGAGCTCAAGGCAGCGAGTGTGCGAGTGAATGCGATTGTGAATGTGAATGTGAATGTGAATGAATGTGCAAATGAATAGCTTCACTTGACATTGACATCAATGAAAACGAAAGGCAGGCAAGGATGGGGCAGGCACGGGTAGGGCAGCAGTGGGTTAAGCCTGGGCGAGGGGCTGCTGCTGCTGCGTGCCACGTGCCGGAAAAGCATTGTCCGAAATAATGAAACATGCCACATGCCACATGCCGCATGCCACATACACTGCCTCGTTGCGCTCGAGCGAGAGAGAGAGAGACAGAGAGAGAGGAGAGAGAGAGAGTGAGAGAAGCTGCTTCTAATGATGTGCAACATGCACAAAATGTGTTAATGAGTCGCACAGGGGCGTAGGCAGAAGGGGGAGTTGGGGGGGGGGTGTTAGTTAGTTAGTGTTGTAAAGTTAGTGGCAGCTACAGATGCGATTTGCGGCCTAATGAGCTGCGCCTTGCAGTCAACCTGTTGCACACACACACACACGCAGCTGCTGTTCGAACGGTCACACTGTTTAGGGCAGCCCTGCAGCTGCAATTGTTATCGATAACTTAGCTAATACTTCAGCTAACAGTGTTGTATAATGTATTTAAGCTAGTTGCAGTTAAATTTAGCTTTAAAAAAGCTAAAAAAAATTATAGGAAAGTCAAAGAAGCTTTAATACAGCCAAAAAACAGCTAAAAATGTTTAGAAGTGCTGTAAAAGGCTAAAAAAATATGTAAACTGCGAGTAGAAAACAGAGCAACTAAAAATGGCTAAAATCTAGCTAAAAGAGCATCAATTTAGCTTTATGTCTTAGCTACTTATGATCTTAAAATATTATTTCCATGTCTGTGCATATGTATCTATAGCAAATCTCACTAAAATCTGCTTTCAAAACAGCTAAATTGTCGTCTGTGTATTTTGAAATGAATCGAATTTGCCACAGATATACGATATATTGCTATGTATTTTAATTTTCTTCTTTTATTAATATATTTTTTTTTTTTTTTTTAAATATAATTGAATTATTCATTTCGTTCGCTAAAGTTTTGGCTATTTCTGGCCTGTGTTATTTCATTTATTTGCTAGCTAGCTCTATCTCTCTATCTCGCTCGCTCCTTCTGCTCTCAAACTCATTCAGCCAAATCAAAATGTTGCCTGCAAATAAACGCCAATTGTTGCTCTTGTTGTTGTAGCCGATGTTGTTGTTGCTGCTGTTGTTGTTGTTGCTGTGGCAGGCGTCTATAGAAGACCACAAACAACTCGTTAAAATTTGCATGTGCAATGCAATCGCCTAAAACAGAGAAGCGAAAAAAAAACAAGTGGCAACCCTGGTCAGAAAAAAGAATCGAAAAAAAATACATCATCAGTTGGAGTCGGAAAATATGGCTAGAAAAAAGGCTAAAAACATAAAAAAAAAAAGCAAACATGGCTAACAAGAGCAGCAAATTCGACAGAGCGCACGCAGTTAGCAAACGAATGAAGAGTGCAATGCAGAGGGGGGAGCAGAACGGTGAGGGGGAAGGGATAAAAACAACACTAAATATTTTGGCCAGTCTCTCTCTCGCTCTCTCTTTCCCTCCCTATCAATTTGATATATCAATCAGCGTGGGAGAAAAATGATTGCTAGTTTTTCCCTGCTGTCTCTCTCTCTCTCTCGTTGTTTGTTGTTCGTTATTGCTGCGCATTCAAATCGAAATGGAAAGGCAGAGAGAAGGAGGAAAATAAAAGTTGAAAATACTTAAAAAAAAGGCTAAAAATCTCAGTGCAAAGTTAACGCTGCAACCAGCACTTTACAACACTTGGCCTTGAGCAGCGCTGCCTCAGTCGCTGTCGCTGTCGCCGTCTCCAGCAACGCGTCTCTCTCTCTCTCCGGCTGCGCCTGCCTTGCGAGGATTAGCCGCCTTCGCTTTGCTCTGATTGATTTATGGTCACGCTCATAAAAGTGGGTGGTGGCCAGCCGGCAAGGGGATTACCAGCAGTGGGTTCAGTTCAGTTGCTGGGGAAGGAAGTGATGCACGGAAGACGAAGACAGCGCGCGCGAATCTCTCAGAGTTTTGGGTCTTCGCTATCAGTCACACACGCACAAAGCGAGCGAGTTGAAAAAAACAAAAGTGTATTTTTGTTTCGACTGCAAGTTACCCTGTAGATTTAGGAGGTACCTATTATAATGTATGTATAAAAAGTAGATGGAAAGGGCAGGCTCTTCTAAGTATATTTACAATATAGAAATCAATATATTCCTAGATCTACATTCATATAAACGAGAAAGTTGAAAATATCATTATATACACAGTATAAGCAAGAGAAATATGTCTAAAAATCAAGCAGAGTAGTTAAAATATTAAGTATACAGTCTAAAGAAAATCAAAACAAAAAATTCTTTCAGATAATAATAAAAAAATCGAATTAAAGAAAAAGTATACAGGGAATACTTATGATATTTTAACAAATTGCGAATTATATCATTAAATAATTACAAGCTGAAGGCTTTACTAGGAACTAGTTTAAATATAATTTTACATTAATAATTATAATTTCCTAAATAAGTACATATTTCTTGAGAAAGATATAAGCTGCTTATATAACCCAGTTGAATATACATGTGTATATGGTAAGCCTAATACAAAGCTTGCTATATAAGCTCTCTATTATATACATACATATATCGTATAGTGTTAGCGTGCAACTACCCGCTCTAGGGCTACACACTTACAGGGTATGCAGCTATGTTTGCCTTCGCCCGCTCGGTGGCTGTTAATAGCTTTAATGCTGCTTTATGGCATTCGTCGAGTGGCCAGCTACGCCACCAAGAGAGAGAGTGAGGGAGTCAGGGAGAGAGCGAAGTGCTGAGAACTGGCAATCGGGAGTTGAGGGCATTGGTGAACTGGGAACTGGATGGAAACTGGGACTTGGCATGCCAACGCCAAATGTTTTACATGCGTGTTGTTGCTCCTCTTGCTGCTGCTCCAGCTGCTTCTCTGGCTGCTCCGGCTGGTGGTGGAGGCAACAATGTTTTGTTTGGCGGTCGCATAAATAAATTGGGATTGGGATCGGAGTTGGCGTTGCCCGCTGCTGTTGCTGTTGCCGCTGCTGCAGTGCCGGGCAAAGCTCATAATTCCAGCTTTTATTTGTGGGATTTTGGCATGGCATGTCAGTCATGTGTCTGCGACGCGGCGGCAACGCTTACCCCGGGCTGCTCCACTCCCCCTCTTCCTCCGTGTATGCGTCCGTCCATCCGCCCGCATGGGCATTCGTAACGCTTTCAATTCCAACGCTGATTAATGGCTTTGTTTTCTCTTCCTCTCCCTTTCTCCCCCCTCATATGCGCTCTCTCACTCACACACTGTCTCACGCTTTGCTCTCCTTCTCTTTTGCAGATGATGCGTCTTGGCCGTGCCTGAGAGTACTCAACGTCGGCGCAGTTACAGTCACAGTCACAGCAAACGTTACGCCTAAATCTTCGTCCAGCTAGAACAAGAAGAAGAGGAAAAGGAGAAGGAGCATCAGTAACAATATGTATCCGGCCAGCGCCAGCGCTGGTAGCAATGCCGCTGCCGCAGCTGCTGCTGCCGCATCCAAGTATCAGAATCGCTGTGCATCGCCACAATTCGCGAGCTTTGCGCCCCCGCCGCCAGCGGATTATCCGCCACAACAGCAACAGCAGCAGCAGCAACAGCTGTCCGGGCAGACCACCTCGGTGGCCGTGCACAGTGCACCCGGACACGGCTCGATGCGTCATCTGCAGCGCAACCAACTGACCATGAGTGGACATGGTCATGGACACGGACACGCTGGTCACACTGGTCACGCAGCTCACGTTGGCGGCCACATGCAGCACGCGCATGGACACGGCCACACGCTGGGCATGGGCAGTGGTCATCATGGTGCCTCAACCATGGGTCATCATCATGGACATCACGGTGATCTTATCTTTCCCGATGACATGGACAGCATTGAGTTCTGTATGCCGGCGCCGCCGTCCACGCAGCAAAATGGCGAACTGCTCCTGCTGCAGGGCAATCATGGCGAGGCATTTACGGAGCGACGACGTCGCGGTCACAGTCGGCGCAGTAATCACAAAATGGATGTGGAGCAGCAGGTAAAAAATAATGCTAAATTTTAATTCAATTTATTTCACATTTTTCGTAATTGATTGGCAGAAAGCGTGTAGTTTACAATTGATTGGCAACAGCGTGTAGTTTAAACTGGTTGGCAACACAGCCTATCGATGCTTTTGACTGATGCGCTTGCCATGCGATAGTGTTTTGTGCATTAAGTTGGCAACATTTACAATTTGCATTTGTATTCTATCTTGCATTAGCAGTTGGCAACATTTGTATTCAAGCGTCATGTAGTTTTGTGCATTTAGTTGGCAATATCATAGATCAACAGTTGGCAACATTTACAATTTACATTTGTATTCTATATTGCATTAGCAGTTGGCAACATTTGTATACAAGCGCCATGTAGTTTTGTGCATTAAGTTGGCAATATTATAAATCAATAACAGTTGGCAACATTTAATATTTTAATTTGTACTCTATATTGCATTAGCAATTGGCAACATTTGTATACAAGCGTCCTGTTTTTATGTGGATTAAGTTGGCAATATTATAGATCAACAGTTGGCAACATTTACAATTTGCATTTGTATTCTGTATACTCCATTAGCAGTTGGCAACATTTGTATACAAGCGCCATCTATGTACATACATATATTTGGCAGCTAAGCTCATTTAGCGATGTTTCGATAAAATTGTCACGATCAATCGATATTTCGATTGCTTTCCAGCGCGCTGCACAGATGTTTTTGTAACTGTCAAATTTGTTTCCATTTTCTTTTTACTTTTATTGCACAGCAATTTTATATATATTGCAAAAACGTACTAGAAATTATGTCGCATCTTGGGGCAAGTGTCTAAATCATTTTAAATCGGATCAAGTCAATGGAATCGCATCAACTAAAATCGCCGCTTGTGGCTTCTCTGTCTCTTTGCAGGTGAAGTGGTCACGCAAGAATATTGCGGCCACCATGGAACGCTTCGAGCCGACAACTAATACACAATCCTCGTCGTCGACTTCCTCGCTGGACTATGGCTTTGCTGCGGGCGTTATGACACCGAGCAGCAGCAGTGCCACGCCCTCGCATGGAGCGACTGCGTCAACAGCCTCATTGCATGTGGCCTACAATGGAGGAGGAGGAGGAGGAGCTGGCGCAGGAGCTGGAGCAGGAGCAGCTGGCGGAGCTGTAGGTGGAGCAGGCGCAATGGGCGGTGGTGCTGTTGGCGGTGCCGCAGCCGCTGCACCCTTCAACCATGTCTATTCCTATGCCTACTACGAACCGGGCGCAGCTAAATGCCATACAAATGTGCCCGCCCAGGGTGGTCCAGCGCCGAGCAGCCTGTCGCATCATGGCCACTCAAAGAGTCCGCCACGCAACTCCATCCGTGCACTGCTCGCCAAGAGTTTCCGCTCCAAGTCGTCGTCGCACAGCGGCCAATCGACCTCATCGTCGCCCAGTGCCGAGGAGCGTGACAGGCACACCTATACGACCAGATATGGCACCACAGAGAATCTGTACGAGGAGGTGAGCGATCAGAAGATACGCAAAGTGCTCTCCGATAATCGTATAGCCACCTCCGGTGCGGGCAATGTCAAGGAGGAACTGCGTCGTGTCCAGCATAATCATTTCCGTGTACTCGATGAGCTCAATTTGTCGCTGGAGGCGCTCATAATGCCGCCAACGCCGCCGGACATCAGTCCCAGTCATGGTGGACCACCGAGTGCCATGTCCAATGTGGATGTCAGCCATGAGGTGCAGATTTCGGCCAGTGGCAGCGGTGGCAGTGGCGGTAGTGCTGGCAGCGGCAGTGGCAGCACCGTGGGCGCCACCTGCTCATCCTCATCGTCGTCATCGGTGCAGGCAAAGGGAATGTCCGCCAGTGGCCAGAGGCCACGACGTGGTGGCCTGTTGGGCGGTGCAGCGGCCAGTGCTGCCTCCAATTCGAGCTCTGCCTCGCATGCCAGCCTAGAGAATCTGTCGAGCACACTCAATAGCATGGAGCTGAAGGATCATGCGCACAGTAGCTGCATCAATCCCGAATTCGATGAGGGTGATCTGGACAGCGGATTCAGTGGCAGCGGCAGCAGCAGCGGTGCCAGCTACAATGAGAGTCTGCGCTACTATAAGACGGCCACGCCCACCAGCCATAGCCATAGCCATAGTCATAGCCATCATAATCCTGGCCTGCTCGCGCATGCTCAGGGTAATTGCAATGCAGGAGGCATTGCCGCCGCCGCCGGCAGCAACAACAACAATCACATCCATACGCTGCCCCACAATCTGCGCAGCTGCCGATCCTCGACAGCATCGGGCACATCCACGTCGAAGAGCAGCATGGCCAGCTGTGGCGAGGATCAAGGCATTGCCGGCATGGGCATGGGCATCCCTATGGGCATGGGTATGAGCATGGGCATGGGCATGGGAGGCATGCCTATGGGCATGGGTGGCATGACAATGGGGCTGCCAGATGCACCCATTGCGGGCAGTAGCTCCATGTCGCCCTTCAATTATCCACGTCGCTGCTCGGCGGATCAGCAACGTGCCTCGGGACGTTCCATTGTCTCGGCCAGCGGATCGGCCAGTGCAGCGGCTACTGGAGCAGCAATCGGAGCATCATCATGTGTCGCATCCAGCATGGCAACCGGAGCGAAACCCAAAAAGAATTTCTGGACCATGAAACCGTGATGCTACAAAAAGGCGCTGCGTCATCTATGCAAGAAATGGAGCATTGTTATGGTGAGTAATCAGGCAAGGATGATCTCTGCCAGTGGACTAGGATTAAGTGAGACTCTGAAGATGTCCCTAGCCCTGGGATGTGGATACTCTCAGGTCGTATCATTTATATAAACTTTTTGAGGAATCTAGAAGAAATACTCTATGTATAGTATATAGATCCCGTTGAGCTTGGAATACTTTTGTTATCTTAGGGTTTTCCTTGAGAAATAATACTCTATAGCACATGTATAGTATACAGATCCCGTTCAGCTTGGAATACCTTTGTAATCTAGGGAGTTTTCCTTGAGAATGTTTTGTGAAGAGAGTAGAAATTACTATATATGTATATCATATTTTCTAATACCAACTGCAGTTGGGTTCAATATGGTTTAAAACTAATAAGGTTGTAAAGTACCAGTCTATAGTACTTATAGGAAAATTGTCTGCAAATCTAAACTTTGCTGTATAAACTTTGATTTTTTAAAAGAAACGTATGGATGGAATCGTAGAGATACTTGAAATGATATTGTAATTCAGAGATGAAAATCGAAATATTTATTTTCTTGTCAGTTAGTTGGGTTTATGAAGTCATGCTTATAGTATAGAAAGTAAATACTATGTATGTATTATTGTATTATTTAATTAATGTGTTGCTTATAGAAAAAAAAGTTAAAGAGAATATCCCATGCATATTATAATATAATCTCTTGCACTGTTTAAATTTTTTTTTATAAAAACCAAATGAAATAAGATTTATTATTTGGAAAATGTTCATCAAAATCAAGGTAGTTTTTTTTATAACAAACAACAGTTTTTTCCTCTCTATAGACTTGCTGCAGTCTCTTAAGTCGTTTAAAGTAAATTCTGTGAGTTTCCAAAGTGACTTTAAGTTTATATTCCTAAAGTATTCTAAAACCTATCCAAGTTAGCTGAGATTCCTCGAGTTAAAACATATTTAATATGCAGACATGCTGTATGCAAACATTTTATCAATGTTATCGCTTATTGTCATCGTTATTGTTATCGTTATCGCTATCGTTAAGATTATGTTTGAGAGCAGAATACCCACACTTCTCTCTCTCTCTCTCCCCCTCTAACTGCTGCAGCATCAATTTCAACTTTTCAACTTTCATCATAATAAATTTGCGGCCTGGCCCAGAGACCCAGACCCAGAGCCAGTAGCTGGCCCAGGGCTCCATTTCAAATCAACGAGGCACTTCCGCTGCTTACCGGGATAGAGGGAGGGGGAGGAGTACTGAAGGCACTCGCATATTCCCAAGATAATAAATTTATTAACAGGCAGCTCGAGCAACAAAAACATCATCATTATCTGCAGCGGGCAGAGAGGCGCAGCTATCCTCTCTCTCTCGCTCTCTGCTGCAACCCCGAAATGAATCAATTAAAACTGATTGAACTTCATAGATTTGCTACTCTCCTCCCCCTCCTCCTTCTCCTCTCCCTCTCTTTATTTTTTACTTCGCTTACGTTTTGTTCTCCGTTTGCAATTGAAACTGGGGTAATACCGGATTCGGTCTCTCTCAGAGATTCGGACAGAGACGCGACGGCGGCGGCGGCCTCATCTGCTGTGGGAACGCAGCAGACACATATGCCCCCATTTCTTGGTCTGCCACAGGGATTACGACTATGTGTGTGTGTGTGTGTGCCTGTGTGTGTGTGTGCGGCCATTAAGGCGCCTGTTGAAATCGAGATCCGCATTAAAAGTCTTATGGCCTAAGATGCAATCCGGCAGCATCAGCTCAATCGATTCTCGCCCTCGTCACACACACTGTGCCCAGGGGCGCGCAACCAACCCCCCCTCCTCCCCTGCCTACTGTGAATAATGCTGTTATTCATTGCATTTCGTTATAAATCTGTCAATTTGCACAATTGTGCGTGCGTTTTATGCATTCGACAGGGTTGTCACCCTCAACCCAAGCGTAGAGTAGCAGCAGCAGCAGCAGTGGCGTAGTGCGAGAGGGGGTGCAGTAGTAGTAGCTCGAGGGGGGGGAGGAAAAGGGAAAGGCGACACTTGCAAGCGGCGTTTTGCATTCACATTCACACACGCACTCACATCCGCATTGGCACGTTTTTGGAAGCTGCTGTGAGTGAATGAGTGCGGAGTGAGTGCAGTGTGAGTGTATGTTGATTTATAGTGAAGGCGCAACTAATTTGCCTCGAGTGTTAAGTAGCCGACATTGCGCAGAGTTGTGAGTGTGTGAGTGTCTCAGTGAGTGTGTGAATATGTGAGTGTATGAGTGCCTGACTGAGTGTGTGCGCTTGCTAATGAAATGGAAAAACTGGCGCAGTTAGAAAACAGTTTGAATAAATTGAATTCATTCGCGTCGTTACATTCAATTGTTGCACTCACACACACTCACACTCGCATGCACAGTTAGTCCAGGGAGTTGTACACACACTCACACGCGCCTTGCAATTGATTCATTTATTTATTCATGTTTTCATTCATTCAACTTTGGCCGCACACACACACACTTAATTGAATATTCGATAACAATTGCGCGAGTGCAGTTTGCACTCGCTTTTTTGTGTGGGTGATTCACTCGCATTCACATTCACTTGCACGAGCTGTGAGCTTTTATTTCGCATTGTTCTAAGTCAACTGCACTCGCTGCGAATGTATTCATTGTATTCACTTGCACATGTGTTCGAGTGCACTCTTCCTGCCTCTCCCTCTCCCTCTCTGCCGATCTGAAAACGATTTGTGCACACTCGATTTGACAGCAGTTGCCTCCCTGCCTTCTCCGACCCCTCTTTGGCCACACCCCTGCCTACTGCCTTAACCCTCCCCCGTTGAACCTACAAAGTTGCGTCTTCTTTCAATCAGCAACAACAACAACGAATTGCAACAATTTAAGCAGTGGCGTAGGTAGAGAGGGCGCTGGGATAGGGATAGAGAATTCTTGGGGAGTGGGCAGTGGCGTAGGTTATTTCGAGGGGGGGTCAGCTAACTAAAATGCAATCAATAAAGTCACATGAAATGCTAAAAATATGACAAAAAGTACACAAAAAATGTCAGTGGCGTAGCCCAAGGGGGGTTCTAACAATATATACACTATATATATATACAACATATATAGTCCAGGCAAGTCGGACATAAGGCTATACTTAGTCGCAAATAAAAAATAAATGAGCAAAAAAAAAAAAAAAAAAAAAAAAAAATTGTCAGCTGTTTGTTGTTTGCTCTTGCTCTGCTTTCTCCTTCTCTTCCTTCTCTACTTTCTACTCCTTCTTCTTCTTTGCTTCCTCCCCCCTTTCCTCTCGTGCTCCTTCCATGGCCACAAAACACACATTTACGTTATTTGCAAACGGTTTTTCTCCGTTTCGCTTTTCGCCGTGTTTTGTTTGCCAAATTCAACGCATAGGCGGCCCGCAAGGGGGGTCGACGACGAGATTTGGCCATGCTGATTAAAATTGAATGATGGCCAGAACGGGCAGCAACAGCAACGGCGACGGCGACAGCGACAGCGAGTGACATAGAAATTGCTTCAAGCCGAAGTCAGTCGAGGGTAAATTGCCAGTGGCGGCGTAGTAAGAGGGGGCAGTGGGGGGCAACTAGCGATTGCTATTGCGTTTGGCTTCTTCTCCATGGACTGCCCCCTTGTCCTGCAATTACACACACACACACACACACACACACACACGGGCGTACGAGCCAAGGGCGCCTTCTCCATGCTGGCAGTATAAAGAAACCTTAACCCACTGATGGCGCCCGGAACGAAACCGGAGACATAACATAATAAATTCGCGACTCGAGTCGAGGCGAGTCGAGTCTACGCGTTACGCTTTCGTCACCGTGGTGCAAAATCTGTTGAAAATGTTCACATTGATTTCGTTACATGTTTTTCCCAAGGGAAAAGGCTGGGGAGGATGAGGAGGAGGAACAGAAGTTAATGCAGGGCGTAAACCAGGGTATTAAAGTGGGCAATGATAAGCTCAATAAAACTGTAGACAAAGGGGGAAAAAAATATAATACAAGTCAAAATATAAATAAAAATAAAACAATAAAAGCAAAAAAAAAAAATTAAAGAGTTCCTACAACTTTTCTTAGCAAATTATATAATATTATATAAAGAAGTATTTCTCATATGGTATAGTATGGACAGCATACACTAAATATATTGGAATACAGTCTAAATAATGCTGCTTAGCATAATTCTTGGTATAATTATGAAATCAAAAAGATAGAAAGAGCACAGTAAGGTGTCACCATTTCTTAGATTACTTTAATGTTTATAAAGCAATTGTTTTGAAATTTTCAGCAGTTATTTTAAAGATGTTTAATCATGTACACAATAAATATAAATGCTGTGACTTATATAGTCACTGAGATCCATGCATATTATGTAACTCTCTTTGAATAATCTTGAGATTTGTAAGCAACTTGTAGAGTATATAAAATATAAATAGTTAGGAGACTTTCTTTATTATTTAGTTTAGGCTAAATCATAGCAAATATGTTTGTTCTTGCACCACTGTGCGCTGGCAGTACGCCAACAGGCTAGACTAGCCAGGCAGCATGGGTGGAGGGGGGGTTAAGGCGGACAATGGCAAGCGTAGCGCAATAACACGAGGGTGGCTCAACGGTGGCTCAGGCAAAGCAGCTTGGTGGTTGCTGCTGCTGTTGCTGTTGCTGCTGCTGTTGCTGCTGTTGCTGTTGCTGGCGTGACATTGTCAGGCTTGGACTGAAACTGCGCCTCTGCTTGGGGGTTGTGTCTGCAAATCACCCACCATTTGGCTGCCTCTGTTCCTGCTGCCTCTGCCTCTGCCTCTTCCCCCTCCTCCTCCTCCTTCTCTGTTGTTGTTGTGGTTTTTTGAAGCAGCAAGAAAAAGTGTAGTAAATAATTCTTTAAAGATTTAGAGACACTTGGCGAACAGATGCGTCGTTGCTGGCAATTGCAAATTTTTATGAGAGATACACAGCGAACAAAGAGAGAAGAGAGAGAGACAGAGAGAGAGAGAGAGAGAGGGAGGGAGCGGGCTCCAGCGGGGGTTGCTTTTTAGCTATTTTTGTCAGCAGGAGCAGCAGCAACGCCATAAGCAGGCCACATATCAAGATTAATTTTTCCCGAGATAATAAATTCAATGCCGATTAAATGGCAGACCATTAAATTATCGACTCCATGGCGTACATTTTGGGGTTAGGGTAGCATGACATCAGGGTGAGGGGGAGAGAGAGAGAGGAAGACATTTCCCTCGCTTGGATCGCAATTATATTGCGGCTTAAGCCAGAGAGAGAGAAAGAGAACTACGATTTATTTAGCGGAAACTGCGATTGTGAACTGAAACCGGCTTTGAACCGGTTCACTGCGCCAACAAAGCGCACTTGAGATGAATGTTCTTATGAATGTTCCTAGCTTATTTCCTTCAACTTTGAACCGGTTCGCCTCGTCCTTTTTTAGCTTGAACTTCGATTTATGCACATTTTTATAGCAAATATCTCTGTCTGTTTCATTTGAACTGATTCCACTTGCATTGCATGTTGGTTCCGACTTGAACCGGTTCATTTATCATGTGCATGCTTCATTTTGAAGCACCTGAACTGGTTCCTTTTGCTTTGCATGACTGAAATGCAGCGTTTTGTGCCTTGGAACTGGTTCCTTGCGTTCCTTGCGTTCGTTGCGTTCCTTCGTTCTTTGAACCGGTTCGAAGAAAGCGTAGATAGGGTAGGTTGCAGGGAAATGGTGATAGGGCTAGGTATCAGGGAGGGGGAAGGGGGGTTAGGCACAAAAAGCCAGAAGAAAGTAGAAAGAATCAAAACAAGAAACCAACGCAGACACATCAATTACGACTGAGACCAGGAGGCATCCGCCTGCGGCAGGATGAGATTTGGTCTATGACTATACCGGTTTTTAGGCAGTCTCTCTGCCGCTGTCTCTTTCTCTCTTCCTGTCCCAATGTGATGTCGCCCGCTGGCGATGGCAACAAAATGGCCAAAAGGAAGCGAACGGTTAAATGCAGCTACGAGCTGGAAATAGCGACAAATCCACCACCCTGAGGAGAGAGCTCTACTTGTGTGCGGGTGTTGGTTCCCCCTCCCCCCCCCCTCTGCATGCTGTCGCTATCTGGCACATCAATCAGTGGCGCAGAGGGGGGAGAGGGGATTGAGGGGGAGGAAGCAAGCGGCAAACGCATCTCAAAGTCAATTTTTGGCAAACAAACAAAACGATTGACGACGCGATATCGAGGCCGTTGGGGTAGGGTAGGGTAGAGCCTGCAGCGAGGGGGGCATAGATGGAGGGGTCTAGGCCAGGCATGTGGGGAGGGGGAGGGAGGGGGTGGGCTAGGACAGCAACTACCGCAGCCAACTTTGCTTAATCAACGCTTGATGGAGCAAAAAAGGCAACCGCACACAGCACACAAACATCACACACACTTCACACACTGACACACACACACACCCAACACACTGACACAATCACACACCACAAGCACACACACACACACAGCAACTGTCAAACGGCGGACTGATTGGAAAGCCGCGTGCAAAACGCGCGCGCTTTTAATGAGATGAGATTTGTAGGAATTGGCAGGCAGAGAGAGAGGGAGAGAGGGAGGGAGAGAGAGGGAGGGAGGTAGAGAGGTAGCAAGGTAGCCAGAGAGAGGCAGGGAAAGCCTGGAAGACCAGGGAAGTGGACAGTGAGAGCTGCGAGACAAGGCTGACCGCACAATCAGTTTCCGTTTCCGCTCAACTCTCTCTCTCTCTCTCTTTCTGCCGCCATTTTGTTGTTGTCGTGCTAATAAAACAACAACAAACAAGACACACACACACACACACACACGCAGACATATTGTTTTTTTAGGCAGTTGCTGCTGGAAGGTTGCAGTGGGGCTGGAAGGGGGATCCTTCCTTCCTAGGGGGTACGCTTCATTAACTGTACAAGCAAAGCAGCTGCAGCACTCGAGGCGTGCTCGACTTACAAGATACCCCGTAAGTTTGCTCCATGCAGGCTCAGACTGCGTCACACTCAGCACGACTAGCGGATACCCTGTAGATCGGCAAGGCATACTGAACTTGTCTAAAAACTTTGCCAGCGATTTACACGACTAGCTAATACCCTACCAGGAAGTATACAGCACTTGCTCGACTGAGAGTTGCCCTGTAGTAATGATAAGCTTTAGTTGCGCCTGTTACTGCTTCTCCCTCTCAGGGTCTCCCTCTCTTTTTGTCTCCACCCTCCCCTCGAGCAGCGTTGCCATCTTGTTTGCTGTTGCTGCTGCTGCCGTTGCTGTTGTTGTTGTTGTTTTTTTTCTGGGCGCTTCACACCTTTTGTTTGGCCACCCAATTCCTCTGCCCTCCTCCTCCTCCCTGCTCCCTCTTCTGCCTCCCGCTTCACTTGCCTCATTTCGTTGCATTTGTTTCGTTCCGTTTTGGCTGTGGAAGCATAAACAAGCGAGTCTCGCGGCAGACACAACAACAACAACAACAAAGCTTCTGCCTGTGTGTGTGTGTGTGTGTGCGACTGTGTGTGTGTTTGCCTGGGCTTGGCACAGCGCATTCCAAGCAAACACGTTGCAGCAGGACAACACAATCGTAGCCAGCGCACTGGACGTGAATTGCTTTGCCAACTGGGCGGGGCAGGGCAGACCCGATGGGTTCGCAGCATGTTCGCGGTCCCCACCCATGGCGCCAATTTATGAGCTGTCAGAATTTTCACAAGTCCCTGGATAGGGGGGAGGGGGAGCGGGAGAGGGATGGGGGCGTTGCGAAGTGGCTTTAAGTGCAGCGCCCTGAGAGTCGCGCGCCATTAAAAACTGCAGCGCACAAATGTAGGCAACACTTTTTTGCAAAGGCAAACAGAGGGTGGGCTGGGGGAGGGGAAGTTGGGTAGGTATAGGGCAAGGGTAAGGGAGGAGTGTGCGAGGGGAGGAGGGGTGAAAAGGGCAGGCAAGCAGCGCCAATTGATAAGGCAGGCAAGACGAAGATGCAGAGAACGTAAGAGGCGAGGTGAAAGGGAGAGAGATAGAGACAGAGAGAGAGGGAGGGAGAGGGATGGGGAAGAGAGGGAGAAGTGAGGAAGAAGAAGGGAAGAGAGCGAATTGCAGTACCTCTTCCTGTGTCTCTCTCTCTCGTCTCTCTCTGCCTTGCGCCTCAACCCGAAATTGATATAGGAGATTCAAAAGGAACATCTCCCAGTGCAGCCTGCTCAATAATAATCCTTAATTACATCTCAAATATTTTAGCCCAAAATTAATTGCAATAATTAAATATGCTTAGCTACTAAATCAAATACTAAAATATCTACACAAATCACGCATACGCCGTGTGGAGTCGAATTTCCACATGATTATTGCAATTTCTGCACAATTATGACTGTCTAAGTCTGTCCCTCTCTCTCTCTCTCTCTCTCTTGGTCTCTGGCTTCTTCTATGTCTGTCCTCTCTACCCCTTTCTCTCCCCCCGCCCATGTCAAATTGTGCTTGTTATGCGCTCTCTTAAAGGCCACAAAATCGTAGGCCAAAAATGCTGCCACAATTTGCACAAAATTTCTCACAAATTTCCACAGTGCATTTTCTAGTTAAGGGGGTTGTTGGCTTCCATTACATCCCCCTCCCTTCCCCCCTCCCTCTCTTGTAATTCAACGTAGGAAGGAGATGGTTAAAAGTTCAATGACGCATTTTGACGGCTTTTTTGACTTTTGGCTTTGCTGCTGCTGCTGCTGCTGCTGCTCTTGTCACTTTTATATTTATATTGACGCTTTTCATATGCCATTGTGTGTGTGTGTGTGTCCCTCTCCCTCTCTTTTTCTCTCTCTCTCTCTTTCACTCGCTCTCTTTCTGCCCTGTCTGACCAACGCCAGATGAGCCTCACAATGAGCGATGCGAGCAACAACTGACAGCACTCGCCAGCAGCGCCCTCTGCTCTCCTCTCCCCCTCTCTTTCTCCCTCTCCACCCTCACAGGCTCATTCGCTCATTCATTCATTCAGTCAATCATGCAGGCATTCAATTTATCGTTGACTTAACTTTTTGATGGTTACAAAATGAAATTTATGGAACACACAGTCGAAAAAAGGAGGCGAAAAACAGTTGCGACGCAGCAAATACCCTGTAAAAAGAGGAGTGAGAGGGAGTAGAGTTGTTTAATCGATTCTTTTAAGGGTAAGCCTTTGTTTTACTTCGCAATAATCGTTGTTATCGATAGTAGCGTTGGCTATCGATGGCTTACCCGCTGAGAGTTTTTCGTGCTTAGTTACCCCATCTGCATTTGCCTGCAGGGTATGCGCACTTTCAGTTTCTTTTATTTTTTTTTATTGTAATTTTGTGGCGGCATTCTCATTCATTGCCCTGCACACACAGAGAGAGAGAGAGAGTGAGAGAGAGAGAGAGAGAGAGCAGCGGTAGCCATTGCTGTTTTCGGCCCTGGAAACTGCTCTGGAACTGCTGCTCCTGCTGCTCCTGCTGCTATCTCTGGCTACTCCTTTTACTGCTCCTTTTGCTCCTGCATCTCCTGGCTCTCCCCCTCCCTTTCCCCCCTCCACCTGCTCCTTTGTCGACCTGTAGCTGCCACTGGCAGCGTGTTATCTTTGCGGTCGCATCTTTAATGGGTTTTGTCACGTCGCAGACGCGTCTGCCTCACAATCAGGCAGCACCACCACCCCCCCTTGCCACCCACTCATCCCTCAGGGCAACCCTCCATCCCCCCTCCCTCCCCCTGTCCGTCTCGCTCTCTGTCCACTTTGTGTGTGCCTTGTTTGCTGAGGCATGAAAAACGCACGTCGACATCAATAAACTTGAAACAAAAAGCAGTTGCCCAGGCACCTTTACCTCATATGAGGAGACAGAAGAGATGAGGGGATAGGGAGGGGGTGGAAGGTAGCGGGCTACTCCTGTGTCTGTGTGTGTGTGTGTGTGGGTCGCATTTGTAATACATTTAGCCGGCCTGTTTAAGCCGCTTTCGGTTCGCTTAATAACTTTGGCGCCAAATGTCAAGCAGACCCCCCTCTTGCCGCAGCCTCTGCCCCATGTCTGCTGTGTGTGTGTGTGCGTGTGTGTGTGTGTGTATCAAATTGACAGCCCGTTATGCTGTTGACTTTTCACAAATTTCCAACGTAATTGTTAAAGCTCGCACTGCGGTCAACTGCGTCCACAGCACAGAGGCGTAGTATGAAAGGGGGGGGAAGGGGGGACTGTGCTCCAGACACGCAATAAAATGATATTGTACATGCAAGCAACAATAAATAAATTAGAACAAGGTGCCAGCTGCTGCTGCGGCAGCCTCCTTTTAATAATGGACTCACTACACTGGCCCCCCTCCCTTCTCCCCTTCCCGCCTACCCCCAAGGACATGGGCAGACGTAGCCAAAGGGGGAACGGAACACAGGGGAGACGGTTACATAGGGTTGTCTGTTGCCCAGCATGGTCAGATGCAATTTATTGATAAAACTTGTGACCAGCTTGAAGCTGCAACCCGAAGCCGTAGCTGGAACTGGAACTGGAACGGGAACTGGAACTGGAACCGGAGCTGGCCACACAGAGCAATGTGAGCGACGGTGGTAGACAATTTTATGCGACCTTTAAGCCGTCATACCGTTATGCTGTTATGCCGTTATGTGCGTTATTTACACACATGCACACACACACACCTACACACATCTACACACACACACATACACATGCAGTCTGTGGCAGACAGCAGCAGCAGCAGCAGCAGCAACAAAACCTTTGCCAATTTGTTTGCGACAACATTTTTGGCAACATTTTACTGGCCAACGAGAGAAGCTAAGGCGGGCGGGAAGGGGTAGAAAGAGAGGGGTAAAGAGAGAGAGAGAGAGAGGAGAGAGAGGGAGAAAGAGAAGCAGTGTGCCAGACAGCGCTTGAAATTGTGAATGAATTGAGAGAGAGAGAGAAAGAGTGAAAAAGCAAGTGAACATTAATGCAAACTTAATTAGAAACTATGAGTAAGAGAGAGAGAGAAAGAAGGAGAGGAAGAGAGTGGGAGAGAGATACAGAGGGGGGAGAAACAGTAAGAAATCAATTGATATAATATCAAAAATAAAAAACAACACAATATGAGCAGGACTGAGTATGAAAGAAAGAGAGAGGGGTAGGCAGAGTGAGAGAGATAGGAAGAGAGATGTACAGAGAAAAAAAAGCTGTAAGACTGAAGAAAGACAGAGAGGTAGAAGAGTGCAGACTTATAGAAAGGGAGAGAGAGAGGGAGAAAAACAAAGAGTTATAAGAAATTAGAAAAGTAAAAAATATCGATTACAACAGTGTGACCAAGTTTCACTCTCTCCCTTGCACTCTATCTCTCTCTCTCTCTCTCTCTCACTCTCTCAACCTCTCTCTCTCTCTCACTCTCTCAACCTCTCTCTCTCTCTCTCACTCTCTCAACCTCTCTCTCTCTCTCCCACACCCTATCGATAACTCACCTCAGCTGTTGCAAATTAATCACACATATTTGACTTGTTATGCATAATTAATCGAAACGCATTTATCGATGAATGCGCAATGCACACGTGACGTAATTGAAATTAAAATGCGTAGCTGCAATTACGTTGAATTTTTATTTATGTTTATTGCGTTTAATTAAGCCCCCATCTCTGCCCCCTTTTCTCCACTTGAACTAATCGAATTCTTCCCTCTCTTTCTTCTGCTTACAGGAATACAATACAAAGACTGCCTCATGCCATGCCATCCACTACTATCAGCCACATACGCATTCCCATCCAACGTCACAGCGTTATCAGCACAACAACAACAACAACAACAACAATCCGAGCAACAGCAACAACAACAACTGCAACAAATACTACGGTAGCCAGAAGAAATCGAAAGCTCGCTACGGTCACACTGGCCATCATAGACGCCATTATAAATACGATGCCGTCGAGGAATGTTGCCGTCCGATCTGCCACGAGCATTACGGCTCCTCGACCGACATGTTGTGATGCCGGAGGGGGAGTGGCAGGAGGCGGGCGTGGGCGTGGGCAAGACTAGAGCGAAACGCAAGGTACCTACAATTAAGTAACTACAAGGTGTTATACTATATAGACGAAATGGAGAGCAGAGAAACCGAAACCGAAGCAGAACTGGAGACGGAAACGAAGGAGGAAGCGGAAGCGGAAACGGAACTGGAGGCAGTAGCAGATTAATGATGCATGGAATACAAAAAAAAAAAAAAAAAAAAACGAATACTTAGGTAGTTTCTTTTGCTAGGCATGAATGTATTCACACACACACTCGAAACACTCACTCACACACTCACACATTGAACACAAGAAAGCGAAAATAATGTAGTAAATTTTATAAAATATCAAGTGTGTGTATTCATAATCGATAAACGATAACGATAAACGTTTTGAATGTTGACTCCTTTGATTCATGTATGAATTCTATATGTGTGTATATAGCATATAAAAACCGATCTATATAATAATGCGATACGATACGAAATGAAACGAGCACAGCACGTGTGGAATATATATATTCAAAATATATGTATTATCCCCTTCCCCCTGCCCCCACACTTGATATAGATATACCGATCCGATCTGGCACGCTATAAATGTTAGATATATATTAATATATATATATATAAATATTCGATATGAGAAGCATATATATTTATTCATGTACATGTATATATAAAAAACAATCGATATATCCACTAACCGTAATAAACGTAACCCCAAACCCTGCCCCGCCCCTAAAATACCTATAACTATATAATATATATGTGAAATGATTTTTTTTTTGCCTCCGATTAGTGTTAGAAAATCGAGAATTGTTACACGGATTTTTTTTATATAGTAGATTAGATCTAGGACAAGAAGTTGTCTAAACTAAGAAAGCGAAGCAGAAGAAGAAGGAGAAAAAGGAGAAGGAGTGCACGAGCATACAGTAAAATATTATCATATACACACACAGTTATATAACAGATAAATATATATATATATACACGTAAAAAATACCTATGTATGTGCAGAGAAATTCAGTAACTTAAAGATACTTATACCTATAACATACTACATACATATATACACACATGTACGTGTACCCTGTACACCCACACACACACACATAATAAATAAAACGTTTTTTTTTTTTTTTTATTTATAACTTAGCAATGCTTGTACATATAGAAACAAACGATATTGATGGAAACGCCACATTTTAATAATAATTATAATAATATAAATAAAAATACGAAACAGAACAAAAAATAAAAATATAAAAAATGTTTTTTTTTTTTTGAATACCCAATACCAATTACCTAGTATATTACCAAGTAAGACTTAAGATCTGAGTGTTTAACAATTGTAAATACAAAAAGAATAATACAATACAATGACGCACAGAAAGAGAGTGAGAGAGAGAGCGAGAGGGAGAGGGAGAGTAGGCAAGAAAGAGAGGGTAAAAGTCAAGCAAGTTATTTGTATTTGTCCGTCGAACAGAATATAGAGAATAAATATGCTAGAGAAACAGAGAAATATCGCATACAAAATAATACAGCTAAAATTGAAAATCACACACACACACACACAGACACACACACACAGTCAGACAGAGAAAGCGATAGAGCGAGCGAGTTGGCGAATTGTTCACTTACTTATTGGAAAATGTGTCTTAAAATGCATCTATATATGTGACTATAGATAACTATATATACACAAGCGATATATATATATACACACACACACACATACACAGACAGACTCACACACACACTCACACACACACATAGATACATAGGAGTAAATAGCGCATTGTAAACTTGTCAATATTGTGAACGTAAAGTGCATTTCTATCCGGCCCAAGATACTGGTACACCCTGTATGTATGTACACCCTGTATGTCCCCCTGTCATCCTCTTCCTCGCCGTGCATGTGGTGCAACTGAAAACTGAAAAACCGAACTATTATAGGATTAATTATATCGAGTATCGTGTACGTAATCGTTAATCGAAATCGATAAATCACTCAAAACGATAAGCACATCCCTAGCGAAGCGTCTCACACACGGTGGGGCGAAAGTGCAACGAAAGCGAAAGCGAAAAAGAAAACGAGAGTGACAGCGAAAGCGAAAGAGAAGAAAGAGAGAAAGTAGGGGAGAGAGAGAGAGGGAGAGAGGGAAATTGAATTAGTCAGGTGGGAGATGTGAATTGGGAAATGGGAAATGGCCACTTTGAGTGCTTTCGAATTCGCTTTCTCCGCAATTTCGCCCCACTGTGCGTGTCTGTGCGCTGTGCGCCGGAAAGTAGGCAACGCATTCGAATCGCTGCCAATCGAATTGAAAACGAAACGGCTATCGAAATCGAAACGGAAACGGAAGCGAAAACAGAGAAGCAGAAAAGCAGAAAAAAGAGAAATGAAAAAAAGCAGAAATAAATAAGAAGATTTTTAAATGAAAAACAAAATGAACACGGACACAGACAGCGACCACACTTGACCCAGCAGAGGGATGAAGAGAGAGGGAGAGGGGGAGAGAGTGGGAGAGAGAGCGAGAGAAAGGAAGAGGCAGGGGGCAGATAACAAGCCAGGGCGACTCAAGTACAGGCTCCAAATATGTGCCTCAAATTACCGTACATATCTCTCTCTGTCTCTGCCTCTGCCTCTCTGTCTCTCTCTCTCGCTCACACACACACCCACACCCACACATGGATATCAAATTTAAATTTTAAATTCTCAACTGCACTTCGCAGTGTTTTAAATGTCTACATAAACTTAAAGCGTAAAGCAAGAAACCAAAAAAGTAAAAATAAAAAACGTAAATGGAAATGCAAAACAAAAAAACCGAACGAAAAAACCGAAAAAAGCAAAAGCGAAAACGCAAATTTCAATCGAAATGAATTGCATAAAATATTGGATTTAATAATAATGAAAGAGAAAGAAAAAACAAAAAGAGAAATGAAACAAAACCAAGAAAACAAAAAAAAAAAAACAAAAAAGATGGGAATACGAAAATGCAGCGTAAATATTCAAATACCCGAAAACTTTTAACGGAAAACCACATTTAGCACAAGAAAAAAATGAAGCACACTCACATGCAGACCGGAACAGACACGCACAGACACGCACAGACACGCACAGACATGATTTAAGACACAATTTGGCAGCTGCTTTAAAGTTTTTTAGAGCTATAAATAATTCCGCTTAATTTTCGTACATTTCCTTTTATATTGCTTCTTATTCAATCTGATTTCCAATTGATTTTACTTAAAAAAAAAGCTTAAAATGTGATATTTTATAAAACTACAATACAAAACCACTAGAAAGAGACAGGGAGCGAGAGAGAGAGAGAGCCGGAGAGAAAGAAAACTGGAAAGAAGCGACATCACACACACACACATCTACAACACTAATACACACACACACAGAAATGGGCATTATTGTCATTAACTTACGATTATTATTATATTATTTAAGCAACCCCACTGTAAGTAACGTTATGCATATTGATTATTAACGGGAGAACGTGTGGAAAAACAGCAAAGAAAAAAAAAAAAAGAAAAACGAAAACGAAACACAACGTTTTAAAAACTATACAATTAATTTATGAAGAAATTCAACACAGAAAAACATTGAGAGATAAAAAAAAAAAAAAAAAAAACCATAAAAACGATGCAGAAAAATTAATAAAGATTTTAAATGCAAAAAAAAAAGAAACCAAAGGATTTTCTTATTTCTCTTTTTCAAAAATTTTCAGGCGGCTGTTAAGGGTTAACAGAGCGCGCGCTGTTAAATGCGGTCCACGTGCGGCGCAGCGCGCTGTGTGGAACGCAACATGTTGCGGCTCGAGCAAGTTCGTGTTGCATACTTTGCGGCAGCGCAACGATTTACAGGTGGCCACTTTTGTGTTGCATACTTTCGGGCGGCGCCAGCAAAAGGCAGCGTGCTCAGGCGGATTGTGGGGCGAGTTGTTGTTGCTGCTGCTGCTGCTGCTGCATATGTTGCAGATTATGCTTAACTGTACACTGCACAATTTTGCAATTAGTTGTGGCTGCAAAATATATCGATAATTCTTATAGTATTTATCGTTAATTTAACGCTTCACTGATACGCTTGAAGTTAACTTGGCCTAGGTCAGTCTTTTGCTTCCCCTACTCTCTCTCTCTCACTATATCTATCTCTCTCTCGTCTTTAAGTTGCCTGTCCAGCTGGAAAATCCGCTCAGTCTAGCGTTTTTGCCGCCTCTCTTCCCCTCTCTCTCTGCCTGCAAAACTTATTCAAATAGTCGCAGTATTATGCAAGTGCCTCCTTCTCTCCCCCCCCTCCTCCCTCTTCTCTTGCCTGTTAGTATTATTATTATGGCCATTATTTGCTTTAAGTCATTCCGCTAGCTGCCCATTTCATTATCTCGATCCAGCGTGGGCATTTTAAAGCTTTACGTTATGTTTATTCTGTTTGATATTTTGTTTTGCTCTGTAGTGGAGGGAGGAGGGTTGGCAGCAGCGGGGCCAGAGGGGGTGGTTAGGTGTGGGTGTGGCACAGTGGGCTCGTTGTGCGTTGTTGTTTTTTGTATCTGTAAAGCAATTAATAATAATTGGCCCTAAAAACCCCTTTTCACTCTATGTCAAATGTGCGCGTGTATTGCGCTCTCTCTCTCTCTATCTGTGTGTGTGTGTGTTAGTGTGTGTAACAGGAGCAGCCTGTGCCGTTGGGAGCTGTTGAAGTTGGCAGCAGCAGAGGCAGCAGCAGAGGCAGCGGCAGAGGCAGCGAGGGCTATTTGCAAATATTTACAACATCCGCTGCTCGGGCTACACAAACAAAGCAGAGAAACATGTGTGTGTGTGTGTGTGTGTGTGTACCCAGCGAGAGATTCAAATAGCCACACACACACGCACACGCACACACGCACACGCACATACACTCTCGCATGTGACTTGTGCGCGCTTTGGCAAATAAAAGTTCTGAAATGCGATTATCTTGATGAATTGGAATTTGAATTTTAATTCTCTCTGCTTGCGAGAGAGCAGCAGCAGCAGCAGCAGCAGCAACAACAACAACAACAGCAACAACAACAACAGTTGCCACGCAGCAACAACAACAACATGAGATACAGCATAGATAAAGCTTTAGCTACAGCATCGGTCTAACCACTCCGGCCATGGTTATCCAGCGACCCATCAAGCTCAATTGGCCAACTCTGCCCCTCTCCCCCTCCTTCCCCCTCCCTTCCCCTCCTCGCACCCGTCACCCCTCGGGGCAATTGGCTCGCACTTGTTTACCCAAAGTTCTCGCTCGCATTTGGCATTTACATTTGCCGGCAACACCCGGCGAACAATTTGGCCAAGCGGGGGAGGAGGGGCAAGGGTTAGGAAGGGGGCGGGGGGAAGCGGGTGTAGCCGGGTCAGGTAGCCGCTTGTGGCTCAATGCAGCCGGCGGCACCAGGTGGCAGCTGCTGCTCCGCTGACATGGTGAAGGCATCAACTGCCTCAGCCTCCCTCTGCCTCCCTCAGCTCTCTCCCTACCTCCCTTTCTCTCCTACACGCTGTAATTGCATAACTGTCGAGGGCGTTTATTTTGTGTGTGCCACGCCCATGCACCGCCCACATATGCATGCAAATGTATGTGTATGTGTATCTGTATCTGTGTCACAGGCAATTCTCAAAAGCATAAAAGTCAAATTTGTCGCATGCCCCACGGAGACACGCAGCCCACAAGGGGCAGGCGGAATGAGGAGCAGGAGGGGCAGGAGGAGGGGAGACAGGAGGGACCTGCAAACGGCGACAGGTAATTGGCTTCGGCATATCCATATCACTGGCATGGCCCGTCGCCATTTAGCCACGCACTCGCATGTTACGCACGACCTCCTCCTCCTGCTCCTCCTCCTCCCCCTTTCCCTCTCCCTCCACCTATACCCCTCCCTCCCTCAATTCCGCTACCCAAACCACTTGAAAACTCTGGCACGGCATTTGGGAGCAACTCCCCCAACGCTTGGGCAAACAACACAGAGTCAGCTGAGCGAGAGAGGGAGAGAGGGAGCAGAGGGAGCAGGGGGGAGGGCAGGCGGGATGAGTTGTTGTAACAACTGATCCACTCGGACTGTGTCCACACACATGGGTTAGGGTAGTCACCTAATGAACTCCACACAGCACATACAGTTGAAGATGCAGCTGAAAGCAGCCTGCCAATTGGGGTAGCTGTCTGTATGAACACCTAGATCTCGGGTACTATAAGAGCTAGAGCCAAGAAATTTGATGACAATACTCGTAGAATTTCAGAGTTGAGTTTTGGATACTTGCCACGCCCTTTTACGCCCCTTAAATTCAGTTAAAACATGTCTGTAGATGTATTTACTTGTTTTCTAGCGAACTCGCTATAACTGAAGTCTTTTCAATACAGTAAAGCTTCCTTGCCTTTGGAACTCTCTCTCTCTATATAGCTGATTGGGGGTACCTCCCCCCTTCTCAGTTGCATCCATATGGTAACCCCCAACGGAAAAAGGTTTCCACACTCTTTGTCAAACTCCACGGGGAGCAGACACAGTTCGCTTTGGGATCCTTTGCCGTCTATTTAGATGCAATTATAACTTTTAATTCTATTTCCTGTACAACCCTGTACTACCCGCCTAAAACACTCTCCATAATTATCTGGCAAAAGAAAGACGCTGCCATTGTATCTTCCTTTTCCTTTTTTTTTTTTTTTTTTCTTGTGTTCTTGCGGAAATGAGGAAAAATTCGTGCGGGTTTTTCAATCAATTTGTGTGTGGCTCATTATGGGGCATGTTTCCATCGGGGTTGTCTACCCTCAACCCTCCACCCCTCCACCCTCTCCCTTCACCCGCCCACTTCCGCTAATGACCTATACACGCGCTGATGTCAACGAGCTCACTAAGCTGATGACCGTCGTCGTCGTCGTCGCCCACTGTGGGCATTCTGCGCTTTTTACAGCTTCGCTTCAGGCAGCCTCAAGAAGAAAGAGGGAGGAGGGAGAGGGAGGGGGAGGGGGCTCTAATAGGATCCACTTTGTTTATGTGCATGCTAATTAGAGGCGAAAAACACATTTTTGCTGCCTTTGGTTAATTGATGAAGTGAAAAAGCTGCCCGACTTCCGCTGCGCAAAAAAAAAACCCAACACACACACAAGTCAAAGAGGGGAGGGGGCTGGGAGGGGGTGGTAAATAAAATACTAAAAATACAGGCTGGTAGTAAAAGTTATCGGCCAAATGACACTCCCAGTTACAGCAGCGCCTCCTTCCGCTCTCCTGCCTGTTCGAGTTTCGGTTTCATTTTCAGTTTCAGCTTGGAGAGTATGCAAATGAGCCCCAAGTCCTTGAAGCACTCCTTGCCACGCCCCCGCCCCGCCCACGCTGCTACTGCCGCTGCTGCTGCGGCAACAATGATAAATATCGTTTTAAATGACAAACAGGCAAAGATGTGCCAGGGCAATAATAAACCTGCAAAATTAATTGCTTTTAACCGCAAGGCGAGAGGGGGGGCCAAACTGCCCAGCGAGGCAGGGAGGGGGAGAGGGCGTGGCAGGCAAAGACTAGGCGAAGTCAAGAGCGAAGAGCAGCAGCAGCAGCAGAGCCAAAAGGAACTTGGACAGCTTGCGGTATACCCTAGAAGAAATCAGGCAAAGATTCAAGAATATATATACTTATTTGACAAATTGAAGAAATCTTCAAGAATATATATACATATGTATAAGTATGTAGATATAAAAGGCCTATGCTATTGTCTACTATACTGTTGCTGTATACTCTTGATGAAATCTGCCTTAGCTTCATGAATATATATACATATGTATATGACAAAAAGGAAAAAAATAAAGAAATCTTCAAGAATATATATATATAGGCCTATGCCATTGCGTACTACGAGTGCAAATGGCTGTAGAGTCAAGTAAAGGCTGCATGAATACCATAGAGAAATATCCTATAGTTCAAGAATATATATATGTATATATATATTAAGGCTGTAGCTGTACCCTCTAGACTAGCTGAACTTTTACTAGTTTCAAAATTTACTTAGCTTTGTTAGTTCCACTTAATTTCACTAGTTTATCTGAGCTAATTGTTCAGGAATATATATGTCCATATTGTTCAAGAATATATATGTCATAGCTCATACAACTTGCTCTCTGCTGCGGCGGCCCACAAAGTCATCATGCTCCTGCTCAGCTTGCGGCATGGTAAACAAACTGAATTGGTTACCATGTTGAGGCTTCCGTTCTGCTTTGCCAGGGGCGTGGCAAGAGGGGGGAGGGGGTAGGGTTCGCTTGAGGGCCTGTGCTAAATGAAATTAGTTGGAAACATGTCGCCTCATTAGCGCTGAGCAAAAGTAAATCTGCAAAGCATTTGGCGGGCGCTTGGCAACACGCGCTGGATGGGGCTCGAAACCGCCGCCCCCTCTTACCTCCCCTGCTCCCCTTCTGCCTCTTCCCCTCCCCTGTACACTCAAGTCTTTTAAGTGTCTTTTTTCGCTGCCTGGAGTCAAGGTAATTGTCAGGCTAATTGGTTGCATCAACTTGTACTGTGCCTAACCCACTTGCCAGCTCGATCCAGCTGTCATCCACAGATCTACCCCCCTAGCCTCCCCTCCCCCCTCCTCCTCTGTGGTCAGCTGAGGGAGGGGGAAGTGACTGCATTCAGCTAGGGCGATCCTTCTGGCCATGATGACGCGCAATTAGGCAAGAGGAGATTGAGAGAAAAAAAAGCGGGGCAGCTTGTAGATGCAACAAAATTGATTGTGATTGCAACAGCGTGTGAATGTGTGGCATGCCACATGATTAAGCCGGCTGCAGCCTCAGCCTCAGCTCCTCCAGGTGCCACAGCGCCTCCAGCCTTAGCTGCATCTGCATCTTCTGCTGCCTGCATTGATTTTTCGCAGCAAAAGTCATTGACCACACGCCGCATGCCGCATGCCGCACGTACAACAAAGGGGCGGCTTAGGAGGAGGCGGGGCAGTGGCTGCGACAAGGGGCGGAACGGGGGGGGAAGGCGGTCAACAACCACCAAAAGTAATCATGGCAAACGCTGTCGCCAATGTTGCCAGTTGCCAGTTGCAAAAGGGCGGAGCAGGCGGAAGAGAGGGGAGGAAGCGGGTGGGGGGCAGGGAGCAGGGAGAGGAGGAGCGGAGCAGACTGCCGGCTAGCTGTGGTGTCCAGCTGTGAAATGAAACTGACGGCCTTTGGCCTCCAGCTCGATGCGATTAACGTTTCAATAAGCGACAGTTGCACCATGGCAAAGGCAGAGGCAACTGCCAGACGGGCTCCGGCTGAGTCCAACTTGGACTCGCAGTCGGACTCGGACTCGCACTTGGACTTGGCAATGGCAGTGGCCATGGCTGCCGCTGCTGCTGCTGCGTCTCGGATATGGGCAACCATCGGTTTCAGGGACCGCCTGTGGATTTGGATTTCGGATTTGTTCGCTGTGGCGATGGCATTCATAGAAAATGCACTGCACAGTGGCGCAACGTCTGAGAGGGGGAGGCTATTTGTCTCCCTCCCACACACAGCTACCCCTCCCCCTCCCCATCCTCCCCCCTCTCTGCAGGCATAAAAGGTCATTATAACTTGACATATAAAGCAGAGACGCATTTGCCATACAAAGAACTGCACTTTTGACCACTGTGCGTGGGGGGAAGGGGGAGGGGCGGAAATGAGAGCAGCAACGGGAGATTGTGGCGCCATCTGTTGTGCGGCGTAATGACGTAATTTGCGAATGCTGCCAGCGTAACGTAACGCTGCAGTTTGTGCTTACGTGACGTTATCACAACGTAAGGTTAAACGTAATGCAGGCAATTTTTACAGTTGTTACCTTTAAGGGTTTCAATACTACGTGGGGTTCCGAGTTCCTTCTAGGGTTTGAATACGTTTTAGAATTCGAATAGAGTTCAAAATTAACAAGAAAATCGAATCCGGAGCTATTTCGGACACAAAATGTGTAACATTTTTTTTTTTTGAAAACAATTATTTCCTAAAAATTGTAAGACCCTTATCTAAAAATTTTAACATTTTGGAAAATTTTCAAAACGTTTTTATTGCATTTATGTGAACTTATAATCACTTAGGAGGTCAAGACATAAACAAAATGTCATTCCGAAAGAAAATCGATGGATTTTTAAAAAAGTTATGGTGGGTATAGGGTTACGTGGGATGCTCTGTCGAGTATGCTACATGTTCAAATTTTGGTCGACTTTGACATGATTTTTGGGCCAAAATTAAGTATTGTTTAAAACTGATTTAAACGATTGTTTAGTACTAATATTGATCTCCTCTATCGATTAAAAGTAAAAACTGTCGATTTAAAAATTTTGAAAAAATTTTTTTTCCAAAAATTGTAAGGGGGGACCCTTGTCTAAAAATTTTGAAAATTTCGAAAATTTTCAAAACGTTTTTATTGCATTTATGTGAACTTATAATCACTAAGGAAGTCAAGACATAAATAAAATGTCATTCCAAAAGAAAATCGATTGATTTTTAAGAAAGTTATGGTGGGTATAGGGTTACGTGGGATGCTCTGTCGAGTATGCTACATGTTCAAATTTTGGTCGACTTTGACATGATTTTTGGGCCAAAATTAAGTATTGTTTAAAACTGATTTAAACGATTGTTTAGTACTAATATTGATCTCCTCTATCGATTAAAAGTAAAAACTCGAGATTTAAAAATTTTGAAAAAAATTTTTTTTCCAAAAATGGTAAGGGGGGACCCTTGTCTAAAAATTTTGAAAATTTTCAAAACGTTTTTATTGCATTTATGTGAACTTATAATCACTTAGGAGGTCAAGACACAAACAAAATGTCATTCCGAAAGAAAATCGATGGATTTTTAAAAAAGTTATGGTGGGTATAGGGTTAGGTGGGATGCTCTGTCGAGTATGCTACATGTTCAAATTTTAGTCGACTTTGACATGATTTTTGAGCCAAAATTAAGTATTGTTTAAAACTGATTTAAACGATTGTTTAGTACTAATATAGATCACCTCTATCGATTAAAAGTAAAAACTCGCGATTTGAAAATTTGGGAAATTTTTCTTTTCCAAAAATGGTAAGGGGGGACCCTTGTCTAAAAATTTTGAAAATTTCGAAAAATTTCAAAACGTTTTTATTGCATTTATGTGAACTTATAATCACTTAGGAGGTCAAGACATAAACAAAATGTCATTCCGAAAGAAAATCGATGGATTTTTAAAAAAGTTATGGTGGGTATAGGGTTAGGTGGGATGCTCTGTCGAGTATGCTACATGTTCAAATTTTGGTCGACTTTGACATGATTTTTGGGCCAAAATTAAGTATTGTTTAAAACTGATTTAAACGATTGTTTAGTACTAATATTGATCTCCTCTATCGATTAAAAGTAAAAACTCGCGATTTAAAAATTTTGAAAAAATTTTTTTTCCAAAAATTGTAAGGGGGGACCCTTGTCTAAAAATTTTGAAAATTTCGAAAATTTTCAAAACGTTTTTATTGCATTTATGTGAACTTATAATCACTTAGGAGGTCAAGACATAAACAAAATGTCATTCCGAAAGAAAATCGATGGATTTTTAAAAAAGTTATGGTGGGTATAGGGTTACGTGGGATGTTCTGTCGAGTATGCTACATGTTCAAATTTTGGTCGACTTTGACATGATTTTTGGGCCAAAATTAAGTATTGTTTAAAACTGATTTAAACGATTGTTTAGTACTAATATTGATCTCCTCTATCGATTAAAAGTAAAAACTCGCGATTTAAAAATTTTGAAAAAATTTTTTTTCCAAAAATTGTAAGGGGGGACCCTTGTCTAAAAATTTTGAAAATTTCGAAAATTTTCAAAACGTTTTTATTGCATTTATGTGAACTTATAATCACTTAGGAGGTCAAGACATAAACAAAATGTCATTCCGAAAGAAAATCGATGGATTTTTAAAAAAGTTATGGTGGGTATAGGGTTACGTGGGATGTTCTGTCGAGTATGCTACATGTTCAAATTTTGGTCGACTTTGACATGATTTTTGGGCCAAAATTAAGTATTGTTTAAAACTGATTTAAACAATTGTTTAGTACTAATATTGATCTCCTCTATCGATTAAAAGTAAAAACTCGCAATTTAAAAATTTTGAAAATTTTTTTTTCCAAAAATGGTAAGGGGGGACCCTTGTTTAAAAATTTTGAAAATTTCGAAAATTTTCAAAACGTTTTTATTGCATTTATGTGAACTTATAATCACTTAGGAGGTCAAGACATAAATAAAATGTCATTCCGAAAGAAAATCGATGGATTTTTAAAAAAGTTATGGTGGGTATAGGGTTACGTGGGATGCTCTGTCGAGTATACTACATGTTCAAATTTTGGTCGACTTTGACATGATTTTTGGGCCAAAATTAAGTATTGTTTAAAACTGATTTAAACGATTGTTTAGTACTAATATTGATCTCCTCTATCGATTAAAAGTAAAAACTCGCAATTTAAAAATGTTGAAAATTTTTTTTTCCAAAAATGGTAAGGGGGGACCCTTGTTTAAAAATTTTGAAAATTTCGAAAATTTTCAAAACGTTTTTATTGCATTTATGTGAACTTATAATCACTTAGGAGGTCAAGACATAAACAAAATGTCATTCCGAAAGAAAATCGATGGATTTTTAAAAAAGTTATGGTGGGTATAGGGTTAGGTGGGATGCTCTGTCGAGTATGCTACATGTTCAAATTTTTGTCGACTTTGACATGATTTTTGGGCCAAAATTAAATATTGTTTAAAACTGATTTAAACGATTGTTTAGTACTAATATTGATCTCCTCTATCGATTAAAAGTAAAAACTGTCGATTTAAAAATTTTGAAAAATTTGTTTTCCAAAAATGGTAAGGGGGGACCCTTGTCTAAAAATTTTGAAAATTTCGAAAATTTTCAAAACGTTTTTATTGCATTTATGTGAACTTATAATCACTTAGGAGGTCAAGACATAAACAAAATGTCATTCCGAAAGAAAATCGATGGATTTTTAAAAAAGTTATGGTGGGTATAGGGTTAGGTGGGATGCTCTGTCGAGTATGCTACATGTTCAAATTTTGGTCGACTTTGACATGATTTTTGGTTCAAAATTAAGTCTCTTTTAAAACTGATTTAAACGATTGTTTAGTACTAATATTGATCTCCTCTATCGATTAAAAGTAAAAACTGTCGATTTAAAAATTTTGAAAAATTTGTTTTCCAAAAATGGTAAGGGGGGACCCTTGTCTAAAAATTTTGAAAATTTCGAAAATTTTCAAAACGTTTTTATTGCATTTATGTGAACTTATAATCACTTAGGAGGTCAAGACATAAACAAAATGTCATTCCGAAAGAAAATCGATGGATTTTTAAAAAAGTTATGGTGGGTATAGGGTTAGGTGAGATGCTCTGTCGAGTATGCTACATGTTCAAATTGTGGTCGACTTTGACATGATTTTTGGGCCAAAATTAAGTATTGTTTAAAACTGATTTAAACGATTGTTTAGTACTAATATTGATCTCCTCTATCGATTAAAAGTAAAAACTCGAGATTTAAAAATTTTGGAAATTTTTTTTCCAAAAATGGTATTGTCTAAAAATTTTGAAAATTTCGAAAATTTTCAAAACGTTTTTATTGAAAATATTTTTATTGATTTTAAAGCCCTTGCAGATGGTATATTTATTTTTGCTTTTTTTCTGGTATTTATTCGACTCGTTTGCCTCATCGCTGCTGCGGCTAAGGCTGAAAGGAATGATGAATATCTGGCACAGATATATATGTAGAGCATTAGAGGTTTTTCAACCCACATATCATGTACTATACTCTATATATATTTATTTTCAAGTCAAACGGCTGCGAGCGGAATTACTGAATTTTGCAATTAGCCGATGTCAGAAAAAGCTCGTTGCGTCTGCTCGTTATGTTTACGTCAATCCATATGCAACGTTATGTGATGAATGACGTCGTTACGTGATGTGACGTGACGTGACGTGCCGTGACGTTGTAGCTTATTAACGAACAGAGTTTTTCAATTAGTTCGCTTCCGTCAACAATTCAAAACAAAGTGCAAATCGCCAATGGCAGCAAAAAGAAGAGAGAAGCGCAGATACCCTAGAAGGGGATGCTAAAGCAATTAAAGAACTTTACACTATAAATAATTACAGGGTACTTAAGGACGTTAAACCCTTTGCCAACTTCCAACAGAACTGCAGATAACCTAAGAGGGATGCGAAATCAATTAAAGTACTTTATATAATATGTTATTACAGGGTATTTAATGATGTTATATTGCTGTTATACTCTATGTCAATTTGCATGCCTATAACTCCTAAGCTCATCCCCCCACTTTCTACAGGGTATGTCTAAGTTTGCCAGCGCACTGCGCTTTGCCTCGGGGCCAATATCGATGCTTCGTTGAGCCGACAAAAGCGTTGCCTACTTTTAGGCAGGCAGGCTGCCTCCCCCCTCTGCTCACCCTCTCTCTCTCCCCCTTCGGGCTGCCTAATTAATAACTAATGATGTGCAGTGCGCTTATTAGGCCACTTGCATACATTATCCCAGGCCTAATAACATTAAATTGTAACCGGTGCTGTCAGGCAACCCTGCCACACTCCCCCCTCCGTACCTACCCCCTGTAGCTCCATCCTGGACGTGCCTGACTAACTGGTTGACTAAGCGAACTCGTTGGCTTCGTGGCCAACTTGCAGCACACACACGCACACAAAGAAATGCAATTATGACAATCAAAGTGGACAAATGCAGTTGCACAGTTGCAGCAGGCACACACACACACACCTGCCACACACACACACACACACACATACGCACACGCACAGGTAAAGGCAGCCAGGTGTGAGCTGCTTGATTGCCTCTGGTTGTGCCTTGTCGCCGTGCCTGACAAATGACAGCTGCAGTGGCCAAGCAGACAGACAGGCGGGGGGGGGGTAGGAACTGCACACGCCCACACACATACACACACAGACACATACAACCCGCCACCCACTCTTACTGTAAAAATTCACCAGGGACGCTTTGATGCTGACAGGCGCATCGATGTGTGGGAGCAGGGCAGGCAGAGAGGGGCAGTAGGGGGACTTAGCAGGCGTGACACGCACACCAAAGCAGGCACACGCACACGCACACACACTCGCACACACCATGCTCAGTTATTTAGAGCGCCCACTTTAATTTCAGCCTGGGGAGATTTGACCAAAAAGTGACCTAATAATAAGCGTGAAGCGACTGCCAGAGCGTGTCCTGGCTTATCCCTTGGACACCCCCCTCGTACCCCTTCCCTCCCTCATACCAACCCTACCCTGCCCCGCCCACACTCAGCACATTTTGTAGGACCTTGTAGGACCGCACATACTTTAGATAAGCTCCATCTAATTTGCAACTAATTGCAGCCCATTAAAAAGCGCCCCTTGCCACCTCTGTCCCCCCTCCTCCCTCCGCCAGCGGGGGTTGCTTCTGCTGTTGTTGTTGTCGCTGCGCAGTCGCAGTCGCCGCGACTCGCTTTAATCCGCCAATTAAGGCATAATGTGCTTTAATTAACCGCTAAAATCTAAAAAGCGCGCATAAATAACCAATTGACAGCAGGCTCTCTCTCTCTTCTCTCTCTCTCTCTCTCTCCATCTCTCTATCTCTTTCACTACCCTTCGCCCTCGCTCTGTCTGGCCATTTGTCCGGTCTACTCTGTAGTGCAGCAACAGAGCGTCGCGCCCATAAATTGAATTATGTTAAGCCTCGCATCATGGTCAGAATAACACGCAATTTGCGGAGACCCCAAAGTGCCCGCCAAACCCGACCCGGCCAGGCTTGGGTTACGCCTACGCCTGCCCACGCCCTACCCTGCAGCCCTCTCTCTCTCTCTCTCGCTCTCTCTGTGGCACACCCACGCCTACGCCCACACACACACGCGCGAATCGATGAAACTACCCACAGTGTCTGCCACTTTCCAGCTACCTGGCTACCCTTCCCGTGCCCTCCCTGCTGTCTTTCACCTTCTCTAGCTGGCTTGCTGACTGCCTAGCGGAACCCTACCTTCTCGGCACATCCCTAGCTGACTCCCTGACTCCCTTCTCCTGACCTACCACCCAGCTGCCTGCTTCCCTCCTACCTCGCTTACTACCTCCTTCTCCTGCTGACTTCCCGGTTACCTCCCTCAGTCATACCTTCTCCTGCTGCCTTCTAGGATGTCTCCTCCTATCTCCAGCGCTCTCCCCTCTTCCGCTGTTTGCCCCCCCCTCTACCTTCTACCTTAATATGCTGTCGTAATCGCTGCCTACCTCCTTCTCTACCTTTCTCCCAGAGTGACTTCTCCATTCTTCTGCCCTCTACTGCTTTCTACCTTCTTCTCTTCCCTACATTGCTGTTTCCTCCCTCTCTCCTTTTCTCCATCTCTTCCTCTCCCTCTCTCTCTCCTTCCTTTCTTCCTCTCCCTTCCATTCTCCTGTTCTTCTTCTCAACCACTCCCCTTCCTCCTCATCGAGTCACACTCAACTTTCATTTCCACTTCGCATCCGGTGTCAGCTGTCAACCTGGCTCTACCCTCCCTCCCCCTCCCCCTCCCTGTGTGCCCGTGTTAATTTTGGTGAAATCACTTAATCCTTTTGCATATTTTGTCCCACCCACAAAAAGTCACTATTTGCCCATTAAATGACGCGCGAATTTACATTGCCGCCCACGCGGCGACGGACTTGGCCAAGTCATCGACATCGCCGGCTTCATTGACGCATTAGTGACGCGCGGCGGCGTATTTACCTAGGAATGCGTGTCAAATGGCAACAACAACAGGAGCAGGAGCAGGAGGAGGAGCAGCTGTAGCAACCACAAGGCAACTGTGGCCATTGCTGGCGTCACTGACCTGGCCAGCTTCCACCAGAGTTTCTTCTGTTCCAGCTGCTGCTGCTGCTCCTGCATTGCTGCTGCTTACAAGCTGCCAACACGCTGCCCCCCGTTGGGGTAACCCTCCCTCCCTATTCCTTACCCCTCCACCTATCCCTCTCCCAACTGCCTTTCATCGTTTTACCCTCCCCCCCCTCGGTACTACCATGTATTACTCTATTAAATTTAAATTAAAAATTGATTAAAACGAGCGCCAAAGCGAAGCACGCCGCATGCGGCATGCGGCACTTGCCACGCAGCTGGAGAAGCTGCCACGCTGCTTGGAGGATACACGCAATTAACGTTGGCTTTCTGCAACCTCCCTCCCTCCCCCTCTCTCCACTCACCACACTCTTTTACATAGTTGCGGAGCACACAAAATGCGTTGCGGGTAAGCGACTTTTGCCGTGCAGCTGCCCAGGGGCAGCCGTAGAGGGAGGGGGGGTAGAGCGGCTACCCTAGAAGGAAAATGTAGAGTTGGACCAGGAGCTGGTGTGGGTTAGGGTGGCAATCCTAGCAGGACGCTTCGCTAGCTGCGTTTTGGTAAATTAAATTTGCGCATTACGCAAATGAGCAACGGGCGAGGGAGAGGGAAAGGGCAACCCCTTTCGTCGGACATTGTGGATGCGGGAGGTGTGTGGTCATGACGCCTAATGATCCTTGCTCCAATGTCAAACTGATGCTGACTTTGAGGTTTTCCACAAGTCTCCCCCTTCCATCACCCACGCCCCTGCTCAATATGCTTTGTCAATGTGTGCTGCGATTTGATTGGATTTTTGTGGTCAGGCAGCTGGAAAAGTGTGAATGTATTTGAATGCCGGTGTGAATAAGTGAGTGGGTGAGTGGGTGGGTGTGTTGAATGAGTGTTCGAGTTGTGCTTGAGTGTTTGACTCTCTTGGCTGCTCGAGTGTGTGAGTAGGTGCCAAACTGCTTTTTGTGGCTTTATGTAATCGTCACTAGCTCAACCCCTCGACCTCACGACCTCATGACTTCAGACTTTAATTCCTTCCTGGGGGTTTTACATTTCTTTGCTCTGCGCCTCATTACGTTGCCCCAATGTGTGTACAGAGTGCAGGGTGCATGATACTAAAGTAATTTCATTGCGTTTCTTACGTTATATTCCATTCAATCTTGGGTTAGTTCACTCTTCCAAGTGAAAGACCTAGGGACACCTATGTCCAATGTTAGTTCCCTCTTTAAACACTCTACTCTTTCTGCTTTCCTCTTTCTCTCTCATTCTTCCTATGTTTCACTCTACCTCTCTGATACAGAGCCGTTTTAATCCCATCGAACTGCCTGAATAATCTAATCCTGCATGCCATTAGGGCAGGCTCTTAGGCTCTGCCATTAGAGAAGTCAGAGAGGATTGAGCTGGCTCGGTAAGATTGTGTTGGATCTACGATTTATGCATAGGGTAAGATTTAAAGTTAACTTCTTCTGCTTCTGATATTAACTCATAGAAGGAACGGCGAGTGTTTTGCCACGTACCATCACATCTTTACGTCTTACGTAATGCAATTGGGTCGTAGAGTAGTGAGCAACCGCAGGGATAATCCCTGCACCAATCAGTTTCATCATCGATTCCAGCTTGACTCTACGTTGTATAAGTTGCTTAATCATTCCGCTTTTTTTCGCAACACCTTCCACCTTGGGCATCCTATGGCTTACGTCACAAATGACGTTACTTGTTTTGTTTCTTACGTATAATCTGGGCAAGACACTGCTTGTACTTTGACTCCTCCAGGCGTAATGCCTCCCTGGGAGGTAGCAGGGTGTAGGGTAGGCGGGAAACGTTTACGTCAAGCGCGTTGAGCGAAGTCAACCCTTACGTAAGGCGAGTTTGTTCAACCCGTAAGGCGAAGACGTACCCTGGTGCGAGGATGCTTACAGCGTTGTCTAATGATGTCTACAAAAAGGGGTTAGCCAGGGCCGTAGGCGAAGGGGGGTTGGTGGGTGGTAGAGGGGAGGAATAATGTTGCTGTCAGCAATGCGCCGTGATTTCATTCGATTTGATTTGATTGAATTTTTGTGGTTCAAGACGTTGCTACCGTCCAAAGTCGCAGACAAAGTCCCGATCCATTTGCCACCCCAGTCGCATACCCTGCACATCCCCTCCCCCCCGCAGCTCTGCGGAGAGAGAGAAAGAGCGAGAAAGATTTGCGTGTTCTTTTTATGTTTTAATTAAAAAGTGTCGCTTAGTGCGAGTGTCCATTTGACTGATGGGCAGAAGCGAAGCCAGCAGACATGGATACGAGCTGAAGATTGAGAAGAGGGTAGGGTGGGGGGGGGAAGAGGAAGGGCATCAGTGCCGTAGCAATTAAGCCGCCGTGTCGGGCGTCCCGTTGCTTGACTTAATGAAAACGATTATCGACTGGGGATGAGGCGAGGCAGGAGATGAGACTGGGAGAGAGAGAGAGAGAGACGCTTGAGACTTGGGGGGGCGTGGCCAAGGGGATGCCGACTTATTGCTTTACAAATTCTTTAATAAATTAAGTGCACCCCTCCCTGCCTCCACACCTGACTGCCTTGAAGTGAGCGGCATCAATGGCAGCGACCTCAGGTTGATTGAAAGCAGCAACAGCAGCAGGAAGGAAGAAGAAACAGGGGCAGTACAGTGGGCAGGCGGAAAAGGGGGTTAGCTGGTTAGTGGGTTGGGCCAAGTTCATCAACAGTTCTAGTTCTAGTGACTTCCCTCCCTCCCTCTCTCCCCTCTCCCTCTCTATCTCACTGTAGCCGCTGCTGATGGATGGCTCCACGCTTCGCTGCGCCAAATGGACGAGCAGTGTGTCAAGTAGCCGACAGCAGTAGCAGCAGTGGCGTAGTCAGGGGGGGGAGACACTCAGCGATACACGAAATTAAATTAAATGTAATTTGTCCTCGACTAGTTGCGGCCTGCGACAGCGTCACATTTGTCAAATGCGACGACGACGACGACGACGACTTTGGCAAATTGATTCGCCTTTGAAGTGGAGCTCATTCCCCACTCCCAGTGCTCCTTCTGCCCACTGTAGCTGAAATGACAGTGGAAGTCGTGTTGGTCACTTGGTCACTTGGCCACTCGGGCGGCTGCTCAATAAGCTGCGGCGTTGCGTATACGCCGCATGCGCCGCGTAACACATTTATGAGCGCGCTGCAGTTGTCCAACAATGACAGAGGCTGGGAGGGGGTTAGACTAGGGTAGGGTAGGGGGGTTAGAACTTGGGTTAGACTAGGGTACGAGGTAAGACCCGGGTGGAGTGAATGAGAGAGGGTTAGAATAGGATAACGGGGTTAGACTAGGCTGGAGGAGTTAGACCAGGGTAGAGGAAAGGGACGGGGTTAGACTAGGGTAGGGCGATTAGAACAGGGTGGAGATGGTTAGACTAGCGTAGGGTAGGGGGGATAGAACTTGGTGAAGAGGGTAAGACTAGGGTAGGAGGTAAGACCCGAATGGAGAGGATGAGAGAGGGTTAGAACAGGGTAGAGGGGTTAGACTAGGCTGGAGAGGTTAGCCTAGGCTGGAGGAGCTAGACCAGGACAGAGGAAGGGCTAGACTAGGGTAGGGCGGAGATGGTTAGACTATGATAGGGTAGGGGGGTTAGAGCTTAGCGAAAGGGTTTAGACTAGAGTGGAGGGTTAGACACGGGTGGAGACGATGAGAGAGGGTTAGAACAGGATAGCGAGGTTAGACTAGGCTGGGGTTAGCCCAGACTGGAGGAGCTAGACCAGTGTAGAGGAAGGCGAGGGGTTGTACTAGGGTAGAACTAGGGCTAGAACTTGGTGAAGAAGGGGGTTAGAGTAGGGTAGGGGGTTAGACCCGAATGGAGAGGATGGGAGAGGGTTAGACCATGGTAGAGGGGCTACCCCAGGCTGGAGGAGCTAAACCAGGGTCGAGGTAGGGGAGCAGTTATACAAGGGAAGGGGCGGAACACTGTGGAGATGGTTAGACTAGGGTAGACTAGGGTAGGGGGGGGTAAGGGAAATTAAAACGAGCCACTCAATTACGCAAATTAAAACGAAAATGAAGCGCGCCGCGCTGTGCAAACAAACAAACAAACAAAGGAAAGGAAAATTGTGGCAGAAATATCTAGAAAAAAATGGGGAGAGAGAGAAAACAAGAGAAAAAAGGCCATTGTTATCGCAAACCCCATTGCAACCCTTTTTCCAACGCCCACTCCCCCCATGGGGTCCCTGTTTTTTGACAATATAATAAAGTTCGCTGAGGTCGCCGTCATAAAATGCCGTCAATGACGCGGCTCAACTTGTTTAACCCTTGACCCAAGCCAGGGCACCACCTCCTTCCTGCCCACCTCCTTCCGCCCCGCCCCGCCCCGCTCAGTCCTGCCCTGCCATGCTGAGGGCCAATAAAATCAAATTAAAAGGCGCCAAAGTGTCACGATTATGAGACTTTAAGCGAAATCAATTAAAAAAGCGAAAGAGCAGAAAGCAGCAAAGCGAAAAGCGAAGCAGGAGCAGGAGGAGGAGGAGGAGGAAAGGAGGAGGCGCAGCCAAGTTGGCAGCAGCAGCGAGTCAAGTGGCCAAGTGGTCTGCGACTTCCTGCTCTGTCCTCAGTCCCCTGTCCTGTCCCCCTTCCTCCTTCAGCCACCACGCCCGACATGCCCATGTGTCAAACTGTCGACCCTGTCGCGGCGGCGCCTCTGGGCGCCATTTGGGTGCGTCATGCAAATTACATGGCTAACAAATGGTTCGCTACGCTTCTCCAGGTGCTTCACAGCAGAGCCTGGACAAGGTGTGGGGCAAGCAAGGCAAACGACCTCCAGTACGAGATCAGAACGCACTGCGTATACTCTGCAGGTCTCACTTCCAGGTGGGACGAAGCAAGACAGAGATCTCTTCCTTCTCCTTCTATATCTATAGTTCCTACTCCCTCTTCTCCTTTAGTCTTAGTCTATTTTCATTTCTTTCCATCATCCTCTCTCAGGTCTCTCTCTCTTTCTCAATTCGAGTGACTCTTCCCAGCGAAGTTCCCATTCTTCATCGGGATCATTTCGAGTCACTTTGAAAACACTTAAAGCTACCCAAAAGAAAGAGAGAGAGGGAGAGAGAGGCTACATGGCGTTGGATAATTAAATTATGGTGGCGCCTGTTGCCGCTAGATGGCGCTATAATTGACCCAGTTGAGCGGCCGCCGCCGCCGCCGCCGACGACGCCGCCACTCGTCGTCGCGCTGAGTAATTTCTCATGGCAAACAATTAAGCAGAAGCAGAAGCAGAAGCTGAAGCAGAAGGAGCAGCAGCAGGACGGAAGCAGGAGAACGGGAGGGGAAGGAGAGTGCAGACGGAGCCGGAGCAGAAGTTCGCCGTGTCGCGTCGCGTCGCGTCGCGTCGCTTTTTGGGCTTATGCAAAGCGAGCGACGAAAATAAATGAAAAATCATATCAAAGTTGAGCTGTCCGACAGGGGCAGGGGCAGGAGGGGCAGGAGACATGGACGTAGACGGGGGTGTGGCATGTATGTGTGTGTATAGGTGTGCGTGGAGAGTGGGCCAGGAGGGGGTGGGGGGAAGGTACCGAGGCTAAAGGCAACAGGAAGTCAGCGGCGTGCTTCCTTTCGACTTCTTCGTCTTCTTCTTCTTCTTGATGCTGTTGTTATGCGTCGCTTCTTGCCTTTTACGCTTCTTCAACTTCGGTTTCTTCTACTTCTCCGCCTTCACTTCTCCAACTTCTTCTCCTTCTCCTGCTTCTCCTGTTTCTTTTTCTTCGTTTTCTCTTTATCTGCCGTCTCCCCTCCGCTTCTACCAAAAACGCACAAAGAAATATTAAATTAAGAAAAGATTTTTCATGCTGCTTGTTTTTTTAATAACTCGCAACAACAATGGACGCAGGGGGGAAGGGGGAGGAAAGCTGGAAAATCAGCTGAGGGAAATCTGGCAAAACTGCTGCGAGGGGGAGGGGCAGCTGTACGGTAAAATTAATAAAACTTTAAATTGTTGCTAAAGGCAGCAATTGAGGGGGTTTAAGGGGGGAGGGGCAGCAAGGAGGGGGCAAGGCTGCAGGGGATAGAGAGGGGAACAAGTGGAGGGGGCAGTGGAGTAGGGTGTCTAGGGGGGAGGGTGTATGAGCCGCGAAACGACATTGGCCATGGGCGTAGGCAGGCAGGAAGTCAGACTGTCCAAGCGTAGGGAGAGGAGAAGGCACAGACAGAGAGAGAGAGAGAGAGAGAGAGAGAGAGAGAGACAGAGAGGGAGAGAGTCTAGAGAGAGTCTCTTCCACTTTCCCAGCTTCGACTGAGGAATGTTTAATGTTCGCATTTCGTTTCATTAAATATGCATGCGGCCCTAAAAGCTTTTGTTGTTAACAATGTTGCTGCTGTTGCTGTTGTTGTTGCTGCTGTTGTTGTTGTCAACTTGCCCCGACGACTTCTTGAAGCGCAAATCGAACTTGAGATTCAGTTCGCATGCGATGCGAAACAGGCTAATCGAGGCCTTAGCCTGCTCTCCCCCTCTGCATCCTACTGTCGCTGCCCCTGCCCCTCCCTATCTATACTATATATAGCAGGTACAGTCGAAGAAGCTTCCTTCGTTTATCCTTTCGTGCGACCCCCTATATCATTTGTGGGCGCGTCCTTCAATTTATTTTGTACGGATGCTCGTGTCGGCTATTAATCTATTTTTATTTATTTTCTACTTATGCTCTGCCCCAGCTCGCCCAGCACCCTGTATCTGCCCCTCTCTCTCCTCTCTCTCTCCCTCCTTTAGGTACTCCTTCGTGTCCGAAATTATAAGCAATTGAAATAAATCAAAGTCCAAATAGTAAAAACGTCGCAGGCCAACAAGGCGAAGCCAAAACGAAAAGAGAAGAGAGAATAGAGAAAAACAAAAGAAAATTTATCTGTGGCCATGCCGAAGAATAAATATCCTAGCATGATATAGTAGTATATGCTGCGATTTCGGGATAAATCAAATAATAAACTGACGAAAGATTCTCAACTGAAAGACGATTACGTATGGTATGAGTATGAGTATTATTCCAGCACATTTCTCAAGCACCCCTATAAGAAAAGACCCGAAGCACTTTCGCCTCATTGCGTACTCCCCTGGGTCGTATATGCCACCTCACATATGTCGCATAAATTACCCACATATCGTGACAAAATTTAATGACCTCAGCGAAGGCAATAAACAACGAGAATGAGAAACTGAACAGAATTGCCGACAATATCCTTAATTTCGTATAAAACCTTATGTTATAATAATCTTGAGAAACCTTGACGGTGCGTAGTTTGGATATTTACATATATTATTATGCCATTTTAGTTTTCAGATACTATTATATTGATTTTACCCAGAAAAATCAGGTTTCTAGCTTTGAAATTTAGCTTGCAATTGAATATTTATCGATTAACATGTTATTTTGATATATATCGTTAATCTGCTTTAGATATTGGAGTACGTACGAGTCTCTGGCATCGCTAGCTTCTATAGTCTCTGAGATCTAAGCGTTCATACAGACAGAAATGCTAGAAAAAGATTGAATTTTGCAATTCTACATTGGAAATTTGTTCAATTTGAGTTTCTCTAGAAAAACAGATGTATTATCTTTAGTTTTAGTTCTTTTTTTATTGTGAGAATCGCATAGAGCGGCTTTATTGTGCGCTGACTCATTGTCGGTCGTTTTGTTCGTCTAAACGATTTGTTAAAGATGCTTCGTTACCCTTCCTTTTCTTCCTGTTCAGTTCTATTTCCTCTTGATCTTCTTCTTCCCACTGTGCGTGTGTGTGTGTGTGTGGAATTGTCTCTGTTTGTTTGAAGTGCCAAGCACAATTTATATTCCCCCCACACTCCCCTACACACTCCCCTACACATACATCGTCGCCCACATTTATTGCTGCAATAATTCATTTAATTTTCCTTGATTTACTTTGTCAATGCTGAAGACATATTTCCAACCCCTCCCCCCTCCTCCCTCTTATGCCAACCCGCCGCAATGGCGTCGCTTGTTAGCAGCAGTTGCGGCAAATTTCGAACGGCGGAAAAAGGCGAGAAAAACCTCCTCCCAAAAAAACAAAAAAAAAGCAAAGAAAAAGCAGCTAAAACTGGTCAAGCTGCTGAGCGTGTGGGAGGGAGGGGAGAGAGAGAGAGAGAGAAGTGTGTGTGAGGCATGTGTGTGTTAGCCATGTGTGTATGTGTGTGTGTGTGTGTTAGCTGCTCTGTAATTTATGCCACGTTTGCCACTTTTGTCATTTCGCTTGCTTTGTTTTTCCGCATTTTTCCAACGTTTTCTTCTTGTTTTTTTTTTTGAACGCATGTTTAGTCGAGGGCAGGGGCGGAGGGGGGGGTGGCTGTCTTAGAGGGGGCCGCTTGTTTGTCTGCTTTGTTTTATTGACACTTTTGATCTCGCCCAATGCGCGCTCGATTCATTTATTATGTGCGTCAGGGACTTCCACACACACACACGAGTCACGGCCCATGGGCTACGGGTTTGGCCCCCCCCCCGCCCCCGAAAATTTGCTGCCGTTATGTGCACACTGATTGATACATGGAGAACCCCCCCTCCCCCCAAGGAAACACCCACCTTTGGGCCTGGCGGATGTAATTTGTTGACAAATGAGCTACAATAATGTCACATTATCAGTTCATCACAATAAAATTATACGCCGCAGCAGCTCAAGACGTAGATGGATGTGGGTGGGGGAGTGGGGAAGATACTGTAAGGCTGCAATTGCTGATTGCCCTACGGGAGGAGGGAGGGGGAGCAGGAGGGGAGCAGGAACTGCCTTGGCTGACTGGTCACTTAATTGGCTGACCAGTTTATGGCAGGCAGCGAGAGCTGGAAGCCATCAAGGGGGGACGTCTGTCTTACCTTGGCTAACCACCCCCCCCCCCCCCCTCTCTCCGCCCCAGGCATGACGCACACACACAAATGAAAAGCTGTTAATCATGACCCTGAAACGTTTGGCTTGTCATGAAGTGCGCATTAATTTGGCCAACTCTGGAATGCATTAGCCATGTGCGGGGGAGGAGCTGGGAGGGGAGAGCAGGCAGCAGGGAGGCATCTTCCAATCGTCATCGGGAATCGACAGTTGGCCATCATCTGCCGTTTGATATCACAAATCAGGCAGGACCCGGCCTGACCTGCCTGACCTGCCTGCATGACCAGCGAAATTCAAATGATATGCCAAAAGCCTTAGGGCTCCCCCGGCCTCAAATACCCTGTAATGCTGTAATCTCTTAGAAAGGGTATACACATACTCATAAGCATATACTAAACCTGCATATCTGTTAACTATTTCCTTCTTATACATATATCTTTGCATATCTCTTGAATTTTTACTTTTATTATTGTTCATTTCCCTACTTAAACAGCTTAAAGATAGCTGAAATTTAGCTAGTATCTAGCTATAGCTAAAAAGAAGCTAAGCCCCAAGTTAGCTTAAATTTGCTCTATAAACACAGTTGTTATGCAGAAAACCAAGCTAGACTAAAAGGTTAAGCTCGTCTAGTGTTGGTTAACAGTTTCTCAAGAGCACAGGGTGTTCCAAAGTCGAGACTGCAGCTTTTTTCTGCATGTTCCTTCAGGCGCTTATCTCACTGACAGAGAGAGAGAGAGAGAGAGAGCGAGAGACAGAGAAAAGTGACAGAAAAAAGCGCTGCCTACTTTTGCGGCCAACTGTACCCGCACTCACACAAATGACAAATGCGCTAAGGCTGGCAACGCTGTCAGGGCTGGCAACGCTGTCAGTGCTGGCAACGCCGACGCAGCCGCCTGCAGCATTTGTCGACGTTTTGCTTGATCGACAGCAGCAGCTGCGAACTGAATCACTGAATGACAGACTGAATGATAGCGTGAATAAATGAATGAATGAATTGAATCAATGCGAGTCGTCCTCCGCCTGCTCCCACTCCTGCTCCCTGCTCCCTGCTCAGACCTTGTCAATGTGATAAATGCTAATTTAAGTCGTCCCATCAAATGACGCCGCTTGGTAATTGCTCCTTACACTGCCTGACACGCCCCTGCCGGAGCAACGCCCCTGCCCAACGCCTACAGCAGGAGGAGAGGGAGGTGCAGGATGAGGAGCTGCCTCGCATCCGGCTTCATCAGGTTTGCCCTGTTCCGATGTCCAAGCCGGCAGCGTCATTAAGAACTTGACGTTTGTTCACGTTCCAACTGAAGGATTCTTTTCTCGTTAGGTTTATACCCTTCCTTAAAGCTGGAAAAACAAACTGGAAACAAAGGGACATGGGAAAGCCAAAAAGAGAGGAGGAAATAGCCGGATAGGAAAAGAAGGAAAGAACGTTCCAGCAATGTAATAGAGATTAAGGAGTAAAAAGAAGCTGGAAGCTGAGAGGGAACTGGAAAGACGCTAGAAGGAGGGTTGGGAAAGGTGCTGGCAAGGCAGCTAGGAAAAAGCTGGGAAGGAACTGGACAAGTAGCTGGAAAAGTAACTGGAAAAGGAGCTGGAAAATGAGCTAGAAATGGAGCCCTTTATTGGCCAGCTGGCACAGGAGCTGGAAAAGTAGCTGGAAGAGGAGCTAGAGATAGAGCCAAAAGGAGCTAGAAAGGAGCTAGACGGAACCAAGAAAAACAGCTGAAAAATGAGCTACAGCTGGAGCCAATAAGGAGCTGGAAAAGGAGCAAGACAGGACCTAGAAAAGCAGCTGGAAAAGAAGCCGAAGTAGGAGATGGAAAGCGATGGATATTGGTTTCGAAAATAAGCGGATAAGAGGTTGCAACAGTGACATAAAAACAGCCAAAAAATTAGCTAGAAAGAGGCTAGGAAAGGGGCTAGAGAAAGGCTAGAGACAGGCTTGAAAGGGGGCTAGCCTGAACTAGCTTGAAACAAGCTAAAAGAGCAAATGCAAAGCTAGATTAAAGTGCTCTTAAATAAATTATCGATAGCATCGATTGTTAACCTCCGTTGTTATCGATTATGATAATAACATAGTGGCATATCGCTTCTAAGTTATCGATAAACGAATATTCACAATCGATATCCAAGTGGAACAAACAGAGCAAAGCAAACATCGATTAGACAAGCCTCTCTTTTACAAACACCCCCCAAAAGGGAATTACGAGTGCGGCTTTTTTCCCATAGAGTTGCCACTGGCACAGAGTTGCCACAGCTCGTTCATGTTCGCCTCGTTACATTGTTATAAATTGGTTTTCAATTGAAAAACGTTGCGCTTCGCCAGCGTCGTCTCAGCTCAGCTCAGCTCAGCGGACTGACCAACCATGTGCATATGCCTCAGTGGATACCTCACCCCTCTACACCCCTCTCCCTATCACCCTCCCACTCCCTCCGTCTATAAGAAATTTGCTATTGACCATCATTCATCATTAAATTGTTTCGCTAACTGTTTTCAACAATATTTCCCCCTAACTTCTTTGTCTCCTTCTTTGCTCTCTCTCCCTTTCTTTCTTTATGCGTTTTTTACTTGCGCGTGCTGACAAGCCGCTTCCGGAACCCCCTTACCGTCGCCACCCATGGCAGAAGCAGACAAAGGGACAGTGTGTGGCAGCGTGTCAGCTTCGGTTTTTGCTACGCTGCCAAAATTTGATGAATTTCTTTTTTATTCATTTGTGCCTCAGCCTCAGCCCCCCTGAGTACGCCCCTGCCTTCCCCCTTTCCTCATCCCTAACAAACTTTGCCCTTACTACGCGATTTCGTTTTTTATTTATTTTACTTTTTACGCTTCTTTCGCAACTTGCCTCACTCTCTCTCCTTCTGCCTCTCTCTTCCTCGTTCCGCTTGTTGTTCTTGTCTTACAACATTTTTCTAATCAGTCAACCTTCCTCCCCCCCATATAGCCTGCATATTTTGCCCATTTAAATGCGGGTCCCTGATTACGTGGGGCGTGTCATGGTCGTCGTGGGGGAAGGAGAGGGAGTGGAGGGGGTTGGTTAAACAATGCGACGTCAATGTGAATTTATTAAAATTGCATTTTATCAAAAATTTATTTGCCTTATTTCTTCGCTTTAGGATTAAAATGTTGTGGAGCAGCCTAACCTAACCATGGGCGCAGGGAGAGGGGTATAATTGAAAAACTTTGTATGTGAAAAGCAAAAGGAACCCAAAGACCTTGTGGAAGAGAGACTGCAGGTGACTTCCTTGAAGAAAGAAGATCTTATACCTTTGCATAGTACATATATTATAATCCATCTGATAATCCCTATTATCATATAGGGGCAACTCAGCCAGCATCGCAAATATACGTATAATTATAAAATCTGGTTGGCAAAGCAACTACATAGAGTCCCATAGACTTCCCAACCCCCCCTCTGTCACGCCCCTGCTAGCGGCAAAATGTTTCAAATTAAACTTAAAGCAAAAATTGAAATCCAAAAAAAGAAAAAAGCTGACAAATGCGTTTCGATTGTGTGTGCCCTTCAAAGAGGAAGGGGGGTGTAAGAGGGGAGGGGGAAGCAAGCACAAAGGGGGCGCCTGAGCCGGTTCAGCTTCAGTGTTGGAAAATTAAATTAAATTTCTTTATTGGCATTTTTAAAACGCACAAAAACCCATCCACACCCCCTTCCCCATCAAACCAACCCCCCTACCTTATCACACACATATCTCATATATATATCTCACATTTATCCCACATATATCTCCCAATATAGCTTCTATATATATCCCAATATATTTTCCATAATCTCCAAATATATCTTCTATATATCTCACTTATTTCTACCCAATATCATCTAGCGTATATCTCCCAATATTTCTTGCATATATCTCCCATATATCTCCCAATATATCTCCCAATATATCTCCCAATATATTTCCCAATATATCTCCCATATACAGCTTCTATATATCTCACATATATCTCATATATATATACCCAATATCTGACGTATATCTTCTATATATCTCCCAATATATCTCCCAATATATCTCCCAATATATCTTCTATATATCTCCCAATTTATATCCCATATATCTCCCAATATATCTTCTATATATCTCACAAGTTTTCCAACTGCGACTGCCTTTTACAGGGTATCTCTGCCTTCTGCCTAGCTGCTTGTGCAAACTACTGATTGTCTGATACAGAGTGAGGGTTGAGGGGGAAGAGAGTTGTGGCAGGGGGGGAGGGGGAGGGGGTGGCTGTCCTGGCAAAGCAATCAGCAGCAATAAATGATAAGCTTGGCCAACAATGCCAAAGGCAGAGAAAACTGTCACACACCCACTGTGCCAGCAGAGCATGGCATGGGTGTAGTACAGGAGGGGGTAGGCCAGGGGAGGTGTGTAGGCGGCAGCTACTTTGCAACAGATTTTTGCCACTAACGAAGCGCACGATTTCCAATAATGTTCGCAATGTGTGCGAAGCGGATGCGTTTTTTATACACACACACACACACACACACACACACACATAAGGCAAATAGATACAGATACAAATGGAGATACAGATACAGATACGGATACGAAGAGCAATACAGCAGACAATGGGCTTCACACATGTGTGTGTGTGTGTGTGTGTGTGTTACTCATAAAACGTGAGCAGGGACAACTGAGTGAGGCTGAGTGAGAGAGAGAGAGAGAGAGAGGCAGTGGCGGCGTAGGGGGAGCTACACATGTTAGCTGGAATTTGGTATAATGAGCTCCCTTGTGACCAAGTCTATGTCGCAGCTGTCCCGCTCTCTCCCTCTCTCTCTCCTCCTCTGTCTCTCTCCCTTTTTTATGGCGTCAAGGTGAAAGCCACTTAAAGTCCCCAAACCAGTGGTGGCGGCTGTCCAGGCGGAAGGGGGGCGCTGACCAGTTATCATGTGACTGCAATAAAGTGACAGCCGACAAGCAGAGGCGTAGCACAGGGGGGGAGGGGGCTGCAGAGGTCACAGGGCAAAGGACAAGCGACCGCAAAACTTTCCTTGGGCCAACAAAAACCGCACGCGGATATCAAAATCAAAATTAAGGCCAGACAGACAGAGGCGTAGGCAAGGGGGGAGAACGTTTAAAGTCGTCACTTAAAAGACCATTAAAGTGGGTGAACCCCAGAGATGGGGAGAGGGAGGGGCGATTGTAGACTGCCCAGCCAAGCAGGCACATAAATTATTAATTGCAAAATAATTGCGAAATTGTGTTTGGCCAAGTTAATTTATGCAATAAAACTTCACCACACAGCACACACACCCCTTTTCCCCCTCTATATACACAGCCCCTGCCCGCCTGTTCAAAGTCCAAGTGCGAGTTAAGTCCCGTTTAACCCATCGCCCAACCGCTTTCCCGGGCTCTAATGAGTTCCAGTTAAAGTCAAGACTGCAGTCCAGGTCATCCCTCCTCAACCCCCTCTTCTCTCCCCCTTCATGCCGCAAATAAGGCAATTACTTAGGCAGCAAGCGGCTAACGAAGTTACCAAGTCGTATAGCCCATATTTGTCCATATTTTTGTTGCCAACTTTTCAACTTTTGTGGCCCCAAAGCAGAAACAGAAACAGCAGAGGCGGAGGCAGAGGCAGTGGCAGTGGGGGTCAGGGTTCTATACCCCTCTCAACTAGGTAGAGTTTTAGCCAATTAGCAGAGCCAAACTGATGGATATGACCTATATATAGCTTGGCACTATTTGCGCGCACTCTCTCTCTCCCTCTCTCTCTTTGCTTACACTCCAGCTGGGTTACGGTTCGCTTATCATTATATACTATATATATTCTTGTTCAGCATCAACATTGTGACCTGCAAATCAACAGAAAAAAGTCTCTATAACTGAACTCCCCAGGCAACCCATATATAATGGAATTATTCCACTTATAGCTGTAGGTATTTCTTCAGATATATATCATATATAGTCCTAGGTTTTTTTTTAAGATATATACCATATATAGTCCTAAAGATTTCTGTTCCATTTCAAGTTCAAAATGCTTAAATTTTCGAGGGAGTTCTTTAGTTCCTTTTACTTTCACATTGAGTGGGTACAACCCTAGAAAGATTATAATATTTACAGCAAATTTATTTTAGAGTTGCTTGCAATGCTAATGTGGTTTTTGAGAGTAGCTACAACCCTGACAAAATCGATAAAATATCGATATATATTTTTAAAATTGCAGGAAAGCTAATTCGAAATATATAGATGAATTTCTCAACTGGAATCGAGTCTAGAACAGCAACAAGAATTATTATTATAATAGAAACAATAATACTCAATGTAAGTTGGACCCTTCCCTATGCAGGGGGGAGGGGAATCAATGGGGTTGCTTGTTATCACAAATGTTGCTCATGTGCTTGTTGCTGCTGCTGCTGCTGCTATAAAATCAAAGCAGCAGCAACATTTTTTTTTCTTGATATTTCAAGCATTTTTCGTTTAAAATTCCAAAACAGAAAGAGACAACAATAGGGCAAAGAGTGAGTGAGTGAGAGAGAGAGAGAGAGAGAGAGAGATGGATGCTCGAGAGTGATGTAACAACTTTATTGTTGCCCCTTGGGTATTATTATTGCCTGCCAGTTGCCTCTGCCAGTTGCCAGTTATTGTTGCCAGTTACCCCCTCCTCTCCTCTACCCTCCCCTCCGCACTCCCCGCTTGTGCATAAAGTTTGAGCAGCTGGCTTGCATCTTGCAGCTGGGCTGCATCTTCTAGTTTTGTATCTTGTATCTTTTGTATCTTGTATCTTCTAGCTGCGCCACGGCGTATCTTTTTGCTGCCCGGGCGAGCATGCAAAGCTATTATCCTTTAATTTAGCCTCAGACATAATGAAGCATGCACACACGATCCCCCTCGTACCCCCGCCCCTGTACACCCCCTTCAAAAACCAATCAACGCCAATTCCCTCTCTCTCTGTCTCTGTCTCTCTCTGGCAACTTGTGGCAACTCTGGCAAAGGCGTTCGCAAATTTGCAATTTATTTATTGCAATTGTTGTTGTTGCTGTTGTTGCCCGCTTTGTTTGTTGCTATTTTTGCAAATTGAATTTTCCATTTTCCATTGCGTTTTCGGCAATTCATTAACATTTTCCACTCGCTGCAGGCGGCGCCTGGCAAAGCCAACTACAAAATGCAAAATAGGCAGCAAGAAAATGACAAAGCTGCCAAGGAAGGGGGGGGAAGAAGGGAGAGGAAGTACCTAGGAAAAGACAGCAAGAAGAAGGCTGTAGGAGAAGTGAAGAAACGGAGAGCAGGTAGGTGCAGGGGGAGAGGAGAGGAGGGATTGTCAAAGGGGCAGCAGCTGTTGCCACATTGCACTTAATTAGTTAATAAAGAAGCAGAAAAGGGAGAGAGATAGAAGGAGTTAGGGGAGGGGGGTAGAAGGTGTGAAGGGGCAGGGCGGGGAGCTGATGTTGCAACATTGCAACATTCCCTGATATACGCGTCTCTATTAGTCAAGCAAGCCGATAAGCTGCAGCTGTTGTTCCAGCTGAGATGAGGATAAAGAAAGAGAAGAAGCGAAAAGAGGTAAAGGAAGGGAGAAAGGAAGGCAAGAAGAAGAGGAGGGAGTAGAGGCAGCAGTAGAGAAAGATTGTAAGGGGCAGAAGCACAGGAGCAATAGGTAGCCCCTAGAAAACCAGAAGTAAAAACAGCTCAAGCTGTATACGAAATCCTTACCTATCCTACATACTTCATATAGAACAATATATATAGTATATAGTATAAATTAGTATGTAATAGTATACAATAGAATATAATACTAGGCAACCCTACACAGAACTTCAAAAGCTCCAAAAGCTCTGAGATCTGAGTGAAGGAAGTTCAGCTTGAAGACTCTACAAAGAAAAATGGCTTGGAAAAGGAATGAAAAAAAAAAGCTAAAGACCAAGATAAAGCCAAATAGATAGGTCTGGTAATACCCTTTTTTTCTACCCTACCTGATTCTGCCCTCACTCTAGCCCCGACCCATTCGCATCTATTCGTAATAATTAATTTTCTAGTGATATCCCAAGCGGGGTACTGCTCTACCCCGCAGGGTTGCAGCGGCGCCGAGAGTTAGGTTAGGTCCGCTTATGTTAGGTTAGGTTAGGTTCATTCTCGCTCTCACTTGGAGTCTCCTTATTTGTGCCACGCCCACAGCACCAGTTGCTCTTTATGGGAGTCACCCGGCGATTTATCAATGATTTATGTGTCCAGGCGGGGCAACAGGTACAGCGAGGAGCGAGTTAGGTGTCCAAATTGGCCACGTCTCGATGACGTCTCCCTCCTCCCTCCTTCCCCCCTGCCTGCCTGCCTGCCTGCAGCAATTGGCGGCGCATCGCCACGCTGCGTGGCAAGTTGGCCACGGCTGCTGCGGGCCATAAACCGAGCGCATTTGCCATGCAGACCACGCGGTCTTCACCTGCCACGCCTCCACAGAGATGCGAAGGGGGAGGGGGGTAGGGGGTGATAAGGCCAGATTCGCTTGCAACTGATTAAAATGCGTTTCAGCAACGATGTCGCCACCGGCTACGTCGACGCCGACTGCAACGCCGACTGCGACTGCATTTGCATTTATATTGTTTTGACCAATTTCTGCCCCGACATTATTATCATTGCGACTTCTTGCCCGACTTCTTGTGTGTCTTTCCCCATTTAGCATTATGGCGGACAGCTGTCGTGGGTTGGAAGGATGGGAGGGGGAGGAATGGCTGCAGGGGGGGCCCTACTGTGGAGAGTCAGGGAGGGAGGGAGAGAGGGAAGGAAGGTAGTATAAGAGTTTAAATATGAATATATATGGCTATTATAAAGCTATTAGGGCTAAAGGGCTCTACAGCAAGTCTTAAATAATTTTCCAGCTAACCTCACTTCCCTCTCGAGCCACACTCTGCTCCCTAACCTCACTTTGCTGCCTAACCTCACATTGCACCTAACCTCACTCTTCTCCCTAACCTCACTTTGCTGCCAACTCCTCACTCTCCCTCCTAACCTCACTTTCCTTCCTTACCTCATTTTCCTACCTAACCTCACTTTCTTTCCTAGCCTCACTTTCATTCCTAACCTCACTTACTTTCCTAACCTCACTATCCTTCTCGCTAACCTCACTCTCCTTCCCCCTAACCTCCATCTCCATTCGAGCTCACTTTTCTATCCTGTGCTTACCTCACTTTCCTCTGTAACCTCTTTCCTCTCTAACCCTACCTTGCTTCGCTAACCCTTCTTTCTTTACTAACCTCACTTTCCTGCCTAACCTTACTTTCCTTCCTAACCTCACTTTCCTTTCTAACCTCACTTTCCTCACTAACCTCACTTTATCTTAGCTAGCAAGCAAGTAATTCTCCCGCATCGATGTCTTGACAGCCCCAGCGACTTCACGATAATCGATAATTAATCGATAATAAAGCTTGGCTGAGACGCGGAATGTGATTACGTTAGGGTGAAATAACGAAAACGTTGGTTATCGATAGGCCGATAACACAAATGGCTGACTGCACGTCTGATTGATTGATTGATTGATCGATTTATCGATTGATTGATTGATGAATGAGAAGAGTAACGAAATACAAAAAATTGGCCAGCTTAAGAACGCGATGTGCCAGGGATAACGAACTGTCCAAGCAGCCTGAGTTCTAGTCCCTATCTAGCTCGATGGGTTTGGGTGTATGTGTGTGTGTGTGTGAAGTGTATCTGTGTGTGTGTGTGTGTGTGTGTGTGACAGTATTTTGTCATTGTCGCCTGCGGTCCGCATACAAAAATTGTTGGCGATTTTTATCATTTTAAATGGCGGCCCTTCTGGGGGAGGGGGGCAGAGCAGAAGGCCCAGTCAAGTGGGGCGCATTAAGTGGCAGTTTTCCGTACTTTTCCGCTCGCTTTTTTCCACCAGTTTTTCCTTTGCTTTTTCCTTCAACTGTTTTTGTCGCTTTGGCGCGCTGTTTGTTGTGATCTTAGGCGAGGATTTGCATTATAATTTATTATGCGAGAATACCATGCATCCAAGTTCACCCCCCTTACACCCTTCCCTGGCATTTCCATTTCCATTCCACTTTCCCATGGCTAATTTCGATGCGACGCGAAAAAAAAAAAAAAACATTACTTTAAATGAGTTTTGTGTGCGACACAGAGGCGTAGGCACAGTCTTTGTTGGAGGGGGGTGCAAGCAAAGATGCCGAAATCCTTTGCTAATCTTAGCGTAAGCAAAAATTTATAAATTATTTATATGGCCAGGTGAGGCAGGGGCGCGCTGTGTGTGTGTGTGCCCCCTTTTGCCCCCCTTCCCGGTCACGTGCTGGGATTAAAGACACAAAAACAATGCGATAAGCGGCGAGCTTAAATTGTCTCGTATTTTTATAAGCGACTCGACAGATATTTCCCCCTCCCCGCCCTCTTCCTTTCCCAGCCAGAGCCTTATAAATATGCGAAAGGGTGTTAGAGCTTATTACACAAAAATTTCATCAAACGTGCCGGTAGTACCTGCAGAAGGGGTGAAGTAGGAGGGGTAGGGCGAGGGGGAGGGTAGTGCAGGTAAACGTATGAAAGCAATAAAGTTAAGTTTTCCGCTTAAGTCGCGGAAAATCCAGGGGAAAAAACAACAAAAGAAGAAGTTAACAAAGAAGGGAGCGAGAGAGAGAGCGAGAGAGGGAGGTAGAGCAAGAAAGTTGGAGAATTAGAAGCCTTATAATAATGAAAAACTATCGCCAAAATACCATAAACCTGCTAGAGTAGTACTATCCTCTAGTATCGATTTAAACTATCGATATATAGATAAATTTAACAAGTGACTAGCTTAGTCCCTTGCAGCAAACCCCTAGACGTTATCCCACTGGGTACGCCCATGCGCAAGCGCTATTAATTATTTGCCAACTTATTATATCACATTTCGCATACGGTCACCCCAATTAGCGACCCCGCCAAGATTCGGTTCGATTTCAACTTCCCATTTTCAATTTTCAATCTTTCCCACTTCCCTCTCTCTCTCTCTGCCTGCTGCCTGTCTGGCGTTGTCTGCCCTCCATCTCCGTCTCTGCCACTGGTCAGCACTTACCTGCCAGAGAGGGGGCAGGGGAAGGAGGAGGGGGAGGGAGGAGGAGCTGGTTGTGCGGTTGATTCGGTTTACGAGCTGGCAACGGGAAATTGTTTAATTATTTAGTAACTCGATGCTTAAGAGCTTAACAAGCAGCTCGCTGCCAATGGCAATGCTTATGCTAATGCTCCAACAGCAGCAGGGGAGGGGGGAGTGGTAGTGGTAGGGGGAAGGAGAGGGGGAGGAGTAGCCGGAGCAGACAGCAGGCACAAGGCGAATGGCCGCATAATTTGAGCAAAAATGTTTATGCTATCATTAAATCAGAGTAACGACAGCAGGCAGATCCCTCCTGCTCCTCCTCCCTCCTCCTCCTCCCCCTCCTGTTCGACTAGGTACTCTCCCCCCTTTTCCCTTCCCTCTCCCCTCTGTGTGTGTATGGCAAAGTGTCAATAAATGTGGCCAAGTCGGAGTTCACGCCGCATCGCCACTATCGAGGCTTAAGGGCCCAGCCACAGCCAGGGCAGGATTGGGGTTGGGGGATTGGGGAACCTTCCCAGCCTGCTCTGCCTGCCGCCAGCTGTGTCCTTTCCTAGACAAACAATAAAATATTCAAAGTTTATAATGTAAATTAACCCAAGTTGCCTCGACTGGACTCGGGCTCGACTGGGCCTGGCCAGGCCTGGCCTGGGGCCACGTTTCGGTGTGGCCGTGCGCTCTCGCTCGACGGTGTGCCCATGTTGCCCATGAATATACAATGCGGAAGCCTCCTCCTCCTCCCCCCACTCCTGCAGCACACACATAAATTCTCATATTGCGCGGCCTTTGGTCAGAGTTGTGTCTCCAGCAAAGGATTTGCAGCTGCTCCTCCTCCTCCTCCTCCTCCTGCTCTGTGGTCGGCAGGCAGCCTAATCAAATTATATTGGCCGCTTCGCGACAAGACTGGACTGGACTGCACAGTGTCCCCATGGCCTGCACAGTGGGGCAAGTGTTCCTCCCTCTCCTCCCGCTCCTGCTGCTGTCAGGCAACGCTTTACCGTAAGTCGACACGCAACGAGTGCTTGAACTCTGCACCCGTTTTTGGGCTGCAGCTAACCCTCTACCATGATCTCCCCCACCCTGCCCCCACTGCCCACCACGCCCACTTTCAGCTGCCTTGTTTTACTTGCCGCTTATTCATCAGTTTGCTGCCCCAGACCCAGCATGATGAATGATTAGCAAACAGAGTGGATGTGGATGTGGAGGAGAAGAAGGAGCAGGAGGAACTGCTGCCCGCAGGAAAACTGCTCAAATTTTGCTGCCTCTTTGGTCTGCCCATCCCTTCCCCCTCCCCCCTTACCAGCAAACGTCATCTTTCATTAGATTAACGATTGTCCTGGCCACCACTGCTGCTGCTGCTGCTCCTCCTCCTGCTGCTGCTGCCCAAAATCAAATCTTCAGCAATCTGTTCTGCCCAAAATGACCTGCCTCACCCACTCCCCCCCGCTGCACACATGACAGCAGCGTCTCCTCATCTCTGTCCACTCTGCTCCCTGCTCTCTGCTCCCAGCTCCCAGCTCGAGGCTCTGCTCTGCTCTGTTTGTGTTTGTGTCCATGTCCATGTGGCAAAAAAGAGTGTCAAATGCGTGCGGCGGCCTATGCACAGGCTCAAACGACTCTCGGCCTGGCCCAGTCCCTGCTCCCTGCCCCCCCTTACCCCCTCCCTCTCCGGCTTATGACCGGCCAAAACGAGCAAACGACCAAACGAGCGTCAACTTGATCCTGACAAAGTATTTGCGGCTTCCCAGTCATTTTTAGTGCGCCCACAGATTCTGCCACGCCCCCTCGCACTCCTACTCCTCCTGCTTGTGTGTTCCCATTCCCGTTCCGCATCCTGCTCCCGCCTCAGTTCTGCATCAGTTTTGAGTCATTTTGCTCGCGCACTCGTGAATCAAGCGGCGAATAATGAATAAATTTATGAATGTGTCTGAGTGTCGCATGAGTGTGTCTGGTTGGGTATAGGATTAGCTAGGGATGTATCAGACTAATATAATAATATATTTTTAAATATTATTTTGTTTTTTTTTTTTATTTTATTTGTTTCTATCATCGTGAAGTTCTCGATAAAGTTCGCATATTAATCGATAAGTAAGCTTCGATAATACTTGCATAGATAGAGTATATATTGTTATCTATATAAATCCCTCTACATAGCGTATAAATCTTTCCACATGCCTCAGATAAGCTCCCCCATATTGCTTCATCATAATATCAACATTTATTTTTATTGTTTCCTCTAGTATTCCCTCGCTTTTTATAGCTTTACATTGGTGAAGTCATTATACGATTAGCATATATATATACAGTTCCAGGAATATCAGTGCATCATGTATGCCTCAAGTTCAGTCATTAAATCCCAATACGTTCTACAGAGCTATAAAAAAAGAAAAAAGAAACACCCAACACATTTGCCGTAAAGATTATTTGGTTTATTATCTAGTGGAACTACAATAACATTAATAAACACGTCAGGAACTAATGTTTATGAGCTAAACAAAAAAAAAAAGCTAAAAAAAAGCTTAAGCTTATTGATGACTTTATGACTAATTCCAATGCTGGTTCAGGCTTGTGGTTCCAATGAACAAGCCAGAATAGCTCGAATCCAATAACGGAACTAGTTCCGGTTTGTGCTCCCTCACAAATCCCTCAACTAGTTCGCACTTCACAGTAATCCCCCCCGCCCAAGAAGTACTCCTCCTCCTCCTCCTCCTGCTCCTCCTTCATCCAGTTCTAGGGATTCTATTCCTTTGCCACATGACGCTTCGCCTTAGGCATGGCCGTCTCCAGGGAACGATCCACATAGGCGAAGTTATCCACCACACTGACGTAGAGAGCGCCTCCCATCACAGCCAGGGCACCGCTAATGGCAACTTTGGTCCACATATTGCAAGATAATACTAATTTTTGATCAAGGGGAGGATCTTCCAAAATTTGAGTCTATTCCGAACTGAGCGAACTGTGTTTGCACTATGCGCGACTCGCACGCCCTGCACAGCGCTTTATATAGACTCGAGAACCCCCGACGCAGTGACGACTCAGTCCCCTCCCACCTACGATTACTCACCTCTCTCCCAATGGGGACCTAGGGGTTTCGCAAAAGCGGCGCGATGTGCGGCCGGTCACGTCGTCCGACCACGCAGGGAAAAAAGCGAGAGAGCGCGAGCGCCTCGTACCGCCATAGAATGCACTTCCTACACACAATCCACGACCTAGCCAGGCGGCTAGCAATACGTACTACATACATAAAACTCATTATCGATCGTTAGATTATAATTTTCGCACATCGATAGCGAGAGAGAGCGAGAGAGGGAGAGTGAGCTTTATTTTCGGTTTTTCTTTTTTTTTTGCAATGTTTCTGTTTGTTTATACGTTTCGGTTTGTTTATCAAGATCTCTTAATCGCACCCGACGGTATAACATAGGCGTGCCGAGTGCGGGGTCTCAGAAAGGTGGGAGGGGGGGCTACGTTTTGACATTATCGTCATATACGAAGCATTTTTGGCGAAAACATGCTAATAATCTGCACATTCTTGTATTCCCCATATGTTCTGGAAGTGGCAGCTATATATAGGGGTTTTTATTTAGTATTAACTGAGGAGGGAATGTGGAATGAAGAGAAATATAAGAGAAAGAAAGATGGAAAGATTAAATGATGGAAAGATGCAGAGATAGAGGGATAGGTAGCTAGATAAATAGAGGGTTGGATGGTAAGAGGATAAGACGATAAGAGGATAAGAGGGAAAGTGGGATAGAGAGATAGAGGGATAGAGGGATAGAGGGATAGAGGGATAGAGGGATAGAGGGATAGAGGGATAGAAGGATAGAAGGATAGAAGGATAGAAGAATAGGAAGATAGAGGAATAGAGGGATGTAGGGATAGAGGGTAAGAGGGATATAAGGATAGAGGAATAGAAGGATAGGGAGACAGAGGAATAAAGGAATAGGGGGTTAGGTTGTTGTAGGACTTAGAGGGTTAGAGGCATATACAATATAGTGAAGAGACAAGAACATAGAAAGCTAGAAAGCTGGATGGAGAAAGAGAGGTAAGGAGATAGAGAGATAGACATATAGAACGAGAGAGGGATAGAGAGATAAAGGGATAGAAAGATGGAAAGAGAGAAACATTGCGAGATAGAAAGATAAAGAATGATGAGGTTATATTATAGAACATTATAATCAGTGATCAAGAGAGAGAGAGATAGCTAGAGTGGTAAGTAGCTTACAGGGTAGCAGGCAGTCGTTCATTCACAGCTTGTGAGGCTAATGACGATAAAAAGTTATCGCCGCCACGAACTCTCGCCCCGTAAATAGACACGCTAATCTGCCAGGTGTGAAGTGCGAGTGCAAATATCTAGCTGGGACTGGTAGTGGGTGTGGATGGGGGAGGAGGGGGGGGAGAGTGAGTGCGACTAATGAGTCTGGCTAACTAATGTGAATGTCGTAACAGTTAAATAGTTGCGCGAGTTGCATTCGCTCTGCATGAATCATTTTCGCTTGAGCTAGGCGGGGTCAGCTCTCTCCCTCTCTCTCTCTCCCTCTCTCCTGCTCTGCCTGCATTGAACTATACCTAAGTAAGCTAGCTTAGCAAGTGTGTGTGTGTGTGTGTGTGTGTGTGAATCGTTTGAGTAACTGAGTGTGCGTGTGTGAATACGAGTAGTGTGAGTGAGTGTGTCTATATTCATGCATAATTGAAGCGGCATTCCAAGCAAAAGAGACAGAGAGATGGGTAGGACAGGGTGAGCAGGAGGGACAAGGCAGACCAGGAGGGACCACATAGACTGGACAGACAAGTAGAGATAAGGGGGGAGGAGGAGGGGGAAGGGGACAAGGCGAGGGAACAAAGCGTATGACATGTTGTGCCTGCAATTAAGGGAATCAATGGCGATTCCAGATAATGGACTAATCTGCGTCTCCCATTGTTCTCGCCATACCAGACTAATCCTCTCTCCCCCTCCTTCCACCCTGCTATGATTACCTAAGAAATTGTGCGCAGTGTAGAGAGAGAAGCGAATGGACGAAGCTGAAGACGCAACCGATGCGAGTGCATTGAACCGATGCGCGGCGACTGATTTGCTTATCAATTAATTGTTTTAAACAATTTTAATGAACACCCTGTCTGCTCGTGCGTAAACATGTCGCCTAGCCCCTTGCTCCCCCTCCCCTCCTCCCCTTGCCCCGCTTACGTAATCGCCTTGAGGTGCGCCAAATCCGATTAAAGCGCAGCCAAATCCGTCTGTGATTTGCAAGACTTTCTCAAGTCGCCCCCCCCACCAACCACCTCCTATACAAACCCTATATACTGCTCTATATGTTGCCTATATACAACCCACTATATATAGATATATTAGCTGCATATACAGTGGGCCAACTCGCGCACTTTGCGCGCAAATTAATCGTAGCTCATAAAGCAAACAAAGATGGGAGCAGAAAGGGAGAGAGGGAAAGGGAGCTGCAGGAATACACAATAAGCTGTAAGTGCTAAAGAGAGAGAGAGAGAGAGAGAGAGAGAGGGAGGAGTGGGGTGGGGCAGGTGCAGGAGCTGGCTGCGTATCTATCTTGGGGGCGACAGCGTCGCATGCAGATAAACAGGCATTAATAATATAAATTTGGCTGGCAGAGCGAAGAGAGGAAGAGAGAGAGAGAGAGAGAGCGAAGAGGGAGAGAGCGGTAGAGGCAGGGAGCAATAGGGTGAGAGAAGCAGAGAGGTATAGGTAGTGATAGAGAGAGATAGAAAGAGAGTGGGTAGTACAGGAAGTCGGAGAGAGAGCTGGGAAGTAGGAGACCTAGCTAGGACTAACAGATTGCCATCATTTCCCATGTCTGGCGCAGCCGGAAGACAGGCAGGGAGTAACTGCAGCAGTAGCTGTTGCTGGCGGCAAATGTATCTGCCAGATGCAGAAGTATCTTTAAGATACTTTAAATGTATCTACAAGCTACAAAAGTATCTGCAAACCAAAGAGAGTAACTGCAAAATGTATCTAACCAGTTGAAATTGTATCTGCTGCTGCTGCTGCTGCAGCCAAGGCAACAAATGTTGCTGCTGCTGACTTGGCTGCAACTGTTGCTGCTCATGTTGCATGCCTCCAGGGGTGGGGGGGAGAGTGGGCGGGGCAAGCAGAGGCGCGTCTTGCCGCATGTAAAATTAAATTTCTTAATAAATTTACTAATACAGGCGCAGTAGCTAAGCCATGGCACAACCGGAAGAGGGGGTTGCAAGGGTTGGGGGAGTGCAGGGGCGGGGGTAGGAGCAGGGGCGGGGGCTGGGGAAGGGGTCGCTCGCATCCGTTTGTGCCAATTTTCAATGCAAAAACGTGCACCGCCACCTGAGGCTTCGCTCGGTGCCGTTCTGTGCCATGCAGCGCCCCCTCCTGCCTGCCTACCCCCCTCCCCCCTCTTGCCTACGCCTGTCCCCTCCTCTACCCACTGTATTTGTGCTGCGCTCGGTTTGTTCGCTTGCACTTCCTTCCGGCGGCCCTCATACGTTGCCGACGCTACTACTCAAGTAAACAGACGACGCTGCTGCTGCTGCTGTTGCTGCTGCTGTGCCTCCTTGCAACACCTTCCCTCCCCCCTCTTCCCTACGCCCCTGCCTCAGCCATTTCTGCCCTGTTCGCTTGGCACAAATTGAATTCTCCAGCACACACACACACATTTCCCTCTGCCTGTGTGTGTGTGCAGTTTGTTTGTTTGCCCCTCTACCTCACTCCCTCTACACCTCTAACCCCCCCTCCGCCCCTGCGTGTTTGTGTATTTGTTAATTTTCGCACTGGAAAATTGCATCAACTGCTTTACGACTTTTTTTTCTGGGCCTGTAGACAGCAGCAGCAGCAACTAGAAGAATTGCCAGAAGAAGTCAAGCAGAGAGAGAGAGAGAGAGAGAGAGAGCGAGAAGAGGAAGGAGCAAGGAGAAAGAGAGGGGGCTAGAAGGGGAGAGAGAAGTAAACGATCGAGAGGAAACGAAGGGAAGGAAGAAAGAGTGCAAAAAATAGGAATAAGTAGAAGAATCAGGAAGAAACAGGGAATAGCAGCAGGAAGCAGGGAGTCCAAGAAGCAGAGAGAGTGAGAAACGTAGAGAGAGAGATGGAGAGAGACACAGAGAAAGCGCATTTCAATTGCATGTGCGTTGCATTTTAATTTATGCGTATCTAATGCACCACATGGGTGCTACACCCCATCTACCCTCTCCAGTACCCACTACCAGTACCCTCTCCCTACCCCACTCCGTACTCTCTTCCCAACCCTCCCCCTTATCTACCCAGCCTGCACTTTGTGTGCACAATTAAATTTTCAATGTAATTTCACGCGCAAATGCCTACGCTGGCAGAGGCGTAGACTAGAGGGGGTAGACTGAGGCAGGGGGCACGGCTATTTAGTAGGCTCAGCCCGGTTACCCGGTACCGGGCCCGGGCCCGGCTTGTGCATCCCGTGAAGCGACATAATCATCATAATCGCATTGACACTACAAATGAACGCGTCGCCAGGCAGAGCGGGAGGAGGAACGGGGGGGGAGGTAGCAGGCGGTACGGCACAGCTCCACGGGAAACCTCGATGTGTGTGTGTGCGGCGAAAAAAAAAGCGACAACGGCAAAAAACATTTTTATGGGTTTCGTCGTGTTTTGGCAAACGCGGCGATTAGCGCGATTCGCCGCTTATCAATTAGCACAGTTCGCCAGCTATCAGAGTCGATAAGGCGGAAGTGGAGCACGGCACAGTGAGCACAATTAATCCCCGTACACGCGCCGAGCACCTCCCTGTCTAACCCCCCTTGCACATTCTATAAATAAGGTATAGACGGGTGTGTGTGTGTGTTCGCTGTGTTTGCTTAGGTTTGTCGATTGTGGGACACGGTTTCAGGAGTGGGGAAGATGGGTAGAGGGTACTGCCGATAAGGGGTACTCCCTTGCTCTACCTTCTACCTCTACCTCTGACTCTTCAACTTCTATCTTTAACCTCTTCCCTAACATTCCACCTTTTGCGCTCTACCTTCTACCTCGCACCTTTACCTCTCCCCCTACCTCATACTTCCTTGTTTGGAGCTACCTTCTACCTTGCACCTCTTTTCTTTCTACCTTGCATCTCTCTTCCTCTTACCTCTCCCCCTACCTCATACTTCCTGGTTCTACCTTGTTTAGAGCTACCTTCTACCTTCTACCTTCTACATGTTATCTTCTACCTTCTACATTCTACCTGTTACCTTATACCTTGCTCCTCTCTTCCTGCCACCTTCTACCTCGCACCTTTAGCACTCCCCTTACCTTATACTTCATGGTTCTACCTTGTTTGGAGCTCAGTTCCGTGCGTGAGGAGTAGAGAAGGGTTAGAGGGGGCCTATTTCTACCTTCTTCCTAAACTTCAACCTGCCATCTCCCTGTACCCTCTATATTCTACCTTCTTTCTCCTTGTTCCTCCAGCGAGTACCTTTCTTTTTCTTGATCTAGGGGGAGATGCTCCCCACTTCTACCTACATACCCTACCTTCAACTTATACCCTGTTCCCCTAGCTTAAACCTCCAATCTTCTAACTTCTTCCTTTTTCCCTTAAGAGAGGTACACCCAACTTCTACTTCTACCCTACCCTACCATCTTCCCTCGCCACACGACACTTTGCAACACTTATTCGATTCCTTCTACCCTCTAGTCTACCCCCAATCGCAAATGTGATTATCAATTTGTCCGAGTTTACTTTCATGCCAAACAGCTGTCTAGAGTGTCCTCCTAAGTGTATTAGTTGAGAGACCCTTTTGACAGCTGCCTTTCATGCTAGACACCCTAGACACCCTAGGCACCTACAAACCCTACACCACATTTTCCAACACATTTTTTTGCAGTGTAGGGTGGGAAAACAAAGGATACTTCCGTTTCGAGAAGCGTGCGACCTTCAAGACAATCAAGTAACAGCACAGAGAGATAGAGAGAGAGACACTACCCATTGTACTGCCAACACCCTCGCTCGCTACCTCCTACACCCCCCCCTCATCCCTTCCCCCATTGAGTGCTGTGAAGTGTATGCGTTGTAATGTGCGTTAATAAATTTAATTTTAGACTCTCTCTCTCTGTCTCTCTCTCTCTCTCTCTGTCGGTCTACCCCCGCTTATATCTCCCTCAACCGATTTAAAGTGTCGCCCGACTCGACAGAACTCAACTCGATTCTCGTTTTTATCAGTTTAATGGGCGAGCCGTAATGCAATTTGGGCGACACCCCACATCGACCCAACGCCCGCTAAGCGCCTCGACCGCATCCAGAGAGAGAGAGAGAGAGAGACAGAGAGAGAGAAGGAGAGAGAGAGGCAGGTCGAGGGGTAGATATGATGCTGCGCTGTTGTGTAAGGCAATTTTGATAAATTTATGTGAAATACGCTTTCATGATAAGCTAATTAAATTCAATCGCTGTAACCAACTGCCAAAAACCAAAGTGCCACACCCCCAGCCCCTTTCCATCTCCTCCTGCTTATAGATACCCTGTGTAGTGCTCCCCCTCCCCCCAAACAATTCCCAGAGCAGCGTCGTCTCGTGCCATCTGATGTAACTGGAAAAGCTTCGCAATTGTTTCCATATCGTTAAATCAAGTGCGGAAGAAGAGGAAGAAGAGGGGAGAAGAGGAAAATCCTAGGTTAGGACTTAAGAACTCTCGATAGAATCACTTAACCTCTGGAAAACACATCCAGAATCACGTATAACAAAGTATTAAGTATTATAATCGAATCCATTTCGAATAGTTATGCCAGGCATACAACGATAGTTATCGATAACAAGCAATTATCGACAGTACCTCTACGTAGTACCCCGCATGGAAATGGATGCGAATCAACGATATCTGGGGCTATTTTTGCCATTTAACAATGTCTAACGAATGTAAATCAATGTGTAATTGCATAAAACATCTGCCATTAACATAATTATAATTAGGGCTGACATCATCACAACTCACCCGCCCCCGACCACGCCTCTGTTCCATCGCCCACGTTCGACATCAAAATTATATTCAATTCTCATTATTTTTAATGAATAACCAACCGAAAAACATACAACAAATTGCACAAAAGGGCAGGAAAAATAAGAAGAAGAAAAAAAAGGGCAAACAAAATGGTAATGCCAGATGGGGAAGGCGATATCTGATGGACTACAGCATACCCTGTAGAGCAAGAGTGTGTGTGTATAAGATGATATATTGTAGATCTTAGCACGAGTTGTATTAGACATAGATATATGTTTCCTACACAAAATCTAAGTTTTTTTTTATATCGTTCAATTGGAACAGCAATATATATATAACACGCCTATATATCTTAATCCGGATCATTTACCCCAGCAAATCCGCTAAATGAAACGTATAAGGCGCAGTCTATGAGTTTCTAAGTAATCCCAGAAGAAACATCGTTTAGTTGGAACAAGAATATATATGTTTCTATATAAAAGAAGTCTGCAGTCCACTAATATCGCTGGTTCCCCATCAAAAACCCCCAAATTAACGTATACTACGCAGTCCAAATTCCTAGCAGAACTTAATCTAGTTAGAACAAGAATATATATGTTCCTGGACCTCAATATACCCCACTCAAAGCACTTGCCTGACTTTACAATTCAATAAAAAATAAATACCAAAATGAACATACAACATGCACAAACATGCAGGGACGTGCACACGCATGCAACGCATGCAGAACTACTCACAGCGCATTCCGCATTCCCCCTCTCCCTACCCCATCCACACATTCCTGCCCCCCTCCGGCTATACTGGCATATGTTTGAGGGCACTCAGGCGTTATGCTGATTTGCATATTATATATGGTATATATATATGTTCATACACACATATATAGACGGACTGAACATGAATACGCGCATTGCGATAACGATGATAAATCGACTCCGGCCAATTGGCAAATGTAGCGGGCTAATGACAAAGGATTCCAATTGGCGCCAAGCTCCGACTCCCCCCTCCCCCCTCCCTGTCTGAAACTACGGGTCACAGTTCGATGGGAGGGACCAAAAGCAATTGAAGGTTCTGTCATGTTGGAGTCATGGACTAAAATCACATCTATTGTTCGACGACCTTCGATTGTTTATACTACGTGGAACTTCTATTCCCATAGAGATGGCTATCCATGCAGCATATATTGAAATCTTGCGTATACTTGGTCAGTTTAACTGCGTGAGTCCTTTGAGCCTTTGTTTAGCTGTCTATTTGCCTTCTAACTGCATTTCTAACCGCTTTTCTGCTCTGTCTGTCTGTTTGAACTCCGAGATCTCTGCTATTATAAAAGCTGAAGCTGTGAAATTTGTCATACAGACTTCTGTATACTTTGTGTAACTGAAGTATTTTTCAAATTTGAGCTATCACTTCCACTTGCCATATAAAGCGTTGTGGAACCTGTGTGGAACTTATTTTTCATACAAAATTCAAGCGCATTTAATTGTTTTTTAATTTTGTATATCTATAATAATAACATATTATGGTATTTAATATAAATAATCACATATTATAATCTCTATTATCATATATTAATTGCTTAAGAAGTAATACCTGATAAATATGCAATATATATTGAGAGAAACTTGTTTCTTTCTTTTTCCCTCTTCCATTTTGAATAACTTCACGCAAATTGCTTCGCTAGAGGGCGCTGCGTGTTACTTGCACTCACGCTCTCCCTCTCTCTCTCTCTCTGCCTTGTACATGTTATCCGGCATTATCCGAAAACTTAAGCGAGATCATTTCCAGTTACGGTTATGTGGCAGATAAAAGTATTCATAGATTGCTTCGCACCATTCTGTAAACTTTCTCATGTTCACTTCGCTCTCTCCCATTCTCCCTCTCTCTCTCTCTTTCTCTCTCTCTCTGCACTCTTTTTGTATTTTATTTACAGCGCAATCAAATTTAACTGTTTAAACAAGCGTTGAAAAGATTTCGATCCAACTACGCACACACACACACACACACGCACATAGATAGAGAGAGAGAGAGAGCGCGCTCGTCTGATGCGGGCTGCAGTAAATGGAGAAAACGTCGACGCTGGCGTTGAGAAAATGCAAAACAATTTCAGGCGAATTAGCGTAATTGTCTCGCCGCCACTGCTGCTGCTGCTGCTGCTGCCGGCACTCGCCGCGCTGCCAAGACAATGAACATGAAGGCGAATGGCAGCAGCAGCAGCAGCAGAGGCAGCAGCAGCGACAGCGGCAGCAACACACACAAATTAGAGGATTAAGTAGCTTCGCTGCTGCTGCTGCTGCTGTTGTCTCCTTCACCGCACACACACACACACACACACGCGCGTCTGCTCACGCCTTGCGGGCACCCTTCTGCGGGCGTCGCTAACAGCAGCAGCAGAGGCTGCGCTGCCTTCATTTGTATGCAAAAATGTAAACCAAAAAATCAGCGAGAATGTTAAATCCAACAAAATGCATTTAACACATAAAAATTTGCATAGAAAGTGGCTTTGGTATGTTTGGTATTTTTGTGCCGCCGACGTCGCTGTCGCCGCAGCACACACACACACACAGACTCAGTGTGCTTAGACAAGAGAGCGCGCGTAAGGCAAGCAGAGATTTCGTTTTAATTTCACTTATTCTTTTACTATTATTGTTATTTATTTAATCTACATATGTATGTATGTATGCATGTGCCACGCCTCTTGCTAATCTGCCGCTTAATTGCGCTAATAACGCACACACACGCATACACAGTGAGTGGGAGAGCGGGAGAGCGGCAGCGCGTCCCTTTTGATGGCCGCCAACTAATTCGCTCTGCTTCCTTCCTTCCATACTGCACTTTCAAGACGTTTGCGCTCGCTCTCCCACTCCAGTTCACTCACACTCACTCACTCAGACTCTCGCGCGCTCGCTGTCAATTTTTTGTGGGCTGCTGCTGCGGCGGGAGAGAGAAAGAGAGAGCGGCGCCAGAAAAGTTTTCGATTGTTTTGGCACTTCTTATTAAGTTGCACACTAGTGTGCCTTATGTCTGTGTGTGTGTGTGTGTGCGTGCGTTTTCCCGTTACAGAAGCCACGCACAGACAATTTGGAGTATATGTATATTTGTATACCCTCTGCCCATAGGGTATTTAGGGGTATATTAACTTGGGCAGAATGAGGTATCTCCAAGTCATTATGTATACTCTATAATATATTCTATTCTGTTACACATTATATTATATTATATATTATATTACTATATTTATATTTTATATTATATTATATTACATACGAGTATATAATATAATTTAATTTTATAATTAAATATTAAAAATTTAAATATTTTTTAATAATTTCTTCTGCCTAGATCTCAGATACTATTAGAGCTAGGGCTACCAAATTTGGTGACAATATGGCTGAATATGCCGCGCAGCTCAAGTATATCAATAGGCGCTCTTAAAACGATAATATCGCATAGTGAGCGTAAATTTAAGGCTATTATATATATTTTTTTGCATAATCCCAGAAGTTATTTAAGAAATTAATAGTACGGTATAATCAAGTCGAGCACACTTGCATGTTAGCTCCTTCTTACTTGTTGTTATTGCGTTTTTCCAGTTCTTTTTTCTTTTATTTAGTTGTTTTTTGCGCCTTTTTTTTGTTTCTGTTGTTTTTGCATGTGTTGAGATTCTCATGAAATTTGCATACAAATTGCGTCTGGCGCTGGGCGTTGTACACGGGTTGTACTGTAGCTGGTCGAGAAGGTTCCCCGAATTGTATATTTCGGTTGTTGGGGGGGAGGGGTCAGAGAGGGTTCATTCATTCATGTGGCTCGTTCATTCATGGGGACTACGCACGCTCATTGCCACCAAAGGGTTAAGCCGCCCTTCCCCCTCCCCCCTCTCCACATCTGGTTACTGTCAATTTTGAGGGCTTCTATCAATAATCGGAATTGGTACTAGGGATTCGAATTGAGATTGGACAAGGCCCCTGCCATCAAAAAAAAAAAGGGGAGGCATATTTGCCTTGTATACGCTTTATAAACATGCGATATGTATCAATTGAGTAATGATTTATGCGACAAACTGGGGGGAACTTTAATAAACTTATAGTTAAATGTATATTTTCATAAGTTTTTTGATTTGAATTTAATTTCTTTATTTATTTTTTGTGTTTTATACAATATTTGCAGGTAGAAAGTAAAATTTCCTTAAAAATGACACACTTTAAGCTACTTTATACTCATCGTATGCTCTCAGAGGTGCTCTACCATATAAACTTTAATAAACTTACACATATTTACAAAAAAGTTATTAAATAAATGAATTTCATAAGCAAATATCAAGTAGGCTGTGTATTAAATGAATGTATTTTATTTATTTTATTTAAATGCATGTTTATTTTTGTATTTATTTTATTTAAAGTCATTTTGTCTTAAACAATGTTGTTTTTTACAATCTGCTTTAACACACTATCTTAAACTCTCAATTAACTTAAGCGCATATTTATTTAGTTTTGTATTTTTAAGGAATCTTATTTATTTATTTTATTTAAATGCATTAAACCATATTTAACTTTGAGTGACACACTGTGCAAACACTCTCTCTCTCTCTCTCTCTCTCTCTCTCTCTTTCTCTCTGCTCGAGTGATTCTCTTGATGTCGCTTTGAGTGTGTTAATAACTTTTTGCAGGCTTGTGCAAAATAATTCCAACACTTGCAGCATATTTTCTCACACGTTATTTTCCTTCTACGTGCCAGCGCTCAAATATTCCACGAGTGAGTGGGAGAGTGGGAGAGCGCGAGGACATGCTTCAGGAATTCCATTTCCATTCGAGAAGCCACTCGAAGCGAAGAGAGAGTGAGGCAGCAGCAGCTTATCGCTCCATTGCTCGACTGCTATTTCATAAATAAACAGCGCAATTATCATAGGTAAACAGCAACAACAACGAAAACGAAAACGAAAATGAAAACAAAAGCAACAACAACAACAACAACGGCAGCAGCAGCAGCAGCAGCAGCAAATAAATAGAAGAAAAACAGCGGCAATAAAAACAAAAGTCAATTGCGGCGCTTTTTGCGGCCTTTTCTGTTTGTGTTTACGCAGTCAAGTCGCTCTCTCCCCGTTCTCCCACTCACTCACTCACGCTGCCTCTGCCTCTCTCGCTGCCTCTGCCTCTGCCAGGCGATGCGCCTAGTTCAATGAAGTCTTCAACTTTTACGTCAACTTTAAGTTGAAGCTGTTGTTGAACGATGAAGTTGGCGCTGCCGACGTCGCTGCCTCTGCCTCTGCCACTGACTCTGCTGATTGCTTAAAATTCATAATGATAATAATAGTGCGTTGTGCACTAATTGCAGCTACAACAGCAGCAGCAGCGGGAGCAGAGAGAGAGAGAGAGAGAGAGACAGCAACAACAAAAACATTGTTCACTTGCACTTGGCATCACTTAAGTCAACTGCAAAAACTTTTGCGCCATTCGCGTCATTCCAATGAGCGCAGCGGGAGAGCAGCAGGCAGAGCAGAGCAGCAGAGAGTGAGAGCGAGGCACACACACACACACGTACATGCACACTGGCCACGCTCACACTGTGATTGCTGCTGCTCAGCCGCTTTCACACACACACACACATATACATAGCTAGCATGCCTCTCCCACTCTGTCGCCCTCTCCCTCTCCCACTCTGGCTCATTCATTCAAGCATTTTGCCGCTTGCATTCAGGCGAAATTGTTCCACAAAGATGCGAGCACAGACAATGACAGTAGCGCACAGCGGGTGAGCGGGAGAGTGGGAGAGTGCAGAGAGCGTGAGTGAGAGTGGGAGTGGGAGTTAGGCAGAGTGAGCCAACACTTAGTGCAGCCCAAGCCAAATGCCCGCACTCGTTTCACTCGCAGTCGCCGTCGCAGTCGCATTGAGTGCACTTCATCGCCGCCCCAGCTACTGCCTGCTGCCTGCTGCCTCTGCCTGCGCCTCTGCCCGTGGGCGCTGCTTAACTTTAACTTGAACTCTAAAATAACAAGCTGAGTTGTTTTTGGCTTGTTCAGTTTTCGTATAATTTCCTTGCAGGTATTTTCATAGCTCTCATCACGATGCCCTACCCCCACCCCCTCCCCCTCTCTCTCTCTCTCTCTCTCTCTCTCCTTGCCACTGCTCGCTCGACATTTGCAACGCCATCTGGCGGGCAAGTGAATGAAGCAAGTGATGAAAACAATAGCAAGGTGAGCAGAGCAAGAGCAGGGGGGGGAGGAGAGGGGAGAGAGAGAGACCGAGCGGATAACAATGAGCAGCAGCGCCTAAATGAGTTGTGAGTAAGAAAGAGTGGGGGGGGGGGATATTCCGTATATGCACGCTCTATACACATACATATGTACATATACAGAGCATATCGAATATCTAACATAATATCTAGTTATTATCGACAAAGACAGCACAATGCATGATTGGAAATGTTGAAAAGAGAAGAATATGTATGAAAAGTATAAAGAAATAAATACTTAACCTACAGAATCAAATTTAACCTACAAAAATCAACTCTAACCTACAAAAATCAGCTCTAACCCCCAAAAATCAACTCTAACCTAGAAAAATCAACTCTAAAATAAAAAAAAAAAAACAAATTTTGACTCAAAATTCATATATAACGCTTATAAATCATATTTACCCCTCAAAAAATAACGTTGATCCTTTAATATAATTATTATATATCAAATTTAAATATAAAAAACAAATTTAACCCTTAAAAACATAAAATTTAATCTAAAAAAATAAATTTTAGTTCTAAAAAATCAAACTATTTATTCTGCACTCATTCGTGTATTCATTTCCAAGTTCGAGTTATTCATTTATGGATAAACTTGATTCTATTTCTGCGCTTGCGAGTTATAAATGAACTGTAATCTGCACTCAGGTATTTGCAGAACAATGAGTACACGCTTGTGAGTGTGTGTGAGTGCGAGTACGAGTGTGAGTGTGAGTGTGAGTGCATTCATGAGTAGTACCAACTGCCTTGGCAATCAGCATAGTTCTGATCGGTTCGGGTTATAACTGTTATGGCAACTTACCATGGCCGTGCAGCGACCCCCCTTTTCACTACACCCATGCACTTGCTTTGGCTTAGCAATTTTGAATGGAATCAAGCGAGCTCGAGCGAATGTTTTGTCCTGTTTCCTCGTTGTCGTCCATGTTGCTTCTCCTCTTCCTGCTCCTTTTCCCTTTCCCTTTCCCTCTTCTTCCTCCTCTGCTTCCTCAGCTTCTTGTTACTGCTGCTGCTGTTGCCCCGCAGCAACATTTCTGCTGCTGCTGCTGCTGCTGCTGTTGGGTATTATCATACGGCGCTGTCATATCCTGTAATGCCTGGCTGTAAGTGGGGAGTATTAGTGTGCTTAGCTTACTTTTAATGTCCCCCAAAATACTCAACAATCATATATAAATGAATAAAAATTTCTATTTTCATATCATTTTTAATACCCTAATATCTGCTATGTTTATTAAGCAACTCTACTTAAATTTGCAGTGTGTATTTGTCTGTTTATAATCCGTGTACACACCAAAAATGAAGGCGCTACCTTGAAAACGAGGCTAGAAATTCTAAAAAAAATACAACAATTCTGCCCTTAATTTGAATGAATTTAAGAATAATAGCTAATCTTCCAGCGCCTCATACAGGGTATGCACAAGCAGTGCAACAACTCTCTCTTTCTCTCTCTCTCTCTCTCTCTCTCTCTCCCTTTCTCTGTCTATTCTTGTCTTCACTTTGTTGTTGTTATTGTGCTAAACGCTCAAAACGCTGGCATATACCGTTAGCTTTAGCCCCCTCTCACTCTTTCGCCCACTCCTCCTCTCTCTCTCTCTCTCTCTCTCTCTGACGTTTTCCATCTATCTGCGAACTTATGTTGTCATAATAGCGTGCACCCTCTGTCCAAATTCGACCCCTCCCCCTCCCCCCTCTTCCTTCACCTGTACAAGTCACTCTCCACTGCTGCCCCGTCCCCCTCTGCCACTCTACGCCCCTGCAAGTTGCTCGCGTTGTGCCTTGAAGGCAGCCCATAATAATAAAAATAACAACTTAACTAAGTAGACAATGTTTTCCAGTGTATCCAGGCGAGTGTGTGTGTGTGTGTGTGCGGATTGCCTTGACAATCAGTTGAGCAGCGCTGCTGCTGCTGCCGCTGCTTGCAGTGCTTGTCAAACTGTAAGCGGCTTTTGTGCAGCAGCAACAACAACAACAACAACAACAAAATGTGCATCAAAATGGAAGCAAAACGCATAAAACTAACGGCACAACGGAAACAACAACAACAACAAGCAGAAAATAATACAAAAATAATATGAACAGCTACGCAGGCAGCAGCAGCGCAGTCAGCGCGCTGCTTAAGCTGCTGCTGCTGCGCTTTAAATTTGGTTTTCATCTAAGATGAACAATCTACCGCAAGAGCTAAGAGAGAGAGAGAGAGGGAGAGTGGGAGAGCGGCAGAGCGTGAGAGTGGGCAGCTAAAAAGGACAACATAAACGTTTGATGAGTCGCTCAGTCGCTGCGCACCTTGTGCAGTCGGCGACGCTGCTGGCGTTGCCGTTTCAGCAGAACGATAAGCCAAGCAGGCAGGCAGGCAGAAGAGAGAGAGTGCAGAGTGGGAGAGCGGCAGTGTGAGAGAGCATGGCAGAGGGGCAGTGTGAGAGAGCAGCACAACGACAGTTTAGGAGAGTGTGAGAGCGGCAGAGTGTGAGTGTGTGAGTGTAGCTGGACAAGTGCTTAATCTGTGTATGTGTGTGTGTGGGTTTGTGTGTGTTTGCGTGTCTTGTGCGGAAATTCCGTTACGCAGCCGACTGCGTTGCCAACTGCCAAAGCGGACTGACTGCTGCGTTGCCAACTGCTGCGGCTACTTTGCGCTCTCTTCTTCTTGCTCGTGCTGCTGCTGTTTAGTTAACTCAATAAATGTGTGCGAGCGGGAGCGAGAGTGCGGCCATAAAACAAGCACACTGCTTGCCTCCCTCCCACTCCCACTCCCCCCCTCACACTCTCCGTGCTGTCTCGCTTTTGCGTTCTTGTGGTCGCAAAAGTGCTGACATTTGCGCAAATTTGCTCGTGCTCATTTTCTTGTTTACGTTATTTCTCACTGTGTCGACGCGTTGCTGCTGCTGCTCTGCCGCTGCGCTGCTGCTGCTTTGCTCGCCTCTGCTTGTTGACAATTACACAAAAACTTGTAGCATTTGCCACAAAGCATAAGGACACTGTGCGCCGCCTCTTTGCAGTCAGAGGCGTAGGCAACGTAGCGTGAGGGGGAGGGGGAGGAGGGGGAGAAAATCGCAAACAAGCGACTAACCAACTAACGGACAAACTCATCAGCTTGGCAACTAACTAAACCAACCCACTGTGGCTTGAGCAGTGGCTGCGTTACGAGGGGGGAGGGGGGTCGACAATGGCGACAGTTTCATGTCAACAATTTTGCAGCAACCAAAATGGACAACACAGTCAGCACTTTTGGCTCGTAAAACGACTAGAAGAAGAGAGCGAGAGAGAGAGAGAGTGAAGGGGGGCAGCATAGTGAGTGTGTGTGAAGAGGGGGGGTTAGAAGCAGAAAACCCACCAAGTAATGCTACTACCTACCAGGGTACTACGCCTCCGGCGAGTGTCCATTAAAAACGTTAAAAGCTTCTTGAAAACGCATAAAACTATTCGCCGATTTCTCTCGCCTTTCTCTCTCTCTCTCTCTCTCACTCTTCCTGCTGCTTCTTCTCTTTGCAGAGGCGTGTGTAGAGGGGCTGCTATTACATTTTTGGCAAGAAAGCATCATTAAAAGTTGAAAAATCAGCTTGCATTGTGAAAGGATTTACCAACTTCAGCGTGCACTCTCTCTTGCCCTCTCTCTCTCACTCTAGAGATAACAAAAACAACACACAAGAGAGGGAGAGCGGGAGAGAAACCTCGAAATATTTACGCAATTAGGGATAATTTCGTGTGTTTGTTCGTTTTTTTTTTATTTTTCCTGCACTTTTCCAAAAGTTTTCGTTTTCGTTGCGCTCTTTAAAACGCATTTTTGATCAGTTTCCCAAGGGGTTTTTATGTTGAGGAAACTTATAGTACAGTTTCAATATATTTACTCTAGAACTATACTACATAAAATCCACTTTGATATAGAGAATTCAGAATTTTCCCTATTTAGGTGATTTTATTGAATTTTTTTTTTTTAATTTTTATATATATTTTTTTATTGTTATATATTGTTATTTATATTTATATATTATGTATATATACTAAATACTATGTATTTATAGAAACTTTTAAAGGATTTTGTGTATATATCATGGGAAATTTTTACTACAGAGCAATTTTACAGAGATTTCAGGCGATTTCTTTGATATTTCCTTAGTTATTAACACTACGTAGAGCTTCAGCAGGAAAAAAGTAATATTTATGATTTTTCATTATAATAATCTGTCTTTTATTATGACAACTCTTAAGTTTCTACTCGTTGCTTTTCCTAGGTTAGTTTTCCCTGCGATTTTTCCTGGATTTTCCACGTAAACAATATAATTTATCATTTCCTTTGGTTGAGTGAAAAGTAATTCCGTAGATGGGCGACTGGACACGCCCACAGAGCGCTACCTCCGCCCCCACGCTGTTAGCTATTGCAACTATGATTCAAGCAGTCAGTCAAATCGAATTGAAATATTGGAGGGAGGGGGTTGCTGCATAGATACCCTGTAAATGATGGGGAAATTTAATTCATTGTGTAAATTCACTTGTCACTCCCTTTTTTACAGGGTATTTGCCAGGCACACTGCCTGCTACACTTAACACGCCATGGCACATGCTACCCCACATGTTGCTGCTACTTTCTACAGGGTATCATGCAGCAAAGCAAAGCAAAACTTTGACGCAAACAAAATTAACGATAATAACTTGGACTTGGCCAAGCTCTTTGCTAATTTGCACCCCCCCTCCGCCTCTGCATTTGCATGTGTGTGTGTGAGACAGGGGCGTGGCCAATAAAAGGGGCGTAGCAAATAAGCGTAATGAAGTTTGCAAAGTTTTTTGACACATGCGAAAAAGATGTCGATGCAAGGGTCGAGGGTCGAGAAAAAAAAAAGAAAACAGGAAGCGGAAAAGGGAGAAGGAGTGGGAGGAGGGGGAGCAAGCTGCACTGAAAAAAAAACCAATTGAAGCAGCGTGAAACACACACACACACGCGAAGAGGCAAAGACGACGCCGCTGTGTGTGCGGTTGCAGTGCGGTAAGCAGTGGCGTAGCCAAGGAGTGGTGAAGGGGGGTTGGGTCTGAGACATGACTGGACGCTATTTTGCGCGTTGCCTGCCCGAAAAACGACGAGGCAAATATTTGCAAAGTGGCAACAGGGAAAAAACTTGGCCCATTCCCGCTGAGCTCGACAATTTTCTCCCTCTCCCTCTCTCTCTCTCTCCCGCTGAGTTTTTGCCACTTTACAACACTCACACACACACACATATTTGGAAAATATTATTTTTATTAATGCTGCGTCCGCTGGTCTGCCCGGTCTGTCCGTCTGCCCTGTCTGTCCGTCTGTTTGTCTGCTCGTCTCTCCGTCTCTTTTTGGGGTGAAAATGTGTTTCATATTTGTCAAATAAACACACACACACACACACACACGGGGCAGCGTATTGGCAAATTCTTCTGCAGCTGTCTCACTTCTTCTCTCTCTCTCTCCTTCTTTCCCCTCTCCCTGTCTCGCTCTTTGTTTCGCCAGCGCGTTTTTTTTTTTTTTTTTATTTCTTGTGTCGCCGCCGCCGACGCCGCAGGAAGCGGAAATCGTGCGTGTAATTGAACGGACATTGAATGAAACTTGCGACGGCTGTGTGAAGAAGAGAGAGGGAGAGAGGAAGAGAGAGGGAAAGGGAGAAAGGGAGAGAGAGATAAGGAGCAAGACAGGCATGTGCTCAGCGTTTGTGGTCAATTTTACGTGAGCTGTAAAAACAAAACAAGGCAGGAGCAGATAGAGAGAGAGAGAGAGAGAGAGAGAGAGATAGAGATAGAGAAGGAGAGAGCGAGAGAGATAGGGAGAGATAGAGAGACGCCTCATAAATGCGAATAGAAATAAATATTAAGATGCTTTCCTCGAGATAAATTCGTAGATATCTATAATATTTTTCCCACATATATTTTTTACTGCCTCAAGTACAGTGTACAGAGAGTGATGGGGGAGGGGGAGGGGGGGTGGTAGATGCAGCAGCTGTGCGACCTTGAGCAAAACTTGCAAACGAGACGATTAGATATGGTTATAAGATATTATATACGATATAACGATATACATATGCGTGGATAGATTGCTTAGTTAAACAGGGAGGGCGAGAGGAGAGAGAGAGGGAGAAGGAGAAAGGAGGGCAGAGTCAGTGGGGAAGGGAAGATGAGGAAGAAGAAATCCTTTGTTGATCTATCCCAAAGAAAGGCAGGAGCTACTCCAGAGAGAACCCTCTTCTTTCTAGGTTTTTTTTTTCAAGAACTCTTGGAATTCTTTTTCTTCTTTCCAGATCTTTACATATAATATAGTATATGATATATATGGTAGTTATAGTTATTTGCATCTTGCCATAGGCGCTCAAGAACTTCATTTAGTTCTTCAACTTATTTCCTATTTGTCTTTTCTCAGAGACACGATATACGAGTCGAAATTATGCAATTACTTAGCTTCTCTTGTAGTTTTCCTTTTACCTATCCTTTTCTAGGTTTCCTTTCCCATCTTATACTCTTTTCTCTTTCTTTTATTCTTGCTTTTTATATGCCTATTTCTTTTTCTTTTCTATTCTTTCCTTAACCCATATTATATGCTGTAAAACATTGATCGTATCAGACGTATGCTTAATATATATCATAATATGATAATCACTTGGAGTAGCTGGAGCAGGGAAGAGCAGGGTGAAGTGCAGAGAAGGGGGAGGGGGGAGTACCTTGAGAGAGCGCGAGTGGTGACAATAAATGAAACCACAAGGGGGAAATCTATGCTCATTTTTCAAAACATTTGCAGGGAGAGAGAGAGATAGAGAGAGATAGAGAGAAAGAGAGAGGGGTAGAGCAAGTAACTCTCCCTCCCCCATCAACCCCCCTTGTTCTGGCTGCCTCTGCTCTTCAGTCATCAACATTGTCATTGACGACGACAAATGTTGCCGTCTTTTAGGCGTTGACATTTGATAAATTAAACATTTTTGTTGCCCCCCTCCCTCGCTCTCTCTCTCTCTCTCTTTTGGCAAGTCTGAGCAGCGGGAAGAAGAAGAAGAAAGGGGGGGATTGTTAGGGAAACAAGGCGCGCCTGCTGGCTGCAGCGCGCGTTTTTTTTTTTTTTTTTTTTTTTTTGTCATTTTGTTAAATACATTTGGCTTTATTTGTTGCCCATTGTTGCTGCTGTTGTTGTTGTTGTTGCTGTTGCTGTTGCTGTTGCTGTTGCTGTTGCTGTTGCTGTTGTTGTTGTTGTTGTTGTTGCTGTTGTTGTTGTTGTTGTTGTTGTTGTTGCTGCTGCTGTTCCTGGCGCAAATTAGAAAACACTTTTGACATTTGCTACGCCTCAGTCTGTTTGTCTATCTATGTCAAGGCGCCGCTGGCACCAAACCCCGCGCCACACACCCCCTCCCCCCTCTCTTCACTCCCCTCCTCCCCCGCCTACTCCACGCTCTCATCCCGCCCAAGCTATTTCGTTAATTGAGCAATCGCGCTTGCGGCCAAAGCCAAAAAGCCTCGTCATCTCTGCCAGCTCGTCTAACCCGCCTCTCTCTCTCTCTCACCCTCTCTCTCTCTCTGTGTCTCTTTCACACTCCCTGCTCCATCGCTGTCACCTCTCCTTCCCCCGCTCACCGCTGCTGCTGTCGCGCTGATCCTGCTCTGCCAGGCCAAGCGATGCCTTCAAAGCGAACGCGTCCCGCTTTGAAGTCTGTCTCCCTCTCCCTCTCCCTCTCTCTCTCCCTCTCCCTCGCTCCTACGCACTCGTCACAGATCGAGTTGTATTTAATATTTATTAACAGGCTCTTTAACGAAGGCAGGGGGGGGCACAGGCAGACAGCAGAGGGACATGACACGAGGCATACGCAAGTGGCAAGTGGCATGTGGCATGTGGCAAGTGGCAAGTGGCAGCTGCAAGTCACAAATGCTCAAATTTAATTACACATTAAACGGGTATCTCCACTCCCCCTACCCCTCCCTCACGACACCCCTTCGCCCTGGGGTAGGTTAGTTCGCAGAATACTCTACAATTTTCTGGCTCCAATTGAATTATCCCTTTTTTCGCCTAGAGTCACTTTTCAGCGAGACACAGAGAGAGAGAGAGAAAGAAAGAGAGAGAGAAAGAGATAGACATACTCGCGTATGACAGCTTAATATATGACACATGTGGGGGGCATATGGCACAGATGACAGCTAGAAATATTGTCATATTGATCTGAGATTGAGATATATCTGTCTGTCTGTCTGTCTTTCTGTCTCTCTGTCTCTCTGTCTCTCTGTCGCTCTGTCTCTCTGTCTCTCTGTCTCTCTGTCTGTCTATCTGTCTGTCTGTCTCTCTGTCTGTCTGTCCCTCTGTCTGCCTCTCTGTCTGTCTGTCTGTCTGTTTGTCTCTCGTTGTGCCTGTCTCTCGTCTGTCTTTCTGTTTCTCTGTCTGTCTGTCTGTCTGTCTGTCTGTTTGTCTCTCGTTGTGCCTGTCTCTCGTCTGTCTCGTCTGTCTCTCTGTTTCTCTGTCTCTCTGTCCCTCTGACTGTCTGTCTGTCTGTCTGTCTGTCTGTCTCTCTGCCTCTCTGTTTCTCTGTCTCTCTGTCTGTCTGTCCATCTGTCTGTCTCCCCGTCTCCATGTCTCCCTGTCTCCCCGTCTCCCTGTCTCCCTGTCTCCCAGTCTCCCCGTCTGTCCTTCTCTTAAAATACAAATAACTCTCTCAGTTTTTGGACTATGACGATGAAACTTCTCACACATGTTCCTTATGCCTGCTGTCTACAATTAAGCCGATACCAACCGATATATATCGTATATCTAACATGGTAACTATCGGCTAGAAAGGGTAAATACAGCAGGTTATCGAATAATCAAATGAAGCTAAACAAAATCGATTGATTGATTTGCAATTCGAGCGTGGCTAAAGCATACACTAGGTCTGTTGCTCCCCCCCTCTTCTCTCCCTCCCTCTCCACCCATGCACAGGTGCAGTTGTGCTGTGGAAATGTTGTTGAAAAAGCGTCGAAACCATCGCTGATTGCTTAAAGCCAAATGCAATTTACGCTCAATGCGCGCTCATTACAGTTAGCCGGGTAGGGCGTGGCGGGGCGTGGCTGGGCGTGGCAACCAGGGACACTGGCTAAACAAATCTGATTAATAATTAGAATCAAATAGAGAGACAGAGACAGCGAGAGAGGGAGGTGAAGAGAGAGATAGGGACAGTTTACTTAAGCCGCCGCTTAAAATTAAAAATGCCCCAAGGGGACAACGTGGACGCGGAGGAGGAAGAGAAGCAGGAGGAGTAGGAGAAGAAGGAGGAGGAGGAGGAGGAGGAGGAGCAGGAGGAGCAGGAGGAGAACGACGGGAACGATGAAAAGGAGGAGCAGGAGGAGGAAAAGGAGGAGGAAGAGGACAAGGAGCTAGAGGAAGATGACGACGACGTCGATCATTGTTGAGGAACAGCAGACAAAAAGTCGCGAATGCTTAAGTAAACTACAGAGTGGTCGGGAGGCGGGGTCTCTAGATAGAGGGGGCGGGCAGTAGGTCTAAGGCGAAGGAAAAGTTTAGGGAAAACGCGCAAATTGCCTGACAGAAAGTGAAAATGAGGCCAGTTGGGGACTAGCCAATCCCCTAGAACTAACTTCCCCCCTCCCTGCCTGGAATACTGCCGCCAGCCTAGCCCAGTCTCCTCTACCTTCCCTCCCCCTCTGCGTACCCCTCCCCCACACCTAGAAGATGATAAGATTAAAAATTCGCGCATTTCTTGAAGGCAGAAGTAGCACCTCCTGGAGAGGGGGAGGAAGGTTAGGAGGGTTGGGAGGGTTAGGAGGGTTAGGAGGGGAGGAACGAGGACTGTTGCACAGCTGCACTGGGCAGTCGATTTGGGATATCGAGAGTAGGACATCAAGTTGGCAACACAGTTCGAGTTGCCAACCAACATGCAACATGTTGCAAGTTGTGTGGATTGTGAATTGGGTCGCAAGCAGCAGCAGAGGCAGCAGGCAGCAGGCAGCCTGTATTTCCTGTCCCTATGCTGCTCTCAGAACAGACATAATTTATTGACTGATTAGGATATATACAGATCTAAGTAAAACATATCTCTGAGGAAACTCTAACCTCAAAAATATCTAATATCTGTGATATTCTCTAGAAATAAAGAAGTTTCAGTTTTGGAACAAGTCTTAAATCGTTTGATATACACATGTTACTATAATAAATGATATAGTAGTAGTATGAACTGCACAACGTTTGAGAAATCGCAAATGCGGTGTTTTTTATACCCATTCTTGCCGGGTCAAGTCACACAAAACACCGCATTCTGCATTTAATATATAATTTTGCTATCGGTTCTGTATATGGAATAAGTGTGAGTAAAGTCTTATAGCATATATCCCTCTCTCTCTCTCTTCTCTTTCTCTCATTCTCTCTCTCTCTCTCCCTCTCTCTCTCTCTCTGCTCTGTGGCTTATAAGAGCAACAGCAGCTTTTTTCTCTCTCTCTCTCTCCCTCTGCCTCCCTGCCTCCCTCTCTACCCAATTAAATCTCTTGGGATCTGATGCGCATTCCGCTGGAGAATCTCTCTGAGAAGGTTGTCAACATTTTGGGCTCTGAATGGGGGCGACAGCCTGAGCTTAAGTTCGGATTTCTCTGCCATGAAATATGCCCATAAATATTTTTAGCTTATGGCAGTGGCTAGAGGGGGGGGTTAGGGAGGGGGGAGGCCAGTGAAAAGTCATTGAAAAGTGAGGCTCGAGGCCTTGTTGCACAGATAGAGAGAGAGAGAGGGGGAGAGGGAGAGAGGGAGAGGGAGTCGGACATGTGTAAGCAGAGATGACAACTGTGGCTAAGCCCAAAAATCGGAAGTGTCTGCCAGCTGCCACCTGCCAGGGCAGGGTCAGGTTGGAGGGGCAGGGAGAGGGGAAATTGCTGACTTGCTCAGCTCAGCTTCTCTCTCTCTCCCCCTTCTCCCTCTCTGTCTGCTTGTCTCGTCTCTGCCTGCGGTTGGCCTATCAAAAACTTGAGTCCAACCCGCAAACTTGTCGAGTGTCAGCTGCAGCCCGCTGTCCAGCTACTCCTCCTGCTCCTTCTCCTGCTCCTCCTGCTCCTCCTGCTCCTCCTCCTCCTCCTCCCGTTGATCCTGCTGCCCATCTTCCCCTGCGGATGCAGCATTATAAATTGTAATTAATAAATCAAAACAACAACTGCAACTGCAACGGCAGCAGCAGCAGCAGCAACCGCAATGCATCCAATGCACATGGAGAAATCAAAGTGCATGCTGTCTCCCTCTCTCTTTCTCTTACTCTCCCTCTCTCGCTCTCTCACTCTGTCTGCCATACGTTGATTTTATTTTACATATTTCGAGCAAAGTTGCTGGCAAAACTTTTGTCTAGTAATAGAAATTATGACACAACTTTGTTTCTGGCATTTGGCAGTTGTTGTGCACACACACACACACACACACATAGACAAAGACTAACACACACACATACATAGACTAACACACATATAGCGTATGTACTGTGAAACAAACTAAAATCGTTTTTAAATTTGACAAAAAGTCACACTCATTAACGCCTTTAGAATAGGGTCACACTGTTCGGGCCTGCCCCCTCCTCCTTTCCTTTCCCAGTCCCCCTTCTGACTTCCCTCTCGGCACAGCAGTAGCCTCTCAAGTACCCAACTTGGATACATATGTATGTATAACGTTTTTTTTTTTTTTTTTTTTTTTTTTTTTTTTTTTGGCTTGAAAGCAGAAGAATACTAAAAAAAATAAATCTTTCTAGTTTCAGATATAGACAACTATATTAATTAATTATAATATTATATAAATAAATATTTTTGTATGGTATTTCACTAAGGTATTATCAAAATAAAGACGATTGAGAATCATTTTGCAAAAACAAATACAAATTACCTTCTCGAAAGTACCCTCTCTACATAAGACCTTCTTCTTTTAAGGGTACCTAGAGCACACTTAAAGCGAAATACCCTGCCTGCAGCTGCTTGCTCTGCTACTACTACACCCTACCCTGCTGACGTCAAGGAACGTCAAGGAACCTCTTCCAGTTTGAAATGCAGAAATACCCTGTGCAGTGTTTCTCTACCCTAGGTAGCTTAAACCTTGTAGAAAACTGAGAGTGTATGTGTTAAGGCTTACCCTGTAATAATATACCCTATACACAGTTCTTCCTTCTCCCACTTCGTAGGGTATCTCTCAGCTGTGCACTTTGGTCCACTTGTTTTGTTTCTCTCTCTCTCTTTAGTTGCTGCTGCTGTTCTGCAAGGCATCCCCTCGCTTACCACCCTCCCCCCTTTTGCTGTCTCTGCCTCCGCCTCTGCCTTTCCTCCCCCTCCCCCTTCTTCTGGGCTGCCCTTTCGCCCTTGTTGTGCAATGTTGTGTAGTTAATGTGGCGTTCTAAAACGCAGCAGCAGCAGCAGCAGGAGCTGGCAACGTTATAATATATGTAAACACTCAGCTGCACACACACACACAGCTACACACACACACACACACACAGCTACACACATACACACACACACAGTAACAGGGTAGACTACGCAGCGCTTTTTGCGTAGTTTGTCGTTGTTTTCGCATTTGCCAAACTAGAAAAAGTAGAAAGAAAAAAAAAAGATGTGGCAACTCTGTTGCTGTCTCACTCTAAGCGAACCCCCTGCAGCCTCAGCCACTGCTTGCCTGTGTGTGTGTGAGGGTGTGGGTGTGTTTGCAACTTCATTTTTTGTCTGTTTGCTCGCCTGCTCCAACAAGTGCTAATATAAATGTTTACCAAAGCAGAAGGAGCGAGACAGCCAGAGAGAGAGAGAAAGAGAGAGAGAGAGAGAGAGTGATAAAAAAGTCCCCAGTAGCCACTTGAGAACTGTCGTCCAGCCAAACTCACTCTCCCACTCTCTCACTCTCTCTCTCACTCACTCACCAGCTTGATCCTTGATCGTTCGCATATCTCGTCCTTTTTAACGGTCGCCAACGAATAGAAAAAACACAAGAAAGAAAATAAATAACGCATAAAATAGAAAGCAAGTAGAGCATGGTAGGTAGCCGGAATAGAAGTTGGTAAGAAAAGCTAAAAGAACTATGGAATACCCTGTAAGGCAAGCTCGAATGTCTTGAAAAAGTGCATAACTTCTGGATTTCCCAGGCGATACTTCTGAAATTTACTATATGCAAGAGGTATGCAGTAAGGCAATCGTATGCCAAAACTGAAGATTGTAACTGCAGAACTGGGGTAGATAACATAGATAGAAGAGCGAACACAAAATGTGGAGAGAACTAAGTGAGGAAAAGAGGAAGAGATTAAAGCTTAAGGTTTTGTATAGATAGTTAGATATATGTAAGGTATATAGATAGTAAGATATATAGATGGATTGAAAGATAAATCTGTAGTTAGCTTAGTTATCAGCTATATAGAGGAAGAAGATAATGAGAGAAAGGCAGAGAAATACATAGAAGTTGTGAGAATTGTGTAGCAGAGAATCAGTTAAAAAACTGTTCATGATCAGGAATATATATGTATATATATTTTATCTGCCACACCCACTGTGCATACCACGCCCTAACTAGCCTTCCCATGTTTACAGGGTATTAAAAGAAGCGTAGCGAACCCGCAAAACACTCGCCATATATTTTACCAACTTTGTTGTTGTTGTTGCTGGCGCTGCTTTTGACAGTTTTGTGTACTGTCAATTTGAGCATAGTGTGTAACGCTTATATTGTGCACACCCACACACACAGACACAACATGGTATTTGCTTTGTGTGTGTGTGTGTGTGTTTCCTTTAAAAACATCTTCAATTTTTCTTGCCTGCACGTTGAGTTTTTCCCTCCTTCTTAGCTCGTTTCTTGCTTTTTCTTATGCTTTTTTCTCTCCCTGCAGCAGGAGGGGGAGGGGGAGATGGGGTAGGGGTAGGGGGAAGGGTCGCAGGGCAAGTAGAGCCCCGCCAGAAACTTGTATTTGACAGACCCTTGTCTTCATATGTGCCACAACTATCGTCGTCGTCGTCGTCGTTGCTGTTGTCGTCTGGTTGCCAACGCCACCGCCACTGCCACTGCCCCCTCTACACCCCTCGCCTGTTCTTCCCCCTCCTCCCATCCAACCTGCTGCTGGCATCCCCGTGCTCATCCTTGTCCTGTCCTGCTGCTCGTTATTACATTCAGTTGGCGTTGTAAAAAAATATCATTATATGCGCCATATATGGCAGGTTTGTAACCCCTACCCCTCCGTATCCCACCCCCCTCCGTCTACACCCCCTGCAGCTCTCTTGAGCAGTGCATAAATTGTCGTCGCGGGGGCTAAGGCTATGGCCATAGTTATAAGGCTATACAAGCTGGGCGTGGCAGGCAGAGCTCGGCGAGAGGTAGGGGAAGAGGGAGTTGGAGGGGGGGAGGGTTACCCATCCAGGAAGCCTGCGTCATCGCATTTGCACTGCATGATTGATCGTTTACAAATAACCGAAACGCCGCAGCGGGTGGCAAGACAGCATGAGGGGTGCAGGGGGAGGAGAGTAGGGACAGGGAAAGGGAGAGGGACAGGGTCGCAGCAGAAGCGATTGCCTTGTCGCGCGAATGATAATGATACTTTGAGGCAAATTTTCGAATTTCAAAAGCAGAGATAACTTTTTTTCAAGGTCTACTCGACTGGCAGATACTCTGCGCACAATACTAAGCAATTACTTTCAAGTAGGACTACTATTTCGTCTATAACTCAGCCAACTCTACTCTAATCTCTATTAAATTTTGCACAAAGTTAGACAATATAAAATCCAGCATATAATCATCAAAAACATCTATCTAACTCATACAGTTACTATGAGAAATGACTTATATACCCTTAATCTGCCTATATCAAGTACTATAGAGCTCATTTCGCTTTGCATAGACAAGCATAGTATGCAACTGCACTAGCTAAAGTTCTCAGCCAAATTTCATAGCTACAGCTTGCACTAAGCCCAAGATCTGGAGATAAATGTAGATGAAGAGTTGGGTAAAAATACTTCTAATACTTGAAGCATCATGCTGTCAAATTTTCGCTCTTGAGCAGAGATTTGCAGATTAATGTAGGTGGCATAGGTATAAGAAACGTTTCAAAACGGTTTCCAGTTGAATAAACTTGCCCCCCCTTAAAGAAGACAATTTATCACACACCCCTGGTACTCCCCATTAAAAAGTGCAAGCAATTTCGGATGAAAATCAGTCAAAGCAAGCAGAATGTGCTGAAGGCCAATTAAAATCGCTGACGAGTTCAAAAAAAAAAAAAAAAAAAAAAAAAAACTTGGCGCCATTTTAAAGAGCAGTTCCGAAACAGTTAAGCACTTTCAAGATGGCCCACATACGAGAGGGGGAGAGGGTAGAGAAAGAAACAGGCAGAAGTCATTTGGCTTTGGGATACACAGAGAGAGAGGGAGAGAAAGAGACAGAGAGACACGTGTGTGGCAGGCACATAAGAAAGATGTAAGCGTAAAATAATTAAATTGTCAGTGGCAACCAGTGGCGTGGCAAACAGGGGGGGTTTACCAGAGCCTAAGAAGAGTTGCTGGGCTGAGTGTGGCTCGACAGACAGGCTTACCAAGCTCGACAGCAGCACCAGCCCATTAGCGGGCGACTAAGAAACCCTTTTGCCAGGCAGGAAAAGGGGCACCAGAGGGGTCGCTAGAGGGGAGCGTGAGTGTTGCTCGGTTGGGTGTGAGTGTGGACTTGGGGGAGCCACTCTCCTCTCTCTCTCTCTCACGCTCTCTCGCTCTCTGGGGCGCCATCAAAATAAATGCCTGTCATTAAACAAATTGTCGCAATAAATCTGCGCATTTCAAACTGAACTGAAAAGTTGAAGGCAGAAACAAGAAGGAAAAAGGTTGCATGACTATGTGATACCCTATAATAAATACTAAAATACTATATGCATATAGCTACCATAGTAATTTAGTTTCAATCAACAAAACTGACATGATATGTGGGTTAGAGTAGGCTGCTCCTTGCAGAAAGTCAGTTTTAGTCGGAAAGTTATAAGACTAGGGTATCTAGAGATGCATACTCTACAAATTCGATTTTTCTATTGAACAGGAATATATATACTATATGCTATATATAAATAGCTGGCATTAGGATAAAATTAGCATGGAATGCCAGATCTGTAATTGTTTCCTTCCCGCCTCGTCATTAGCCTCTCGATGAGCACTTTAATTAACCAATAATCCTTGGCTAGCAAAATCCCTTAAAGATGTCATATACAGTCCTCTACAAAAAAAAAAAAAAAATACCACAAAAAAATACCAAAACGAAAATAAAACAAGTTGAAGTGAAAATATTCGAATACATTTTAATAGCTGCTTTATTCGAACTCATTCCAACACACGATCCCTACTCAGGCAACCCACTTGTCTCTGCCCCCCTTTTGGCCCCTACGCCCCTGCCCCTGTCCTGCTGTGTAACCAAAGCAAACAGAGCACAATCAAGTTGACAAAAGGTCGCTGGACAAACAGCAGCGAAAGCAATTAGAAAATGGCGGCCAAGTTAATTAAGCGCCATAAAAATGACATTTTCTGCTTCTTCTTCTTCTTCTCATTCTGCTGCCTCTTCTGCTTCGTCGCCGCCATCTTCTCATTCTTATTCATGTTGTTGTGCTGCTTAAACAGAATGTTGCGGGTCTCTCAATCTCAATAGATAGAAATCAACGTCGGAAACGCTAAGAAAGGCATAAAAAAACACACACACAGAGAATGTTCTCTCTCTCACTCTCTCACACTCCCTCTCCCTTTCTCTCTCTTTCTTTCTCTCTCTCCTTCTCCCTGTGAGGAAAGCATAAATTAAAATACATAAAGCATGAGAATGGTTAAAAAACAAGGCCAAGGCGTAGGCCAGAAAGGGAAACAGAGAGGAAAAAAGAGAGAGAAAGAGAGGGAGAGAGAGAGAGGGAGAGAGACAGAGAGAGCGCGCGGTCTGGCACATGCCTACGTAGTGGGGCGGCGATAAGAAGGCATTACAATAAAAAATAAGTTGTTCTTGGGCATAAAGCAAAACCAACAAGGACCGAAAACAGTGAGACAACGCAGCAAGAGAAAGAGAGGGAGAGAGACAGAGAGAGAGTGTGGGAGAGAGACAGACTACCGACTACAGGCGAAGCACAAGTTGAAGTTGGCAACAAATTTATGAGCAAATTAATTGAGATTGGAAACGCAGAAAGAAAGCTTAAGAAAAGAGACAACAACAACAACAACAATAACAACAACAGCTCAGGGCAGCAGCAACACGCACAGGCAGCGGCAGAGGCAGCGACAGCGACAGCGGCAGAGGCAGCGCGACAGGACATGGAGACACTGTGGCAGCAGCGACAGCTCAGAGCGCGTCCGCTTGTTAGTGGCCACGCTCCAGCAACGCACAGAGAGCAAAGGGGGAAGAGAGAGTCAGAGAGAGAGAGGGAGAATGAGAGGGAAAGAGAGGGGTAGAGAGAACACTGTGAGTTTGCAACTTAATTGAGAGACAAGTCAATAAACAGGAAGCGAGTGCCAGGCTAAAAGTCAAAGCAAGCGAAAGAAGACACTAGCGAAGCGCGCAAAAAAGGCACTACATGTGAAAGAGAGAGAGAGAGGGAGAAGGGAGGAGAGAGAGGAGGAGAGAGAGGAGTAGAGAGCGAGCTAGCCAGCCTGAGTGACTTGCAGCATGCGCTACATATGCTTGCCCCAATAAGTATGCTACAAAAAGTTGCACTCAGTCTGTAGCTAGCTTTGTCTCTCTCTGTCTCTCTCTCTCTCTTTCTCCTTCTCCTTCTCTCTCTCCCTCTCCCACTCTCTCTCATATTCACATTTTCTTAAAAATTATACATATTTCTCTTGCACTTACTTACAGGGCAGCTGAAGAAGTCAGTAAACCCTTCGAGTAGGGTGAGCTAGGACTCGTTGAAGACAGTTCCAAAAGCAGAAGAGGGAGACAGAGAGAGAGAGAGATAGTAAGAGAGAGCTCAGTAGTGTGCACAATAAACAAATAAACCCATAAATCTTTGCCCACTAAAGTAATGCGCGACAAGCTACCCGCCAGCCTACCCCAAGACCCTCCCCCAACCCAAACAGACCCTACCCTAGCGCTAATCCCCTCGCTCTCTCTGGCTCGGACAACGAACATGGCTTGCAGGCAGTCACTGTGGGAGGTAGGCGGAGAGAGGCGAGGAGGGGGAGGGGGAGGGGGAGGGGGATACAGTGGGATGCAGAGCTGCAGTGCGCGGGGGTTATTGCCTTCAGCCGGCTTGATCGTCGAACAGAGAACAAAGCAAATCCGCGCGCGCGTTTGTGTATCTCTTGCCTAGGCGACTTTTATGCATGGCAATTCGCTGTGTCTCTTACTTTCCCCTACTCCTCCCTTCTCTTGACACTTCTACATCCCCTCCTGCTGCCCCTCCTGCTGCTCCTCCTGCTGCTCCTCCTGCTGCCCACTCCTTCATCTCGCCTCGTTGTTGTTGCGGCTTTGCGTGCTGCTGCAATTTGTGGTGTCGCCTCCACTTGATCCATTATCCTTAACAGTCGCAGGCGTAGCAGAGTTGCTGCTGCCAGTGTTGCCCCCCCCTGCTGCTGCTGCCAGTGTTGCCTTTGCTGTTGTTGTCATTAAAATTCAAGGCATACAAAGTCATTAAATTATACGCGACATCTTTTGTGAGCAGCAGAGAGAGAGGGAGAGAGGGAGAGGGTTGGAGAGCGGAAAGAGAGGGCAAAAGAGTGGGAAGCAGGAGGGGGGAAGACAGAGCGTGAGATAGAGAGAGAGCCAGGGTTAGCGCGGGGCTGTTAGTCGAAAGTGTTGGGCGTTCTTAGACAGATTGCTGTTGTTTCCTCGTTGTTGTTGCTGCTGCTGTTGCTGTTGTTGCTGTTGCTGTTGCTGTTGCTGCTGTTGCTGTTGCTGCTGTGAGCTGATTTCGCAACGCGACAGCGACGCCAGCAGCGTGGCAGCGTCGTGATGCGATTAAGCAATCAGGCAAATTGGCAGCAACGCCAACTTGAAAGGAAATTACACGGCGCGGGGTCGAGGTCGGTGGTGTGTGTGTGTGTGTGTGTGTCTGTGTGTGTGTATTAGCTACGTGCAGATAGCTATCGAAGATGCTGCTGCTGCTGCCTTGTGACGTCATGCGGCAAAACAAACACAAACACACACACACACGCACACAAAGTCAACTCTCATTATAGAATCATAAGCAGCGCAGCGGAAGAAGATTGCCAAGCGGGGGGAAGACAGCTAAACAGCAGAGGAGAGGGGGGGGAAGAAGGAAGGAGCAGATAAGCGACAAGAAACTGCATGTGAAGTAGAGATGACACGATGCACGACACGACAGCGTAGAAAGGTCAAGGCAAAACGCGCAGAAGTGAAACTGGCAGCGCAATTAACCTAATTGCAGATCAGCTAAGAGGTTGGGAGGGGGTAGGAAGAGAGGGCGTTGACTATAGATAGAGCGATATTATGATGCTACTAAACTATAAGGGTCTAACACTCGCTAGCAGGCCACTTTTCACACATGCAGCTCGAGTCTAACCCATTCATATCCAGTCCAACCCAAGGAGCTCCAGTCTAACCCATTCAGCTGCAGGCCAACCCATAGAGCTCCAGTCTAACCCATTCAGCTGCAGTCCAACCCATGAAGCTCCAGTCTAATCCATTCACATGAAATCTAACCCATGGAGCTAGAGTCGAACCCATTCCGCGCCAGTCTAACCCATTCAACTCAAGTTCAACCCATGGAGCTTCAGTCTAACCTCAAATATTTTGAAGCTGTCAATAAGCGGTGTCATCGCATTTTTAGGTTAAGTCCACTAAGCTGATTCCCGTTTTGAGCTGTCAACGTGTTGCAGCCACATTCGGATAGGGGAGGTGACCCTACTCCCCCTACTCTCTCTCTCTTTCTCGTCTCTCTCCTCCTTTCCATGTGGGATTTGCCTATGGCATGGAGGGACCGCAGTTGACTTTGTCTGCCGACAAGTGGATCAATTTGTTTGGGGTGATTGTTTTGCTTGGATTCCACTGCAGCATGTTGCTCCCGCCCACTTCCTCTCTCTTCCGCCCCTGTCCCCTACCAAGAAGGTAAAGCAGAAGAAGAGGGAAGGAGGAAGGGAATCCAAAGAAAACGAAGATGTTGCTCGGTTGTCGCTGCTGTTGCAGCTGCTGCAGTTGCAGTTAAGCCTTCGATTTGCTTATGCACCAGGGGCGTATCACGGCAAGAGAGAGAGGGGGCGTGGCAGGATAACACTCGAAAGCCAAAGTCAAAGACGTCGCTGCGCACACACAAGACGATGTTTGTTATGGGAAACGCGTGAGAAAGGCAGGACAAGGGAAGGAGAAGAGCGTGCCCAAAGGATGCGACAAAACAGAGAGAGAGAGGAAGAGTAAGGGAGAGCGAGAGAGAGAGGGATGAGGGAGGGAAGACAGCGGAGAACTGCGGCACACGCCAAGACAAATTATGCTGTTGATAAGCGCGACAATGGCGAAGGCAGCGACAAAGCAGGCAAGAGAAAGGGGGGAAGAGAAGTACGGAGAGAAATAGAGAGAGAGAGGGAGAGAGGGAGAGAGGGAGAGAGGGCAGAGTAGGATGGAGAGAGGAGGAAAAGCATTGGCAGGGAAAGAATTTGTAACTGATGCTGACACGCGCGCAAGTGACTGCGCTTTGTTTTGCCCCCCTTTTCGCCGCACAAGCTACGCCCCTGCTCCAGCCACACTATGTGTCTCTCTCTCTTTCTCTCTCTCTGTGTGTGTGTGTGTGTTTGTTGTGCGGTTGTCTGCTTTGCACAGAGCCAACGAACCCAACAACGCAACGCATTGAGATTACTTGTTAAAGGTTATTTAACCCATTAAAAAACGACACACACACACACACACACACACACACACACAAAGGGCAAGCGCAGCAAATTGCGCACAAGGATTAAGATGACAACGGGATAAGAAGGCAAAACGAAGGCGCAACATTTTGTCGATTGTGTTCCCAATTTGCGACTTGCCAAACTTATTACAAAATGCCAGGGGTATGCCTAGCAAAGGGGGTTTACCAGGGGTGTGGGGGAGGGGGTGCTCTGTTAAAAGGCAGCCTCTATCAAGCGGAGCATCTTAAGCAAGCAAATGCAAATGTGGGCGGGGCAAGGGCCGAGCATGCATAAATCATCGAGAAAAATAAATCACAGAGAAGGGTGCGCTCTATGTTATGCTCTAAAAAGAAGGGATTGGGTGGGTATTCTACAGGGGGAGGGGGGAACTGCTAACGGGTCTAGCAGCAAACAAAATACATATATAAAATCTTTGCAAAACTCTTGAGCACTAAAAAAATTATTAATAATGCAAAGGCCAAACAGGACGGGGAGGGGGGCCGAGTAGGTGTAGGAGAACCATATACATAGATACGATGGGAAAGTGCCTCACAAGTAGGGGAAATTTTACTTACTAAAAGGAATATTAGGTATAATATATATATATATGGACAGTATATGGTTGCCAGCAAATAAATCTACTGCTTCAACAATCAAACAATCAGAACTAACCTAACTTAAACAAGACTGTTATGTGTTTATTGCACCTTTTCCAACACTACCCCTAGCCCAGCCTTAACATGCGCTTTCTAACACTATTTTAGTCTAAATCTTAGCACACAATTCTACCCTACAAAGGCGCTTTGCAACACTATTTCAGCTTAATCCTACGCTTCCTAACACTTTTCTTTTGTCAGTAAGCATTCGCTTTCTAACACTATTTTAACCTAAATCTATACACTTTTCAACACTGTTTTGCTCAAAACCTGCGTTTTTCAACACTTTGTCACTATATAGCGCAAAGTGGAGAACTGAAATCAATGTTTATTAAAGGAATCAGCGCATAGTTCCCCTGCACACGATAAGATATATACGCTGAAGATCAAGCTAAAGTACAGCTATTTCTATGATATATACAAGTATGTAGTAGTTGAAAATATATAATAGATAATACTAAAAGAATATAGATAATACTGCTCCTTAACCCTTACTTTTTCCATATAAGTAGGAAGACTATATTAGCCTGTAGTTGCGCTTACACTTATATCGTTTATAGAGACACTTACTCGGGTATCAGTCCCAGATCTATCCTAGCCGTATAGGTTACACTCCTCTCACTTGGTGTATGAATCAACTGCGACTGCTGCTGCTCCTGCTGCCCCACTCTGCCCATTTTAATCACCATAAATCCATTTGATGTCCATTGTAGAGTCAAGGCGAGGCGAGGCGAGTCCAGGCGAGTCGAGTCGGCAACAACTTCAAAGTCGTCTGGGGCCATTCAAAAGATAAAGACCCCCCGCCTCTCTTCCTTAGGCCACAGGCAGTTGGAAAAAGAGTGTGGGGGGAGGGGGTGGGCAGCGATAAGACGACGAAAGCGACGCCTACGACGACGATGAGGACGAGGACATCGAGCAGTTTCAGTTTTTGCCCGCAGGCAGCACGACGAGCCACATGCAAATGAATCCCAACTGGAGTAACGCCATCGCCAATTCGCATTCGCTACTCCTCCCCCCTTCTCTCTCTCTTTCTCTCTCTCTTCGGAACCCCCCTTGCTGCCTACACCCTTGTGTCATGTTGGCAAGCGCGCGCGCAAGTTTTAAATTTATGCAACAGGCTTTTGGCCCATTTGTAAATTATGCGCTGTCATAAAGCAGCGCAGCGCAGCCCCCCTTTTCGCCACGCCACTGCTCTCTGGCGACAATGTCCAACCGGTTCGATAGCAAACGCAACGCTTCGCACCGCAGCGCAAAATTATCGAGCACGCCTGCCTGAATGCACGGCAAAGGCCAGTGGCGTAGGCGGGCCTGGAGGGGGGTTCGAGTGGGGGGCGGTTTAAGCCAAGCAGGCGTGGCAACTGAAACGGACCTCGGCCAGGGCAGCGCAGCACGTACGGGCATATAATTTTTCGCCAAATCAGAATATTTATGCGTCTAGCCGCACCAAGCCGAGACAGCAGCAGCAGCAGCAGCACGGGGGGTTTTTTTCGGGTGAGAACCCTCCGAAGGGGGTTTTGAGAGAGTGCGAGAATCAGCGCATAAAAAAATTACAGCACGCTTGAAAAAACGCGACAAAAACACGCAATGGATATGACTTTTATACAAAGAACAGGCTTGCAGTGTAGAGGGATGATGGAAGGGGTGCTACGTGGGAGGGGATGGGGGAGGATAGGACACGCTAGACAGGCAACAGGACACTGCACTACAGTCAGGCCAGGCCAGGGCAGCGCAGGGACAGATAGACAGAGGGACAGACAGGGAGGACAGAGAGACAGACGAACAGACAGACAGACAGAGAGACAGAAAGACAGACAGACAGAGCGACAGACAGACAAAGAGACAGAGAGACAGACAGACAGAGAGACGGAGGGACAGACAGACGACCATGGCGGTCGATGCGCGACGGCTGCCGATGCTGCTGCTCTCTGCCGCTGTCGCTGCCGCTGCTCATTGAACGCATTTGCACTACAGCCTGGCTAGCAGCATGTCCCGCTAACGAAATCTCCTCAATTTCGCAACTAAATCGCCAATTTAATGTTAGCTTATGTAGCTTGGGTTATGGGATTAAACAGATTAAATTTAGGATTGCCTCAGTTTGCTATAAGTAGTGTCTGCCTGGAAGGGAGATGTCTCTCTCTCCCAGAGAGTAGTTCATCCCAGAGAGAGTTGTAGGCTCAAAAGGGATGTTCGCTTGAGAGGGGGTCTCCTTTATATATCCGCATACTATGCGGGGTATACGCATAGGTATAGGTATAGGCCCAATTGAGAGCAGTATACGGAGAACAGATATATCTGCCTTATGAAGCTGTTCGTTTTAGAGAGTTATCTGCTTCTCGGAATACGCCCTGCTCTCTGCTCTCTCACAACAAAAAAAAAAAAAAAAGCACAGTGTGGCAGAGGTTTTTGTCACCCGTTTGTGAGTTCAATAAAAAAGACAACGATGCCGCATGCGAGTGTCGTGTCGAGTGGCTGGAGAGGGGGTAGGGGTAGGCAGGGGTGCAGGCAAGAGGGAGGGGGGTCTTGTTCAACCAGTGGCAACAATTTAAAACATTGCTGCTGCTGCTGCTGCTGCTGTTGTTGTTGTTGTTGTTTGGCTGCAAACGTTTTTGGCACTTTCGGTTTGTGGCCAATTTCGCAAAGGGGGACGGGGGCGGCACAGAAGTGGGCATGGTCAAGGGTCTGCCACTGCCATTGCCACACACGCCGTGGCAAACATGTGGCAATTTCTGCGGTCGCAAAAGTTAAAAACTTCGGGGCCCCCTTCCCCTTATTCGCCACGCCACTGTTATCTGCTCTCTAGAGTAACTAGAACGGTTTTTTTAACCCCCGCTCTGAACCTCTTCCCCCCTGGCACACTTTGATTTATATTTAATTCAATTTTTATTGTGCTTAAAAAATTGATAAATTATTGCATAACAAACGGCGCTGGCGGGTTAAGGGTCAATGCATAAATTGGCAGACGCCGCCACCGCCATCGTCGTCGTCGTCGCTGCGTTTGACAGCCGCCAATGCAAATTGGGTTTGTGCTGCCCAAGGGCAAGCTATGGCTGCCGCATGCCACATTCCACATGCTACACACGCCTCATGCCTCCCGTCTCCTGCCTTCTGCCTCATGCCACACGCCACTTGCGCCGTCTCGTCTCTGCCCTGCTACGTGCTCCCAATGGCCACAAGATGTTGACAATGACACTGAACGTGGCACACACACACACACACTCGCACACACACACTACTTGACTCGCACATGGTCAAGCCGGGCCAGAAGGCGAGAGTGGGAGAGAGAGCATGATGTTGCCTCGTCTTGTGCATGTGGGTCAAATGACGCGCTCGTGATATGACAACATCCGGTAAATAGGATTAGTTCCACTGCAAGCCCAACGAGGTGGCAGTGCCAGAGGCGTAGTCATAGGGGGGGGGAGGGGGCAACTTTGCAACAGGCAACAGCTGCGTGTGTTCAGCTGAAAAGTATGCAATGAAAAGTGCGAAACTTATCATTGTGTGTGTGTGAGCAAAGTGCGTGGCAGCTGACGATGGGAGCGTGAGTGCGACGTGAGCAGCGTGAGTGGCACGAACTAGAGATGAGAAGAGAAGAAAATATATATGGTATTAAAATATAACCCTGTGATTGATTAATCTATTCAAAAATATATAAAAATAAATTAAATACGATAGTTCTGAATTTAAAAATAAAAAGAGCTAATAAAAAAAGATTAGAAAACAAATAATAAAAAAAAAACAAATGTTGAAACAAATAAGTAATATAAGAAAAACAACAATATATATAAATATAACGTATAATGCAAAATAAAAAGTTGACACATAAAAACTAAACTAAAACAATCAAAAGCAACTAATTAATTAATAAAAACAAATATTAAAAAAATATATAATATATAAAAAGTAGTGTAATGAATGAAGCTCAAACAAGTTATAGAGTTATTAAATAAATATTATTTTAGGCTTATTAATAGGAAAAAATTACACATAAAAACAAAAAATGCATAAATTATATAATAAATTCAATAGTTTCCGATTATTTCTATATATCGTTTTTAATACTCCCTAAGCATTTACAGACCCTACTTATTATATATATTATAAGTAGTCTTGAATAAGAAATAACCATAGATGCTCATTAGGTTGAATAATAATTTGTGAAAAATTTGATCCCTAATGAAATAAACAAATAATAAAAAAAAAAAAAACTTAAGCATTTGCATATAGTATGTAATATAGTTGAAGATTCTCATTTAGAAAAGCCAAAGATCTTTGCGATCGATTGCTTCATATTTCCTATCGCTCACGCAACCATCGCTAGCATCGTGAGGGGCACACTGTAAAAAGACGCTCATAATTAGATTATCATCGGGCTGCCGTTTACATTTCAACGTGATGTTTGTCCGGCTGCGTTTATTGCTTCTTCCTTTGGTTTCTCTTCTTCTCTTATTTCATTTTTTTTTCTCTTTCGACTCGCAACTTTTATATATTTTCTGTCACGTGCTCATCCCCAAGCAGCATGCAGGACAGTGTCTTCTCGTAGTGCCCTCTCTCTCTCTCTCTCTCTCTCTCTCTGTCTGTCTGTTTGCATAACCAAGTTGAGCTGCTTGAACGCTTCGAGTTGTTCTAGGGTTGGCTTGTACCAGGGTTGGGTTGGACCTCTCCATTCATTCATTACATAATGCTGCGCGGGTTTTATGTCTTGGCCAGATGAAGCGCAGCATGGCGAGCTGTGAGACCACAAAATGGCAACACCCGCAACTCGGAGGGAGGGAGTGTGTGTGGGGGGAGGGGGAGGCGGGTCTAGGTCTGGGATGGGGTCACACTGGCGCCATGGCATTTAAGTCACGTAGCCATGTTGAGTAATGCGACACGTTGCCATTGATGGCCCGTTGACGATGAAGTGCAAGTTGGAAATAGAAATAGAAATAGAAATAGAAAATGGAAATGGGAAATGGGAAAGGGAATGAAAATGAAAATGGAAGCAGAGACGAGGAACGAGAGACTAGAGAGGAGCAAGCCCAAGTGCTGTGACAACCACTGTGCGGGCTTTCGCCTAACCCAACCCACTCTAGCTATCCCTCTACCCTCTATATCTCTATCTCTCTCTCTCTCTCTCTCTCTCTCTCTCTCTCTGTCTGTGTTGCCATTGTGACAAGCACGCTAAAGTCAAGTGGCAGCCACGTGGTTGACTGCTGCGGGCGCCACTTGCATCACATTTACGAGCTGCCAACCCTGCTCCCCTCCTCCTCCTCCTCCTCTCCCATCCTCCCTCCTCCCTAGTTGCCTCTAGTAGCAGTGTTTACTTTTGATTTGGCGCATTGATTAGCGCCCTCGGCCGCAGTTTGCATATTGCTTATGCACTGCCAGGCGCGTCCGCAGCGACCGCTGCTCATTACCAACTTGTGCAACTGGGGCAACCCTGGCAGCTCTCTCCCTCTCTCTCTGTCCGGCCTCAGCTGTCGCTTGCAGCAAGTTAAAGGTGTTGCAAGTTGCCAGTTGCAAGTTGCAAGCAACTTTTGCTTCAATAACTTTTGCATTTTTATTGAGAGACAGCGACAGCCTCCAGGCAGGTGTCGACACAGACGAAGGTGGCCAGCCAGGCAGGAGGACAGGAAGACAGAAAGGCAGCCAGGCAGGCAGATTGTGGCAGGCAACGCGGCTTCAATCAACAGGCTTGCAGGCAAGAAGGCACCCCCGCCCAAGGTGTTTGAGTGCATCTGCGTAACTGCCTAAAGTTGCGTGAGTTTCTTCAGTCACTTCAGGCACTTTCCCTATGCAAAGTGCTTAGCATCGTTTTGTGCGGAGAGTAATGCAGGGAAAGCTTCTTCATAGCGTAGTAGTTGCATAAAAGGTACTAGGAGGTACTAGTAGAAGAGGTAGAGGTAATTGAAGTAGAGGTAGGGGTACTAGGAGTAGGGGTAGAGGATCTAGGAGTAGGGGTAGAAGTTCTAGGAGTAGGGGTTGAGGTACTAGTACTTGGGATAGAGGTACGAGTAGTAGGGCTAGAGGTACCAGAAGCAGGGGTAGGGATACTAGGAGTAGGGGTAGTGGTAGAGACACTAGTAGAAGATAAGAAGGTGCTAGTAGTGGAGTTAGAAGTACCAGAAGCAAGGATAGAGGCACTACTAGTAGTGGTAGAGGAACTAGATGTAGGGGTAGAGCTATTATTAGTAGGGGTAGGGGATCTAGGAGTGGGGGTTTAGGAGGTAGTACTTGCGATAGAGGTATTCCTAGTAGGGCTAGAGGTACCAGAAGGAGGGTTAGTGGTAGAGGTGCTATTAGTAGGGGTAGTGCTAGTAGAAGAAGATAAGAAGGTACTAGTAGTTGAGGTAGAGGTACTCTGAGTAGAGGTAGAGTTACTAGTAGTAGGAATGAAGGTACTAGTAGAAGGGGCAGTGGTAGAGGTACTTGGAGTAGAGGTAGAGGAAGAGGACCCAGAAGCAGGGGTAGAGGTACTCCTAGTAGAGGTAGGTGTACTCGTTGTAGTTGATGTTAGGTTACTAGTGTAGGTACTAGGATTAGGGTTAGAGGTAGAGGAAGAAGTAGAACTAGAGGTTTAGAAAGAGGTGCTTGTTGAAGAGGGAGTAGGAGTAGCGATAGTCGAAGAGGTACTTGCACAAGAGGTAGACGAAGTTTAAGTACAAGAGGTAGTAGAGATACTAGTACTTGTGCTAACACAATAGGTAGTAGAGTTAGTACAAATAGAGGTCGTAGAGGTACTACTAGCAGAGTTACTAGTCGAGGTGGTAGAGGTACTACTAGAAGACTTTCTAGTCGAGGTAGTAGAGGTACTACTATTTAGTAGACTACCTAGTCGAGGTAGCAGCAAGGTAAATGAAGAGAGCAGTAGTTGACAAGCAATCAAAGTCTGCGGGACTAACCCAAAGAGCATTTCCAGGTCGATCTGCTGCAACTTGGGGCATTCAGGCATACAGGGATAATTGGCAATGCTTCCTGCCGTCTTATCAGCTGACTGTCAGCCCGTCTGTCTGGTTGGGCCCAAGACATCCTCTCTTTCCCTCTCTCCTGCACTCACTCCTCCTCTTTGCTCTCTGCTTCACTCTGCGCTGCCTGCTGTCACTCGTCTGACTGGAGTGCAGACGGCGATCACACACACACACATGCAGCCAGGCACAGTCGGTGAAGGCAGTCGTGTGTGTAATAGGCAAAACGGGTAAACGGTTAAATCGGTTTTGGCCAAGAACAATGCAAAAGACACTAGCCAGGCAGGGGGCAGGCGGGGGCAGGCTAATGTGTTTAATTAAATTGTCTCGCCGGGAACAGTTGGCACAGTTGGCCAAACAAATTGCTACAAGCCAGATGGAGTGGGCTAGAGAGAGGAGGGGGGTACTAGGGGCAGAAAGCAGTAGGGAGGCGGGGGCAAACCAAGACGTGGCAAGCAAAGCAGACGCTGCACAGCTCGAGGCGTTCAATTTGTAGACACGTAAAAATCTTATCACAAACAAAAACACAGCGAGAAATAGATCCGCAGATAGAGCAGACTGTGACAGGGGGAGAGGGAGGGGTGCTTGCCACACAGTGAGTGCCACGCCCGGCGATAAGCCGTGCACGTCGTCGACATTCTCGCATTTGTCGTCATCAGCTTCTGGCTGGGCGGGCGCACACGTACCGCATATAAATAACATTTCGATTTGCCGTATGACAAACCGAGCCAAATGCCACAAATTATGCAAGGCATACCCCGCCGCCTTCTCCCGCCTCCTCCTGCCTCCTCCCGCCTCTCCTCGACAGACATAAAAGGAATGTAAATCGAGGCACTCTCGACGCAACGTTCCAACCCAGACTCTTCCTCCCAAAAAAAAAACCCTCGCATAGTTTTAAAAGCCGTCGTCGTCGTCGTCGCCAACTACAGCAAAGATTTCGAAGGTTCCCCCTCGCCCCACCCTCCCTTGAAGTGCTCCATTAGCGAGCGTTGCGGGAGCAGAAGCTAATAACAGTTACCGTAAGTAGCTGCTACTAACGCTACTCGCAATGGCCCTGAGCAAATTGGGGGCCCTCTGAGCCATCTCGTTTGTTGCCTCGCTTAATTTGAGTGCCTCATCCCAAGGCACAAGGCACTTAAACAGCTTGCCAACAACCTCAAGAGAGAAAGAGAGAGAGCATAAATATGTAACGTACATAATTGTATTTAAATAAACATAACTGTACAATAAACAGGCTCATTATAATCCTTTTCATCTGCGATCTATATAAATATGCTGTCAGGAGTGGGAAACACTTCAAGGAAAGTTCTTCCAGTGAAATAGGTTATTATTGAGGTTAGGTTAATTCTATGGATGACTCTGCTCAACCGAAAATCAAAGCAAAGACAAGTAATGAGGTTAGGTTAGTTAGTTAGGTTAGCTCAAGGAACATACGAATACTGAGTCAAAGTAGCTGCAATAGAGTTCTGGGATACTTCATGATGTAGCTAAGATACTAGAGAATGCCCAACTTCAAGAGAGTTCTATGATACTTTCTAATGTTGCTAAGAACCTAGAGGAGTTATAACATCAAGGGATTCCTATGATACTTCATGATCTACCTAGGATCCTAGAGGGTGCCTAACATCAAGAGATTTCAATGATACTTTTTGATATAGCTAAGACCCTAGAGGACTCTTAGTATCAAGGGAGTTCTGAGACACTTTATGAAGTTGGTAAGACCCTAGAGGGCTTATAACATCAAGGGATTTCATTGATACTTCATGATCTAGCTAGCATCCTAGAGGGTGCCCAACATCAAAAGAGTTCTAGGATGCTTCATGATGAAGCTAAGATCCTAGAGGACTCATAGTATCAAGAGGGTTCTAAGATACTTCTTGAAGTAGCTAGGACCCTAGAGTACTTAAAACATCAAGGGATTTATATGATACTTCAGGATGTAACTAAGATCCTAGAGGATGCACAGCATCAAGAGAGTTCTATGATGCTTCTTGACATAGCTAAGGCCCTAGGGGCTTCATAAGTACAAGAGATTTCTAAGATACTTCATGATGTAGCCATGATCCTAGAGAGTTCTGAGATATTCCTCATAGCATCAAGAGATGCTTGATGTAGCTAAGACCCTTGGGTCTTCAAGAAAGTAACAAAATTGTTCTTAACCTAGTAGAAAAGACTGGTTGGTTAGGAGTTCCCATTAGCATTAATTATGTAAATAAGTTAGCTTAAGATTGTTAGGGATTTTCTCTAACTTATGTTATATAATACTCCACAGTTACACTCTGTTCACCAATTACTTAACCGAATTGCAACCTATTTATGTTTTGCACATCCGCTTAATTACCAAAGTTGATTTTATTTCAATAATTTATGGGTCCTTCAAAAGATCTAACGAAACGCAATTACTTAATATATCAGAGCAGATATGAAGGGGGTGTGAGGGGGGAGGTAAGGTACAATAGAGAGGAAGGCACAAAGAAAATCATTGACAATTCATATTAAATATCAAGCATTTTGGTCTACTCTCTCTTTCCCCTCTCTCTCCCTTTCTCTCTCTCCTCATTTATTCTCGAAATGCAAGAAAATTGAATATTGTCTATGGGCTGAAAGACGAGAACATAGAAAATACAAGAGATACAGAGAGAGAGAGAGGGAGAGGGGAAAACTAACAGAAATGTCACTAAATACGAGTCGAGGAACTTGGGGAGGGGGAGGGGGGGAGGTGCCTGGAAGAGAGGCACCTATAGAGACCTAATGGAAATGTCACTCGCAGTGAGGCATTTTCATTGTATCGAAACGACGGCGAATCCCATTGTAATCGAAGACACTTGTTTACGACTGAGACAGAGGCAGGGCAAGAGGGGTAGGAGGGGGAAAAGGGGTAAAGAGAGAGAGAGGGAGAGAGAGAGGAACGTATAGAATGTGATTTACATTTGCATTGTGCCGGGACTGAAGGTTATAATTTAATATACAATCGCATGGCTATTGATTATGTAGAGTCTAGGGAGAGGTAGAAAGAGATAGAGAGATAGAGAGAGAGAGATAGAGAGAGAGAGGGATAGACGATGCCTGGCTATGATTGTGTTGTTTAATGAAGCTTGATGAGCACTTTCCATAAGAATTATGCTGCAAAGTGCAATACTTGACTCGCTCCCCGTCTCCCACTCTCCCCCTCTCCCCTCTGCAACACTCTCTCCTTCTATATGCAACTTCCTGGCACGGTGGCAAGACCTTATGGCATTCCATTACCTTGACGCAACTGGGACAAGCTCGTAAGCTACTTGCAAAATGTGTTGCATAGTTTAAGGCAGCAGCAGAGCAGCGGCAGAGCAGCAGCAGCAGCAGACGCAGCGCGGCTATCAACTATAGTCGAGGAAATTACTTTTAACATTTCGAATGCGCCCTGCTCCAGTAGGGGAAGGGGGGAGGGGCGTGGCAAGTCAGAGACAGCAGCCAAGCCAAGCCAAGCCAGGCCAGACCAGGCCAGGCCAGGCAAGTCGGCAGTCGGCTCAAAGTATATATTTATATATACATATTCGAGGAAAAAAGAGCAGCAGGCAGGAGTAGGAGGAGTAAGGGGGGAGCAGGAAGCGGGATCAGGCGGGCAGAGTCTGGCAGAGAAGCTAAAGCAAATGAAAAACAGGAAAATTATTTGATTTTTATGCATTTCACTTAAGCAACAAAAAGGGCATGCGAGACACGAGGCACGAGGCCAGAGGCGGCACAAGTTGCAAGTCGAAGGGGGGTGGGGAGAGCTAGAGGGGATGCAGGGAAGGCAGGGAAGGCAGGGCAGCTGGAGCAGCAAGTTGAGCAACTGCAGCCTGTGCAAGGAGAGAGGAAAGCGGGAGAGGGACGCGGCAAGTGGAGACTCCGAGGAGCTGGAGGAGTCCAAAGACGCACTGGCTCAAGAGGCACAGGACGAGAGATGCGAGAACAAGCAGAAGTCGCAGCTCAATGTGGATGACAACGATGTGAAAGAAGCAAAGAGCAAAGGCGGGAAACGGTGACTGGGAACTGTGACTTTAAGTAGCAAGTTGCAAGTAGCAGACTGGGCGTCGCGTCGTCTGGCAAGTTGCTCCTCCTGCATTATAGATGAAGTTTCGTGCGAGAAATAAAGCAAATAAATGCAATCAGGAATAATAATTCGAGCTGCAGTCAAATAACTTGATTTTCCATAACGTTCAGCGCCTGCGACGCATAAACAACATTTTCCTACTAAACAGGGTAGAAAGAGAGAGGGAGAGAGAGAAAAAGAGAGAGGGAGAGGCTTAAAGTTGCCTGCGCTAGACTTGTAAATAAAGCTCAGCGTCTTATTTAACGTTCGCCCCAAGTAATGCGACATTGTCAGCGAAACACACGCACCACATACCCTGTAAATAATGAGAGTGAGGGTATGCATAAGTCGTAGCTAGTAACTCTTAGCAAAACAGGAGTCTGCACAGCTTCCAAGTCTATTAAGAAAAAAAAACAAATAAACCTTAATTCGAACAGTTTTCTATAGTTACTCAGGCTTTCCATCAAATCGATCTATCAATATCCAAGTAAATATCAAGTGCCTGGTATTATTTAGTGTAAACAATAAAAATCAAGCTTGTAGCTTGCAAATTACGACTGTTATGCCATTTCTAATGCACTTTAGGGGGCGTGGCAATGTTGTTAAGTCAATATTCAGTTACTGTAATACAATACGAGTTCTATTACCAAAAATAAAGGCGCCAGCTCATAAGGTTTTTGAGATATAGATGTTCATACAGACAAACAGGAAAATAGGCAGACAGACAGACACGCAGACGGGCATACAGAGCAACAGACAGACAGAGAGAGACAGAGAGACAGACCTTGAGCAGGACAGTAATCAAATTAGCCCGTTAATTCGCTCTAGGTTCCATCTATAATTTATCCCTAACATATGTTCGCATTATCTGTGCATGCTCCGAAAGAGGAAGGAGAAGGGGCTGGGGGAGGGCAGGGAAACGGCCCAGCCTGGCTTGCCACTTGAGCGTATTGGTATGGCAAACTTTTTGGCTTCAACGCCGCAGGCTCTCGAGTCACCCTGTTGAGCAGCAGCCGCACCTCCCTCGCCCTCCCTTCCCCTTCCTGCCACTCCCCGAGATGCTCAATCAGTCGACGAATGGAAAAACTTAATTATGCATGGTTAACACGAAAACTCAATAAATTTTCAAATAAATTCACAAGAAAATGTGCGAGAGAGATGGCCAGACATAGAAAGAGAGAGCAGGATGGCCTAGCAAATGCGTGAGAGAGAGACAGCGTGTGTGCGGTCTATGCAAATTTTATTTGCCAAAGGATTTTTCAATGAAGTTCCTCTGCCTGCGTCGCTGTCGCTGCTGCATTTAGATTTATTTGCGACATGTGTGTGTGTGTGTGAGTGTGTGTGTGTTATGTAAAACCTATTAAGGCGCCACACACGAGGAGACCAGGCCAGAGCAGACCAGGTCGAGGCAACAGGCTCAGGCTCAGGCTCTCAGGGCTCTGGCACACGTGTGCCCAGGGCTGGCCATTTAATTTATCCCTGCCCCCAATCGCCGCCAGTGCGAACATCGAAAGCCCATGGAGAGCAGAGGCGTAGCAGAGGGGGTGGGGGGGAGACAGAGAGGCGGCACCTGGCAACTAATCGCCTGTTGAAATGCCTCGCACAGCCGCACAAAGTAAGGCAAATTTATTGAGTTCTCATATTGAGCAATGTTATAAAAATAATGCGGCAAACAACAGCGAGCCGCATAGGGGGATAGTGTGAAGGGGAAAGAGAGAGAGGAGAGGGGAGAAGAGCAGGAGAGCAGCTCAGCTCATGTGTGCCCTATACGCTCAGCTACTGTGGGGCATATAAGTTTAAAAGAACTAGTTCAGAAGGCAGTTGGGGTCTCTCTTTATCTCTCTCTCTCTTTATCTCTCTCTTTATCTCTCTCTTTATCTCTCTATTTATCTCTCTCTTTATGTCTCTGTTTATCTCTCTCTCTGTCTCTTTCTCTTCGCCTTTCTAACTCTCTATTTCCTACTCTGTCTCTTGCTCTTGTGACTCTGTCGTTCTTTTTCTTTCTTTATTATATCCCTGTCTCTTTCTGTAGCTGAGCTTAAGTCTTCCCCTTGCCATCTCTCTTTTCTCTCTATCTCTTACTTAGACTCTGTCTCTGTCTCTCTATTTAATTCTTCCCTTCACTTCTACTTATTTATCATCTTCTTCTTCTTATGTTCTTTTCCCTCTTGTTTTGTCATTTTCTTTCATTTTATTCAAAATTTCTTCTATACCTTTTAATCTCAAGAGATCTTTCTGTTTTTTTTCTTCTCTCTCTCTCTCTCTCTCCCTACGAGAAGGTGATATCAAAGTCGTTGCCAATTCCCGCAGGACACAAGCTACTGATATACTCGCTCTCTCTTGCACACACTTGCCTTCTACCTGCCTCTCTCCCTCTTCCTCCCTCTCTTTCTCGCACACACACATACAGAGTGGCAGGTTTCAGGGCACTGTGCGACTTAAAATACAGTGGCAAAAAGTGAAATGAAGCCGAAAGGCAAATAGAGCATAAATTACGCAAATCCAACAGGACACACACGATGTTAAGCTCGCACACTGTGCCGGCACAGTGGGAGTCAAAGACAAAAGCAACAGCAACAAATAAGTTAAGTCAAAGTCAAAAAACGCAGGCAAACAGAGCGAGAGGGGAAAGAGGGAGAGGGAAAGGAAGAGGGACAGAGACTGCACAGTGGCCACGATTGTGTGGCATGCATTTGGCAGGCGCCAAATGCTCAAGTGTCTCATTGTCAGCATGTTGCATGCAACACGGCGATGGATAATAAAGTAAAATGAACAGCAGCAACAGCAGCAGCAACAGCAGCAGCAGCAACAGCAGCAGCAACAACAGTTGCAGCAACAGCAACAACAATGCAAAAAATGTTAAAGCAAGTAAATAAACATTGTGTGCCATTATCAGGCGCTGCCACAGCAACAACAATCCCAGCAGCAACAACAATCCCAGCAACAACAACAACAACAGTGGAGACAACAAGTTGAACAACAAGCTGCAGCAGCAGCAGCAGCAACAGCAGCAGAGGCAGAGGCAGAGGCAACATAATTTGCAGTTTCAAGCGAGAACTTTACAGTGGTTCGCAAGCTATACAAGTGCGAACTAAATTTTGAGGCAATGCACGACTAGCAGTTACCCAGCATAGGCACAAAATGTTGCTTATTTTGGGCAGTAAACATAGGTTAAGGCTGAGAATTATTGGCTGTAGTAACTTATATAGAACAACGTTATATAGAGTTAAGTAAATATTATTCCAATTTAATTACAGAAGAAAAATTTACAAAAATCTAATATGTATATAAGAGTAAAAAATTGAAATCACATAATGGAATGACAATTTTATGAATTCTATATAATTTATACAGTTTATAATGATAATATTGTTGAAAATTAATTTTTGCAATCAAGAAATCACTGATATGTTTATTATATAATGATTATACCATTTGTACGTTTAGATTATTTTCCTTATAAATAAAACAAATTCATATACCTCGTTTGAATATACATATGGTGCATAGTATACCCTTTCGTAGCAATTTCAAAGGGTGCCCGTTCACAGAAAGCCCTAAAAGGTGCACAGTGGGCAACAACAGCGCTGCACAGTGGTCAATAACTGAAGGACTATTGAAAGAAATAAATAAATATAAATTAATAACTTTATAATGCAGATTAATCAATAATATCATATACATGTTTATCTATAGAGTATATATACTAATGTAATTTATTCCCATGCTTGCTGCATTGCAGGACACTGTGCGATCGTAAGGACAGAGTCCAAGCACGGACGCACAGTCCGGATATGCCGGCGAACCTGATACCGTGTGTGCTGCTGCTGCTGCTGTGTGTGTGTGTCTACCTTTCTCTCTCCCTCATGCACTCTTTCTCTCTTCCTCTTTCTCTTCCTCTTCCTCGCGCAGCTGCATGGTTGAACAGTCAATGGCGGCGCAGCCCAAAAGGCGGAAGTGGAGCCGAGCAACAGCGTTGCAAGTGTGCAGCGTGTGTGTGTGTGAGTAGGTGTGTATGTGTGTGTTTAGGGCTGCATGTGGGTTCAAACTGGCTAAACAAAAGTGCCACAGCAGAGTGAGAGAGAGAGAAAAGAAGAAAAAAAAACTCAAGTTGACATAAAAATTGAACAAACTGAAAATGATTTGTGTGTCCCACACACACACACACACACAATAGTTTATTCAACACACACACACACACTCAGCCAGTCAGGGAGAGAGAGGGGGGGGGGCAGGGTAGCAACCTGCACACACTTCAGCCAAATCAAATAAATCGCTTGCATTGACGCTTGAACGAGAATTAGGAGACAAAATGACACAAGCAACTATCTCTCTCTCTTTCGCACACACTCCCTCTCTAGCTGTCTCACTCTGTCACTCTTCTGGCTGACACAATTCACAGTTCATTGGCCCCGCGGCAGCTGCAGTTGACGCCATTTTCTATGATGTTTTCTTCTTTGACCTTTGGTCAGAAAGAAAAACAAGGATCTAATTGAAGAGAGAGAGAGAGAGAAGAGGCCTCTATCCCTCTATATACCTGCTAAAAACACTTAAAAGAAAAAAAAATATTAAGAAAAAAGTAACCTAAGTCGAGATTTCTTTTACATGGAATTATGAATAAAATATCTTTGTAAAAATTTAGATTCAAAAAACTCTTGGCATGATCTCTTTCTGTTTCCAATTTAAGCCTTATTGTAAAGAAGTTTACTGAGATAATTCGATTGCTTTTCTTTGAAGGTTCTTAAGTCTGTATATTTGCTGCACTTTGAGACAGATTCAATGGGGAATATACTATATCTCAACTTCAGCATGAATTGGTTGACTGTTTCTAATCTTAATTTGTTCCTATTTTAGCTAGAATCTAGATCTAATCTTTCTTATCCCGATCTTACTCAATTTAAGCTAGAAAAAATCCTCTGTTTCTAATTGATTCTAACTCAATATCAACAAGGATTAGTCGACTGTATCTAGTCCGGATCTAACTCAATTCCAGAAAGAATCGATAGACTGTTTCTTACTTGAATCTAAGTCAATTTGAGCATGGATAGATCAAAAGCTTCCAGCCAGATTCTAGCTCAAAATCAGCTAGGATTAATCGACTGTTTCTAAGCCCGATTTAACTTCATTTGAGCAAGAATTTATTGAGAGATTCCAACTAAATTCCAGATATTATATTAAATGAGTTTTCCAGTCTCTGATTTATTATCCTCGCATGGTACTTGGCTTGGAACTGGCTGACTGACTGCCTGATTGACTGACTGACAGACTGTCAATCCTTTTAGCCGCACTCTCTGTCGCTCTGGGCCTAATTAGGATGGCCAAGTCAAAGTCATGTGAATTGTGGCCATTGATTATGATGAGGCCGCGCACCGTTGGCGTTCTAATGCCAAACACTTTTGGCCTAATGCGCTCCACCCCACCCCACCCCAACTGGCTGCAGTGGCTCAACTGGAATGCAGCCTGGCCAGAACTACAAAGCGGGGGTAGGCAGAACGAGAAGGGAGAGCGAGTGCGTGCTCGCTCGCTGGTAACACAGACAATTTCCGGTGCACACACAAATTGGTAACTGGAGCAGTTTGGCAGCACTGGCAGACGAGTACAGTAGCCCTGGCAGTACCAGGGCTGCACCAGGCTGCAACCAGGCAGCGTTGGCCAACGCTTTGCCCAATGTAATTAATACCAACATAATTATATTTGGATAACACAAACGTAATCAAGATTAATTGAGTAACAGCAGGTAGTTTGCATAATTAGAACTCACCAGAGCCAGACAGGAGAGGGGGGCAGGGAGAGGGAGGGGGAGAGTTACCCACTCAATCCAGCCTGGCATCATCATCCATCAGGCCTGCTACCGTCCTAGGTGCGGGCCCCATTGACTGTCGACTCTCGTCGTTGGCTCGTTTTGGCCATGGCCAAAAACATAATTTGCAATTTCAAATGCGGCACAGCAGTAGCTCTCTCTCTCCCTCCTCTCTCTCTCTCTCTCTCCCCTCTCTCTCCCTCTCTCTCTCCCTCTCTCTCTCCCTCTCTCTGTGTGTCTGCTGCATCGTCATCGTTGGCCATCGTCGCCTTGTTTTGGCTCATTTGATTACAAAAGGTGAACTGCACTTGGCCCTGGCCGAAGGTCGTTGTGCTGCTGCCACATGCCACATGCCGCATGCCACATGCCACTTACCACATGTCACCCAGCCAGCCAGCTGCTGCCCCCCTCCCTCCCGCGCTGCCCGCTTGCTAATGACTTCGGTTATGGCACTCAAACCACCCAATTGACTCGCCCTGTGAGCACTGTGAGTGCATTCATCAGCGCACTCGTTGCATAGTGACTCCTCCTCCCTCCTCCTATTGTCACTCCTCCTCTCTCTCCTCTCTCCCCCAATTGTTGCAATTTTCGTTTCTTTTGTCTGGCAATCTGTTGGTGCAATAACTCCACAGCGTAGCCTCATTTAGATCTGTTGCTGCCTCTAGACCCAGTACGGGCATCTCCAATGGGATTCCTTGAAATTCCTTTTAAATGTCTGCAAATGAGGTTAGAATTGATCCTATACTGAATACACAATGCTTAAATAACTGATATATCTGCTATGCTATCATAAACAAGTTCAGAAATCCTTCTTCTTCGATTTTTAACGATTTGCGTAGTCAGAAGTGGGCGTGGCTGCCTTATGAAGCAAACTGATATATATGAGAGTATAGTCCAAGAATTTTATAACTCTAGCTCGTATAGTTCCCAAGTTATAAACGTTCATACAGACAAAAAGTGCTTAGACAAGCTAGTTTCACTCTATTACATAAATTATAAGATACGAGGGTCGTTTGATAAGTCCGTGACTTTTTGAATAAAATATATTTTTTTCGTCAAAGAAGCGTTTTATTTCTCAACATAATCTCCTTTTAGCTCTATACATTTAGTCCAGCGTTTTTCCAATTTTTTTATTCCTTCCAAATAATAGGTTTTCTCAAGGCCCTCAAAATAGTCGTTTGTTTCTGTGATGACCTCTTCATTTGACCCGAATCTCTTACCGCCGAGCCATTTCTTCATGTTTGGAAACAAAAATAGTCACAGGGGGCTAAATCTGGAGAATATGCTGGATGGGGTAGCAGTTCGTAGCCCAATTTATGAAATTTTGCCATGCTGACTACACACGTGTGCACCCGTGCATTGTCCTGATGGAACAGCACTTTTTTTTCGCCAAATGCGGTCGTTTCTGCTTCAAATCAATATCGAATCTGTCCAAAAGCTCTGAATAATATTCGCCGGTGATCGTTTTACCCTTTTCAAGGTAATCGATGTGAATGATACCTTGTGCATCCCAAAAAACTGTGGCCATGACCTTGTTGGCCGACAGACCCACCTTGGCCTTCTTTGGTGCACGTTCACCCGGAGAAACCCACTGTCTTGATTGTTCTTTGGTCTCTGGTGTGGTGTGGTGGATCCATGTTTCGTCTACGGTAACGAAACGGCGCAAAAATTCGTTTGGATTGCGGTTGAACATCGCCAAACACTCCTTTGAAATGGTCACACGGTTGCGCTTATGGTCGTGTGTGAGAAATCGCGGCACCCATCGCGCGGAAAGCTTTTTCATGTCCAAATATTCATGTAAAATGTGATGTACCCGTTCAGTTGAGATGCCTACAGCCTCAGCTACCTCACGCACTTTCATTCTCCGATCATCCAATATCATTCCATGGATTTTGTCGACGATTTCTGGCATGACGACCTCTTTTGGGCGACCTGAACGTTCGGCATCACTTGTACTGGTACGACCACAACGGAACTCAGTAAACCATTTCTTAACCATTGAAATTGATGGTGCAGAGTCCCCATAATATTTATCAAGTCTTTCCTTGGTTTCGGTGATGGATTTTTTACGCAAAAAATAATGCTTAATTAGCACACGAAATTCACTTTTTTCCATTTTCGTTAAAATTCACGAGATCGTCTGCTTTCAATGCCTATAAAACGCAAACCAAAAAACGCAGCTTTCTCAAAATTTTACAGTCAGCTGTTAATCGATAACTGCTGACAGGAGCAGTGTTGTATTTAGAGCAGGTGCGCGGCAAATACAAAAAGTCACGGACTTATCAAACGACCCTCGTATATTTTAATCTTAAGATAAATTAAAAAAAAAATAAAATAAATACATATATTAATATGAGTGCTCTACCTAGTTATCCGAGGGTGGTATGTACAGTTCGTGGGGCGCAATCTTAGGCGGAAGCTGTTCCAGCTCAGACTGTCTGTCATAAAGGTTGTGCCTATAGCTGTAGTAGTCATAGACGTAGAGCTCCTCGGGACTGATAGAGTGAAAGGCCACCGGATAGTTGGAGAGACAGTTCAGGCACTGGAAGTAGGGGAGAGAGGGATTTGGAGAGCGTGGGAGAGTGTGCCCCCCTGGAACTCACCGCTCTGGGATAGTAGTAGGCGTGCTTGTGGATCGGATAATCACTCCTAGAATAATTGGAGAGCAGCTGGAAATGGGGCGGCAAGGGAAAGAAGCGATTACGCAGTCTGGAATCCCGAGAATCTCCGGCAAGAATGTTAAGATTAAAGAGGCAGCGTCCTGCTTGCACATCCGCAGCGGAGTCATCCTGCTGCAGGCACTTGCTGCTCTCGTTCAGGCCCTGCACGAAGCGACGTAGTGCCTCACGGCTGAGCACGTACCCACTGCCAGCTGACATAAAGGACTGTGGGCGGGAGGGAAGAAGAAGGGAGAGAGTCAGAGAGATTATTAGTAGCCCTACCTCGCTACCCTACCGCATTCCTCTGCCCCGAATCCATCAACTTGTATTTGAAGCCAAAGTGAATGGGCATCTCCGGCGAGTAGGGATACAGCATATAGCGCAGATTCTCCACAAAGACGTAGCTGCAGAAGAAAAGGAGAGCGAGGATTAGAGGGAACCTACAGGGTGTTCACGGAGTCACCCACGTATCATCGTCGGCCTTCATGAACCAATCGGCCTCATGTCGCTTCTGCTCGTACAGGTAGCCAAAGGCCTCCCTTGTCCTGCCCCACAGTGCACCGTGCTTCGCCGGCTTCTGCTGCACAATGGTCTCCAGTTCGTCATCCGGGGCCGTGCTCATAAAGTAGATCCTATTGCAACGCCTGCCCCACGTACGCTGTATATGCACCGCCCGTGACTTGTGGTGATCGGGTGACGTCATCACCACGCAGGCCACACGCACCTCACGCTCCAGCCGCAATGCCAGTGGCTCCTCCAATCCTTGACTGGCATTCAGGACGCCACCAAGGGTGAACAACATCATGATGTCCCAGTAGGCATAGAGCAGAATCAATCCCAAACAGCCGAGCAGCAGCAGCAGTCCCAGCTGCCTCTGGCTCAAGCGATGCAATGAGTGACGCGTCCCTGCGCGCAGCCGGAGATGCAGATCAGCGTGACTCTTGGCCAACGATACCACAGGCTGCTGCTGCTGCTGCTCCTCCAGCATGATCTTATGCTCAGCCATGTTCACACTGTCTGCGAGAGATCGAAGCAGGCTGGGTAGCTGCTTCAAACTGCAGCCCACTCGAGTGGCTTCTTATCTACGACATACTATTGCTCTTTGGGAAATGCAACCCACAGCAAGTACGATAAGAACCCGAGAGTAAACAAGGTTGACAGAGATGTGCATGACTCCACAAGGTAACCATGTGTCAGCTGTCTGTCTCTGTATCACATGTGTATCACAATTGTATCATATTTGTATCAATTTTGTATCATATTTGTATCATATCTGTTTCATAATTGTATCATATCTGTTTCGTATCTGTATAATCTGTATGATATCTGTGTCATATCTGTAAAATATCTGTTTCATATCTGTATCACATCTGAATCACAATTGTATCCATTTTGTATCATATTTGTATCATATTTGTATCATATTTGTATCATATTTGTATCATATTATTATCATATTTTTATCACATTTGTATCACGTTTGTATCATATTTGTATCACATCTGCATCATATCTGTATCTTATCAATATCATATCTGCTTCATCTGCTTCTCATCTGTTTCATATCGATGTCTGTATTTGTTTCTTATCTGTATCATATCTGAGTCATATTTACATCATGTCTGCATCATTTAAGTATTATATCTGTATCACATCTGTATCATATCAATATCATATCTGTATTATATCTGTTTCGTATCTGTATCTAATCTGTAGAATATCAATATCTGCTTCATCTCTTTCTCATCTGTTTAATATCGATGTCATATATGTGTATTATCTGTTTCTTATTTGTATCGTATCTGTATCATATCTGTGTCATATCTATATCATATGCATGGATTTTATATGATATTTAATTTCTACGGTCTATTACAGGATATTTCCAAGTTGAATGTAGCCAGACATTGGTATAGTTTGTGAATAATATGTATGTAGTTCAAGCCGGAGTATCACCGGGGTGCCCGGGGCGGGGGCATTCTACGGGTTCACTGGCCCCCGCTGGCTAATCCCGTGCGGCAGCTGTCACACATCGCGACGTCGACGTCGTGTTGACATTCACCATGCAAAACCGCTCGACAATCGTAGAAAATTTGTTGAAATTTGAAGGCTTTTTCAATTTATCAAAACGGGCTGGTGGCGACGGCAACGGCGACGGCGACGGCGACGGGATGGATAATACAGAAAGGCAATGGCCAAAAATAAAGGACAACAGAAAAGGCATTGCAGGGAAGAGGGGAGTGTGGTGAGGGGGAGGGAGTACAACAGGCGACACACACAAAACAGTTGAGAGAATCTCTCAATTAATCATGAGCGACATGTGGTCCTCTCTCTCTCTCTCTCGCTCTCTCTTTCGCGCTGTGGGCGGACCGCCGAGCGCGAGAATAATTACACATACGAGCATAGCGCATACGCCCCCTCACCCTCCCCCGACACTCTGCTCGACGCCCACCACTCGTGGGTTAACAAATAGCTGCCATAATACCAACGTTCCTGGCCACATCCTGGCACGGTCATTCCCATTCAGCCACTCCCCTCCCGGTTCTTGCCTCCCTCCTCCTCCACGCACTGGACAAACAAATTCGCATTAATAAAATAAAATGCAGAGTAAAAATAAAGAAAGGAGAACCCAACAAAGTACCTATAACTATGTAGTATATAGTTCTCCCTGCCTTTTCCCTTTCCCTCTCTCTCTCTCTCTCTCTCTCTCTCTCTGCAGCTGTGGGCGTGTGGGAAGGCGTGGCAACTCGCCTGCCTTCCGGTTCACAGTTGGTCGTCACACGGAGAGCAGCAGCAGCAGCAACAACTAATAAAAAAAAACTGACTTCGATATTGTAATCTGGTCACGGAAGGTGCCCAGGCGGAAGGCGTGGCAGATGGCAGTATCGAAGCAATATATACCAAATATACTCGTATATAGTAAAATATAAGGCAGCTACCCAAATGCTCACTCTACCATAGTTCAATCTCAATCAATCCACTGTTTACTCTAATGTTTCCTCTGTCTATCTATTTATCTGTGTATATGTCTAGGGGTCTCTCCTGTAAAATTTTTAAGTCATTTTAATACCCTTGCAGAGGGAATATTAATTATTTAGACTGGCTCTCACTGCGGCAATGACTGTATGTGAAGGTTGTGTTGTGTGGAACATCATAACTTGCTTGTTTACAGTTCGATTCAATTGAAATATAAGGGAAAGTTATAAATTATAATCAGCCAACTATATGTTAAAGCAAAAAATTGTAACTTGAATATAACACTTGGAAATTGATATGAATGATTTGATGCTTGATTTTCAGAGGCAGTAGGCATCTAATTTTTAAAATTACCATCATATACGTTAACTAAAAAGAAATCACTATGTCAAATTTAAGATCTCTATGTAGAAATCGAATATATTTGAGTAATTTGTGAGGTTAGCACACAGTAAAAAAAACGAGAAGAAATAACATGAAACAATGCGAGGCAATAATCAAGGCAACACAAGGTCGAGCCTGCCTGCCTACCTCGCGTAATTTGGTTGCCAATTTTAGAGAGTGAGATCTTCAGAGCTCATCAGGGAAAGCTATGGCTGTAGCTGTCATCGAAGTTCAACGAGTATTGAGCATTCTCCAGCGCGAATGGATTGACATCATCATCATCATCATCATCATCATCATCATCATCATCAGAAATATAAGAATCAGAATAATAAGCCAAGGGTTCCTCTCTTCCTTTCAACTTCAGCCGGCGTTTATTCTTGATCTTGTGGATCTTTTCTTTTGTGTCGGATAACTCCTGCATGACCAAGTCAAGATGACTTGTCAATGCATCGGTTATCTCCATCTCCTTAATCAGCATCTCCTCGATCCTATCGCTTTCCGATTGTTCACGTTGGATCTGTGCCTGCAACTGGAACTGCAGGTTATTATAGATCGTATTCAGGTTCTGCGCCGCCTCTGCATTTGTTAGCGACATTATCCTGTAATATTCCTTAGCCATTTCAAAAAAAATCCGTAAAAAAAGTCGCAGAGAAAATTTGAGAGAACTTTATTGCCGGAAGGGAATGTGTTGAATGAAGTAAATAAAAAATAAAAACTATGCACAGCCTGACTTCTGACAATTTTTCCAAAGTGAACTTTTAAAGTGAATATTTTATTATATGATGATAAGAAAGCAATAAGAAACTCGACCAGACATACGTATGAATATCATTTTATTTATATTTATAAAGAAAACAGATACAGCTATACTAGCTATAGATACAGATACATGTTCAAGAGCTGACCAAAACACAGTATAATTCTAACAAAAAAAAACTGAATCAATAGCGTAATGGATCGCTTTATATATATGGACATTCTCAAAAATCAAATGGAACCATTTACGTTTGAGAACATGCCTCTGAAATGGATATTCCAGCACGACAACGACCCAAAGCACAAATCTCGTGTCGTTAAAAAGTGGTTGAAGGACGAATCCATCCAAGTTCTAATCTTGACGATTTGTGGAAAAGTGTCCAAGTAGCCTGGAACTCCATTCCAAAGGAGAGATGTCAGAAGCTTGTGGAGAAAATCATGGATACTCAACCAAATATTAAATTTGCTTTACATTAATTACTTTTAAACTTATTTTTTATGATTAATTGAAGATATTTTGAAATTGTGCTATTTCTGTGAACACGCATTTTTCGTCGTTTTTTAGTTTTTAAATTTCCACTTTTTTTTTTAAACATTTATTCATTTTGATTAATTAATTAATTAGTTTCTAAGCTAAGCTATGAAGAACGAAAGCTATTTTATTTCAAAGAAATATTTGTTAATTAAAAAAACTATTCAAAAAGATGAACTTCATTTTGTGCTATTTATACGTCCTGTAGCGGCTGTAGCTATCAGGCTTACCACATCCAAATTTAAGTGTGTCCTTAATAATAAAGTTTCGTCAAAATCGAACTTTTTTAACTTATAACAATTAACTGTCGGCTTAATGAAGGTACCTATTGCAGTTTTATGAAAATTTGAGTACTATTACATATGTACAACTGCAAGGGTATAAAACCTGTTTTTTTTTTTTAATTTAAAAATCTGCTGCTTTTACTTTTAATCGATTGCGAAGGTGAAAATTAGTATAAAACATATGATTAAAATTGATTAAGGTCATAATTCTCAAATTTTCTCCCTCCCTCTCATTTTTTGGCTGGCACATCTCTCACCTTGTCCCTGCGCGATTGTCATAAAGAATTCCATTCGCCATTCAACATTAAATTGAAATGCACTCGATGTGCGTCCCATCCCCCACAATTCTTTGTTCTACCCTGCAGCAGCAGCCTGGCGAAGCGAGACGAGATAACCTCTTGGTGGGCGGCGGGGCGACTGGGCGTGGTGACTGCGCTGCACACAGAGCGAATTCATAAAAATAAACCAAAGTCAAATGTATAACTGCAGATTTTTTGCAATAATGTTAGCTTTCGGATTTTACAAGCGACCAGCACAGCAGCAAGCGGCATTTATCTCTACCTCCCCCCCCGCAGCGCCACTTACCCTTTCCTATCCTGCCTGCAGCCCTAGTACAATTCCCCTAGCAGCCCCCCCTACCGCCCCATTCCAATCCCGATTCTTGGCTTCTTTGCAACTGTGTTTGATTGGCGCTGCAACTGAAAACGTTGCATTAGAGATGGGACATCGATATACGATATTATACGATATACGAACGGGATATCTGGTTAGATAAAACCTGAAAGACCGTACTGCATAAATTACTATAGTATATAGGTTTATATTATATATACCTCTATATATTTGCTTAATTCATCTGCATTTTTGTCCCACTGTTAATTAACACTTTTTATCGATATTACATCGATATATCGCACGGAAAGCAATTAAGTAGGGAGCGCATCTCTAGCTCATGGCCAAAAAAACGTGGACACACACAGACACACACCCATACACACACCCATACACACACACACACACACACACACATTGAGGGAGACATCAAACGTGCAAACATTTGCCATATTTTTGTAATCAAAGTAAACAATCCATTTAACCAAACACAGACAGACACAGGGACACACACACACATACAGGAAAGAATATGTATATGTGTGTGTGTGTGTGTCCAACCAACTGTATCCAGACTGCAACACTGCCACCTGAACGGCAGCTGTTCTCTTCCCTTCTCTTCTCTCCTCTTCTCTCCTCTTCTGTTCTCTTCTGCTCTCTTTCGCTCTTTTGTTGCCCCCGCGCGGCCATCTTTGGCAATTTCGCTTCATATTCGATTTGAGTCTCGGCCCCAGCAACAGCAGCGCCCCCTAGCGGGCAACGACTTAGCAAACATTGAAATGCCGCGAACCCAAAAAGGGATTCACCTTGTTATTGTCACTCGGTAGGCTTGTCTGTCTGTCTGTCTGCCCGTCTCTCTATTTGTATGTCTGTCTGTCTGCCCGTTTGCCTGTCTGCCTGTTTCTTTGTCTGTTTTTCTGCAAATCTGCCTCTCTGTCTTCTGTCTTCTGTCTTTCTGTCTCTCTGTCTGTCTGTGTCTCTGTCTGTCTGTCTCCTTGTCCCTCTGTCTCCTTGTCTCCTTGTCTCCTTGTCTCCTTGTCTCCTTGTCTCCTTGTCTCCTTGTCTCCTTGTCTCCTTGTCTCCTTGTCTCCTTGTCTCCTTGTCTCCTTGTCTCCTTGTCTCCTTGTCTCCTTGTCTCCTTGTCTCCTTGTCTCCTTGTCTCCTTGTCTCCTTGTCTCCTTGTCTCCTTGTCTCCTTGTCTCCTTGTCTCCTTGTCTCCTTGTCTCCTTGTCTCCTTGTCTCCTTGTCTCCTTGTCTCCTTGTCTCCTTGTCTCCTTGTCTCCTTGTCTCCTTGTCTCCTTGTCTCCTTGTCTCCTTGTCTCCTTGTCTCCTTGTCACCTTGTCTCCTTGTCTCCTTGTCTCCTTGTCTCCTTGTCTCCTTGTCTCCTTGTCTCCTTGTCTCCTTGTCTCCTTGTCTCCTTGTCTCCTTGTCTCCTTGTCTCCTTGTCTCCTTGTCTCCTTGTCTCCTTGTCTCCTTGTCTCCTTGTCTCCTTGACTCCTTGTCTCCTTGTCTCCTTGTCTCCTTGTCTCCTTGTCTCCTTGTCTCCTTGTCTCCTTGTCTCCTTGTCTCCTTGTCTCCTTGTCTCCTTGTCTCCTTGTCTCCTTGTCTCCTTGTCTCCTTGTCTCCTTGTCTCCTTGTCTCCTTGTCTCCTTGTCTCCTTGTCTCTCTGTCTGCCTAGTCTGTCTCTTTGTCTGCTCTTCTGTCTGTCTATACGATGTTTCTCTCTCTCTCAAGCCATTCATTTATAACTTGTTTTTGCCCCACTGTGCACAGTGTGGCGAGCGTGTGTGTGGCGTCTTCGACTCGTCTCGTCTCGCCTTGTTTCTTATGCAAACAACATTTGAATTTGAAATGAAAACGGCAACGGGCAATGGACGCCCCTTGCAACGTTTGTGCCCCAGCCCTGCCCCGTCCTTAACCTTACTCCTGCCCCTCCCGCCCCGCACCCACTGCTAGCTAACTGGTTTTTTTGTTGGCCCACAGTCGGGCCAGTCAGCTTCTGGCCACGTTGCATACTTTGCAGCGCCATGCGGTAACTTTAGCACTGATATGACAACACTCCGTGGCATCTGTGTCCATTGGCATTTTGTTTGTAAACATTATGCTCTCCCTCTCTCTCTCTCTCTCTCTCACTCACTCTGCCTCTCTCTCTCTCTCTCTCACTCGCTTGGTGTATCTGCAAATAGTTTTTACTGTCGACAGAGCCAAACGCAGCCAAAAGGCAATAAAAGCAATGCGCCAACTTTGTTATTGCGTTTTTATACCGCCAACAAACACACCTCAGAGCGAGAGAGAGAGAGAGGAAGAGAGAGATAGGTAGTAGTGTGTGAGAGAGAGAGAGAGTTGCGCTCGTCTTTGCATAGTTTTCCTGTGCTAAACTGACACACCTGTTCGGCTAGATCTGAAATGTCTGAACTGATGTGCCGCCTCTGCCCTGCCCTGCCCTTCCACCCTCTCCCCTTGCTGTCTGACCCAGCTCTATTTGCATTTTTCTTCCTCTTCCTCTCTGCAAGCCCCAACCAACACTTTGCAGCTGTCCAGCTGGTTTTTTTCTTTTTATTATTTTTTTGTTAGTTAGAAAAATGTGAATGTGTTGACATGTTATGATTTCGATTTTAATTCAGCAGAAAAGCAAGAATGAGCAGGGATAAAGAAAAAGGAGAAAGAGAAAGAGGAGAAGCCAACAAGCCAGTTAAATAGAGGAAAAGCGAAATACTCTCACACTGATAGTACAATGGGCGCTGCACATTACATATTGCATAGCTATTTATTTATATTATAGAAATATAAAATATAATATATTTTATTTATACATTTTTGCAATTTATGTGCACAAGAATTTAATTAAATAATCGATTAATTATTTATAATTAATTATTCAAACAATAGAAAACGTTAACAGTGCCAGCTGAGAAGCTTAACAGTTTCTGTAAATGCTTTACAGCTTTCTGTAAATGCCTGACAGCCTGCTGCAAGTGCAGTCTGTTAATAACAGGTGCAGGCTGTTAAGTGCGCTGTTCATCGCTGTTAAACAACATAAGCGCGCGCTGTAAAGTACGCAGTAGAATGTCAAGCTTTCTGTTAGCAGTGCCAAACGCTGTTAACCCACAATATGTTCGCTTTCTGCCCAGTTTATTGCTAATTTCGCCCATTGTGCAATTAATTTTGTGTTAAGTAGATAAAAGCAAAAAAAACGAGCGCAAATTACAGATTTCAATGTAAGAAGAGAACAAAAGCAGCAGCAAAATAACAAAGCAAATAAAGGTTCACAATATCTGCACTATTACCATTGTGAATTGTCACTCGATGCACAGTTGTGCGAGAACACAATGCGCATTAAATATAAAATGGGCAAAATAAAGGCAAAAACGTGTTAAAAACTAGTTGAAATTCAAGCTAATATCCTGTTGAAATCACGTGGAAATCAGGGCGAAATCAGGTCGAAATCAAGGGGAAATCAGGGGGAAATCTTGCACTGCGCCCAGCTCGATCAATTAAATTCCGCAACAAATTGCTTTCCATTTATTTTTCTCTTGTTGACTCCAATCAACATCAGCAATGCAACACGAGATGCGGCCTGAGCTTGTCCTGGCTGCGGAGCAAGGAGCAGGGGGCAGGGAGTCGGGTATGAGGAACTACAGGAGCAGCAGCTCAGGATGTGCTCTGCTCACGTCGGGCTGAATGTGTCACTTAGGTGTCAAATGGCAAAATAAATAAATAAGCTGCGAGAAGCTGCTGCTCTCTCTCTCTTTCTCTCCCTCTCTTTCTCTCCCGCTCTCTCTGTTGTTCATTCTGTTGTTTTGCGCTGCGGCTGCTGCTCCTCCTGCTGTGACTATTCCCAGTTGATGTTGATATCATTGTTGGTATTATTATTGTTATTATTATTGTTGTCTTGTTGTTGTTGTCACGCGTTTTCAATAATAATCTCTTGTCTTGGGCATAAATGTCGCATTAAAATGTCACGCACTTGTGGCTTAATCACGCCAAAAGGATAACAGACGGATGGCTGGATGAGTACGACGTGAGCAGGCTGAGGAGCAGGAGAGACGCAAGACGCACTTCACAATCATCCTTGACATGCGCCTTCCTACACATTCGCGTGGTTATCCACTTCCAGCTGCCTCCCAGCTAAACTGCTTGGACCTGAACTCAACTTGGACTCGAGGCCTCCCGCTCTGATCCACTTGAATGCCTGCTGCGTAGCTGGAGTAACCGGGGGGAGGGAGGGGGTTAGCTGGCGTCGGGGCGAGGGTTTAAGTTGGCATTACTTGTTTGCGGTTTTTATTATATTATGCTTGTGTCAAATGGGCTCAGCCCTGTCACATCCTTGACTGCTGCTAGCTCAGCGTCCTGTCAGCTCGCTGCTGGTCTGCTACCCTGCTGCCCTACCTCCTGGCTTGCCTGCCAGCTACCCTACCTTCCTGCCTCCCAACTAACTCACTATCCCCCTCCCCCCTTCCAGCTACCCTGCTTGCACTCCATGTCAGTTATTACATTGTCAAGTGTGTGCTCTCCCTCCCTGCCTCCCCCTCTCTCTCTCTCACTCAACAGGTGGCGCTGTCTTGGCCATGCAGAGCCACAAGCTTCTCTCATTACGCTGTCAACTGCATGGGGAAAAATTAATAATTAATTATAACCAGGCGTATGCGTTATATACGATATTACGCATACGCAGCGTATGCCGTGTGCGGTGCAGCCTCACACTGCAATTGGCAGCTGCATTTGCCATATTTTATAAGTTCAGGGCACGTTTCAGTGGTTAGGCCTGTCCCTCTCCCTCTCCCTCTCCCCCCCTTCCACCTACTACCTCCACTTAGCCAGGCTCTGTCGACAACTGCTTTGGCCGCAATGAAGTTGCAAAGTTTATGTGCTGAGTGTGGCCAAAATGGGAAAAGGCGAAGGCAAAAGGCAAAAGGATTCGCCCACGCGCAGTCACCAGTCCGAAGCGAATCCTTGGCTCAACTCTTTTGTGGTTGCCCTGGCCAAAAATTGAATTATAAGCCAAAAAGCATCCAGCAACCCTTCCAAACCGCCCCCCCCCTCGCATTCTGCTGGTAATGAACGTTTTTGGTTTTGGGCTAATTCGATTGCAAGTTGCAAATGTTTATTAAATTTGCATTGTCAATTAAATGCGGACGGTGCGGACAAATGCGTAATTGCATTAAGGAACACTTAGGTATACCCCCCCCCCCCAATCCGTCTACGCCACTGTGCAAAGTATCAATTTGCTGACCCTTTGCAATTTGCCAACAAATTTTGCGCAACGCCCACTTCGGTTTCGCTCTGCATAATTTTAGATTTCACTTTAGAGAGATTTACTTAAGATTCCTCTCTGACTTTGTCCTACAACTTCAGCTGATTGGCCAGCCAAAGTGACTCCGGCCATGTCCACTCCATGTCCACGTCCATGTGCGTCCTGATGAAAGGCCACGTCGCATGCTCGACTGATTACGTTGGCAAAGGGAAAACTTTACGTATGATTTGCTTGGAAAATTGAAAATTGTGGTTACGCCAAATGCGCCATAACCTAAACACAAAATCGTGCATTGCAGCACCAGCCTCCTTCTCCCCCCCTCTCTGACCTCATATACCCTTCTTTTCGTCCCTTCCTCTGTCCAAGTTGGAACACTTCGAGAGCCTAGACAGGCATTATTAGTTGCACATGCCTCCACATCCGGCGGCGCTGTTTGTTTAGCAATTTGCCATTCTCTCTCTTTCTCTCTCGATTTGCCATTCACCCTTTTTCTCAATTTGCCATTCGCATTTTAATGGCATCAAAATTGACCGCAAATTTCATCATATCAGAGCAGAGAGGGGGAGAGAGAGAGAGAGAGAGAGAGAGCGAGTCTTAATAAATTTCCTGAGTTTAACTAACTGCGTTAACGACTGCTAATATACCCTGTAATCCAAGCAGTAAAAATCGCATTTTTCACAATCTCATAAACAGTAACAATCTAATAATAATTGCCGAGAGTTATCTTAACACTCCGTAACTCCCTTGGCTGTCCATACCCCTTTTCATATTTAAATAGGGTATATTTAATTGTATTCTTATGCAAAAAAAAAGTACCAAAATTAATTGTTTGGAAATGCTCAAAGTAATTTTGGCTAAAACCAGAAAAAAAATGTTGGACGTATCCAAACTGAGTTATTATATATGTAGCTACATATTAACATATTATATTTGTATATATACCTCTATATATATTATAGAATAATTCAATTCATTTGTTCAGGCACTCGCAGAGAGATCTGTTAACATGATTTTGGGCATATGTAACGGCGATAATCAAAAAAAAAGATGAACAAATTAATAACAGCAATCAAAAACACATTGAAAACTATTGGCAGAGTTGATGTGCTGCAAAATACCCTGCAATAAATTAGTAAACAGTGAAAATTTATTAAAAATCCTTATTGAAATATGCAAATAGAACAGAGCTTTAAATACAATTTAGGCATATACATATATATTTTTAGAACCCAAAGCAGAGCATACCCTACAAACGTGCTGCTAGTCAGGCTTGGAGCTACCCGATGATTGCCTAATTGCATAGAGTATTACTATAAACAGATGACATAGTACAGAGGGTGATTTCATTTGGATCGCTTTGCTCGCTGAACATTCACGTATTTCCATTGAAAATGAAGCTAGAAATTTTGCTCCTAACTCTGGTGAGTTTACAACTCTCGTATAACTCACTATTCCTAATCCCACCTACATATATCTCTGCAGTTGCTTGGCACCGTGCTGGCCCAATTAGCCGAAGAATGCCTCTCCCTGAATAAGGTAACACATGCCGAACTGGAGGCCCTCTCTCCCAGCACGCCCGCCGAGCGTGTTCCCCAGAATATCAAGTGTTATGCCAAGTGCCTGCTGAGGGATTATATCGGTGCGAACAACAAGTTCGATATGCAACGTGTCGGTGATAATGCCGATGCAATGGAGAAGCCCATCATGGCCAGCTGTATCCAGCAATACGATAGTTACAGTATTTCCTCGCCCTGCGACTATGGTTATCTGATCCTACAGTGTCTGACGCTGCGCTCAGCTCCCAAGTCGAACTAAAAAAGCCTAAGATCGTCTCAAAATTCGCAAATAAAATGTCGAAATTGATATACCCCGTATCATACTTTAATTCTAGGCAGAAGAGATGAGATTCTTCCACACCAAATCGGTCTAATCGAGAATATATACAATATATATTATCCATAATATTTTTTTTGCAGTTTTCGAGTCCCCCTTCAAAAGCATTTTTAAATATTTATAAACATTCGGTATTAATTATTCAGTTTTCAGTACAAAAGAAAATAAATATGATTTCAAATTTGAAAAACAAAAAACAAATATTTTCAATAGTTTGTTTCTCTTTTCTTCTCGATTTACACAACTTATATGAATCTTTCGAATAACATGAGGCACTTGCAAAAATACTTGGATGGTTTATTGAGAAAGCAAACATATATTGAACATATGCAAATCTTAAACTTGTTATAATAATGTGTTATTTTGGCATTTGCTGCTGTTCTCAAAACTCTCCAGAGCGTTATGTATTTTATATAGTTTATAAGTAGTAGTATATATATATATAGAGTATGGTATAGTATAGTATATGGTATATGCTTATGTACATATTGTGAACTACGATTACGATTACGCAAAAAAAAAACAAGACAAAGACACTACGCGGCAAAATCTTATCACATGACAGGTATGATACATTTTTGATATATCGTCTATGAACATTATGCTTAGACCATGCCTAGAGTATATGCTGAACTTTAGAGAGATATATACATATACATATATAAATATATATAGTATATGCTGAACTTTAATAGAATCGTATCAACAAGTAAAATATAAAACAAAAAAAAAAAAAGATTTCTATAACTAAGTTTACAATAATATGGTATAGGCTAGTATGTTGTTGGTCTGTTGCGTTATATGCGTTATATATGTATGTATGTATGTGTGATTACACGCCCACTGTACCCCCCACTTAGCACCCACTTAGATCTACTGTCTTTTTGGTAAGTATTTTGCTTTTTTCTTGGATTCGACTAAAAGAATGTCCTTCTCACACACTCCTTCTTCCATCATCATCATCATCATCTTCTTCTCCTTCTTCTTCTTGTCATAAATAAACATACAAATTAAAGCACAAAAATTACATTAAAATATTGATATAGAGAGGGAGAGAGATGTGTTTGTGTGGTGTATGTTAAATCGTATGATTAATAAATAGAGCAAGACCCTTGCGATGCGACGTCTTCGTGACAAACAATTTGTGTGATGCTTCCGTTGGAATAATTACTGTATATATATATTATATATATATTTTCCTTTTCCGATATCAGTCGATTCCGATGAGTGTATGTATGTGTGGGATTCCTAGCACACCAGACGCTCATTTTCGGGTATAAAGATGCGATCGTAGTTCTCGATCAGCATCTTGGCGAGCGTATTCATTCTCCCGATATCGAAGTCCATAACATTGGCAGCCAGCAGGCAGGGACCCCATACGATGGCCAGGTTCGAGGCGGGCATACGATTCGAGGCACTCGACGCGGCGACTCTGTGAGGGAGCAAAGAGAGAATGGATTAATAATATTGCATATATCAAAATTACTCATATATCTAATACAATATTTCTTCTGGGTACTTAGAACACTGGTAAACCGCAGGCCACAGGGCAGGGCTCAACATAAACAAAGATAAATAATATATGGTACTATATGTTCTAAATACATATTTTTATATTGATTATTCTATCATAAGCAGATTAAGTAAGCATAATCACAGATTCTAAGGTCCCTAGTTCTTGTAGTCTCTGAGATATAGATGCTCATACAGACGGACAGCTACAGTTTGCTCTATAAGCAACATCCCTGAATCCCCCACGATCCACTCACTTAGTCAGATGTTTGATGAGGAAGCGCAGGGTGCAACGATTCGGATTGGGCATCTCATCGAAGGCGACACGCATCCGCTCGATCGCAGCATTATCGGTGATACATGGCCCGAGAGATTTGTAGGCCTCCTGCGTGATCAATGGGGCGGGCAGTTCACGAAAGAATTGCTTATGCAGGCTGGTTATCGTGTGTATATCATCTGTCTGCAGATCGCGAGGATCGTAGAACTCCGTCAGCTTACGCTTCAGCTCTTCCACCAGCAACTTATTGCCCGAGGCCCGATACAATCCATCCTGTTCGATGGCATCGGGTTGTTCGATCTGATTGCACACATCGACAACGAATCGGGGCACATTCGGATGATCTTTCATATTCAGATCGAGTTCATTGAGTGGGGCACCGAAGAGTGGATAGTAGATATTCCCTTGGCTGTGGCGTTTCGTCTTCTTGTCGCTCTTGGGGGAGTTTGAGTTATGTTTGCTGTGGCTGAAAGAGAAAGAAAAGTTAATCGAATTATCGAATCGATTGGAATATATCGATAGTACTTACAGTTTAAACTTGTTGCCGTTTACACCAACTGCACATGAAATAGAGACAAAATAGATTGATCAGTTGAATTCACATTATATATATATGCATATTTAAATATCGATATTATATCGATTATACTAACGAAATGGCGAACATTCTGAGTGCCTGCGAAACAGAACTCTAGTTTTCTCCATGTTGATCATGATCATTACACTTATCTCACTACTGACACTTCCGATCACTTTCCCTCGATACTTCCTCTTCTCGCTTTCTTCTCTCTCTCAGACACAGTCTTCGGTCTCTTCTGATCGTCGCGATACTACTATAAAATAAATCTGTGAGCTACCTGAAACGCCTTTGCTATATCAACTGCGATTCAAAGTGTTGCTATAAAAAAATTATTTATGGTTTGCATTCTATATGCTTTATAGGGGCATGAGGGCTTTTTGCAAAGCGATAATACCTCGCCCTATCTCTCTCTCTCTCTTTCTGTGAAGCTTGCATTACGAAAACAAACCGCAGACTGGAATACCAGCTGAGCTTTGCAGGCACACACACACACACAGATACAAAGACGTAGAATCGCACCCAAGTTGTCAGATTCCCCGCTGCGTGAATCATATACACAATTCACAAATCATACGTTTGTTTATAGCGAGAAAAAAAGAAAAGTGAAACTTTCAGTAACTTAAACAGGTAGCACGATCTATTCAAAACTTCCCCGAAACTTGCCCCATCTGTGCCCACGCAGAGGGGGTGGGGTGTCTATCGAATTCGCTTTCCCATTCGCAATCGCATTCGCATTCACATTCGCATATACAAATTCCAATTCCATTCATAGCTTACGCTAAGTATAGCTTGCTGTTTTTTTTTTTTTTTTTTTTTTTTTTTTTATTGTTTTACTATTTTTTTCTTTGTGCGGCTGTGTGTGGGCGTGTTTGGCGCTGCCTTTTAAGGTCGCGCTAAACTGGTCGCGCCTGAGCAGCATCGAGATCGAGATCGTCTCAGACTTTGGGGAGCCGCACACGTATAATACCCGTTTCATAACCGATTCGCCATACAAGCGCGAATGCACTTGATAATCTTCATATCTTCTCGAGTGACTCATTCACTTAGCAGGAATATTCCCCCCAGTCGGAAAAAGTTATTACCCTTTTTCTGTGGAGAGTAAAGCTTCTCAACGGATATGGGGAGCACAGTTCAGGCTCGATAGAGAGAGAGAGAGAGCTCAATAGATACACTTACTCATAGAGTAACATATATTTTATACGATTAAAAGCTTTTTTTAATATAATAAAAATATAGGAGATCTTTTTCTTTTTTCAATAATGTTTTACTCTATTCTTATGCTGTTTGATTGGATTACCTAAGATACTGTGATTGTGTTCACATTTTCCAGGTTTCCAGAATTTATAATCAAATTTTAAATTTTCAAAAATGTATTTATTCTTATTATATTATCAAATTCAACTTGAATTCTCAGTTAAAGCTTTCTCAAGATATTTTATCTCTATCTAACTTGCAGCTTGCAACTATCGAGTACACACTGTAGTACAAGCAAAGTAAGCTAGCAAAAGTTGTCAAAAAACTTAAAAAAAAAACGAAAAAAAAAGGAATTTTCCTGCAGTTACTTCGCACAACTTTGCTGGCCAGTTAAGTAATCAGAATGTCGCAAACTACACACATTTCTAAGTTAATTAAATATATGTACTATATGTATCTAAACTTTGATGGATTTCTACTCACATTTCATGCGCATACGCGCCCTTATTGACTTCTTGTCATCCTCCCCGGGCAGGTCAACCAGATTCCCACTGGACGCGCTCTTGTAGCGCTGCAATATCGTTGTCTGCTGCGTCTGCTGCAGCTCGTTGTCCTCCTGGATCTGCTGGGCATGCAGGATATCAGTCACTGGCACAATCTGCAATCGAGAGAGGCGAAAGAGCACGCAGAGAAGGCATAAATAAACAGAAGTGCACAGAGAGAGAGAGAGAGAGAGAGGGAATAGAAGGTATTGTATCTGGCAGATACTGCGATTGAGATACAATTGAATTAATTGCTGCATTTCGTGCCGTTTGTCGTTGCCAGCGATTTTTCCTCATTTTCCACAGATTTTTCACTTGTATTGCGTGTGTTGTGCGTTCTTTCTTTCTCGTTTCTCGTTCCCCGTTTTCGATTTCGTTTTCGCCCCCGTTTCTTACCGTTGTAAGACGTCGCCTCAATTTGCCTTTGCCACTCATTTCTCTTGTTATCTCATGCGCTCCCCGGCGTGCACACACACAGATAGACCCAGAGAGAGAGAGAGAGAGAGAGAAGCGATGATAAGAAATTGAATTCGATTTGTTGGGAAAAACGAAAAAACGCAGCAGGCAGCGTCGGTCTCGAAGCGTGCAATGCCAAACGCGAACGGTTAATGTGCCCAAGATAACGGAATGTAGAAAACGTAGAATAAAAAAAAAACCAGGTAGAAGAATGTATGAAAGTGTGTGTGTATCACGCTCTCTTCCTATCGACCAACTATAAGCTACAACGCAACGCAACTTGTCGTAAACCCAAACCAAACCAAACCAACCCACCCACCCACTCTCACACTCTCCCGCTCTCTCTCTCTCTCTCTCTCTCTCTCGCCCACCCACACCTGATATATCTATACTATATACAGACATATGTCTTATATACACCACACTGTGATATATTTCTTTGCTACACAACAACAACAACAACAACAGCATAAACAATACGAGGCCGCACAGCGCTGGTCAGCTGCATAGAAACCAAGCTGTAAATACACAGTTGCACGATTGGATTACGCGACGCGGCTGTGTGGCGTCAACGTACACCCCGCACACCCCCGTACAACCCCGTACACCCCACAAACCACACCCGTCTATAGCTTTTTAATCCAAGCAGCTGTCACCCGCTCTGCCTGTACCAGAGACCGTATATAAACACACACACACACACGCACATTTCGAATACTTTGAGCGATTGTCACGAATTCATCTAAACAAGCAACGATAACGTAAACACGCACTATCGTTATCGTCATCGATAGCAACGTTGCCTACTACAAAACCTTTAAAGCAAACTGCATATCGATATTCTCAGTTCGCTCTGCTCTACTTAATCTAAAAAAAAACTAAATATACTCTATAGCTGTACTTAAATTGCAAGCAAAACTATCGATACTATCGATTGTTTTTTACTTGTCTCAATTACAAATATTTTATTTATATATAATAATATAATATATATAATAAGTCGCAAGCAATATAACTTCTACTATATCTATACCTTATCAGAACTCTTAAGACTTCTTTGACCTACTAGCGATATGTGCAAAAATATCGATAACTTAAAGATTTAAAGTCTTTAATAATTCATTTATTATGTTTGCTTTATATAATATATATGTATATATAATATAATTTTTGTATATTTCAGCTACATTCACATCGATAATATGATTTGAGTTTATCGACACTATTTAGACGCACAGCACTGTGCTTTATCAGCGCAAATTAGAAACTAAAAAGCGCGAGATTATTATCAATTTTTTTGTTTGTCTAATGTGTTAATGTTTTCATTTTCATTTTCGTTTTTTTTTTATTTTTTTATTACTTTTTTTTTGTTTGTTTATACATAAACGAAATACGCAAATAGTGCGCAATTGTTGCTATTGTTTTTTGTTAGAATTATACTGTGTTTTGGTCAGCTCTTGAACATGTATCTGTAAATATAGCTAGTATAGCTGTATCTATTTTCTTTATAGTGAACTGCGAAAATAAAATGATATTCATACGGAATGCACGATTTTCTTATTGCTTTCGATTATATCATCATATAATAAAATATTCACTTTAAAAGTTCACTTTGGAAATAATGTCAAAAATCAGGCTGTTCATAGTTAGTTTTGTTATATTTACTTCATTCAACACATTCCCCTCCGGCAATAAAGTTCTCTCAAATTTTTGAAATGGACAAGGAATATTACAGGATAATGACGCTAACAAATGCGGAGGCGGCGCAGGATCTGAATACGATCTATAATAACCTGCAGTTGATCCAGGTGCAGGCACAGATCCAACGTGAACAATCGGAAAGCGATAAGATCGAGGAGATGCTGATTAAGGAGATGGAGATAACCTTTGCATTGACAAGTCATCTTGACTTGGTCATGCAGGAGTTATCCGACACAAAAGTGAAGATCCACAAGATCAAGAATAAACGCCGGCTGAAGTTTGAAGGGAGAGAGGAACCCTTGGCTTATTATTCTGATTCTTATATTTCTGATGATGATGATGATGATGATGATGATGATGTCAATCCATTCGCGCTGGAGAATGCTCAATACTCGTTGAACTTCGATGACAGCTACAGCCATAGCTTTTCCTGATGAGCTCTGAAGATCTCACTCTCCAAAATTGGCAACCAAATTACGCGAGGTAGGCAGGCAGGCTCGACCTTGTGCAGTTTGCCATGTGTTGCTTGTCTATTGCTTCGCATTGTTTCATGTTATTTCTTCTCGTTTTTTTACTGTGTACTAACCTCACAAATTACTCAAATATATTCGATGTCTACATATTTGTCTGTTTGAACACACAGATCTCTGCTGTTGGAGTAGTTCGAGATCTTAAATTTGGCATAGTGATTTCTTTGTATTTAAAGTATATGGAGGTAATTTTAAAAATTATATGCCACGCCTTCTGGCTCTGAAAATCAAGCATCAAATCATTCATATCAATTTTCAAGTGTTATATTCAAGTTACAATTTTTTACTTTAACATATAGTTGGCTGATTATAATTTGTAACTTTCCCTTAAATTTCAATTGAATCGAACCGTAAACAAGCAAGTTATGATGTTCCACACAACACAACCTTCACATACAGTCATTGCCCCAGTGAGAGCCAGTCTCATAACATAACTCTAAGTAAACCAGCCTTGGTGTGACCTCAACCACACACAGAGATATCGCATGAGTCTGAGCTCTAATCCCCCAGACGACTCATTCGCACTCAAACTTGAGATTCGAATAAAGTAAATAAAAATGGGGAAATACTGCGGGCTCAGATGGTATAGATATCATTTCCATAAAGTTATTTCAATTTTGCAATTGTAGAATTTAATATAAAGACCTTACTCTAGTTTCATGATCTTCGGCACATTTTGCAATATTCAGGAAGTTCGAAAACAAGTTTCAAGCCATGTACATTGGGTATTATCTTTGCAGTACCCCAAGTTAAGTGATATAAGAACAAAAGAAATAAAATTTCAAGCACGATAAGTTTTGTGTAGCAATTTTACACTGCTCGTAATATCCGGTCCAACTATTTATAGCACCCAAGCCACGACTTGCTGTTGTTGTTGTTATTCTTCTCTTCTCAAGAACTTTGGGGCAAACAGAACCAAAGCCGAACCCGAAGTAAGAAAATTAAGAAGAATTTTTTTTTTTTTTTTTTTTTGGGTGCTGTAAAAAGTTTGCGGAATAAAATCAACAGGCGATTTTACAGAAATATTTGACTAATGATTAACCAATTAAATGCTGATAAATGCGACGACGCATGGCAACGCAGCGCAGCGCAGGAACTTAACGACAGCATAAAGAAATAACGTTGAAAATAAAGAAAAAAAAAAAAAAACCGAGAACCAAACTGAGAACTAAGAAAAATAAGAAACCGGTTTCCAAAAAAGTCAAAGCTGATGATGGAGCACAGCACCTCACTCGAAGCCAAGGCGAGAGAGCGAGATAGAGCGACTGTGCTAGAGAGAGAGAGAGAGAGGGACTGATATGTTATGCGAGCTGTTTGTAGTATGCAAAAATAATTGTCGCTGCCTTTGCGAGGGGCGATGCCAAAAATGTGAATCAACTTTTAAGGGGGCCCCAAGACAAAATGAAAAAAAATACATCTATATACCTTATACCATACCATGCCATATATATGGTATATGGTATGAAATTCCATAGAATTTTTCGTGCCGCTGCAGCCAGAGTGAGGCAAATGCAGCAAAATGCAAAAGGGAAGAAATGATAATAAAAGCAGCACACAAAATAAAATGAAACGAAACGAAACGAAAAACGTGAGAGGCAAATAAATAAAAATACATGCATAATGCAGGGGAAGAGAGAGAGAGAGAGAGAGAGGGGAACAAAATAACAACATATGATATAAACAAAGTGCAATAAAATTACAACCGGGCCCCTAACTGGTATGGAAGGGTGGAGGGGGGGGGTAAATTCCGGGAATGATCGACTGACGTAATGCCCTAAAGCAGCACGGCAAGCAGAGAGAGAGAGAGAGAGAGAGGGATATTTATAAAGCTAAAGCTAATCTTACATAAAATAAGAATATGATATTTATAATCATAACTAATCATGATATCATATAAAATAAAGCTAAATATACGATTAAAATTAAACTAATTATAACTAATAATCATATTATATGATATTTTGACATAATCTAGAAATATTTAATAATACATAAGAATAAACTGAATTTCAAAGCCCAAGAGGGCTTTATTAGAATCAAGATTATAATCTATATATTTTAAGATCACAGTTCTCAGCTATTATCAAAGCTAGAGATATCAAATTTGGTGTTAAGATTGCTCTATATGTAATACACACATAGTATGCATGCCACGCCCATCTTTCTTTTTCTTTTCTTTAATAAGCAGAGTATTTGCTGGCTATGCATACCCCACAGCTGAGCTTGCTAACCCATCGTGCGCTGTGTGTAAAATTTTATGCAAACGCTAAAACTGTAAAGTACCCGGGAACGGAGGGAACCGATGGGTAGAGAAGGTCTAGCTGGAGAGGCTCTGGCTCTGGCTATAGTAGGACCGTGGTCCGTGTGCATGGGACAGCAAGCGGGCCTGAGGCGTGGTGCCCCATCAAAGGCAATGCGAGAGTCAAAGCAAACAAACAATCGAATCAACCGTTAAACATGGCATGAATACACTCACACTCACACACTGTGAGTACTCGAAACACTCACACACAGTGACAGGCCGCACTTGTCGCAATTTGCAACGTTTAATTGATGAGGCCACAGCACAAAAAACAATGCAATTGCGGTTCCCAGAGAGGCACAGGCAGGGGGGGGGATGCAGAGGCGGGAGAGGGCAGAGCAAGAGAAGAAGAGAGAGAAGAAAGAGAGGAACAAGCAGAGAGAGGCAGCCAGCCAGACACTTACCATATCTTCCTCATCCTCACAGCAATTGACATGCTGCAGTTGTTTTCGCCACGCGGCCACAGATGGCGACACCAGTTCGAGTCGCATCTCTAACGGATTCGAGCGCACACGCATCTTGCGGCCAGCAGCGCCGCCACCGTTGGCAGTGACGCCACCCCGTTTGCTGCTCGCCGCCGACGCCAGCAGCGCCAGGATCCATTCCTCGCGCAGCGGTTGTGGTATCTTTCCTTCCTTTTCCTTCTCCTCCTCCAGCTCCGCATCGGCCTCGCAGCTGCAGCCGCTATCGTCGTTATGCGCAGTCGCTGGCAGCGCTGTCGTCGCTGCTGCTGCTGCTGCTGCCGTTGGCGGCGGTGGAGCGGGACGTCGTATGCGCGTCATGAAGCGCTGATAGAGCTGCGCCCGCTGATACTCATAGAAGATGGCGTGATGCTTCTGCGGCTCCTCCAGCGTGCTGTAAATGATGCAAATGTTGCGCAGCAGCGGATGCTGCAGTAGCTGCTGCTGCTGCTGCGGTGTGTGCGCTGTCCCCTGTGCGCTGACACTGCGTGCACCCTGTGCGCTGCTGCTGCCGCTGCTGCTGCTGATCGAGCCCAGCGTCGCTGTGCTGTTGGTCACCGTGCTGCCCACGCTGAGGGTCTCCGCTCGCTCCCGTTCCCGTTCCCGCTCTCCCTCCGCTTTCTCAAACATGAATTCATCATCCGTCTCCCAGGCGCCATGATCCATTGAAGCCGTCGGTGAGGGCAGCGGCGTCGCAGCTGGCGTCGCTGCTGTTGCTGCTGCCGCTAACGTTGGCTTAGTCAGCCGGTGACGTGCGCCAGCAGCGTAGGCAGCAGCTGCCTGCAATGTTAACGTCTCCGTGTTATCTTGCTCCTCCTCCTCCTCCTCTTGCTCTTCTTCCTGCTCCTCTTCCCCTTCCTCGTCTGCTTCATCATCGCTCAGCGATTCGCCAGCTGTGATGATCTCAAAATCATCATCATCGTCATCATCATCATCATTATCATCATCGTCTTTGCCGGCCTCAACCGTTGGCAGCGGCTCGAGGGTTCTGAATTGCCATATGGTCTGATAAATCGACTCTTCGCCCTCTCCCTGCTCCTCCTTCTTCTCCTTCCTCTCCTTCTTTGCCTCTTCCTCTTCCTTCTTCTCCTGCTGCAGTTCTTCTCTCGCTTTGCCCATTTCACTGGGCTGCTGCAACTGCTTGTTATCGTTATCGTTCCTGTTATCGTTCCTGTTATCGTTCCCGTTATCGTTGCCGTTGCGCGGCTTACTGAGCGCCGTGCTGGGATTACGCATGGGCACCTGCGGCGCCGGACGACGCACCTTGATCACACTCCGCTCCTACAATAATCGAGAAATCGATATATCGATAAAAATCAGCTCTCTCTATAAAGATGCTGGCACAGCAATTTGAGCTCACTCTTTCTCTCTCTCTCTATCTATCACTCTCTTTCGCACTCGCACAACCGATAAAACACAAATAAAAGTAGCAACGATAAACGATTAACGATAAAAAAAATAAAAATAATAATAATAATAATTTTCCTATTAAGAATTATAACCGCAGCTGAGCTGAGCACATTTTTTTCCGATATACAGAGTGTTTTTTAGCGTTTTTCTTTTTTGTTTCGCTTTTTTACTATTATTATTTCTATGATATAATGGAAAGCGGGAAAGAACGTTTCAAACTAAACACATTTGCATTAACAACATGTAATCACACGTAACGTAACGTAAGGCACGTTGCGTAGCCTGTAGAGCGGCGTAAGCCACTTACGTAAGCTGGGAATTATTTTTATAGAGTCTGCATGCAGTTGTTCGTACATATATGTTTGTTTTTGCATATTCTAAAATTGATCACACAACTGTTTTTCTATTTCACATTATTTCAGCCATTTTCAGCAGTTTTCAGCTGCTAACCAACGGTTTAGAGCTATTTTCAGCTGTTTTTAGCCGTTTTCACTAGTGTTTTTTTTTTTTAATTTCCATTTAAAAAATCATTTTAAGAGTTTTTCCAGCCATTTAAAACTGTTTTGGGCTTATTTCAGCCTTTTTTGGTTTGTTTCTAGCTTTTTAGAGCCATTTCTAGCTATTTTCAGCCATTTTCCAAACTTTGATTTTTCTATTTCACATTTAAAAAAACATTTTAAGCTTTTTCCAGCTATTTACAGCCGTTTTCAGCTTGTTTTCAGCTATTTTCAGCTGTTTACTTTCAATCATTTCGCGCTCTCTCTCTGACATTGTTTATCGTTGTTTCGATTAATGCAAACACACGCGCACAACTCGATTAATTGCTAAAAAATTATCGCAAAAAACAAACAAACAAAAGAAAAATGATAAATAATAAACAAACGAAATTAAAAAACAAATGAAAAACAAGCGAGAAAACAAAAAACACTCATGCTGCGCGCTTCTCTCTGTAACTTGCGCTCTCTGCCTCGCTCTCTCTCTCTCTCTGCGCTGCATTTAATGCAACTACCGTTACATTTGCCATGCAATTGCACGAGAGAGTGAGCTCAATTTGCTGTTGCTGTTGTTGTTGTTATTGTTTCTTTTTTGCATTATTGACCTGCGCCATTTGTTGTTTGTGTCGCTGCTTGCTGCCGCTACCGCTGTCGTTGTTGTTGCTGCTGTTGTTGTTGTTTTCACTGTCGCTGTCGCGCTCATCAGCATCGCCGCTTTGCTTGGGTGCCGCCATGGCAGCGCTGCCGCACACCAACGATCGCGTCACTCTGCTCTCTCTCTCGCGCTGCTCTCGCTCAATTGAATTCGTCTCTCTTTCGCTTTGGCTCTGGCTACCGCCGACACGTGGTGCGAGCGCAACGTCGTCACTCGCTGCCGTCGCTGGCACAACTGCCAGCTCCACTGGCAGCGGCGGCCCCATTAGCTGCCGTTGTCTCTGTCTCTGCCGCTGTCGCGCTGACGCTGACTCACGCTCCGCATTGTTATTGTTGCTGCTCTCACAGAGCCGCCTATAGCGACGCAGGCAGCGCTCTATCGTTTCGTTGACATTGCCGCTGCGCAGTCGCTGTCGCCGCCGCCGCAGCAGCAGCGCGCTGAGCCATTTCTCATAGGCAAATTCATAGCAAATGACGCTGACGTTCAAGCTGGCCGCCAGCGCAGCGCTCTGCCACAGTTGCTGCAGTGAAAAGCGGCAACCGAGCAGTGGCAGCGCCTGCGTCGTTGGCTCGGGCAGTGGCGGCGCTGCTGTTGCCGCGACAGCGAGTCCGCTGAGAAATTCATTGACAAATGCAGCGTCGTGACGTTCATTGATGCCGCAGCGACGTCGCTCGCGATCTGCCTGCTGCTGCTGCGCGCGCTCCTCCTGCTGCTCGCTTTGCCTCGGCTCCTGCTGCTGCTCTCCCTCTGCCTGCTGCTGCTCGCGCTGCCTCTGCCGCAGCTTGCGCTTGAACTCATTCACTGCTGCCTCAGCCGGCGTTGTTGCTGCCTGCCCCGCTGCCACTGTCTCTGCCGATGCGCTACGTCGCAGTGTGACCAGCTCCTCGGCATGCTCCCGCTCTCTTTCCTTCTGCCGCTCCCTCTCATACGCCGGCGGCACGCTCTTGGGCTGCTGACAGCCAACGCCGCCGCCGCCGCTAACGTCCTCATAGCAGTGCAGCTCGCTGCGCAGCGCCTGCATCCACTGGCAGAGGCTTTCGTTCAAATACAGCGCTGCCGGCGGCGCAGCAGGCGCAACTGCCGCCTCGCTGCTTGCCTCCTCCCCCCGCAGCAGACGCATGCGCGATACACGCGGCTTTTTGCGCACCTCCTGCTCTGCCAGCACCTCGTGCTGCGCCTCTGCCCGCACTCTGCCATAGATATGCTGATCGCTGCTGCTGCACTGCAACTGCTGCTGACGCTGCTGCTTCAGCTGGCAGAGACGCTGCATGTCAAACGTTTCCTGCGTGCGAAATACCTCGTCCACATTGTGAATGATTTCCAGGGAGCCGCCGCCGCTGCCCCCGCTACTGCCAGCGCCGCCGCCGCCACCCGTCGTTCTGCCGCGCTGAAACAAGCGTCGCTGCAGCGAACCAGCGCGATTCAGCTGCCGCAGCGAGCCAAAGAGACGCGTCAGCGTCGCTGCGCTCGATTTGGAGTAGCCGAGCAGCGTGCGCGACTTACTCCCTCTGCCAGGGGGCGTTGGTGTTGCTGTGGGCGTGGGCGTGGCTACACATTCGCACTGCTCGCTGTCGCTGTAAATGCTGCGGCAGCGCTCGCAGATGTTCTCGTATATGTTGCAGTCGCTGCCGACGTCGTCGCTCGGAGACGGCGCTGCTGGCAGTTCCGGCTGCAGTTCCGGCTGCTGCTGTGGCTGCTGCTCTGGCTGCTGCTGCTGCAGCGCTGCCGCCACGCCGCCACTCACAATGCACTGGCAGAAGTGACAGTAGCGACCTTGGGCAGCGAATACGCCGTAGCCGCAGCCGCGACACAGATTCTCGTAGATCGCTTCGCGGCGAAAGTATTTGCGCAGCTGCTGCGACGTCGCCGACACGGGCAGATTTTCGTATATGTGTTGCGACGGCTGCTGCTGCTGCCGACTACGCTTGCTGCGCTGCTGCTGATGCTGATGCTGCTCGTTCTGATTGGAAACATGCTGCTTGTTGTTGTTGTCGCCGATTTCACTGCCGCCGCAGCCGCTGCTGTTGTTTATTTTGCTGCTTTGCTTCATTTCCACTTGTTGCTGTTGTTGTTGTTGCCGCTGTTTCTTTTGCAGTTTTCTGCTCTCTCCCGCGCGCCTATCGCTCTACACGTTTATCGCACTGTTTGTTGTTGTTATTATTATTATATTGCTGCGTCATCTTTTATTAAGGCATTTTTTGAAGCAGCGACGCGACGCGTAAACAGAGAAAAATAAAAATATACGATTATTTTCAATTTTGTCTTATCTTGTCTTGTATGCGCTTTTAATTGATGCGAGTCAACTGTCAAACGGTCACTCCGCTCTCCGCTCTCGCACTCTCTCTCACACACTGGCTGCACGCTCTCTCCCAGTGCCTCCACTTGCACGTACGCACACGCAGAGACTCACACACACAGATGCGCATGCACAAGTAGCTGCACTCTGCACACACACACACACAAGCACTGCTCTCTGGCTGTCCCCAGTCCGCTCTCGCTCTTGCTCTTGCTCTCTGAATGCTGCTGCTGCGAGCCGCGCTTATCCGTTTAACCCTTAAGTGGTCGTGCAATTCACGCTGCTGCTGCCGCTTATCGTGCACACAATTGTTTACAACAAACTTACAATTGAGATAATGCCAACTGTTCTTTTAAAATGATTTGCTAGCAAGTCGACACATTTATCAGCAAACTGAGAGCTGATTGCGCTAATTGCAGGCAGTTTGTGCAGCGTAAAATCAAATCAAAATTTTCGAAAATTAAAAAAATTGTCAAATAAATTATGGAAATTTAAAATTGTTATATTTAGAATTCTATTTAAAAATTATGTATAAATTATTTCCCCAAGTCAAAGTTGCCTTTTGCATTGAAGCGTGCGCGACTAAGGGTTAACGCGAGAAGTTCTTAATGCTTTTCGAGTTTGTTTTATTTAATGTATTTACTATTACATTTATTGTTTCTCTCTGCCTTGTGCTGTTTCGGTTTTGGTTTCTGTTTTGGTATTTTTTTTTTGTTGTTTGCCTTTTGCCCGTCGATGAGTCAGTGAGAAGCGGACTTCACGGCGACGGGCGCACAAAGCATGTCGGGAGAGATGGCTCTAGGTCGGTGAGTCGTGCGTCCCGCCCGGTCAGGGGCGTGCCCGCAGCGTCACTCAAATTAAATGCCCCGACAGTGCGCAACAGCGCGTAGACCCTTGAGAAATGCCGCCAGACAGAGACAGACAGAGAGAGAGAGAGGGACACGGGCAGTGAAACTGGTTAGCGCCGCTGCGCAATGTCAGTTGCGTAAGAAGTTCTCCCCCCCTCTCGCTCTCTCTCTCTCTCTTACCTGCCTGGGTATGTTGAATTACCATATGATCTACCTGTTGAGTCAGTCCGTGCCCCCTGGTGACCCTGTCTGGCAAAGGATTCACCCACGTTTCATTCTCGTCTCGTTTTCCCCTTTTCTTACGTTAACAGAGTTGCTATCGAAGCAGAAAAAGGCTATTCTCAGCAGGAAACTAGCCAAAACATTTTGTAGTTTAAAAAGAAGCTAAAAATCTCGCTTTAAAATGCTAAAAATCACTTAACCTATGTAATTTATTAAAATAATATTTTATTTTGGGTACATTTTAAAGAAAACTGCACGAAATAATTGAGAATTCGTAAAATTCTTACGCCAAAATGTCCAATTGTGACTGGAAAAATGTGTACACTCTTTTTCAGGTACTTTTTATTTTTTTTTTGCTTTTTGAAGCAGCGCGTTGCTTGTTTATAATGAAGATCACGTCTATAAGAAGTTATTTTGTGTTTGCTTGTTTCAGCATTGTTTTACATACATATCCGCTTGAAGGACTGAGTTAAATAAAAATACATATATATTATACATATTTCTAGAATATTATATGCAACTTTATATGAAGAATAAATAATAATAAATATATAACTTCCTGCGATATTCTACTATTAACAAATCGTTGATGCCTATAGATATCTCCGACAAGTCATGTGACCTACTTATATGTAGTCATAAATCCACTGTAAGTCCCCTCATTCATTATCATACAATTGTCACATCGTTCTAGCTATAAATGCGTAATTTAAAAAAACTTTTACCCACGCTACAAAAACTAATCGTGCTGAGATACCTATTATAACGGGCAAGATTAAAAAATTGTGAAAATTGCTCCATGATCAGTAATGATAATAGAGAGAAAAGCAATAATTTAATATTAAAGTGTGTTATGATAATCTACCGATTTGTTTTTCTTTTGAAACTAAGGAAATAGGTGGGAAGAGTTGAGATAAAGATTTATTTAGAAAGAAACTAAGAAGAATAATAACAAATTTTGCATAGTATGGTGTTTATTATCTCCTCCAGCACATGCAAATTTAAGCTTGCATACTTTTAGGCAGGCGTTACGCGGGTCAAGATCAGAGCTGACCCCACTCGGATGGGAGGAAGGGAGAGAGAGAGAGTAATCTTTCTCGCATTGTCGTCGATCTATAGTAACGCACTAACTTATCGCGCTTATCGCGCCCAGCTGAGGTCACTATCAATTGACCTCGTTCTTTCTTCAGTTAGGATGGGTCGAGGGGGTCGGGGAATACATATACTCGGGAGCCTATCTACCCAGTCAAGTTGTTTTTTTTGTCATGGAAATTTAAAAACAATTGAATTGCCTTTGGGCGATGAATCACCATGAATACCCGAGTTCTATTCACATGTAAAACGGGGCTTGGCTCCGCTATTCATGTATGTATTCTATATATATTCTATACTATATATGTTCGTGCACTATAATGCCATAATGCACAGTGATTTCAATGATTCGCTTGATTTGCATATTGTTCGTTGATCTGATCTATTACGGCACCCAGAACGACAGAGGCAGCAGCTTATGCAAGTGGAGAGTACGACATAGAGAGGCTTATCAACACACACACACATGGTATATATAGTTGTTACTATATATTTACATGAACTATCGCGCGATTAGCAATTGGCATAGTCGAGTATAAACTCAAAGTCATTATCGAAATTTCCGTTTTCATACTTTATTTCAAAATTCACATAAAAAAACTCACTATACATCACACACACGCTCTATATATTATATATATGTCAGTATATATATATATATATATATTATATATGGTCAAAAAAATGTGCTTCTCTGCGTTATCAACGAAGCTCACACGAGGCTCGAGAAATAAAAACAAAAAAAAGCGAGTTCCGGTCGGTCGGGCGATCGGTCGATCGTTCGGATGTTTGGAACAGGGTTCCCAGTACCGTAGAATCGGAATCTACATTTATCGGTTCTCTAAGTCGAGCTGCGAGCGCGACGCGTTCGCGAATTTAACAGAATATCAACTGAAATTGAACTCAAGATGCCTCGCCGCATTTTCTTGGGTGGCGGCGTCGGCGGCGGCAGCGTCAACAACGCCGACAGCGGTCGCAGTCGCAGTTGACGCTGACGCTGGCGTCGATGCCGACCCGGTCACCCAGTGGGAACACTGTGCAACAAGTTGGCCCTTTTGGAGTGAATCATCAATGGGAGTCTCTATTTGGTTTGATTGGAGGGGTATATGATATCGATAAAAAGACTAAGCGATATGCGGGTAGGTATCGGATATCGGTTTATAAAGAAGTTATAGTAGGGAAAATAATAGTTTTGTTTTGGAAATAACAGTTTTGTTTTAGTATCAAATTATTATAGCAGAGTTTATCGAGTTTATCTCAAGGTAAGTTTATTATTATGATTAATATGGTTATAGAAAAATAAATATATATAGTTTTTTTTTTGCGAAAAGAGTATAAAGTCTAATATCATTGATATAAAAAGTACAAAGAAATGTAACTAAATCAAGAATTATTCATCAATATAGGTAAATTGCATGTACCATAGTATATATACTATTGTGAGAAATAAAGCAAAAATAGGTACAATATTTTGTACCCACTCTTGGTAAATTGCATGTACCATATGGTACATTGTGAGAAATAAAGCAAAAATAGGTACAATATTTTGTACCCACTCTAGGTAAATTGCATGTACCATATGGTACATTGTGAGAAATAAACCAAAAATAGGTACAATATTTTGTACCCAGTCTAGGTAAATTGCATGTACCATATGGTACAATGTGAGAAAAAAAGCAAAAATAGGTACAATATTTTGTACCCAAATTGTTTAAGAATAATACTAGAAAAGTATGTCAAAGAAATAGGTAACTTTTTCGAAATAGGTAAAAAGAAAAGAGACAGAGAAAGAGAGAGAGAGTGGAAGAAAAACTTGTTGCACAGTGTAGGCAGCAGCAGAAGCGGCAGATCCACATGGTGGGAGGCGGCGAGGCGTGTGCACTGAACATGGACAACATGTGTCTGTCTATCTCCCTCCCTCTCTCTCTCTCTCTCTCTCTCGCTCCCTCTCTGTCAGTGTGTGTGTGTGTGGGGTGTGTGGGGCGTGGCAGCGACAAAGACGCTTTTTATGCTCGACGCCCGTTGCCTAATTAAGCATATCGCAACTGCGGGTGCGTTGTGCGTGGCAGAAAGCAATGACAGCGGGCGGTAAAACGGTTAAGCGGGTAATCGGGGTAGTCGGAGTAATCGGGTTAATCGGGCTATCGGTTAATCGAGCTGGGCGTGGCAGTGTCAGTCACCTGTGCGAAACGAACTCAAACAAATTTCGAAATGCAGCAGGAATTCAGTTCAGATTCAGATTGTGGGGGAGACTGCGTAACCTGAAGATGAAGACAACATGTGGCACTCTGGAACGGGTTCGCTAGGGATCCGACCCGGTTCGGGACATAAAGCTGTTTTTATTAGTAGAACGCAGCGCGCGGGCTGCACAAATAAACAGAACCTGCGCATCAAATGCAGCTGCACGACAGCAACAACATCGATTTGGCTTGGGAATATATACAACATATGTGTGTCTATATATACATATATACATATAGTGCCTGCCCGTGGGGAGAGAATTGAAGAATCGCGACGGCATCGCGGCCGCTTGATCTTTGAACTAAATTAATTAAGCACAATGAACGCAATTGTTGTTGCTGCTGCTGCTGCTGTTGCTGCTGCTGCCGACGATGTTGCTGCTGCTGCTGCTGTTGCTGCCGCTGCTGCTGTCCCATCCTGCGCTGCAACCATCCCCCCTTCAAAAGAAAAGGCATGTGTAGAGTATGCGCGGCATATTCGATACACAACAACGTTTTGCCCTCCCCCACCGATCGATCCACTCCTCGCCCTTTCAATATCCCAATAGCATATTTATTTTATTCTCAGAGTTTTTACATACAAAAAAAAAAAAAAAAAGAAATATTGATTTTATAAATTTTGAAAACACATTTGATTCACATGCGACACGCGTCATTAGAAATTTTTACACAATTTTACCAAAATAAAATACGATTGGTAGAAAATAAACGTTAAAAGAATATACCATATATATGATATATGTTTATAAAACATATATAATCTACCATCTAATACTGAACTATTACTATAAAGACAACGTTCTCAATTTGGACTCTATACACACTCTCTGTTCTACGAACCGATATACGATATATACATATATCTGTGGATCGAGATTATATATTATAACTGGATCCTTCTTGCTTGTCGGGATATTGATTGTTTTTTGATTTTTTGTTTCTTTTGTTTTTTTTTTTTTTTGGTTTTATCGATTACGGGACAATCGATCTTCTCCATACACATTGCTCTGGCGATATACACGCACACGCACACACACACACACACACATGTCACAGTAACTTCTGTTCCTCCTGATGTTCTCTTGATCATATGTAGTCTATATAATATCTTCTATGTATGTTGTATATATCGCGGCCGCATACGTAATCTATATATATGTATGTACGGGAATTCCTTGTTATATTTCTCTGTCTCCTTCTCTCTCTTTATCATATTCTCTTTCACGCCAGTTTTCTATGCGTTTTCACAGGGTTTCATAGTTGTTTTCTAGTTTTCTTTGATCATGTTCTTTCGTCTTCCAGTTTGCTGCAATGTATTCTTTGAAGAGCTGCGAATTCGATATAAATATCGATACATATACTCGATAGATAGGCGGCGCAACTACTTCAGCAATCATATCTAACTAAGCATTCGTTAAAAACATATTAAATTAGTTATCGAACTAGGGTAAGTGCAAATGTCGATAACAGATAAAAAGCGAAATATCGAAGAGTCTGAAATTAAACATTCGTTAGTTACATATTAAATTGGTTATCGAAGGTAAAATAACTAGAGTTAGTGCAAATATCGATAACAGATAAATGGCGAAATATCGATATACTTATCAAGTGATGAAAAAACCAATCAAGAAAGAGTCTGAAATTACTCTAGGTATGGTCGATAAATACTCCCTAGCAAGGTCCTGCCTAATTCCTGAAGTAATCGCTAATGTTATCGATTAATATATTTACAGCTTTGTTGTTGTTTAGCCCGCTTCATTCGAGATTAGGTTTAGTTGGAGTGCCAGGAATTATTATTGGACCCATCACACTCCCAGGCGGCGCCGCCGACGTTGCAACCCTGTTGAAGTACAGTACCCGCCTGCGGTGCCTGCGGTGGCGCCTGTGAGTTGCCATAGTAGTTGGGCGGCCAGAAGGTGGGCACATTGACGGGCACACTGTAATATTGATAGATCGGTTGGTATGGCAGTCCCGGAGCGGTCTGCGGATATATGGCCGGCATGCAGGTGCCAGCAGCGGCGGCATACGGATTGATCGGCATATTCCCGATCGCCGCCGGCTGGGGACGTGAGGGGAAGTAGACGGTGCCATTGGTATCGACGATCTGTTGGAACTTGGGACGGATCTGTTGCTTCTTGAAGGCCGGCGCTATGTTCAGCATGCGATTGCGTAGGATCACACAGCGACCTATCGATTGCAGGCGTCGTGCCTCCTCCTCCGTGTCGAAGGTCACGAAACCGTAGCCCTTATTATAGCCATCGTTATCGAAGATGATCTTGGTACTGCGCACCTTGCCGTACGAGCTGAAGGCGTATAGCAGATCCGACTCGGTGGTATCGTGACTGATCCCGCCGACAAAGATGCGATTGGGTATCAAGGTGCCGTAGAACGGCGGACTGGTCGCTTGTTGGTGCATCGGGGGAGGGGATGCGTTGACCATGGCCGGAACGGAGGGTAGCAGGGCCAGCTTGTTGTTTGGCTCTGCTGCTGCGTCTGAGGGTTTTATAACCTCAGTCGATGTCATCCTCTTGCCGGAATATTTTATACGAATGAGACGTAGAGTCTGCTGCTACGCGTAGGCGACCTCTGATCGATGATGATGATGATGATGATGATGATAATTGATGATGATGATTATGATGATGATTGTCTTTCTTTTCGGATAGTCGAAACGTATTGAAAAGGTTCGATTGCAATCGAACAGACATATGCTTGTGTACATATAACGGGTTATATCGATACCCGTATCGATAATTCGATAAACTTTCTTTTCTCTCTCACTCTATATCTTTTAACTATATCTACATATATATCAATCGGTATACAATTCGATTTTTGCTTTCTTACACTTTTCCTTTACTTTTATCTCTTTCTTTTAATCACTTCTTCCATGGGGGAGGGGGAATATTCTCTTGAAAATGATAATACTTACTCGTTATTCTTTCTTTACAATGTCCTAATGATAGCTTTATTAACTGTTTTCAAATGAATTTGAAATAATCGAGAATTTCAAAAATTGAGAATTTCCAAAATACCTCATTCGTTAAAATACAAATTTTAAATGAATATCACAATAGATGTCTGACAAAAGACTAAAAGCGAGAGTAGGGATCAGTTCCGTTTGCCGAGTTCATAAAGATTTTTCGAACAAACATATATGGAAATTCCCCACACGAGTATTATAAAGCGATCGTAGTCCAAACATTTTCGATAGTATCGAAAACTCTTTAATATTCGATATATTTATAGATATAGATATATTATATATAGATGGTATTGACTATATCTGTGGTTAGTGTATTGTCACTTCGATATGCTGCTCTCTTTTCTTTTTTCCTTTTCTTCGTCTCACATGTTTTTTCGCTTTCAATTTCCGCTTTTCTGCGGGTCATGAGGCCCTCTTCGGGGCATCCAGAAAGGGGTGTCCCGCGGGGCCGCCGCAAGACGCCAATGAGAACGTTGCCGGGCAATATGATTATTATTGTTGTGCCTCGCGTATTTTTTTTTTTTTTTTTTTTTTTTAAATGAATTCTATTAAGCGCGACAGCAGCTCAGCCGCAGCCTCAGCCTCAACCCAAGAGATCCCAGGCGACACAGTCCACAGCAGCCTTATGAATTAAGAAGAAATTCAATTCTTTTCGATATACTCGTACCCCCTGCCCCTATATCATTGTTGAGTTATGAGTCACAGTTTTGGACTGCTTAACGAGTACATAATGAGGCACTTTGTCAGCCCTGTCCAGGCAGTGTCTCGTCCACTTGATACCCCTCCCTGGCTACGTGTCTGAGATCTATTGAAAGCATCAGGCTTTTATGGACTACCCTGAGCTTATCAGAGATTACGTGTATGTCTCATTCGCACGCGATAATTCTGAGGAACATGTAACCCGTTTGAGATAAAAGAAAGATCTAAGAAAACACTATGAATAATCATTAACGTAACAAATATGATGAATAAAGCGATTTCATTTGAATTCTAAATCTGATAAACGGAATCAGCTGGGAGACATAAGCAGGATTACCAAATACGTATTTCCAATCTTCCTTATATCAAGCAAACATGAAGATAGCAAAAATAACTTCATAATGGCGTGCTCTTTGTTGGGTTCTTTAGTTAAACAATCTATATAATCGTGCGGTCTGCATATACTATATATGTGAGTAAATTAAAATAAAGTTACTATATAACATGGCTTCGATCGTACGATATCGTTAAAATGAGTCAGTTTTAAAACTTTAAAGGAAACTTTACTTTATTTTCAAATTGCCACAAAAGTTGTCAACTTTTTCTACAGTATTAATAGATTCCTCTTTATAACATACATGTGTGTGAGCTTAAGCGACCTTTTCTATGTGTGTGTGTGCGTGTGTTTGTGTAATGACAACTCAAGTGTCAATCAAGCGGCTACTTGTGTCGCATTAACAAACAGAAAGAAGCATGAAAGAAAGCTGCATGAATGTGTTGCACCGACGCACGCATACCCTAACTGAAGGCAGGGATCGATCAATAGATGGTTTAAGAATATATATTCTCATTATATATGCTCTCACATATGTACAAATATTTTAGTTACAAAATAAAAAAGAGAGTAAAAGAAAAGGTAGAGTGAGCAGCAAGCAGTTAATCAATAAATACGGCATATATCGACTGATGGTTTGAGAATATATATACTCAATGTATGCATGCTTACATATAGTACATATATTTAATTACATTTATTTAATTAATGTAAAAAAGAAGGTGAGAAAACAGGCAGATCAACAATAAATATGACAGATATCGACTGATATATATATATATATATATTTAATATATATATATAATTTAATTTAATGTGGTAAAGAGATAACGAGAAAGAGAGCGAGTGAGAAACAATCACTGACATGATTTAACTGCTTTAGCTTGGATTGTCTCTATTGCTCCACTGCGCTACAGATACCCGACTACCCCAGCATGGTTAGGGTATTCAAAATAAATGTAAAAAAAAGAAACTTCTTTCTGTGCAGCAAGCAGAAGTGTCATACAAATCAGAGCGAGAAAATGAGCTGCATAAATAAAGTCGAATGGAAATGGGAAATGGAAACAATGTGCAGTGTATGCCCAGAGTGTGTGTGTGTGTGTGTGTGTGCGTTGTCTGTGTGTGCTTGATGACAAAATTGTTTTACGCGCTCGACTTTTCAAATTGCATTTACCACTGTCCCCTCGCAGCAGCGACGTCAACGAACCTGATAAAAAAAAAACACAAAGCTGCGATGCGCAGCTCAGCAATGCGTGCAGTGCGATTTGCACACACACACACACACATATGCATATGTTATGTATCTCACACACAAACACAGCTGCAATTGATGGCGACAAAAAACGCGCAGAAAACGCGTGCGCAGCACGTCTGCGGCAAACGCGATTAGTCACTGCAAACGAAGTAGCTGACAAACAGCAGCAAACAGAGAGGGAGAGAGAGGGAAAGAGAGAGAGAGGGAGAATACTTGAGCGAGAGAGCGACAGCGAAACAGAGCAAAAAGTAAAGCTAAACACGCAATGCAAAACATGCGCAATGCATTTTCAAGTTGCATCAGTGCACTCTGCCGAGTGGGCGGCCAAAGGGGCTGGCTAGATAGACACACACACACACACACACATACACACACACACATACACATACACACATATACTACACACTCCCTGGCAAGCCACAGTGCGCGGTTCGACGCTTCTTGGGCAAACCAAATTTGTGCATTCGCTTCTTATATTGCATATTTCCGAATTCTCAATGCCTTCGTCATGCCCAGCCAGATGTCATTTTGCAACACTCCACAACGATGTGCAGTGTTGACAAATGTGTGTGTGTTGGCGCAACACAACTTGCAAAACTTACAGTTTGACAGCTCTTTAGAGAGAGAAAGAGAGAGAAAGAGAGAGCGACTGTAATACGATTTCTATCATATAAAACTCTCTCAAATCCTTGCAAGGGGCTACCATGCAAGGCCCGAATTTTGGAAAATTATAGATTCGTATTATTTGGATGCAGAATCAATATAGAGGTGAAATCGTGGAAAAAAAGCCATCTCCCATGAGAATAGAGGTCCTAAAATCAGGCAAAGAGGTAGCATGGAAGACATATGAAAGACCCGAATTTTTGAAAACTCTACAATCGTAATATATGATGCAGAATGAATCTAGGGGAAAAATCATGGAGAAAAAGCCATCTCCCATGAGAATCCGATGGTTTTTGACGAAGTTAGGCATACTAGAGGCCCTATAGAGGTCCTAAAATTAGGCAAGGAGGTAGCATGGAAGACCCGAATTTTCGAAAATTATAGATTCGTAATATTTTGATGTAGAATGAATCTAGAGGGGAATTCATGGAGAAAAAGCCATCTCCCATGAGAATCCGATGGTTTTTGACGAAGTTAGGCATACTAGAGGCCCCATAGGGGTCCTAAAATCAGGCAAGGAGGTAGCATGGAAGACATATGAAAGACCCGAATTTTTTGAAAACTCTACAATCGTAATATTTTGATGCAGAATGAATATAGGGGAAAAATCGGGAAGATAAAGCCATCTCCCATGAGAATCCGATGGTTTTTGACGAAGTTAGGCATACTAGAGGCCCTATAGAGGTCCTAAAATTAGGCAAGGAGGTAGCATGGAAGACCCGAATTTTCGAAAATTATAGATTCGTAATATTTTGATGCAGAATGAATTTAGGGGAAAAATCATAGAGAAAAAGCCATCTCCCATGAGAATCCGATGGTTTTTGACGAAGTTAGGCATACTAGAGGCCCTATAGGGGTCCTAAAATCAGGCAAGGAGGTAGCATGGAAGACATATGAAAGACCCGAATTTTTGAAAATTCTACATTCATAATATTTTGATGCAGAATGAATCTAGAGGGGAATTCATGGAGAAAAAGCCATCTCCCATGAGAATCCGATGGTTTTTGACGAAGTTAGGCATACTAGAGGCCCTATAGAGGTCCTAAAATTAGGCAAGGAGGTAGCATGGAAGACCCGAATTTTCGAAAATTATAGATTCGTAATATTTTGATGTAGAATGAATCTAGAGGGGAATTCATGGAGAAAAAGCCATCTCCCATGAGAATCCGATGGTTTTTGACGAAGTTAGGCATACTAGAGGCCCCATAGGGGTCCTAAAATCAGGCAAGGAGGTAGCATGGAAGACATATGAAAGACCCGAATTTTTGAAAACTCTACAATCGTAATATTTTGATGCAGAATGAATATAGGGGAAAAATCGGGAAGATAAAGCCATCTCCCATGAGAATCCGATGGTTTTTGACGAAGTTAGGCATACTAGATGCCCTATAGAGGTCCTAAAATTAGGCAAGGAGGTAGCATGGAAGACCCGAATTTTCGAAAATTATAGATTCGTAATATTTTGATGCAGAATGAATTTAGGGGAAAAATCATAGAGAAAAAGCCATCTCCCATGAGAATCCGATGGTTTTTGACGAAGTTAGGCATACTAGAGGCCCTATAGGGGTCCTAAAATCAGGCAAGGAGGTAGCATGGAAGACATATGAAAGACCCGAATTTTTGAAAATTCTACATTCATAATATTTTGATGCAGAATGAATCTAGAGGGGAATTCATGGAGAAAAAACCATCTCCCATGAGAATCTGATGTTTTTTGATGCAGTTAGGGTAATGGAAGGGTCTATGAGTGTGTAAACCGATGTGCTGAACGTATCAAGATAATTTTCCAAAAAACGAAAACCCTCACTCAACTGAACCAATCTGAAACTGGATGGAAACGGAATGAATACATAGAATGGAGCAGAGCACGGAACGGAAACGTGTTTCGATTCGGTTTCACTTTCTCTCTTACGGACTATGCAAATTTATCCAAATCACACTGAGAGAGAAAGAGAGAGAGAGACACAGACAATAAAAACTGGACGGGAAAGGCACGAAGTGAAATTTCTATCTAGTATCTGATCTGTAGAGCGTCGTATCTTTGTATCATTGTGTCTGCTTCAAGCATATCAGAGAGTAAGAGAAACGCATGACTGAAAATGAAAAAGATTCTCTATATTTTCGGAATATTTGCAAAACTACCCAACTACCTAAATACCCTAATTGGAAAACCACTTTGCCAGGCTTTAATTAGAGCTCGAGCAGTTTTAGAATTCTTTGAGGTTTCGAAGAAAGAAAGAACTCAGTTATAGCGGGAATAAGAGAAATACTAGATGCTACAATATATGCGTAATATAGTATTTATAGATATAGTCTGCACTTGGTTTTACACCAACCTCTACATTGGTTGGATGATTGACAGCCTTGATACGATAATGTGGGTAAAGAGCATTTATGCTATATGTGATTCAGTTTTCTGCATCTGAAAATTAATCACGAATCTATATACAATTTTCTTGGAGTATAGATTTTAATTTAGCTCGTAAGTTTTCTTGAATATTACACAGTGTTGTATAAAAATATATAATAATAATAGGCAAGGCTCATTTAAATAGATCGTAATTAAAGCAACATGAAGCTGGGTTATAGTATAAGAAGGGGTTTTCAAAGTAGTAAACGACATATTTTCCTACCTAATAAATATATCTAAACAATTTCAGACTGATTTGTAGCAGCGTTTTGAAGGATTATGTATTCAAAACAGCGTGACACGAGAATTTGTATTATATATATTATAGATAGATTTATTTTAAACTATTTTAATAAATTTGTACGTATTGTAAGGTATATTATAATAGATTTATATAAGCTATTTGTATTATAAGCTATTCTATAAGATTTGTATACATCAAAAGCTATAGAAATTGACTTCTATGTATTTTAAGATATATTATAATAGATTTATATATATTATAAGCTATTTTAAAAGATTTGTTAAATTAAAAATAATAATAATATTCATATTAGTAGCTGGCTCGCGGTCAGCTATCAATATGAATCAAAACAAAGATCGCCAAAATACTATAATAATAATAATAGATATCTCAGGTCTATTATAATAGATATCCATGGATTTTAGCAGTAGGAAATGATATATGGAATTTTTTTATCTGTCCCGGGATCTTAACTTACCGTCTGCCTTCTTATTCGATTATATGTCACGTCGTTAAGATCCATCGCAGATCGGGCACGCAGAATAGTCTCTTCGGCCACCGACAGAGCCTGCTCGCGGCACTGACGACACGTTTCCGGCTGTGGGGACACATCGTTGAGGACTCTTAAATGGATATTCCTTCTGAACTTGTAATCCCTTTTGTTGTTGTTGTTGCTGTTGTTGTTGTTGCCACTGGGTACGGAGAGGAAATTGTTGTTCTGACTGACCCCGGGACTGAGATAGGCACTGGGACTGCTACCGCCACTGTGACTGCCACTGTGACTGTGACTGTGATGGTGCTTGGGATTGAAGACTTGCGAAATGCTGCGGAAAATGGTGCGATAGCCTCGCTTCTGATCCGTATCCCCGGCCATGGCACAGATACGCCGTCTCTCTCTCTCCCTCTCTCTTTTCCTGCTCCCCCAACTTGTTGTGGGTGTCACACGATATTACGTATACGCACACGCGAACAGATGAGGCGACGCGCTGCGATGCGATGCGATGCGACGCGACGCGTTGTTGTGACTGCTCGTGGTTTGCTCGCGAGCAGCAGCAGCTGCCAACTGATTTTTTTTTTGTTTCTGCCTTTGTTTTTGGCCGAGAGCAGCGACACCTCAAAGACACTGAGGGCGACGACGTCGACAGCAACGCCGGCAGCGACAGCAGCGACGTCTTATCACGCCACACGCAACTGATAAGCTGCACTTTTAACGGTACTTTTTGGCCAGCTCGCTGCAGCAGTGCGAGGAAAATCAATACAAAAAAAAAACACACACACACTGAACTGGAACTGGAACTGGACGATGGTCAGGACGGTGAGGGAACTGCTCGGACTTGTTCCAGGCGAGCAACTAAAAGCAGAGCGCGCACCAAATCACTAAGGCGCCAGCAGAGGCAGCGCCGTTCGCAGCGGCAGCGACGCCTAACCTCACCGTTGTTGTAATCGTTGTTTTTTTTTTTTTTTAATTTTATTTTTGTTTCTGTTTTTTTCTTTGTTTTTCTGCTTCTTTTAATTCTCGCTTTTGGTTGTTTTTCTGTTGATGTTGCTTGCTGCTGCCTAGTCGCTTCTAGACACTGTGCACAGTGGTGCACAAGTCATTTGTTTGGCCACACAACGCTTTATCAAAACTTTCTTCACTCACGCAAAAAAATAAAATGAATACAAAAAAAAGTTAGAAAAAAATGAGAGTTTTTACACTAACATCGCACCACTGTGCCATCACATCATAATAAAATGCTGTCTAAAATAAACTTTGCTTATAAAGCGCGAAATGTGTACACAAAGCAATGGGCAAAACGAGAAAAAGAAACGCAGAAAATAATGAAATATTATGCTAGATTATAAACTCAAGGAATTTGCCACTGCGATTGTTATGCTAAATTCTCTTCGCATAATACCACACAGAATCGCCTCTATCGAAGACAATGCGAGCGAACTGTTAACTGAGAATTTCCCTGGTCAAAAGAGAAGGTCTAGACTCTAGAGAAATGTGAAAGAGAACAAAAAAATATATGCGAACCAATTAAATGGGCAGGGCGGTGGCGACTGTGGAATACCCTATATATAAACCATGAGTAACATCGCTCACAAACCATATATGAATATGTTTAGCAAAGGCAAACATATGTCGATTCTTTAAATACATAAATGTATTTCAAGTACAAGGAACTATAAGTGTTCGCGTTGAATTTAATCGATTATTTTTCCTTAAGTTTATGTTAGTATTTATGGTTGAGAATATATCGATTTTTGTAAGGGCCATCACTAACAAGAAAGGAGTGCATGGCCATCGCTAGATTTGCAAGTCATTAACTCGAAGCAACAAGTGGAATAAAGATATACAGTTTTAAAGTGGAAACAAAAACAGTGTTTTTTTCGCCACCATCAACATTTTTCAAGAAGAGACCTGCTCACTCCTACCTCAGCGCCCTACCCCGACATTTTGGTCCTTCGAGCCGGATCATATTGGCTCTCTCAGACGTCCAGCATTGGAATATAGTTTGCAACGGCGCTATATAAGATAAGTAAAGTGGTCCACTGTGTGTATATACGTGTGTGCTTGTGTCAGTTGCGTGTTTGCCGGCTCCGTTCGTTCTCCCGCTAAAAAGGGCTCCATTCCGTTACCCGGCAGCCACCGCTATAATACATACATACACTGTATATACAGACACTCCAGCTGCTATCCCAGCAGCCTACGACTTGTCCGTTTTTCCGTCCTTTTTTTTGCAAGTGCATTGGACATACATACATACACGAACAAATATATTGTTTCCAAAGACATATATTTTTCCATACACACATATATATACACCAATAAAATATTTTTTCCATACATACACACATATACACCAATAAAATATTTTTCCATACATACACACATATACACCAATAAAATATTTTTCCATACATACACACATATACACCAATAAAATATTTTTTCCATACATACACACATATACACCAATAAAATATTTTCCATACACACACATATAAACACCAATAAAATATTTTCCAATAAATAAACGTTTATATACATACATACGCCTTTACTTACATCCACACACATATATTTCCACATACACAAGTTAAAAATATTTTTTCCAATAAATAAACAAATATATACAGCACATACAAACGATTTATTTGTGCGATAAACGCATAAATAAAGAAACACAGATAAAATCAATTATCCCATCAAATACACATATATTATTTTTCATACACATATAGGAAAATATAAATAAATACAATTTACAAACCGAAGTATTTTATTTTTTAAATACACGCACTCTCACAATAAAAACAATTTACACATCCGAGTGTGTATTTTACATACACACACGCACACACGCATAAATACTTTTTATATAAGTCCGTTTTTTTTTTTTTATTGATTGAAAAGCATCGCAAAACGTGTCCGGTACGGGTTTTCTGTGCTCTTTCCGTCTGATTCAGTGGTCGCTTGGCTCCTAAGGGAGTTTTCTTATGCCTATTGCAAAAAACGATAAGAGCAAGCCGAGTTTGTCTGTTCCATCAGCGAAGAAATCCATTAGAGTCAGGCCAAAAAGTGAATCATCTGCATCTTCCTCGAGCAGATTGATTCAGAAATCCAGTCCGGCAATCACCATCAGTCGTCCGCCATCCAAAGGGCAAAGCGACTCCACGCTTTCGGTAAAGTCCACCAAGTCCGTTGTTTCAGCGTCGCCCGTCTCTACTCCAGTCACCACAAGATCCGTCACCAAAATGGCCCAATCCAGAGCCAGTGTAGCCCTCGCGAAATTTATTGCTGTCACAGATCGTGTCAGTCAATTTGAGGCGCGGTTTAACACGCCGAGCGGAAGCGCTGGCGCTGTTCCCCCTTCTCGACAGACGTGCAAAATTCGTCTGGACCAAGTAAGGGCTCTGTGGGAAAAGGTTGAGCAGGAATACGAAACCTGCTCTTCTATCCTAACTGGAGAAGACGCAGAGGAGACAATGTCAGTCATGCAGTCCAAGTATGACTATTGTTACTCTGTCTACGAAAGCTGTGCTGCTCAGCTGAGTGAGCAGATCGAGGCCTCAGCTCCTAGAGCACAGCAGCCAGCTCCAACGTTCGTTTCTTCTGGGTGCCGATTGCCACCTTGCGACACTGAGATTTTCAGCGGCGACTATTTGCGCTGGCCCACCTTCCGTGACCTTTTCACAGCCATTTATATAAATAATACAAGGCTGACGGATGTTGAGAAACTTTTCCATCTCAACTCCAAAACGAGCGGCGAGGCTCACGATATCGTCTCCAAGTCCCCACTCACGAATGATGGCTTCCTTTCAGCTTGGTCTAATTTGACACAACGTTTTGAAAATAAACGTTTGCTTGTCAATAGCCAACTGAAAGTCCTTTTCGACCTCCCAAATATTCCGCATGAATCGGGTGCAGCGATCAAGAACCTGCAGAGCACGGTCCAGAGTTGCTTAACCGCGCTGGAAATCTCCAAGGTCAAAACGGAGAATTGGGATTGCCTTTTGGTGTTTTTATGCTCTTCCAAACTCCCGAAACTCACTCTCTCCTTATGGGAGCAATCTCTTCACGGGAAAACAGATATCGTTTCTTGGGCTGAGTTGAACTCCTTCCTTCAAGAGAGGTATCGTACTCTTGAAGCAATAGAAGAGATGAAGCCTAGTTCGACAGCGCAGACATTCCAGAAGTCAAAAAAAGATACTGTGCCTCCGAAAAAATCCAATCTTTCGAGAACAAGGTGAATGTCAAAACACAGTCTTGCAAACTGTGTTCCAAAGAAAATCACCCGATCCGTTTATGTCCGCAATTTCTACAAATGTCCGTCCAAGATCGCTGTACTTTTATCAAACAGCAAAAACTGTGTCTGAATTGTTTCGCGCGCCAACATCAGGTTGCGCAATGTACAAGCATTCATAACTGTTTCACTTGCAAAGGGCGCCACAACACTCTACTGCACCGTGGCGTCAATCCACAAATTCCTGTGGCTCCTTCTAGTTCGGCAAACCCTGCCACTCCAGCAAGTGCACCTCACAATATACAGTCCACTAGTTCCGCAAACGTTCAAAATTATTTCACATCCAATTCGCAGAACGTTCTATTAGGAACCGCGGTGATAAATATCTGCCACCGTGGTACATGCTTTAAGGCTCGGGCTCTGATCGATTCGGGATCTGAGGCGACCTTTATTTCCGAACGCATGTTCAACATTGTGAAACCAGTTTTCCAAAATGTTCACGCACAAGTAGCAGGCCTAAATCAAGCCGTAGCTGCAAAGCCTGAGAAGTTATGTCACTTCGATATTGGCTCTCCATCAAAACCTCGCATCAAGATTGAAGCTTCAGCCTTCGTCTTGCCTCATCTGGCGGGAAATCTTCCATCGTATCCGATTCCATCTAATTTCGTAAATCAAATTCCTGATTTACCGTTGGCTGACCCCTCCTTTTACCGGAGTTCGCAGATCGATGTGCTTATTGGCGCAGACATCCTTCCAGCTATTCTCTTAGGCGGCTCCAGATCCAATATTTGTGGGTCACTGCTCGGTCAAGAGACCATTTTCGGGTGGATCCTTTCAGGTCCTGTGAAGAGTCCATCCAATTCCAAAGTTATTTCGGCGTTTACCACACGCATCTCGGTCAGCCAAAACCAGAAACTCGAAAACCTTTTAACAAGGTTTTGGGAGGTGGAAGATCTACCATCGAAGATGGTAAAGAAGTCAGATTCCGACTGCGAGTGCAATTTCGTTCGCACCACAACCAGGAATAAGGAGGGGAGGTATGTTGTGACTCTCCCATTCAAAACTCCTGACAGCATAAGTTTGGGACATTCCAGGTCCATAGCGCTGTCTCAATTTCTCCGAAGCGAGAACAGGTTCAAGAAAAACCCCGAATTGAAACTCCAATACGATTCCGTAGTACAGGAGTACTTGGACTTAGGCCACATGCGAGAGGTACCTCCAAGTAATGATAGCGACAACTTTTACTTGCCGCATCACGCAGTGTTGAAGCCTGACAGCACAACCACGAAGCTACGCGTTGTCTTTAACGCCTCCAGTCCATCATCCAATGGACAGAGTCTTAACGACGTCCTGCATCCAGGACCAGTTCTCCAATCTGACCTCACGATTCAGATTATAAAATGGCGTTTCTTCCGCTACGTATTCAATGCCGATATAACTAAAATGTATCGGCAAATTCTTGTTCATCCGCTCCACACTCGGTTTCAGCGGATTCTATTTCGCAACAGGGAGGAAAAGATCTGCGACTATGAGCTGCAAACAGTAACTTTTGGCATTAATTGCGCCCCTTTCCTAGCCATCAGGGTTTTGCAACTTCTTTCTGAAGACATCCGTTCGCAATATCCGATCGCGAGTCAGATCCTGAAGGGGCATATGTATGTTGACGATGTCCTGGCTGGCGCACACACTATAAAGGAAGCCATTGTGGCAATACGTGAGCTGCGGGAAGGTCTAGCTTCAGCAGGTTTCCCTCTGAGGAAATGGACCTCCAACCACAAAGAGGTCCTGAGTGATATTCCAAAAGATCACAAGCTCCACACTGACTTTCTCGACTTAGAAGAAGCCAGCGTCGCCAAAACTCTCGGTGTCAGGTGGCAAGCCGACACTGATGAGTTCTTCTTCGTTCCATACGAGTTAGACTCCAAGACTCCTTCCCTTTCTAAACGCGAGGTTCTATCGCAAATTGCCAAACTGTTTGATCCAGCAGGATGGCTTGCGCCTTATGTCGTGCGCGCTAAGATTTTCATGCAGGAAATCTGGCTTCAAGAGCTTGGCTGGGACCAACCTCTACCTAGCAGTCTCGAGAAGAAATGGCGCGAGTTCCAAGAAGATCGTGATCTTCTCCGCGACATTCGTATCCCTAGATGGGTACACTTCCATCCTAAGGCGCAAATTCAGTATCACGGATTTTGTGATGCTTCCCAGAGCGCATATGGAGCGGCAATATATGTTCGTGTCGAACAAAACGACACTGTATCCACTCATCTTCTCGTTGCAAAGACACGAGTTGCACCCATCAAGACAGTGTCTTTACCACGTTTAGAGCTGTGCGGTGCCGTGCTGCTTGTGGATCTATGCGCGGCGCTCCTTCCTTCTCTTCCAGAAGGCTCCAATTTTTCATTCTGGACCGATTCCACCATTGTTTTGGCATGGCTACAAAAGCCTCCATGTTCCTGGACGACTTTCGTGGCAAATCGAGTAGCGAAAATAGCTCAGAGCCCAGTTGAAGGGACGTGGCACCATGTCCGGTCCGAACAGAATCCTGCCGACCTGGCAAGCCGAGGGGTGTCGGCTCGAGACTTGCGGGATAGCCAGCTGTGGTGGCAAGGGCCCCAATGGCTGAGCAGCGCGCGAGAGCTGTGGCCACTCAGCTCTGATAGTATATCGGAAACGGACTTGGAGAAGCGCCCAGTCAAAAACTGTTTCCTGGCCGTTCCGAACCCAACTGATTTCTCCGAACGTTTTTCCAGCTTCAATAGAGCAGTCCGAGTAACCGCAATTATTCAGCGTTTCATAAATCGGTGCAAAAAGCCCGCTATAATATTTCCTTCCGAATTCAGCGTGGACGAATTAGCCCAAGCACAAGAAAGGCTGATACAGTGCACTCAGAGAGTAGGGTTTGCTACAGAGTACCACTGCTTGTGCTCCAAGAAGGCAATCCCAAGGTCTAGCACGTTAGCTAACCTTAATCCGTTCCTAGATCCAAATGGAATTCTGAGGGCATGTGGACGTGTGAAGGCATCCGAGTCTTTAAGTTACGATGAGAAACATCCGATTCTCCTTCCATATTCCAGTAACTTCACACGGCTCATGGCTCAGTTTACTCACAAAATTTCATTGCATGGTGGGAGCCAGCTTATGACACGGCTCATCCGATCCAAGTTTTGGGTACCAAAGTTGAAAAACTTGTTGAAAGCCATAACGAGCTCCTGTCGCGTTTGCACAATCCACAAGAAAAAGCTCCAATCGCAACTCATGGGAGTCCTACCCACAGAGCGATCCACTTTCTCGCGTCCGTTTACACACACTGGTGTTGATTTTGCTGGGCCTTTCGAGATCAAAAATTATACTGGCAGAGCGTGTTTGATCACGAAAGGGTATGTGTGTGTATTTGTGTGTTTCAGCACTAGAGCAATCCATCTAGAAGCTGCTTCTGATCTGACCACTGAGAAATTTCTGGCAGCCTTCGCGCGGTTTGTATCGAGGCGTGGCTGCCCCGCACAGGTTTTTTCCGATAATGGAAAGACTTTTGTTGGTGCCTCCAACGTACTGGCACAAGATTTCCTGGAGGCAACAAGATCGACAGTGGTCAATCATTATAGTCACCAGCAAATAACGTGGCGGTTCAACCCCCCCGGAGCTCCACATATGGGAGGTCTCTGGGAAGCAGGGGTCAAGAGTTTCAAAACTCTTTTCTACAAGGCAACTTCCTCCTACAAATACACTTTCGAGGAGCTTTCAACTCTCCTGTGTAAAATAGAAGCCTGTCTGAACTCCAGACCAATTTCTCCTTTATCCGAGGATCCGACTGACCTGTTGGCCCTTACTCCAGGCCATTTTCTCACTGGTGGGCCCCTCCTCGCAGCGACTGAGCCTGAAATCCAGTCTGATGCGGCCTCCATCATCAATCGATGGCAACGGCTTAAGGCTCAAAGCCAGCAGTTCTGCTTGCGATGGAAGCATGAATACCTTCAGGAACTGCACAAGCGAAACAAATGGCAGTATCCTGAAAGGAATATGCAGGCCAATGATATGGTTGTCATAAAGGATGACAACCTTCCGCCCAATGAATGGCGCCTGGGAAGAGTGATCGGCGCTCACCCAGGCGCAGACGGCCTCGTTCGTGTCGTCGACCTCCTCACAAGTAGAGGAACAGTCAGGAGACCAGTAGCGAAACTGGTACTCCTTCCGACCCAGTTGTAACTCCTAGCCTCTCCTCCTACGTGTTTGTCATGTTGCGTCCTTCCATTATCCAGAGGAATAATTTTTGAAATTTCCTGTTTCCCCTATAAGCAGCTTGCAAGATGACTCCGCGGCCACGCAGCAACAACAACAGCTCCCCTCCGGAACTCGCGAGGGTATTCCGGTGCCGTATTTGCAGAGGAGTGCATGCGCTGCGGAAGTGCAATCGCTTCCTGCAATTGAGTGCAGAGAAGCGGCTCCGTGCGGTATTGGCAAATCGGTACTGCGCGAACTGTCTGGCTCACCAACATTCTGGAGGGTCCTGCCGTTCCACGGACACCTGTCGTGTGTGCCAGGGAGGGCACCACACGCTCCTCCACCTAGATGCCGCTGATGGACCTCGCCGAACGACACGCACTAGAGGTGAGAGGACCCCACGGCAACGGCCAACGGCTAGACAGCCAAGGGCCGCCACTCCTGCCGCTCCTGGGGTCACCCTCTCATCGCTCATCCAAATGAGGAGCGTGAGCATCTTGCCGACAGCGACCGTCTTGGTTGATACTGGGACCAAGACCTCCACGATGCTGGTCATGTTAGATCCGTGCTCGCCGCTCAGCCGCATCAACGCCTCATTGGCAACGGCGTTGGGGCTAGCAGTGGCGCGCGTTGGCCAGGAATGGGCATGCTCCGCGGTCATACGTTCGCCAGTGGCGGACTCCACCAAGCTGGAAGTGGTCCTCAAGACGGAGACTCAGCTCCAACACCGCACCCCGTCCAGGGAATTACCAGAGGGGCTCAAGGACTCCTTCGCCAGCGTCACACTGGCGAATGATCGCTTCTTCAAGCCCAGCACCATCTCCTTGGTGCTCGGCGCGGACGTCTACGGTCGCATCATGCTGCCCGGAACCATACCGGGGACCTCCGAGGCCCCCTTAGCACAGAACACCATCTTCGGGTGGGTTCTCTCCGGCTCCTGCAGTTGCTGAGCGACCAAGCGCCCCCCTTCCGTCTCTGCACTATTGCAATTATATTGCAAGGGGGGCGGAATGTTCGCGTTGAATTTAATCGATTATTTTTCCTTAAGTTTATGTTAGTATTTATGTTTGAGAATATATCGATTTTTGTAAGGGCCATCACTAACAAGAAAGGAGTGCATGGCCATCGCTAGATTTGCAAGTCATTAACTCGAAGCAACAAGTGGAATAAAGATATACAGTTTTAAAGTGGAAACAAAAACAGTGTTTTTTTCGCCACCATCAACATTTTTCAAGAATAGACCTGCTCACTCCTACCTCAGCGCCCTACCCCGACAATAAGAAATGGAGAACTATTCTAACTAAATTTATAAAGTTTTTTCTTTGTGTTGAACAAAATACGAAGTTCTCTTTAAAACAAAAAAATAATAAAATTATTATTTACTAGAGCCATGGGGCATGGCATACAATATATGAAATAATCTGTAGCTGCGTATGATCTAAAGAAACCTACAAACCAAATATGGTCACTCTAGCACGTTTAATAGCTGAGATCTACGCGTTCAAAGACAGACAGACAGGTCGGAAAAGTGACTATATAAGAAAATATATATAGTGCCACGCCCTCCCAAAATTGTGGGCTCAAATAAATTGCATGTGCACCACTGTGCAGCTAATGTTTTACACTTTGCTGGTGTTTATCAATGCCTACGGTTATTGCCGCCTATCGCAGTGTTGCCTTACGTCATGTGCGGGTGTATTGGTGTGTGTGTGTGTGCCATGCGGGTGTATAGGTGTGTGTGTGCGTGTGCGTGTAGGCTTGTATATTGTTTGAATTGATGTCGAGCACTTGATTTGTTTGCATTTGTGCCCACTGTACGGGGAGGGGGGAGGGGGAAGAGGCAGCGGGTTGGCAACGCGATTAACCGCGATAACCGATAACGATGACCAACTGCAGCGACTGCAAATCGCGAGCACGTCACGTACGCTTCGTCGGGTCGGCGGGGAGAGGGGAGGGAAAATGCAAAAATGAAAACGAAAATGAAAAACGAAATCAAAGCGAGAAAACGCGACGCAAACGAAGACGGCAACGGCGACGGCGCTGCTGCTGTTGGGCCACTTGGCGGCTTCCCGGTTGACAGACAACTAAGCCGAAACCGAAACTGGCCCAGAAGGCAGAGCAGCGCAGCGCAGCCGGCGGCAGGCAGCGAAGCCGACAGCAGCGACAGCGATGGCAGCTTAAAACCCAAATTCAAATTCAAATTTGAAATCAAAACAAAAACAAAAAGAAAAAGAGACAAAACAAAACAGAAAGCTGAAAACGGAAAACAATAAATACAAAATAGATGTAACCAAAAACGTAAAGAAGTCGGCGACGCCGATGCCGGCAGCGACTGCGACTGCGACAGAACACGGTCGCACCCCACGACAACGACGACCACACGTTGACTTTTTGAATAATATTTACATTTATTGTGTACCAGTGTGCCTCTATGTGCGTGTGTGTGTGTGTGAGTTTTTTTTTTATTATTTTTTTTTTTTTTTTTTTTTTTGTGGCAGCTAAAAAGCAAAGCCAGTTGCGTTGCCAACGTGTCGAAGCAGCAGCAACTGCAGCGACGCGTTGCGCTGCTTCGACTGCCCCAGAGAGGTGGGTGAACAGGAGGGGGAAGGGGAAGAAGGGGGGGCACAAAATATAAATGACGAAATTACATGTGGAAGCAGCGCACAATGGCAGCGGCAACACGACTTAGGCCAGTTATAAACAATGCACATTAAAAGCGTCTCTGTGTGAGTGTGTGTGTGTGTGGAAGAAATCGCTAGCGACTTAAAACGCCTGCGAAACGCGCGCGCGTGTTAGTGGGCCACTTGTGGGCAACACTCACGAATGCTTGAATGAATACGGGTGAAGCGAATTACGCGAATGCAGTGCGGCCAATTGGGCTGCAATCGAGGTGAATTCAATTGTGAATGTGAATGTGAATGCATGAATATATGAGTGTATGTAATAATAAATGAGTGTATGTATGAATGTATGAGTATATATGGATGAATCTATGCACCTATGAATCTATGAATCTATGAATCTATGAATCTATGAATCTATGAATCTATGAATCTATGAATCTATGAATCTATGAATCTATGAATCTATGAATCTATGAATCTATGAATCTATGAATCTATGAATCTATGAATCTATGAATCTATGAATCTATGAATCTATGAATCTATGAATCTATGAATCTATGAATCTATGAATCTATGAATCTATGAATCTATGAATCTATGAATCTATGAATCTATGAATCTATGAATCTATAAATCTATGAATCTATGAATCTATGAATCTATGAATCTATGAAACTATGAATCTATGAATCTATGAATCTATGAATCTATGAATCTATGAATCTATGAATCTATGAATCTATGAATCTATGAATCTATGAATCTATGAATCTATGAATCTATGAATCTATGAATCTATGAATCTATGAATCTATGAATCTATGAATCTATGAATCTATGAATCTATGAATCTATGAATCTATGAATCTATGAATCTATGAATCTATGAATCTATGAATCTATGAATCTATGAATCTATGAATCTATGAATCTATGAATCTATGAATCTATGAATCTATGAATCTATGAATCTATGAATCTATAAATCCAATAAACTGTGATAAAATAAAAAAAAATAAAATAAAAAAAAACACCGATTACAGTATGCTACGGATATAGTCTCATCTGAACAATTTGGAGATAGGTGCAATAGAAGTTTACTTGAACAATAAATAGTTGAAAATAGAAAATAGATCGAAAATAAATTCAAATTCTCGGTGCATATATAAATTACCGTTGATATTGATATTACATAACCAAACTATGGCATCAACGACCTCCAATACCGATATGCCAAATGGCGTAGGGAGCACCCAAGAAAGCTTCGATCAAGATAAAGTCGACGATGCTATACTGCCCCAAGTTGTGGTAGATATTCCAGCCGCCATTCTTATCAATTGTGCAACCTTCTGTGTTGCCATGCTTACTTCACTGACCAACAAGCCTTCGCCACGATCCCTATAAGTGTGGGCCAGATGGAAGGGAGAAGAAGAAGAAGATGGGTCACATACAAAATCCTCTAAGTTTCAATTTATCGTTGAAGAATTTTCCCCAAGGTCCGCAAGGATGATAAAAAGAAACCAAAAAAAAAAAAAACCAACAGAAGTTTTCCAAGTATTGAAAAATAAGTTATTGAATACCCCGTTTTGTTGCTGTAACTGTGTTATATTACTATTTAATGTTAAAGATAAATTAAATTAAAGCTTTGGCTGTTCACTGAGCATAAGTCTTTAGAAAGTATAGCATGTAGGTTAAAATTAGGTTAAAAAACACTTATTTCGCTATTTATAAATTTCTGAAGGCGCCAGTGGGCGAGGTCCAATTTTAAAACAAAACTGGAATACAAACATACATTATCATAAAATTTGATAGCTCTAGCTCTTGAGGTCTATGAGATATACGAGTTCATACAGACAGACAGAACTACTGCTGCTTCTTATGCATAAACTGACCCGATCTATGGCCCAAATCGAGCCCATTGAAAGCCAACCCCAAAGCAAAGTGATCTCTACAACAAAATATACATATGTATTTGTCGATAGGCAAAGATAAAAGATATACGAATTTGCACAAACACTTGGCACAGCGAGCTCCACAGTTGGCAGTGGACCAGGCAGCACTCCCTCCCTCTCTCTCTCTCTATCTCTCTCTCTCTCTTTCTCTCTCTCTCTAAGTGGGTGTAGCTAGACATAGGTGTCGCGCAGGGTTACCGAGGACGAGGAACTATCCGAATCACGCAGCTCACAGAGCTCCTCCATGAGATCCCGAAAGAGCATCGGATTGACATTGACGCTAACCTTCATGAGGAGGAACCAATCGCCTATGGTGAGATTCCTGAAGACACGCTGCACATGCTGTCGGGTCATATAGCGCAATTGGCTGCGTATCATCAGTTCCCGCAATGTTCGACTGAGCATCATGGCCAGACGACAGAGGAGATTCGTGCCCGAGGCAATGGTCATGAGGAGGAACCAACACCAGAGGCAAACAAAGATCTTCTCGTTGAGTATATTAAGCGGCAAGATGCATAGGTTATCCATAATGCTGGGCGTACCGCTTGCGCCATACTTGAGCACCTCGCACTTGGCTATCTTGGGGAAAACCTGCGATGAGATGCGATTCCAGCGATTCCAATCGTACAACGGTATCGTGGCCAGAGCATGTAGATATTTTGTCCAGAAACCATTGAGGAATACCTCCAGTGCGAGTATGTTAAGGATCTAAGCGAGGAACAGTAAAATACTATCGATACTATCGATACAAACGATACTCACGCTGATCACAAAGTTGAGCAGCTCACAGAACACATACTTGGCCATATAACAGTAGTGCATGTCCTCGTAATCTGTGGTAAAATACTTGACCAGGAGACGCAGTCGTGTATTGTAGGTCTGCTCCGAGAGCAGGGCCTCGCCCACCTCCGAGCAGAGTTGCTTGAGTCGCTGACCCTCCCAGACCTTCCACAGGCAGGAGGGGAAATAGAATACGAAGGCCTGAAAGAGAAGCAATATGATGACCCATTGATAGTAGCGTAGATAGACCCGTTGCGTCTGGCCGTGTATTTCGGGTCCCACACCCTCCGCTATGGACAGGGCACGTGCGTATTCCTCATGAGAGTCCGCCAAGCGTCGCATGCTCAGGATCCTCTGCCCGTTACGATGCGTCATGGTTGGCAACGCTGGTCGTGCACTGAAATTATCCAATTTAACAATATATGTGCCCATGGTCCAGCAATAGGATTGCACATAATTGATATTACGCTCCTCGCTAATGCACTGAATGGGATCACCGAAATACTGACGGGCGGAGAGGAGGAGCGAGCAGGTGAGCAGGATCACCACGGTGCACTTAGAGTGGATGGTAAAGACGGCATCGTAGATCCGTATCGATTTGTACTGCAGGTACTTGGAGAGCGGCTTAACGGCCGAATACATTTCATCCGCCTCTGGAAAAAGTTCCTCGAGAACACTGTCCAATTCTTAGGCGCAGCAACGGTGGAGATTACCCCGGTGCCGTCCACCTACGCCTACGCCCCTGATGCCTAGCCTAGCCTTGTTTCTTTTTTTTTATTAATCAGTTTTTGCCTTGCAATCTTTCTTTCTCTGTCTCACTTTCTTCACTGTGTGCCTATCAGTCTCTCTGTCTTCTGTTCCTTCTTCTGTTTATCTCTTCGTAAATTTTGCTCTCTCAGTTCGACTTCGCTGGACTGGCCTGCCTAAGGGTAGCGACAAAAACGGAATGTTGATTGTCGCTCGGCTTTACATATCTGTTTGTGCTGCCCCTCATCATTAGATTTACTAACTTCATATTCGTAATATGTCACAATTCCCTTTCATTCTCCCCCATCTGCAGTTCTCGATAGTCGATGACAGCTATCGATAGCCTACTAACTCATCCTGGTATAGGAATGTTGCTTGATTGGCAACGCGCTCTAGTTGGCAACAATGGCAGTCAATAGTTGGCAATGCTCTTGCTATAATAGTTGGCAACGCACTCCCTACAATAGTTGGCAATGTTGATCTGCCTTTTTTAAATTTTCATTGCATACTTTCAGGCAGCTGATTAAATTGCTGGAAATAAAGTTAATCAATTCATTGCATTTTTATTTTGGGGAAATTTAAATTTACACTCTATGAGATTTACATAACTAATAATTAAACCACTACATAATTCTCGTGTTCTATTCAGCCTTAATTAATAAATGATTCTCCTCATCCTGGAGTTCAATTAGTCCAAGTTCAAGAATCCAATTATTGAAGGTATCTGCAATTAGCCATTAAAAAAACACATTATTATAGTAACAATAATAATAATACGAAACAACAACATATTGCGCTACGCAAGCATAAACTAATTAACATAAATCAAATTAATTTATATGATTTTTGGCCTTGGGCATAGCACAGTGACACCAAACAAAAAAAAAGGCGTTGTGAATAGAATAAAAAAAATAATAATTATGTTCGCGCTGAAAGTGTGTGCGACGTGGGAGTACCCTTAATTAACATATATATTAAATATGCCATATTAAAGGTATTTTATGAGGCAACTTATTGCAGGGTATTTAAAAACCCAATAAAAAAACTCATTTCAAAGTAATGCAGAGACATTAATCAATTTATTTTAATTATAAAACATATTTGTATAAAATATGTAAATGATTAAAATAAACGTTTCATAAATGTTTTTGATATATAATAAATATGCTAATAATTGTCTTGAATATTTTTCAAAACTTTTTTTGGCCAGTTCAGATGTGAGAAATGAGTTTTTTTTTTGGGTACTCTAATTATAATTTATTTAGAACCTTGTACCAAAATTGCAATTAGCAACTGATTCAATTGCGCTTAACTATGTATGCTCTTTATCGGAATAATCAAATAAATCCACACACAATTTGAATGCTTGCTATGCGGTGTTTCCTGAACTTGACCTCGATGACAGTCAACAAAAAACAGACCCCAACAGCAACAACAACAACGTGTTGTATAAGCACGTCACGAATTGAACTCACAGTCAGATGACGATGAAAACATTGGAGAGTTCGCTGCGCTCGCTTTAGACTTGGGGCCCGCCTTGGGGGACGCATTGATCGAGCGCAGAACTTGAAATGCGACTTAACCAACTTGGGGCCCGTTGTTGTTGTTGTTGTTGTTTGATTTCGAGTCAATAAATTATGAAATTGTTGTTTTATTATTTTTTTTTTTTTGGCAACGTATTTCTGGGTATTTGTAAATTATTCAGGGGGCGCCTCATACGCGGAAGTTCTTGATCCAAAGAAGAAAAAAAAACCAAAGAAAAAGAGTTAATTACGCATTCCGCGTGGTATCTATCGACGTTATGACGACAGCGATCAGCATTATCATCATGATCATCTTTTGTGTCGCTTCTTATAGCGATGGTGACTTGCGATTTTATGCTCTCAGCAAGTTCCGCAACGTTGGCCACGATAATAATTAAGATACTGGAGCGTACAGTCTCTGCCCAAGTTATTACAACGTGTTCTCTGCCCAGATACAGGCCCAAAAGATATTCTAAACTTGCTTAAGGAACCGAGAGAGAGAAAGAGAGATAGATACAGTACTGGCTAGTGATGGAGTTGAGAGTCATTTGGAAGATATAGTTACAATGTTTCTGGTAATTATTTCAGATCTCTAAAGCTTGAGATACTTAGTTTATAGTTTAGATATAAATTTATGATAAAGTAACTAGAGAATGTAGCTGAGGCACAGCTTAAGATACAGATACATTTTCAAGCTTTGCATATGCCCAAAAATAAGCGTAATTTATGGGTTTATTGTTATTATAACTCTTTTTTTTTTTTGAGGCAGGTGCCACAATCAGCAAAGCAAATTGCCAATTATTGGCCAGTTATATATAGTATACTATTATTTATGTCTGTCCATTTACAATTCTTGTCTACGTATTTTTGGGGAGTACTGGAAATAGACCAAAGTTGAGCAATGCACTATAAATTAAATTCTTTTTTTTTCTTTTAATAACTGGAAACTCCAGATTCGAAAGGTTGCAGTGTGAAAAAAAAAAAAAAAAAAAAAATAGAGATAGATATAAAGTGTTGAGCACGTATCGAGATCAAGAAATAAAGATCACAATTAAGATCAGGCGTGCTGAAGTGCTTTTTTTGAGAGTCTATATAAAGAAGTATATTGGGAATCGAGTAATTCATAAGTCTTAAGTAAATCCCAGTCTAGACTAGATGGGAATATCGATTGGTTATGAAGCACTAGGGGTATTCCCCCAGACAGATCATTATCGATCAGGCCGATCTGACGGGTCATTAGGCTAATAAGCATGTGGAACAACAATTTCACGTTTAAGGAAATCGCACCTACAACGAGCTATACTTAGTGATACTACCTACCTAGTCCAAGGCAGTTCGCATACTTAGTTGGATAACCCAGTCAAGTTTATGGAATGCATTAAGCGATCTACTTCCACATTATGTTCGCCCCACTGTGGATGACATCACACTTGAACTCTGTCTTCCATTACTACAGCTTCTATATAACAAAGCACATATATCTATAATATGTACTTTATATAAGGCCCCGATTGGATTGGATCAATTAACGTACTTGTGATAACAGCTGAGGCAGCTGCATAGTGAAATTTCGATAGAAAACAATTGGAAATTGAGATCTATTAAACTGGTTTGCGGTTGCGGTTTCATGCGGTTCGATATTGTAGTTATATATAACTGTTAACCTTAACCCCCGATCTATCAGTTTGACGCCTTGACACTTCTGAAGTTCAAAAACAACGGAAACTGAAAAACAAAACAAATTATTTCCGTATGCTGCAAAGTCTTGATTGATCGCATATGCTAATGTAATTTTTTTTTTTATAATTCCCATTATGTTTTATCTGTTTTATCTCTCGCTCTCTCTCTCTCTCCTTTTCACACCTATGCTCTTGTTTCTTTCACCTTGACCGTGTGCTGAGCTTGCTAATTGTTTGCCACGATCCGCACAATGCAACGCATTCTGCGTCTTCCGTTTTATCGCTATCGATATTGATATCGATTAGCCAAGCTATGTTAACCGATCAACGGATCAGCGATAATGTACCCACCTTAGTGACAAAATCATCATCGGGCTGCTCATTGGGGGGCGACATTATTGTAGAATGCGTCGTTCTACGCTTCGAATCTTCCAGTCAGACTAGTTTCCGATAGAATCGATATATCGATTATATGATCAATTACAGATGAGTATTATTTGCACAAGAAGACCATAAATTGTCATTCTCTTTCGTTTGTAGTACCGGAACAATTACAAAAAAAAAAAAAAATGTCTTGGGAGTTCTCTGCGTAGTTCTCTCTCTTTCTCTCTGTGTCTTTCTTTATTTTTTTTATTTTATTTTCTTTTTGCGCTTTGCGAACCGTATCCACTTGCGTTTGCTTTGAAACTGACAACAATAAAGTCGATCGCTGGCAAGTTCAATGCGTCGCGACGCGTCGTCATCGTCGAGCTTCGGCTGCGACTTCGGCTCGGATCGGTTGGACTCGGCTTATGGCGAAACTGGTTCTAGTTCTGTTTCTGTTTAAGTTTAAGATTGAGTTTGAATTTGGTTTTGGAGCTGCGCGCACAGTGGGCGAAATATGCAATTGGCAAAATAAAATAATATTAATAAAGGCTACGCTATGCTCTTACGCTTATGTTTTAAGTGATTATTGGTATTATAATTATATAATAAAAATAGAAAACTTATGCAAATTATTGAAATGTAAGTTTTCTATAGGAAAAATAACAGAAAATTTCATCCTTCGATTGATAGTTTTTATTAAATTTATTAAAATTATATTATTATATCTAGCTTACTGTATACTTTCGAAATGACAGCAATATGTTGATATGATATTACTTAAATCAAGCAAAATACCTAATTTAAGTTAATTGTTTTATGGCAGCTTTGTGTTATACTCATCCGATTCCAATAAAACTTGATTAATAAATTACATACTTAAAAAAAATATGATGTAAACTGGCATTATGTTGAAAAAAATCTGAAAAAAATATATCACTATATATCGACTTATTTACCTGCTGCAGCCATTAAAATCTTAACTAGCTACGATTAGAACTCCAGTAATTCCTTACGCTTATTATAATATATTATTTTAATTTATTATACAAAAATACTTAATTGCGCCCACTGTGCCACACAACGCCCAGCAGCCGCCTAAGTACAGGTTCTTTTTATTTTCTTTATGTTTTAGTTACTATTATAATTTATATTTATGGCATATGATTGTTATGGTTATAATAACCATAATTGCAGCAAGCGCTGGGGGAGAGCGACGTCTTGGCCAGGTGTGACGTCACTTGAACTTGTCGCTTGAACTTTGCGCACGAAGGTGACACAGCTTGGGTAGGTGGCAGGTGGCAGGTGGCAGGCGGTTGCATGTGTGGCAAGGTGGCAAGTGGCACGCAGCAGGCCGAATAGTCGAGTTGCCAATCGCCAATTGGCGAACGTGCATGCTGCATGTTGCCAATCGCCATTTGCATTGCAGCAGCAGCAGCAGCAGCAGCTTGACATTGACCATAAGTGAGCGAGCAGGCGCACACACACACACGCACACCGTTGCACACTCAAGTGTCATGCAACACTTGGCGGCTGCAGTTTTGCAACGCGTTGACGCTGCCCTTGAAACGCGCAACGCTGCGCTGCACACACCGCAACCCGCACACACCGCAAGCAACATGTGTGTCTGCTTATCGGGCAGCTTGTTATCACATCATGTTAATCTGCTGTTATTATAAGCGCGACTACCCTGACACTGTGACATATGTTCTCGATATGGAGAACAAACAGAAAGAGTTATAGCTAATATCGCCTGCTGTTGTTATTTTTTTTTTTATATTCCTAACTATTATATCTAGTTTCTAATTAGCACTTTAAAGAGATCTCTCAGCCATATATCTTCATCATTTTCACCCTGAACTAAGCGCTCCAACCTTGTTCCCTTCACTTTACCCAAAATGAAAGAAATAAAATTAAAACCATTTGAAAGATTTCAACAATTTTGTACAATACAAATTTGTATTCTAAGCTTCGTATCGTATGTATTATATCACTGCGCTTTGAGGGTTCCTATGATTTATGACAAGCTGTTTGATGGCCAACGGTTTTTGATTTGAAATTTTTAATTCGTATTAAGAATTTGTTAATTTGAAGCAGCAACAAGTTTCGAGGCGTTGCTGGTGTATATACGAGAGATACCCTATGGAGATTGGTATTATAAATATAAATAAATAACTTCTACTTGTATTAACTGTGGTATAGAAACTATACTATATTATTTGTAGGGAGATATTTATTGCACAATCCAAAAACAAATGTCATAGTATTTTAATAATGCTTGCACTTTGATTTTTATTAATTTACTGGGGCGTCAGTAGGCGTGGCTGATTCTTTTTAACAAACTATGCTACGCTATAGATATAGGAGCATACTTACAAAATTTTGAGGCTCTAGCTCTCACAGTTCTTGAGTTATTGATGTTCATACAGACGCATTTTCAATGCAATACTGTCTATCGAGCGTATCTCTTAGTCTAGCTAATCCCTCGCCTGCCTTACTTACTTGTCACTTTTCTATTTCGAGCTTAAGTTCGCATTTCGTGTTAGATTTCGGTTTCGGTTCAGTTTCAGTTTCGGTTTCGTGTTTTTTTAAGTTCAATGTAAGCACGAAAATCGACTATAGGCCCCGCTGCTGTTTAGGCCCCTTGTTTAGAGCTGGCCAAAAAGCAGTAGAGCAGCGTTGGAAATGCTTGACTAGGCGGCAACCGGCAGCCTACTCATAGTCCAGTAATTATCAAACCTAAGTAAGTAAGTTGTGTGTGTGTGTGTGTGTTTGTGTGTAATTAAATGCCAAGCATTTCGAGGCCAACTTGAGCTACGAAACTGTGGAGAGGGTGTAGAATAGGGAGGAGAATGGGTATGGGGGGGATTACACAGTGTCTTTATGATTGTCATATTAATAATGTATTCGTATTTGTATTTTGATTAAATAAATTCTGCCCCAAATTTGCGCTTCTATTGGATTATAAATAATAAATCCGAGTATAAAGACTGAAAACTGAAAACTGAACACCCCTGACCCGGCTTAGGCTGTGCATCTTTCTGTGTGTGTGTGTGTTGCAATCGGGTCAAGCGATTTGCAGGCCAAAAAGGCATCTCAAATTTCACTTTCACTTCATCTGTCGCAACCGGATACATGTCTGCGGATGAAATCTCTTAGAAGTTATTAAATATTTAATGCATTTCCGGAAAGTAGGAAAGTTTGTCTGTTTGAACGCTCGGATCTTGGCTATTATAGAAGCTATAGTCAACAAATTTGGTAAATTTGTTACTGTATAGGCCCCGCTGCTGGTGCTTATATCAAATAACGACTGTCATATACACACTTCAAGCAAAACGGTAATTTGCGTTTATTAGTCAAAGTTTTCAAGCTACAGCGCTCTGCTGCGGCATGTCTATAGATGGATACTATATAAATCGATCCTGCCAATTTCAATACCATCGTACGAAGCAGAGATAAGTTATTTTGATTATTCCTATGAGCAACGCTGTTTATCTTCCGATTCTCGAGACCCAACTGAACTCAGCTCGTCACGATGATCGAGAATGCTTATATGACGGGGCTAGGGCTTTACCATAGGCAGCATAACATCCAAAGGTTTTTGACCAGAGCAGACCAAAATAAACCCATGCCATAAACCATAAAGATGTCTGACTATAATTGGCCAATCAATAGGTACGACCGATAATCACTTGAAGATACGTAGTACACATAGCTGAACCATGCTAATCTTAACTATGCCAAATCCATTTAATGACTGATCAAAGTGGATCGTAAATGCGCTCCATGATTTACAACAGATTATCCGTATGGATTTGAATCGCCAATATGTTGTGCAGTTGCGATAAGAAGCGATTGCCCTGGAAAGAGAGAGAGCGAGAGAAAGAGAACCTCTTGGAACCTCAGGCCTATATAAATACGGTGCGATGCCGGAAAACCAAAACAAAATAACGGAAGACATGAAGAACGTCAAGGTAAACACTGCAATCCTTGCCCTCTGCCTGTTGGTGGGCTGCAGCCACGCCCAGCCGCTAACCCCACCTGCCCCATTGGCGGCACAACTCTCCACGGTGGTCGATGGTATGGTCAAACTGGGTGAATCTGCTGCCGAGACCTTGGTTCATCAATATGAGGAAATTATCGTGGAACCGCAACAACAGTTGGAGCAGGCTGTGGACCAAGTGGAGGCACGTCGTGAGGTTGCACCACAGTGTGTGGATGCACAGGAAGCGCGCTTGGCACAGATTCTGGATGAGGTGCACGAGCAGAATCATCAGTGTGGGCTCAGCGCCGCCCACGAGTCGGCCAGCATTGTCAGCGATGTTAACAAGGCCACACAGCAATTGGTCTACGGGGGATACTCCCTGGGTCGCACCTACCAGAAGTGCCAGAACTACAAGAACTCCGTACTGAAGCAGTCCTGCATGGCCAAGTTCTACATTCAGGCCACAGTCTATCTGGTCAATGCCCGCTCCTCCCTCAAGACCATCACCAACAGCACCAACGAACGTATTCCCGCCGTCCTCAGCGATGGCAACGCCTGCACCCACCAGGCTGCCGATGTGGCCGTCGAGGCCATCGAGCTGATCAACGCCGAGATCGATTCCTGCATTGCCCTGGCTGCACGTCGTTAAATGCGACCTTTATAAGTCTCCCTGTTTGCCCAATAAAACCGAATGCATTACGAAATCCCTTTATTATTTTATTATTTTTACGAAATTCTAGGCTTGGATGGGTCAAAAGGGGTCTTAATATCTATAAAGGGTGTAGTATGGAAAACCCGAATTTTTGAAAATTTTAGATGAGTAATATTTTGATAAAGAATTAATCTAGAGGGGAAATGATGGAGAAAAAGCCATCTCCCATGAGAATCTGATGGTTTTTGACGAAGTTAGGCATACTAGAGACCCTATAGAGGTCCTAAAATTAGGCAAGGAGGTGGCATGGAAGACATATGAAAGACCCGAATTTTCGAAAATTCTACATTCGTAATATTTCGATGCAGAATGAATCTAGAGGAGAAATCGTGAAGATAAAGCCATCTCCCATGAGAATCTGATGGTTTTTGACGAAGTTAGGCATACTAGAGACCCTATAGGGGTCCTAAAATCAGGCAAGGAAGACATATGAAAGACCCGAATTTTCGAAAATTCTACATTCGTAATATTTTGATGCAGAATGAATCTAGAGGGGAAATCGTGAAGATAAAGCCATCTCCCATGAGAATCTGATGGTTTTTGACGAAGTTAGGCATACTAGAGGCCCTATAGGGGTCCTAAAATCAGGCAAGGAAGACATATGAAAGACCCGAATTTTTGAAAATTCTACATTAGTAATATTTTGATGCAGAATGAATCTAGAGGAGAAATCGTGAAGATAAAGCCATCTCCCATGAGAATCTGATGGTTTTTGACGAAGTTAGGCATACTAGAGACCCTATAGAGGTCCTAAAATTAGGCAAGGAGGTGGCATGGAAGACATATGAAAGACCCGAATTTTTGAAAATTCTACATTCGTATTATTTTCATGCAGAATGAATCTAGAGGAGAAATCGTGAAGATAAAGCCATCTCCCATGAGAATCTGATGGTTTTTGACCAAGTTAGGCATACTAGAGACCGTATAGAGGTCCTAAAATTAGGCAAGGAGGTAGCATGGAAGACATATGAAAGACCCGAAATTTTGAAAATTCTAGATTCGTAATATTTTGACGCAGAATGAATCTAGAGGAGAAATCGTGAAGATAAAGCCATCTCCCATGAGAATCTGATGGTTTTTGACGAAGTTAGGCATACTAGAGACCCTATAGAGGTCCTAAAATTAGGCAAGGAGGTGGCATGGAAGACATATGAAAGACCCGAATTTTCGAAAATTCTACATTCGTAATATTTCGATGCAGAATGAATCTAGAGGAGAAATCGTGAAGATAAAGCCATCTCCCATGAGAATCTGATGGTTTTTGACGAAGTTAGGCATACTAGAGACCCTATAGAGGTCCTAAAATTAGGCAAGGAGGTGGCATGGAAGACATATGAAAGACCCGAATTTTTGAAAATTCTACATTCGTATTATTTTCATGCAGAATGAATCTAGAGCGGAAATCGTGAAGATAAAGCCGTCTCCCATGAGAATCTGATGGTTTTTGACGAAGTTAGGCATACTAGAGACCCTATAGAGGTCCTAAAATTAGGCAAGGAGGTGGAATGGAAGACATATGATAGACCCGAATTTTCGAAAATTCTACATTCGTAATATTTCGATTCAGAATGAATCTAGAGGAGAAATCGTGAAGATAAAGCCATCTCCCATGAGAATCTGATGGTTTTTTACGAAGTTAGGCATACTAGAGGCCCTAAAGGTGTCCTAAAATTAGGCAAGGAAGACATATGAAAGACCCGAATTTTCGAAAATTCTACATTCGTAATATTTTGATGCAGAATGAATCTAGAGGGGAAATCGTGAAGATAAAGCCATCTCCCATGAGAATCTGATAGTTTTTGACCAAGTTAGGCATACTAGAGACTGTATAGAGGTCCTAAAATTAGGCAAGGAGGTGGCATGGAAGACATATGAAAGACCCGAATTTTCGAAAATTCTACATTCGTAATATTTCGATGCAGAATGAATCTAGAGGAGAAATCGTGAAGATAAAGCCATCTCCCATGAGAATCTGATGGTTTTTGACGAAGTTAGGCATACTAGAGGCCCTATAGGAGTCCTAAAATTAGGCAAGGAGGTAGCATGGAAGACATATGAAAGACCCGAATTTTCGAAAATTCTACATTCGTAATATTTCGATGCAGAATGAATCTAGAGGAGAAATCGTGAAGATAAAGCCATCTCCCATGAGAATCTGATGGTTTTTGACGAAGTTAGGCATACTAGAGGCCCTAAAGGAGTCCTAAAATTAGGCAAGGAGGTGGAATGGAAGACATATGATAGACCCGAATTTTCGAAAATTCTACATTCGTAATATTTCGATTCAGAATGAATCTAGAGGATAAATCGTGAAGATAAAGCCATCTCCCATGAGAATCTGATGGTTTTTGACGAAGTTAGGCATACTAGAGGCCCTACAGGAGTCCTAAAATTAGGCAAGGAGGTAGCATGGAAGACATATGAATGACCCGAATTTTTGAAAATTCTAGATTCGTAATATTTTGACGCAGAATGAATCTAGAGGAGAAATCGTGAAGATAAAGCCATCTCCCATGAGAATCTGATGGTTTTTGACGAAGTTAGGCATACTAGAGGCCCTAAAGGTGTCCTAAAATTAGGCAAGGAAGACATATGAAAGACCCGAATTTTCGAAAATTCTACATTCGTAATATTTTGATGCAGAATGAATCTAGAGGGGAAATCGTGAAGATAAAGCCATCTCCCATGAGAATCTGATGGTTTTTGACCAAGTTAGGCATACTAGAGACCGTATAGAGGTCCTAAAATTAGGCAAGGAGGTAGCATGGAAGACATATGAAAGACCCGAATTTTCGAAAATTCTACATTCGTAATATTTCGATGCAGAATGAATCTAGAGGAGAAATCGTGAAGATAAAGCCATCTCCCATGAGAATCTGATGGTTTTTGACGAAGTTAGGCATACTAAAGACCCTATAGAGGTCCTAAAATTAGGCAAGGAGGTGGCGAGGAAGACATATGAAAGACCCGAATTTTCGAAAATTCTACATTAGTAATATTTTGATGCAGAATGAATCTAGAGGAGAAATCGTGAAGATAAAGCCATCTCCCATGAGAATCTGATGGTTTTTGACCAAGTTAGGCATACTAAAGACCCTATAGAGGTCCTAAAATTAGGCAAGGAGGTTGCATGGAGACATATGAAAGACCCGAATTTTTGAAAATTCTAGATTCGTAATATTTCGATGCAGAATGAATCTAGAGGAGAAATCGTGAAGATAAAGCCATCTCCCATGAGAATCTGATGGTTTTTGACGGTGTCCTAAAATTAGGCAAGGAGGTGGCATGGAAGACATATGAAAGACCCGAATTTTCGAAAATTCTACATTCGTAATAGTTCGATGCAGAATGAATCTAGAGGAGAAATCGTGAAGATAAAGCCATCTCCCATGAGAATCTGATGGTTTTTGACCAAGTTAGGCATACTAGAGACCGTATAGAGGTCCTAAAATTAGGCAAGGAGGTGGCATGGAAGACATATGAAAGACCCGAATTTTCGAAAATTCTACATTCGTAATAGTTCGATGCAGAATGAATCTAGAGGAGAAATCGTGAAGATAAAGCCATCTCCCATGAGAATCTGATGGTTTTTGACGAAGTTAGGCATACTAGAGGCCCTATAGGAGTCCTAAAATTAGGCAAGGAGGTAGCATGGAAGACATATTAAAGACCCGAATTTTCGAAAATTCTACATTTGTAATATTTCGATGCAGAATGAATCTAGAGGAGAAATCGTAAAGATAAAGCCATCTCCCATGAGAATCTGATGGTTTTTGACGAAGTTACGCATACTAGAGACCCTATAGAGGTCCTAAAATTAGGCAAGGAGGTGGAATGGAAGACATATGATAGACCCGAATTTTCGAAAATTCTACATTCGTAATATTTCGATTCAGAATGAATCTAGAGGAGAAATCGTGAAGATAAAGCCATCTCCCATGAGAATCTGATGGTTTTTGACGAAGTTAGGCATACTAGAGGCCCTATAGGAGTCCAAAAATTAGGCAAGGAGGTAGCATGGAAGACATATGAAAGACCCGAATTTTTGAAAATTCTAGATTCGTAATATTTTGACGCAGAATGAATCTAGAGGAGAAATCGTGAAGATAAAGCCATATCCCATGAGAATCTGATGGTTTTTGACGAAGTTAGGCATACTAGAGGCCCTATAGAGGTCCTAAAATTAGGCAAGGAGGTAGCATGGAAGACATATGAAAGACCCGAATTTTTGAAAATTCTAGATTCGTAATATTTTGACGCAGAATGAATCTAGAGGAGAAATCGTGAAGATAAAGCCATCTCCCATGAGAATCTGATGGTTTTTGACGAAGTTAGGCATACTAGAGGCCCTATAGAGGTCCTAAAATTAGGCAAGGAAGACATATGAAAGACCCTTTCAAGGAGAAATCGTGAAGATAAAGCCATCTCCCATGAGAATCTGATGGTTTTTGACCAAGTTAGGCATACTAGAGACCCTATAGGGGTCCTAAAATTAGGCAAAAGGATAGCGTGAAAGATAGTCTTAGATTCATAATAGTTTTGGTTGATAACTTTGTATTCCAATACTGTTTAATGTCTTAACAAAGTTCGATACCATTTAAAATGAATCCAAGAGCTTTTCAGTTGTTTAGAACCTTCAAGCTTGCAAGTTTTCGTACTTTACGACGAACTTGCAACAAGTAGCATTCCAAAATATCAAAAAGCTTTTTCTGAATAAATATTTAAGCTCTATAAGCTCTTAACACATTTCTATACCAAACCAGAAACCAATAAACTTGTCAACCTGAGCTTCCAAACTGAAAAAGCTTCTGCAAAGCTATTGCCAACGAACTTATTTGAAGCTTTAAGCGGCAACCAGCCCGCAACATGTTGCATGCAACTTATGGTAGTCGTTACTTTGCGTGTCACGCGGTTGCAATTGAAAGAGAGTGGGAAATAGGTCTGATTTCGAAGTAAATTAATTATTATTATTAAATAATAATATTAATTAATTTATAAAACTGAAATAAAGAAATAAATTCTGAGTTTCTTATAAGCTCTTCATTGAATTATTTTATGAATATACATAGGCAATTTTTAATCATTTTTAATTTTTTATTTAACATATTTTATTTAATTTGTAGTTTTAAATTTGCATGCCACTCCCCCTCCTGCTCTGCCATCTCTCTTCAAACACACTCACGCTCTGCGCACGCTGCGCTCGCACACATGTTCGATGCGAACATGTTCGTGTTGGCTTCGCCGCTGGCGACGCTCGTTTCGAACTCGTGCTCAGTTGACATTTGCAAACGCGACGCTGCAGTCGCTGGCGACGCTCGACTCGTCACTTTGTCTCGGTGCGTTTTGTGCGCTTATTTGCTGCCTACGTTTAACAACAACAACAACAACAACAACAACAACAACAACAACAGCAGCAGCCGCAGCAGCAGCGGAGAAGGCAAAGAAGAAGAAAAGTCGTTAAATTAAAGTTCACAGTGCAGTTGTAGTTACAATTCCTGTGCTGTCGCTGCTGTTGTTGTTGCTGCGTTGGCGGCGCGTTTAGAATTTCGCCTCGTCCCGCCTCGCCTCGCCTTGGTTTGCTTCGCCATCACTTCGCCTCGCTTCACTCACTACACGCCATTTTGTCGGCAAGATGGAGGCGGGCGAAGTTTGCGAGCGAACGCGTGTGTCGTGCGTGCCTCGCTCTCTCTCTCCCTCTCTCTCACTCTCTGTGTGCGTGTGTATGTGTGTTTGTTTTGTTTTGTTCGAGTGTGCAGTGTGTGTGTGTGTGTGTGTGTGTGAGTGTTAGAGAGAGTCTATTCTCCATTTTATTTTTGTTTTTGTTTTTGGTTTGTTGCTTTGCTGGAGTATTTTTAGTGCTCGCGTGCGAAAGACGGTGTGAAAGCGAAACATTTATGCGAGATGTATGTAAGTAGAAGTTGCCGAGGAAGCAGGAAGCGAAGGAAGAGCAGAAAGTAGAAGTAGAAGCAGCAGCGAAGCCTTGAAATGTGCCAAAAAATGGGCCGAAAAGAAGCAGAAAAGAAAAGTAACAAAAACAAAACAACAAAACGTAATGGAAATATGAGAAAATCAATGCGCGTATTTGCGTGTGTGGCTGCGTGTGTGCGAGCGAGTGTGTGAACGAGTGTGTGTGCCAGTATGTGTGTGTGTGTGTGTGTGCGAGTGTCAGAGCCACAGAAAATCCATAGAATGCGCTATGAAACTCGTCGCAGTCGAGCTATGCGAATAATTTATGAGATTGAAATTAAACACACAAAAACGCTCTCTCTCTCTCTCTCTCTCTCTATGTGTGTGTGTGTGCAAACAACAAATTTCTTGGCAACAGTCACAGCCAGCAGCAGCAGCAGCGTGAAAATGCATGCGGAAATACTACACACGCTCACACTCAGTGCGCCTCTGCCCCCTACCCCTTCCCCCTCTCTGCACACACTGCAAAAATCTTGTAAACATGTGAGGCCGCTGCCAAAACAGCTGATCTGCCTTGCACACACACACACACACACACACATAGAGACACCCACGACCATCAAAGTGGGATAAGTAAGCAGCGGAATATTCATTTCGTTCGTAAATAACTTCAAGTTGCGCCTAAAAGTCTGCTACAAATACGCCAACACGACCCGTATAGCTGCCTGTGTGTGTGTGTGTGTGTGCCTGTGTGTTTGTGTGTGTCTGTGTTTGCTTCTATGCCTTTTCACAACGAGTCAGCATCTTTGAGATACTGCTTAGTGCAGTGCACTGTGAGAGCTGCTTAGTAAATACACTGCGCAAAAGCAGGATGCATAAACGATAATTATAACCTTATTTTTTGCAAGTGCACAACAAACACAGTGAGCAAGAACTGCAATAATAATTTAAAAAATATATATTAAAAATGTATAATAATAATATTAATATTAAAATATTATATATAATTAAAACAAAAAATTGAAATATTTATCATAAAATAGCAAATACTGCATACGATTTTAGATATAAAAAAATATAAAAAAAAATAATAAAAATAAGTACAAATAATAATAAAAAATATTATACAAAAAATAAAAAAAAAATGGAAATTGGAAAAAAATAATAAAATACGTTTAAAATAATAATAAAACACATAATAGAAATAATAAAAATAAGTAATAAAAATAATAGTAAAAGTATAATACAAAAATAACCTAGAAAAATATTAGTCATGGTAATAAAATTAATGCCAATAAAATAATAATGAAAAAAAAAAACAATTTATTATATTTTTAGCTGCATTGCAAACGCCTACAAAAAATATTCATTATAAAAACAATAAACTGAGTAAAAATTAAAGTGCTTAATATTTTGATTTGCAAAATAAAAGTGGCTAGCGCATTTCGCGCAGTGTATGAAAGCGAAGGCCGCCAGCCTGGTGCTACTGCTGCTGCTGCTCTCATGCCAATCAACTTAAGTATGTTTAACTTTGTGCAGCTACCCGCACAGTGTGACGAAAACAACGACGACAGCAGCAACTGAAGCGGCTGGCAGCAGGAGCAGGAGCAAGCGAGAGACTGGAAGAGAGACAGAGAGAGAGAGAGACAGAGAAAGAGAGTGAAAGCAGAGCCAAGTTCAAAATCATCGCCTGACAATGACAAAGCGCTACGCTGCAGCAACGTGGCGCCCAGCAACAGCAGCAGCAGCAGCAACACCAATCAAAACAACAACAGCAACAGTGGCAGCAACAGCAGCAACATGGCCAGCTGCAACAGCAACAACAACTACAACAATCAATGAGCGCATCAGCAACACGAGGAGGAGGAGGAGCAGCAGCAGGAGGAGCAGCAGCAGCTGCAGCTGGCTACGGATGATTCGCCTGGACACGTTGCACGCCCCGCTGCCCATCTGCTCCATGTGGCTGCTCTATGTCCTGTGTCTGCTTGGCTGTCTCTGCTGTTACACAGGTAATTAGAGCCCTGACCTACGACCCCCCTGCCCCCCTTTCGAATCTCCTCTCCGCCCCTGGCTGACACAGTTGATTAGCATAACTTGTCGATGTTTCTTTTTTTTTTCCTTCGTGTCACTGTCACGTTTTTTTCTTTTTCCATTGTTCTCGTTTGTCCTTTGGTTGCATTGCCTGCAAATTCGTGACCGACAGATCGGCTACGTGATACGACAGTAACGTAATAACGTAACTACTTACGTAATTGAGTGTGTACTTGAAGATAATGCAGAATATCTTGTTCTATATATATTACCATATATAGTTTGAGATTGATTCTCTTTGGATTTAAGTAGTTTATATTATAATCTATGGAATATATGGGTAGATAGAATTATTTGTGCTTTATTTAAGAATTTTAAGCTAATATTATTTTTTATAGAATCATAATCTATCAATAATATATTTTCTATTGTCAAATATGTTAAGATATGAGCTTGCAAGCCTCATAACATTGGGTTTTCTATGCGCTAGAAAAATAATAATATCATCATATATCATAATATTGTTCCCTAAATATACATAATATCATAATACACTGAACTCAAAGAATTGGCAAGCGGGATTACTGGATTACCCACTCAGTTTCGTGGGTTTGAGCAGGTCGTATAATTGCTTGGGTACGCTAGAAAGAAGATATTTAATGGCAGCGTAGTGTTCTGCTCAAGCAGGGTGGCAGGGGTAGAGGGGGGGAGGGGAGTACCAGGATATAACAATGAGCGACAGCCTTGACTTTGTACATGCAAAAGTCGATGTTGGCTCGTTGCGTTTTTTATTTTTTATTTTTATTTTTCTGTAGTTGCTGCCACCGTTTTTTTTTTTGTTGCTTGTTTTCTGGTTGCCCTGGTGGCACCTCAAGGCAAAAGAAGGCGGGGTAGGGAGGGAGAGGCAGGTACACGGTGCACAACAATTTTTAGCACTTGTGACGGCGATGGCGACACCTCGCAACTGCAACAGAGCATTAAAGTTGCAAGTTGCCAACAATTTGAGTTGCCATGAACTGTGTCACAACAGCAGCAGCAACTGCAACAACAGCAGCAGCAACTGCAACAACAGCAGCAGCAACAACAACCATAAACAACAGTAACAAGAGCAAGGGGCAGGCATGTGGAAGGAAAAAAAAAATAAAAATAAAAGAAAATAAAAAGTGCCGTAAAAATATTTTGCAGCAGCGCATCGAATACAAATGCGAATGTGAATGCGAATATGAGTGCACACACTCAGCCCGAGCGAGTCTATACACTCAGCCACTTCAGTTCTTTGCTGGAAAAAAATTTTAAAAATTTTATAGCACACTTTTTGGGGCATTTTAAATGGGAACTTGCTACTCAAAGTGTACTTGAATATTTTGGGGATTTTTCAATGCGCTTATAGGTCAGAAATACTCATAATACATATACCTTTCTAAACACTTCAAATAGGCAGCTCAATGGGACTGATTTCAGTTTTAAATTACTCTGAAATTCTCTAAAATTTTTCTATAAAAATTAAGCGTAAAAAAAAAACAAATAAACTATTGAAAATAAGTAAAATTCTCATGTAAACCCACTGTGCAACTATATCTGGGATAAGTCGTATTTAGAATCGATGGAAAATAAAGTTTATCCATTGCAGAACTTTCCCTCCTCGATGACAAAATCTTACTTTGGATAGACTCTGTAATTTGCCTACCTTCTTGCTTTTTTGGCTTGAAAACTCTAAAATATTTATATAATAATATACCTTAACCAAGTGTCAACTGGTGAGTGTATACACAATTCGTGGCAAACTCAAAAGCGAAACTTTCCTCAACTTCTTCGTGTTGTTATTGACGCACAAAACTTTTTGGCAAACTACTTTTGTGGCATGTGGCATAACGAGTCGACGCCGCAGCTCCCCACGTGACTGTGCGGCGGGGGCGGTATTGGTTTTTGGGGTTTTCGGTTTCCCATTTCAAAGAAGAAGAATCCGAAAAGAGAGAGAGAGGGAGAGTGAGAAAAGCCTGAAATTCGATTGAGCAGTTAAACGACGCAATTGAATTGTGCCCCAAAAAAAGAGAGATCAAGCTTATCAAGGCAGCAACAACTATTAATTAGTAGTTGGCTTTATGCCACAACACTTGAGTTCCCCCTCCTTCCCCTTACAGTCCCCTAAACCTCCCTCCCTCCCTCTCTCACAGACAGAGGAACAAATCGCTCGTCCAGACATCGTCAAATCATTCCGGATCGATAGTTTGCGCTTGCTAATTACATATACAGGCAAACACAAGTGGGCAATCGAACAGCAGTACCCCCTCCCCCTCTGTACAACCTTCCCCCCACCCACCCCCTCTTACACACACACCATTACACTAATTTCGAATGGCCATTGGCAACGATAATTGCGTTGATAGACGGGCAATCAAATCGCTTTCAAAGCTTGTGCAGAGCCCCATGCAAAATGCAAGGGCATGTGTCAGTGTGTATGTAGAGTGTGTGTGTGTGTGTGTGTGTATTGTGTATGCTTCTCTTTGTCTGTGTGACGATTTACAGCTACTCGTTAGTGTCAGTAACGCTTAAGTGTGATGTCGAAATGGCAGGGCAAACAATGCAGCTACAAGGACATCACAGCTGCAATTAAGTGCAGAGTATTGAGAACGAATAACGAGTAGATTATAGCGAGTAATTTATAAAAAGTAGATTATAACGAGTAATTTAAAAAGAGTATATAACAACGAGTAATTTATAACGAGTAGCTTTGAGCGAGTAATTTTTAAAGAGTAGAGAAAAACAAGTAATTTATAACGAGTAGCTCAGGGCGAGCTTTGAGCGAGTAATTTATAACGAGTAGGCTAGAGCGAGTAACTTACAGCGAGTAGCTCAGGGCGAGTAAATTAAAGCGGATAATTTATAACGAGTAGGCTAGAGCGAGTGATACAGGGCAAGTAATTTAAGGCGAGTAACTTATAACGAGTAGGCTAGAGCGAATAGCTTAGAGCGAGTAGCTCAGAGCGAGTAACTTACAGCGAGTAGCTTAGAGCGAGTAGCTCAGGGCGAGTAAATTAAGGCGAATAATTTAAAACGAGTAGCTAAGGGCGACTAACTTAAAGCCACTAGATTAGAGCGAGTTATTTAGAGCGAGTAGGCTAGAGCGAGTAGTTTGGAGCGAGTATTAATAATAACAACGAGTATCTTAGAGCGATTAGTGGAGAGTGAATAGCTTAGAACGAGTAACTTAGACCGAGTAGCTTAGAGCAAGTAGCTAAGAGCGAGTAGTTTAGAGCTTGTGATTTATAGCGAGTTGCTTATAATGAGTATTTACAGAAAGTAGCTTACAGCGAGTAAAACTAAGCGAGTAGCTCGAAACGAGTAGCTCAAAGCGAGTACTCGCCTATAACGAGTAGCGTGTAGGGTATAACGAAAACTGCAACGAGTTAGTTTTGTTTAAATATGGGCTTATGTTCATACGATATACATAACGAGTGTATAGTGTAGAGAGAGGAAAACCTGACAAATATATATACTATATACACAGATAGATACATATGAAGCCCGCATAGCGAGAAGCTCTAACGCGTAGCCACCTCTATAAGACAGAATCCTAAGCAAAACAAACAAAAAAAAGATAAAAAAACGTAAAAAACCCCAATTAATTTGCAGATAGAATTCTACGTATACGTAACATACATAGAGCTGGCTCGAGTGTCGCTTGCCACACTTTGTAACCAGCTGTCTCTGTCTATTTCCCCTCTCTCTCTCTCTCTCTCTCTCTCTCTCTCTGTCTCGCTCACTGCCCAAGCTTGCCCTATTACGGTTGCTACTCGCGGTCAATGCGACGACGTGTCCACAAATTGCGCATACCACACGTTGCCCCAGAAGACTCGGAGAGAGAGAGGGAGGGGGAGAGAAAGATGAGGAGGAAGCGGAAGCGTGAAAAGCAAGTGTAGGAAATTTGCATTGCATATGCCGTGTGGCGCGTGGCACGTTCCCACACACTCACTAATTGCATTGCACTCACTCAGCATTCAAAATGGTTTTATAATCTTCGCTTCCGTTAACAATTCACCACAGTCGACGACGACGTCGACGACGACAACAACAGAACGAGGGCTTCCTACACACACACACACCCTCACACACACCCTGACACACACATGCTGCAAATCTCATTAGTGAGCAGCGATGATTACCATTTCCAGAGCGCACAGTGGGGCCAGGCACAAGTTTTGGCTGCCTGCCTGCCTGCACTCACTCAACGTCGCGTCACAGTTGTGACACTGCCTGACACGCCTCCTTCTTCTCCTCCTTTTCCTCCCCAACACTTTGCACTTATCCATTGCGTGACAGGCAGTCCCACTGTGTGTGTGTGTGTGTGAGCCACAATTATAAACGTTTATGAAGCATACACAATTCTCTCGCCAAATTGCAGCTGACTTTCCCTCTCTCTCTCTCTCTCTCTTTGGGCTGCGAAAGTCGCAAATTGTTGCAGAAAACAACAGATCATCAATCAGTTGCAAAAACAAAAGGTCACGGGGAAAAGGTTAACTAAAGGTGGAAGAAGAAAAAAAGTTAAGAACCAAAAAGATACTAAATTTAAAAAGATATATCATGAATTTAATCAGCATATCATAAGAATGAATATACTTATTTTATTATTTAAAAAAAATATATATATATATATTTTATTTCATCTGGATCTCTGAGATCTCTTCAGAGCTGATTTTTACTGATAATACTCCAAAAAAGTGGCAGTAATTTAAAGTATTTTGTAGACTTCTGCCACGCCTACTTCAACTATAAAAAAAAATCAAATTTCAAGCATGATAATAAAGCTAAAAAGTTTTATTTTCTTTACAACAGTAATTATTCTATTAATTGTCAAAAAAATAAAAAATCCAATTTGTCTGTATGAACACCCATAACTCAGAGCCTATTAGAGCCAAGGTCACCAAATTTTGTGACAACACATCTTACAATATTTTCGTAAATAATAAATTATTTTTGGAGCTCAGTCATGCCCCACTGTGTATGACTTTGACCTTTTATGCGTTTTTGCACACCTGGAGTTTCCCTGCGATACTTTATAGGTATTTATAGCGAGATGAAAGAATCGTTTTGAAGACCGCCAAAAATGTTCATCATGCTGTTATCCTGCTGGGGATGGGACTGGAAAATTGATTTTCTATGAAAATAGAATGCGCTGCGATGCTTAATCAGCTTAAGCGTTGCAGCTGCTGCTGCAGGTGCCACTAGGCAGGACTGGGGACTGGGTAGGGTGGTAGAGTTCACCAGCTAAATGTCATAACAAAAGCTATTTTTAAATGAGCCGCATGGCTGCACATAAAGGCAGCAGAAGGAGGGAGGGGGGTGTGGGGTGACCAGAGCGGCTCACGCAAGCCAAGGGACATTAAAATGTAATAAGCATAATTGTGAAATGTCGCCATAAAAAGAGAAGGAAGAAGAAGGACAGAGAGGGGAACGTGTGACGTATACGCCATGTTGGCCCAACTTTGACCCAGGGCGGGGCCAGGGCCAGGGTAGGGCAGGGCAACTGCAGCTGGCACAAAAGTCCAGCTATGGTTTTTAATTATTCAACGATCTCTGCCTCGCCTTCTCCCCCTTTCCCCCCTTGCCCACTACAGACGCTGACAGCGAACGAAAGCGAAAGAAACGAAAGCAAACAAACAAACAAACACACAAAGAGAGGCAATGGCAAAGGCCAAACAGCAGCAGCAAAGGCAATGGCAAACAACTGCAGCAAAATTGCAGCAAAGGCGACCAAATGACGCCGTTTCCAGCCCCCCTCCTCTACCCTACCCCCTTTCGAGCACTACCTCTGCCTTTCGAGCACGTCCACACCTTGAACACACTGTGCCAGTTGCAGCGTGCATAGGGGAGGAGAGTGGGCAGGAGAGAGGAGAGGAAGAGACGCCTCTGAGTCGAGTCCGGAAGTTGCTTACAACTTCGAAGCATGTTTCAAGTGCAACACGACACTGCAGCAATTGGAAACACTTCGAACTTGCCACACGGTTGCATGTTGCATGTTGCAGGTTGCACACAAAAAGCTTCGCACTGCAACAAAGCAAAGACAAAATACGAAAAAGCCTCACTACAAATTTTATTAATTTGATTCATTTCTTACAGTTATTGAACCACTGTGCATTAGCTGTAACTTTGTCAGACTTTTAAAATTTAATTTAGTCTTATTCTCCAGCGTTCTGTACACCGTATAGGTATTACTTAGTATCCCACAAGCTCGCAAATATATATATATTAATTAGACTTCTTCAATTCTTTAATTTACATTCCAATTTATTTAAACCATATCCATAATTTACAATCATAATTTTCCGTCACTGTGTGATCGTCAAATTCGAATTTCCAGATTTACATTTACAATTTATCAAATATTTTCCTTATTTCCAGATTTACATTTACAATTTATCAAATATTTTCCTTATTTCCAGATTTATATTTACAATTTATCAAATATTTTCCTTATTTTCAGAAATACATTTACAATTTATCAAATTTTTTCCTTTTTTTCTTATTTTACTGTTCTTGTTATCTTGTTATGTGTTTATCTGTTTTGTTGCATTACGTATGTACATACACTTTCATCTGAATTTCGATTATTTGCATAATTTCGGTTATAATTTTGAGAACATTAATTTTTATAATGTATATATTTTATATAATTTTTAGATTTCGATATTTCCATTAATTTTTATGGCAAGCACGCACGATGTGGCTTGCTGGGTATTTTCAAATAAAACAATAATAATTTTTTCCTTTGAACATTACATACTCCTTACATAATTCTTTCATCTGTTCTCATTCAACAATACCATACTATTTGTTTTTTTTTCCTTTTGAATTTCATGCTGGGTATTTTCAAATAAAACAATAATTTTTTCCTCTGAACATTACATACTCCTTACATAATTCCATACTATTTTTTTTTGTTTTGTTTCCTTTTGAATTTCATCCAAATATCATATTAATCGCATATTATAAAGTTTTTTTTAAAAATCCCAGTGATAGTTAAATAAAGTTTTCCTCTTCACATTTGGTCGAAATAATTCACTTCATATTCCAATTAAAACCTTAAATGATATATCAAAATTGTCTCCCAAGACTAAGGATTTTAATATTTAGTAATCTTGACTCTTTGGTTTCTTCTTCTTATTGTCATTGATAAATAAATTCTCGATGTTTTTTTTTTGTCCAGTTTATATGATCAATTTATCATTGAATAAAAATTTCTCATTTGCAGCAAACTTTCATCTAGAATCACTATTATTATCCGTTTACAAATTTTATCAAAATTCCATAAAAATTCCATAGACTTTTCTTTCGATACAATTATATGTTCATTCTATCAAGTTCTATTGGTATATCATTTTGGAATCACTTGCAGCAGCCAATTTCATAATACACTGTATTCCAAAACAAATTCCAAAGACTTTTATATTGTTATAAGTTCAATCTGTAACATTTACAAACATATCTATTAACGTGAAACTGTGGAAACAATACAAAAAAAAAAAAAAAAAAAACAGAATTTTGGTAACAAAAATTTATGGCCGAAAATAATTTTTTTTCTTATTTTGATTTTTCAGTTTAGAATTTATTTTTGTTGTTTTCAACATGAAGCTCGAGAATTGAATGATTTGTTAGGGGTTGTGAGGCAGTAAGGCTAGCCCGGCGGAGGGGCAATGCCTGCTATGGTCATATGAAAAATTTCAACTTTGATTCTCTTCTATCTTTTGTAGTTGCTTTGGAGGAGGACTGTGTGGACTTTCAGGGCAACAAGGTGAACCACGGCATGCTCTATGTGCCCGGACCGGGTGTATGCAGCCTTTGTGTATGCTATCACTCTGAGCCGCTCTGGTGCAAGGCCATCTACTGTGATCCGCCCTACGTAAGCTACCAGATATAATTATACGATACCATATATATATATATATATATCTGTTATATTTTATCTTCATAGTTCTGTAAAAACTTTCGCGTGGGCGAGCGTTGCTGCGAATTCGAGTGTCTGGATCCGCCGGGCGAGGATAAGCTCTATCAGGTGAAAAATGATAAAAGAGAAAACTATATATATATCATATAATATCATATATCTGCTTCAGGAACGTATGCGCAAACGTGCCGAGATTCTGGCGGGCAACAGCACCGCCTGCAACCTGAAGGTCGCCCCGCTGGCCATGTCCACCATCATGCTCAGCTTTCTGGGCAATGGTTTGCTGGGAAACTTATAACTTCAGATGATATAGCAATTCTTACGCGCTGTGTGTGTGTGTGTGTTAGCCTTAAGTAGTACTTGTATGTATCGATCCCCACACTCTCCATTATCCCACAAGCCTCTTTCGAATCTTAAGTAGTTAGTGCAAGGAGTTGGTATTTTTGTTAACTGAAATAATTATTACAATGTAATATGATAAAAAAAAGAAGAAGAAAAAAACAAATTTACACATGTAGGTGCATTCACAACAAATGAAAAATATATATATATATATAGATATAACGAGATATATATAGAAAAGCAAAATGGAGTAATACAGAACAATACGTAGGTTTTCAACTTATACTTATATACGATGTGCTGCATACTACATATACTATGATTGTGTATGTACTATATCCCTAGTCTTATGTAGGTACAATAATAATACGAGGAATATGAGCAAAGATCACAGTGCAGTACCAGGGGGGGTGTAAACTAGCTTCTAAGTCGATAATATAGCATACTATATACCCTTAGTTCTACCCTACTCAGACTGTACATACGCGTATAGCTGCCTAGCTCTATATAAATATGTACATATACATATAGTACAGTGTGCTGCACCGTGGAATGAAATTGTTGATTAATGTTTAACTTATAAAAATATTTTCAAATGAATGATATGATATGATATACTTATGTACCGAAATCACTTAGGAGATGTTTTATTTGAATACAAATAGTAACTCTCGGCACACACACACACACACCCAGAGATCCATATAACATCTTTCACAGTTAACCTCACCTAGTGAAATATTTTTTTTTTTTTTTCCAAAATTAGCAAAGTTTTAATCGATTTGGGATTGTAACTTTTTGATTGCAATAATGTAACTGTAGTAAATTACACATATCATGAGAATCACTCACACACACACAAACACACACACGAAAACATCTAGAGAAAAATATATAATATATATACCTATATATTTTGCATTGGTGCTAATTCTATTGTAGACTAAACACACAATCTCCTCAATCAATCCTACTTCACACATATATCACACGTTGCGTCTCCTCCTATCGTCTTGATTCCAAATCAAATCAAAGCCCATATCAAGTGGCAAATCAACTAGATAAATGATATACTAAACTATACTAACCCTAACTAATATATACAACACTATAAAGCTACAAGGCATAACCTAAAGATTTTGATTTCAATCAATCTAATAATCGATACTATAATCGAAACTTAACTCAATTATAAAATCTAAATAACAAGAATTTTAATAGGAAATACAATTTTAATGCAAATACTAATACATAGATGATCTTAATCTCTGATCTCTTTTTAGTTAATTTCCCAATTTTTTTTTTTTTAGAGCTAAGAATATTGTTCTCGATTTATATGGATATGGATAAATGTATATGTGTGTGTCTGTATTACCGACTCTTTCGATAGCGATTTAAGGCATATTGCAGGACCAGCAAAAAAAACTATAATAAAAAAAATACATGAAAAAAAAAAAGAAAATTACTCCCAAGGCCCCTTAAAATTCCAAGAAAAATTATATAGAACACAAGAAACACAACACACACACACAGAGAGAACCTTGTGTACAGAATACATAAAGACACTATGGAGTACGGCTGTGACCATTATTGATTTTGTCTGAGAGAGAAGGGAAATCAATCGAAAAACACAACTGTAAATACGAACAAGATGAAATAGTACGATCTTTGGAAAGCAATTGGAATTATATATTGTATTTCTCATACATAGTACGATCTGCTTTCTTCCGAAAGTATTTTAATTGATTCTCGGCTTGCCGAATATAATGGGAAAAACCCTTGGTAGCTGATGGATGAATGAGAAGTACGAGAATAATGAGCTTTACGAATCCATATTCGATCTGTCTCACTCTATAATCTCCCTCAATCTCGTCTCTCGCATCATTCTGCACTGGGGTAATTCACAATATAACAGCAACAACAACAACAATTAACAATAAACAATGATCTTAACTGAATGTACAATTCGAATGCCACAATATCTGACCAATATGCGAACATATATATAGTATATATTTATGCATAAAAAACAAAAAAAAAACTAACTCATTAAGATGAAAAATTGACAAATTTTAATAGCATCCAGCAGATCTAATATGCAAAAATCGTAAAAACAAACGCTTTAAAAATACCTTATAACAGAATACTACTTAAAGAAAAAAAGAGAGATATACCAAATCAATTCCAATTTATATAGACTTAATAATAAATGCAAACAAATTGGCTTTAATTGACAGTTAATAAATACATATATATTTATTATAATAATAAAAGAAGCTGAAAAGAGAAAAAGCAAAAAAAAAAAAAAGAAAATCGTAAAACTATTTCAACATTTACCTTGAGGACGTCACGTTCACGCTCATTTCTAAAATGGTACGAGTCGGTATTTTATAATATAATATTTCGGTTCTTAGATAGATAAGATAATTCACAATAACTAATACCTAGTAATATTTACATCCAACAACCCGTCTAACGCTTTGCCAGTAAAAACCTCTCTAAAAGCCCAAGGACAGAGATAACCCTGGGCATTAACTACTTATATAAAACTAATTATATACCATATAATAAATATATATATATATATATATACATGTATGTATATTCTGTATGAGATTAGTCTAGATCGAACGATATAATCTTGTAATAATCTTGTATTTTGTTTCAAGTGCAGCATTTGATCAACCCTCAAAAACTTAGTGAAATTAAAAACCTTAAAAAAAAACCCAATTAAAAGAAAAATCAAAGTGTAAAACCTATTAAAATTGTCATACTACCACAAGTCTCACTCAATTTATTACTATTATAATCATTTATCGAGAGGATTTCAAATCATGTATAAGCATATTTCAACAATATTCAAAGTACCAGAGAATTTTAACAAAAATAAAAATATTTTCACAATAGCTTAAAAAAAAAACAACCCATTGCAGTATTATTTCAAGGGGAGGAATGGGAAGATGAACCATATGATCCCACTCGATAGGCAAATAGTCCACTAATCCAAAGAAAACATCACACAGCTCTTTCCATATTCACATTTATTAAATACTATGCAGTGAAGTTTTTCATTTTGTTCAGCCATAGCAAAAAAAACCAATTTCGAAAAAAAAACTTTTACGCTTATTGCTTAATACCTTGCTTTCTTGTTTGTTTTTTTTTTTTTTTTTGATTTTTTAGTAAGCTTAGTTTCAGTTGTTGGTTGATCAAATTAACCTGGTTTAACTCTCTCTATAGCATAATTCGGTCGAATAACCGATTCGTGATTTGCATTAATATATATTATGTATAAATTACTTTAAGCTTAATTGCTAAAAAAAAATCATAATCATATAGAGATATATATATTCCATAAATGTATATGTCGCAGACTGGTAACAGACCAATGTTAGAGTTTGAATTCAACTGAAAAATAGTACATATGTTAGAGGAATGAATTCTGTTATATAACGAGAGCATCATTCGAATGAGCATGGCGCCTGCAGATGTTCTAGTAAGTGAGAGAGTACATGCAAAAAGAATGAAAATGTTGAAATACTTTGTAGAGGAACGAAGAGAAAAAAAAACTTCGCACTGCAACAAAGCAAAGACAAAATACGAAAAAGCCTCACTACAAATTTTGTTAATTTGATTCATTTTTTACAGTTATTGAACAACTGTGCATTAGCTGTAACTTTGTCAGACTTTCAAATTTTAATTTAGTCTTATTCTCCAGCTTTCTGTACACCATATAAGGTATTACTCACAAACTCGCAGATATATTATACATATTAAATTTTACATTTACATTTACAATTTATCAAATTTTTTTACTTATTTCCAGATTTACATTTACAATTTACCAACTTTTTTCCTCTTTTTTCTTATTTTACTGTTCTTGTTATCTTGTTATGTGTTTATCTGTTTTGTTGCATTACGTATGTACATACACTTTCATCTGAATTTCGATTATTTGCATAATTTCGGTTATAATTTTGAGAACATTAATTTTTATATTATATAAATTTTTAGATTTCGATATTTTCATGAATTTTTATGGCAAGCACGCTCGATGTGGCTTGCTGGGTATTTTCAAATAAAACAATAATTTTTTCCTTTGAACATTACATACTCCTTACATAATCCTTTCATCTGTTCTCATTGAACAATGCCATACTATTTGTTTTTTTTTCCTTTTGAATTTCATGCTTGGTATTTTCAAATAAAATAATAATAATATTTTTTTCCTCTGAACATTGCATACCCCTTGAATAATTCTTTCATCTGTTTTCATTCAACAATACCATACTATTTGTTTTTTTTTTTTTTGTTCTTTCCTTTTGAATTTCATCCAAATATCATATTAATCGCATATTATAAAGTTTCTTAAAAAAATCCCAGTGATAGTTAAATAAAGTCTTCCTCTTCACATTTAGTCGAAATAATTTACTTCATATTTCAATTAAAACCTTAAATGATATATCGAAATTGTCTCGCAAGACTAAGGATTTTAATATTTAGTTATCTTGACTCTTTGGTTTATTCTTCTTCTTCTTCTTATTGTCATTGATAAATAAATTCTCGATGTTATTATTTATCCAGTTTATATGATCAAATTATCTTTGAATAAAAATTTCTCATTTGCAGCAAACTTTCATCTAGAATCACTATTATTATCCGTTTACAAATTTTATCAAAATTCCATAAAAATTCCATAGACTTTTCTTTCGATACAATTATATGTTCATTCTATCCAGTTCTATTGGTATATCATTTTGGAATCACTTGCAGCAGCCAATTTCATAATACACTGTATTCCAAAACAAATTCCAAAGACTTTTATATTGTTATAAGTTCAATCTGTAACATTTACAAACATATCTATTAACGTGACACTGTGGAAACAATACAAAACAAAAAAAAAAAAACAGAATTTTGGTAACAAAAATTTATGGCCGAAAATAATTTTTTTTCTTATTTTGATTTTTCAGTTTAGAATTTATTTTTGTTGTTTTCAACATGAAGCTCGAGAATTGAATGATTTGTTAGGGGTTGTGAGGCAGTAAGGCTAGCCCGGCGGAGGGGCAATGCCTGCTATGGTCATATGAAAAATTTCAACTTTGATTCTCTTCTATCTTTTGTAGTTGCTTTGGAGGAGGACTGTGTGGACTTTCAGGGCAACAAGGTGAACCACGGCATGCTCTATGTGCCCGGACCGGGTGTATGCAGCCTTTGTGTATGCTATCACTCTGAGCCGCTCTGGTGCAAGGCCATCTACTGTGATCCGCCTTACGTAAGCTACCAGATATAATTATACGATACCATATATATATATATATATATATATATCTGTTATATTTTATCTTCATAGTTCTGTAAAAACTTTCGCGTGGGCGAGCGTTGCTGCGAATTCGAGTGTCTGGATCCGCCGGGCGAGGACAAGCTCTATCAGGTGAAAAATTATAAAAAGAAAAAAAAAACAAGTGGGTAGGGCTACAGTCGAACGCCCGACAGTAGGATACCCTTCTCCCAATTTTCTAAATCTGTTACAAGCGTGTAACCACACTCATAATTTCAAACAGAAATTTTGCACAAACACTTCTACTACATATAGCTTTCTCGCTCACACTCACACAGCGACGCACGTTAAGAGTGACGTCGACGTCGGCGTCAACTACTGAAAGCAGCGCGCAGGCTGCTGCTCGTACATTTGTACTGAAAACGTTGACTTGAATAACTCCTGTGTTATTCGTCCGATCGGATTGTAATTTGGAGAATATGTTCATATGGCATTTAGCATTATACATACCAAAGCAGAACTTTATAAGTTTAATAGTTTGCTTAATAATCGTAAATTACCGATTTGCGGGGGCGGTGGGCGTGGCATCAAACATTTGAAATAAACTTTGTCTGCTTGGGAAATTTAGGAACCTCCATGCCAAATTTGGAGTCTCTAGCTCTTTTAATAGCTGAGATCCGTTGTCTCAAACAAACAGACGGACAGACGGACAGACGGACAGACAGACGGACATGGCTCAATCGACTCGGCTAGTGATTCTGAGCAAGAATATATATACTTTATGGGGTCTGCCACGCCTCCTTATGCCTGTTACATACATTGCACAAAGTTAGTATACCCTTTTTTGACCATTTTCAATGGTCGAAGGGTATAACAAGTCAGTAAGGCTACAGTCGAGCGCGCCCGAGAGTAAGATACCCTTCTCCCAATTTTTACAAACGTGTAACCATAATTTTAAACAGAGTATTCTGCATACATATATAAATAATTCTATTAGACATGGCCTACACACACAAGCGAGAGAAGCGACGCGTTACGACGTCGACGTCAACTGCTGAAAGCAGCGCGCTAGCTGCTGCTCGTACAGTTGTACTGAAAACGTTGACTTGCATAACTTATGTGTTATTGGTCCGATCGGATAGTTATTTGGAGGATATGTTCATATTGCATTCAGCTTTATGTGTACCAAAGCAGAATGTTATGAGTTCAATAGTTTCTTTAATAATCACAAATTACCGATTTGCGGGGGCGGTGGGCATGGCATCAAACATTTAACATACACTTGTTCTGCCCCGGATATACAGAAACATTCATACCAAATTTGGTGTCTCTAGCTCCCTTAATAGCTGAGATCTGTTGTCTCAAACAAACAGACAGACAGACGGAAAGACGGACAGACAGACGGACATGGCTCAATCGACTCGGCCAGTGATCCTGAGCAAGAATATATATAGTTTATGGGGTCTGCCACGCCTCCTTATGCCTGTTACATACATTGCACAAATTTAGTATATCCTTTTTTGACCATTTTCAATGGAAGACGAACCGTATGATCCCACTCGATAAGCAAATAGTCCACTAATCCAAAGAAAACATCACACAGCTCTTTCCATATTCACATTTATTAAATACTATACAGTGAAGTTTTTCATTTTGTTCAGCCATAGCGAAAAAAAAACCAATTTTGAAAAAAAAACTTTTACGCTTAATACTAAAAGTTAAAAAATAAAAAAAAAATTCACATAGGTCTACAGTTTTCGTTACAATGTTGTTACAATTTTGTATTTTGTTGTTTTGTAGTTGTTTTTTGTTTTTTGTTTTTTTAGTAAGCTTAGTTTCAGTTGTTGGTTCGTCAGATTAACCTGGTTTAACTCTCTCTATAGCATAATTCGGTCGGTTCAATAACCGATTCGTGATTTGCATTAATATATATTATGTATAAATTACTTTAAACTTAATTGCAAAAAAAATCATAATCATATAGAGATATATATATTCCATATATGTATACATACATATGTCTGCGCGAGTGTAAGTAATTTTAAAATTTAAGCATATTTATATTATAATATAATATATATACTATAGACTATGTACTTAGATGTAAACTTGAATTGGGTTCTTGCGTATTGCTGATGATGTTTCGAATACTTTGTTAAACTCTCTCTCTCCTTCCCTCTCTCTCTCTCTCTAACACACACTCTCGTGTCTACCTCTTTCTATCTCTCTCTATATCGCACTCGCTGTGTCTCCCTTTTCTGTTATTCGCCTTAGTATTTTAATAGTAATTTACGTAGTTTTCCCTTTTCTTTTTGTTTTTCTTTTGTTTTCCATATTCGTTAGTTGTAAAATATTATTTACTTATCGATTCTTTTCGAGCCGAGCTTAAAATTTCAAATCTTATGCGTTAAACGTTTAAAAAGTAATGCGATAAATTGTACAATCGATGGAGCTATGCATTATATATAGAGTGTTACATATATATATATATATATATATATCTCGATACTAACGTATTATAACTATTGCGTTCTAAAGGGGGCGCGTTGAGGAGTATTGGATATTGGATATATGCGAAATTATTATCATACAATTGGCCTTACTAATTTTAAGCTACATTAAAATTACGTACAAAGTTCTATATAGTGCGGGAGTGCGGGGAAGGAAGTGAACCCCTGGCGGGGAATGGGTTGGTTGTTAATGCTTGACAAGATGTCCATGTGTAGGGTGTATATGTTGCGCAGCTATGCCCTGCCCCCGGTTAGACCAGGCAACGCAAAGCCGCCGCTGCCGTTGCTGCTGCTCCTCCTCCTCCGCCTGCTGCTGCTCCTCACTTGGGTTGGAACAGCACAGGCGAATAGAGAGGCGGCGTTATAGAATACGAGGGCGATAGCAGCGAACTGCAGCTACTGCTGCTACCATCATCATCATCGTCCGCAGGAATATTGCTTGCCAGGTGCAACTATTGTGCAGCGGCGCCAGCTTCCTTGGCAGCATCATTAGCCGCCGCCGGCAACAGACTGGCCTCCTTCATGGACTCCACCTTGGCAACGATCTTCAATGCCGGTCCCAGTTTCATGCCCATCGCATTGACCAAATGATTCTCCTTGAGCAGCAACAGCGCCTGCCCATCGATCTCTTGCTGCACAAAATCATCCACATAATCCTGACAACCAGGCAATTTGCGTATAAATTCAGCCACCTCATCGACACTCCAGCTGCATATCGAGGGACGTTCGGGTGCGACTGCAGCGACGGCAACGGCGGCGCTGCTACTGCTGCTGGGCGTTGACATTGGTGCCGCTGCAACTGTTGCTGCCGTTGCTGCTGTTGCCGCTGCAACATTTGCTGTCACTGCCGCCGTGCAACCGCCAACAGATATTGCTGTCACGGCAGCAGCTGCTGCTGTTGTTGGTGTTGCTGCTGCTGCTGCCATGGGCATTGCTGCCGTTAGATCCGCCATCATTATGGCTGCCGGTTCAGCTGTGGGCGTCGCCGCAGCTGTTGCTGCTGCTGCTGCTGCAGCTGCAGCCAATGCATCCGTTTGCATTTTCTCTTCAGCTGCCAGAGATTCATCCAGTTTATCAGCCAGGGCCAATGCATCGGGTGCAACCATACCGACAGCGCTGCCATTGCTGCTGCTGCCGCCGCCGCTGGTCTTGGCCAGACGTGCACAGCCCGGAGAGCAATAACGTTTACGCTTTAGCTTCGTACGATGCTCCGGTTTGCCACATTGCTCGCAGGCAACCATATCCGCTGACATGGTGGCCACACCCACCAGTTGTCCCGTTGCCATGCCCATAATGGTTGCTGTTGCTGCTGTCGTTGTTGCTGTTGTTGCTGTTGTCATTGTCGAAATTGCTGACAGCGATGCTGTCGTTGTTGCCGGCGTCAATGTTGTTGTAATACCCGCCTTGAGATCCTCCTGCATTGCTGCCTTTTTCTCTGCAAGATTAAGACATGAGTTAGGAGTGAGAGGGAAGCAGAGATTGGAGGGCGGGGTATACTCACTTGGCGGCTCATCGTTGCTATCCTTATCCGCATAGCGTTGCCTGGTCACCGGGAACGGTTCATTCGCCTCCTGTATGATGAAACCATCGATGACATGCGTCAATACATTTGGCTTTATCATCGCCTTGGGCAGATCTTTGCCATTGCTGTTGCTGCTGCTGCTGTTGCTGTTGCCAACGCTAACGCTAACGCCAACAATGCTGCTGCTGTTGCTATTGCTATTGCTTGTGGTTGTTGTCGTTGTGCTGGTGTTGGTGCTGCTGGCGCTGCTTATGCTGTTGCTGATGGTGTTGCTGGTGTTGCAACTGCCGCTGCTGGAACGCAAACCAGCAATGCCATTGGTTGTCGCTGTGCTCGTCACCAACATGGTTGAATTGCTGATGCTGTTGCTGCCAACTTTGCCATTGCTGCTGTTGCTGCTGTCCAACGTGCTGCTGCTGCTGCTGGGCAACACAGCGTTGCTCTGCTTTAACGTTGGCAACGTTATGGTGGCAGCAATTGTTGCTGTTGTTGGTGTCGTCGATGTGGAGAATTTCGTTGGTGTCGCCTCGCTGGTGGTGGCATCGCCATTCATCAAGGTATCCGGCGTGGCACGTAAACTGTTGTTGTTGTTGTTGCTGCTGCTGGTCGCAGCCTCCATGCTGCTCTTGGCCGCCTCATGCAATGTTGCTGCTGCTGATGCTGCTGTCAGCGGCGCCTCGATGGGCACCAATGTTGCAGTCTGATGATGCAACTGATGTAGCTGATGTTGCTGCTGCTGCTGTTGTTGCTTGGGTGTTTCATGCGTGCTGGCAGCGGCAACAATTGCTGCTGCTGTTGTTGTTGTTGTTGCTGCTGTTGTGGTCAGTGTTGTTGCCTTGGTAGGCGTGGCTGGCAGTGCTGTAAGTGAACTATTGCTACTATTGCTGAGCGTCACCAGCGCCGTGCTGACCACAGCGCTGCTCACGGGCGGCGTCGATGCAGCCAGCCCAACTGTGGCATTCATCATGGACGTCATGGCCAAGATGGGATTCTGTGTGGGTGATGCTGCTGTCAGTGTTGCATGCGTTGGCGTTGTGCTAACCAATTGCTGCTGGTGTTGCTGTTGCTGCTGCTGCTGCTGTTGATGCTGCTGCTGTTGCTGCTGCTGTTGCTGTGCCGCCTGCGCCTGCTGCTGTTGCTGCTGTGTAGCAGCTGCTATGCTCGCCGATATCAGTTGCTGTTGCTGCTGCTGCTGCTGATGTTGCTGCTGCAATTGCTGCGCCTGCTGCTGCAAACTTGCCACCGTGCTGCTGGTTACCAACGGGCCACCCGTTCCCTGATTGCTGATGGTCACCACGCTGCTGGTGGGCAGCGAGTTGCTTGTCTTGGCCGTCGTTTGGAACACGGCTCCGGATGCAGTGAGTGCCGCTTGCAACGCACTCGATGTGGCAATACCAGCGGGTGTTGTCGATGAGACAGAGAAGGGAACGCTACTCAGCTGCAACTGTTGCTGTGCTGCCTGCTGTGCCTGCTGCTGTGCCTGTTGTTGCTGCTGCGCCTGTTGTTGCTGTGCCTGCTGCTGCTGCTGCTGTTGTTGTTGCTGCTGTGTTGCCGCCGTCTGTTGCACCACAATTTGCTGTATGATATTTTGCTGTTGCTGTTCGCGTTGCTGTTGCTGGTGCTGCTGCTGTGCTTGCTGCACCTGCTGCAACTGATGCTGCAGCAACTGACTGTGCAATTGTTGCTGCTGTTGCTGCTGCTGTTGTGATGCAATGAAAGTGTTGGGTGCCACCTGCAGTATCTGCTGAGCGGTTGCATTGGTCAACGTTTGCTGCTGCTGTTGCTGTTGCTGCTGCTGCGATTGCTGTTGTGCCTGCTGCTGCTGCTGTGCCTGCTGCTGTTGCTGCTGCTGTGCCTGTTGCTGTTGTTGCAGTTGCAGCAACTGATGTTGCATGATTTGCTGCTGCAATAACTGTTGATTCTTCAACTGCAACTGCAACTGTTGCTGCTGCTGCTGTTGCTGCTGTGCATGCTGCTGCTTGTCCACACTGCTCGCCTGCAATGTTTGTCCATTCTGCAACGTTATGGGCGTGCCCGAGGTGCTCATGACGACCATTCTGTGGAAGAAGAAGAGTTTAGTACATGAGCAACAGTTGCTGCTGGGACTCGATACTCACTTATTGCCCGCCGTGGTCACCACCTGATGCAGACTGGCCTGTTGCTGCTGCTGCTGCGCCTGCTGTGCCTGCTGCTGCTGCACAGCCAGATGCTGGGTAAGCGCTGTTGCTGCTCCTCCGGCTCCCGCCTTGCCCGTCACCTGACCATTCTCTGTCTTGAGCGTTGGCAACGCTGGACGCACTGGTTGCTGCTTATTGCGCATCTTTGCCTTGAGCAGGCTTTGATTCTGTGCCGTCTGTGTGGATACCGAACTGGCGGGTCGCACCTGTGCCCCATTATGTGGCAAGATGGGTGCACCAGTACGTTGCATTGCCGCCGCTGCTGCTGCTGCTGCTGTCAATTGTTGTTGCTGCAGTTGTGCTGTTGCCACTGCCACTGCCTGTTGCTGTGTTGCAAGTTGTTGCTGCTGCTGCTGTTGCTGTGCATTTGCCTGCTGCTGCTGCTGTTGTTGTTGTTGCTGCTGTTGCTGCTGCTGCTGCTTGGGAGCCAATGCATCCAGCTGGGCACGCGCCTTGGTTGGCGTCTGTGTCACATTGCACTGTATGATCTCTGCAAGGAGGAGGAAAAAGAGAGAGTGAGATTGGAGTACGATAGAATCGATAAGGCTCTGAACCGGTTCGAAAGGGAACTGGAGTAAAATTCTCTATGGTTTTTTCTTTCTAAAGTTTTAGCTTGGCAACAAGAACCTAATCTACAAAGTTGGAGTGGTTCAACAGTTCCCGTGAACCGGTTCAAGTGATAGCTTTGTGGATATTTCTATAAATTAATAGACAAACCTTTACGAGAACCTTCTTGAATTGTGCTTAAACTCTTTGTACGTCTTTAAAACTCTTTTAAGCCATTTTGAACCCCTTCGAACCCCTTTGAACCGGTTCAGGTGAATTCTTTCAAGGTATTTTTATAATTTAATAGTCTTTTCAGCCTCTGCAAGTGCTTCCAAGCTCTACGAAACTCTATGAATCCCTTTAAACCGTTTTAAACCTCTTTGAACCACTTTGATTGCCTTTGAACCGGTTCAAGTGAAATCTTTCAAGGTATTTCTTTAATTTAATGGGCTTTTCAGCCTCTGGAAGTGCTGTCAAGCATCTACGAAACTCTTTGAACCTCTCTGAACACTTTTATTCTCTTGGAACACCCTGAAACCCCTTGGAACCCCTTGGAAGCCCTTGGAACCCTTTGGAACCCTTTGGAACCGGTTTAATAAACCGATTCAATAGCCTTTCAGATTCTGCAAGTGCTGCCCAGCTCTACAAAACTCTTTGAACATCTCTGAACCACTTTAATTCTCTCGGAACCCCTTGGAACGCCTTGAAACCCCTTGGAACCCCTTGGAACCCCTTGGAACTCCTTGGAACCCCTCGGAACCCTTTGGAACCGGTTCAATAAACCGTGTAAATGTTCACTTACGATTCTGTTGGGTCTGTAGCGCCTGATGCGTCGCCGGTTGCTGTATGAACATGCCCGATGTGGCATCCTGACCACGTAATATTATGGGATTCGGTCCAAATCCATGTTGCCAGAACCATGGAGCCAGCGACATCTGTTGCGTCTGCCCGGTGGCAGCATTCTGCAATGGGCTAATCAATTGTGCTGCCTGTGCTGCGGTCACGCCGGGCAGGGTGGATTGTGAGACCTGGACACATTGTTGGGTTGTTGTCTGTTGCTGCTGTTGCTGCTGTGCTTGGGCAACAACACCGGCAACTGTGCCGCCACTGGCTGCTTGCACTGTGTTCGTTGTTGTTGTCACCTTTTGGACAACCTTCTGTTGCAGTTTGCTTTGTCCATCGGCCACGCCCACACCCACACCGACATTAACATTAACACCAACGCCCACTTTGCTAGCAGCCGCCGCACTAACAGCCAATGCAGCCTGCTGTGCTGCTGCTGCCACTGTCAGCTGTTGCTGCTGTTGTGTCAATTGTTGCTGCTGTTGCTGCTGCTGCTGTGTCAATTGTTGCTGCTGCTGTTGCTGCTGCTGCTGTGTCAACTGCTGCTGCTGTTGCTGCTGCTGCTGTTGTTGTGCCTGCTGCTGCTGTTGCTGTTGCTGCGCTGCAGCCGCTGCCATCGATTGCAACAGACTCTGTTGCTGCGGTGAATGCGATATCACATTAACCGGCGATATGAGCAATGTCTGAGGCGACTGACTTGAGGGTATGGCATAGGTGCCACTGGTGAATCCCGCCTGGCCACCGATCATCTGTTTGGCATTCTGTGTTGTCGTTGTGATCATCTGTGGCCCACTGCCTCCGAAATGTTTGCTCGCTGCAATCACCTGTATGGGAGGTTGCCCCAGATTGGCGGGCAACAGATTGCCGGAGACAATCATTTGTGGATAGAGAAAACTGGAGGGCGGCACCAGCTGCAATGTGCGTCCATTGCCCCAATCGCTGGGCACACCCCCGGTGGCGGTCAATTGCATGGGCGACATGGTGCTGATTGCTGTCGAGTGTTGCTGCTGTTGCTGCGCCTGCTGCTGCTGTTGCTGTGCCTGCTGCTGCTGTTGCGCTTGCTGCTGCTGCTGATGTTGTTGCTGCTGTGCCTGCTGCTGCTGCTGTTGCTGTTGCTGCTGCACTGCCGCCACTGCCGCCTGCTGCTGTTGCAGCGCATTTTGTTGTGCCGCTGCATTTGCTGGACTTGCTGCACCCGCTGCTGCTGCTGCTACAGAGGCTGCTGCTGCTGCTTGAGCGGCTGCAATTGCTGCTGCAGCATTATTATCACCGGCTGCTGCTGCTGTCAATTGTTGCAATTGTATTTGTTGCAATTGTGTTGTCTGTGTGGCATCCAATAGATTTGTTGCATGCTTCAATTCGGCTGTGCCGCCACCGCCAGCATTCGTTGTATGTGTGGGAAACTCCTGCTTAACCTGTATGGCTGCATACGGATTTGTTGCATAGAATTGCTGCAGTTGCTCTGGGGATATTTGCAGTGGCACCGCCGCAGCGGTTGCCACCTGTTGGGCGGGGCTCTGTGATTTCTCCAGTGTGCTGCTTATCGTGTGGCACGCAACAGCGACGCCACCGCGTGATGTTGGTGTGCTCGAACGTGAACGGGAACGTGAAACGCTGCGTGAACGTGCCGCTGCTGCTGCTGCAGAGGTTGCTGCTGCTGCTGCTGGTGTTGCTGCTCCCGCTGTTGCTGCGGTGTTTTGGCGTCTCGATGAGGGCGGCGTATTTGCTAAACTACTTGCAATTGTTGCTGGCGTCAGATTGTTTTTATTCAACAGCGTGTTGTTGTTGTTGTTGTTGTTGTTCAGCTGACTGTTGTTATTGTTGTTGTTGTTGTGCGTGGGCGTTGTTGCACCTATGCCCGGATGCGGCGGACTGGCAAAATCGTATTTCTCGTCAAATGTAATTCCCGCCTTCTGCGCAAGCGTCTCCAGACACTTCAGGGGTCGCTCGTTGCTGACAATATGTTGCTGCTGCTGCTGCTGCTGTTGTTGCTTTTGCTGCTGCTGCTGTTGCTGCTGCTGCTGTTGCTGCTGCTGTTGTGTTGCTGTTTGCAATTTGTCACTGTTGTTGCTGATGTTGCTGCTGCCTCGTATATTTGAATTATCTTTCAAGGGTTGCGCAGTCGTTGTTGTTGTTGTTGTTGCCAATGTTGTTGTTGCTGCTGCTGCTGTTGTTGCTGCTGCTGTTGTTGCCGCTGTTGATGTCGTTGTTGATGATGTTGACGATAATGATGTTGATGATGATGTTAATGAGTTTGTTGTTGTTGTTGTCGTATCGCTTTCAGTGTCCGCTCTAAAAAGGAGAAGAAAAATGCAAATTTAGTACAAAATTGCAATTTACTTTCGCACACACACACAAATATAATCACACACTTGGAACGCTTGCGACGGCGTGCTGCAGCGGCATGCATCGTTTGGCCAAAAACAACTGCGAATCGTCAAAACGAAAACAGAAATGCAACAGCAGAAACGAGAAAGCAAAAAGCAAAAGGAAAGAACAACAACGAAAAAAGCAACTGCAACTGCAATGTTAAAGCGAAAAACAAGTTGGCAGCACCCGCGCGCACATTTGCAAAACAAAAAAGAAAAAGCTCAGCCAAAGCGTGGGCGCAAGAATCCTCTCTCACATTCACAATCACTCTCGCTCTCACTCTCTCGCTGTCAGTGCTTGCTCGCTTGCAGCGAGCCTCACCTGACAAGATCATTCACAATATTTATTTGTTAGCTCCTCGTGCAGAAAGTGTGTGCATGCAAAATGGGATTTATTTTAATAAATGCATTATTATTTAATATTTACAAACTATATATAAACAAATTGTTACCTAGTTCCTGACTAATTAAAGTGCATTTGTTTAAATTTCTCGCTGCATAATTTAAAGATTCATTTAAAATTCGCACATATGTGTGTGTATGTTTGTATGTGCAATGTAATATTAGGCCATGGCAGCTGTCATCATTGACCCACATACATCTACATAGACGTGTAACTGTAAATGTGGCTTACACACCCACCTATACACACACACACACACACAGAGAGACACGCATACACACGCATACTAGTAAGCAGGTCATCTGCGTGGGAGAGTTGCCATGCACTGGGCAGACCGAACGACTCTATTTATGTACACGCGCTGCTCTCTCTCTCTCTTCCCGCGCGCCTATTGACGTCAATGGAAAATTGTAAACAAGCAAAAAGGAGTCGCAACGGAGCGGGCAAGAGAGAAAGAGATAGAGCTAGAGAGTTGCATTTGCCCAGCCGACAGGCGAATGTGGGTGGAATGGAATGGGAGAGATGAAGAAGATGCAATGCGTCCTGCTGCTGCTGCTGAAAAATGCAAATGTGCATGCTGCGTGCAAGTGTGCGTGTGTGTGTGTGTGTGTGTGTGTATATCAGTGCATTTGTGTATTGAACTGGAGCAGTGCGTATGTGAAGTTTGGCAACAGTGTACACATCTGTCTTTATTCCGTATTAAAGCAAATCAATGCTTTAACTACATTTTGTGGCATGGTAACTAATGCTATAGTCACGTCTAGGGTCGGGAGTTCAAAGACCCAAAAATGAAAATGGAAAAAAAAACTCAACAAGGTTTCATAATTTGCCCTGCAGAAGGGAGAGTGCGATCCCATATAAAAACCATCTACTCTACAAATATACTACAGCTAATCCAACTCCAGCGGAGACGTCGCGCAATGCCCGCGAGGCATATAAAAAAAAAAAAAGAAAACAGCAGAGAAAAGAACAACATAACACAAAAAGGCAACTAAGGAAAGAGAAACAAAAAAAAAAAGTGGGAAAAAAATAAAACGAAGCCAGGCTATTAGAGCACAGCACGGCACAGCATTAGGGTTACCCCTGGCAACAGGACACACAGTGCGGGGCAGAGCACACAGAGTTCTGGCGGGGGATGATGAGGGCCGGGCGGGCAGTGTGGAGTGGAGTGGAGTGCACAGTGGGTGGTGGTGGTGAAATTGTTGCAGGGGTGTTGTTGCAACAGGGTTGCTGCTGCTGCTGCTGCTACGCCCCCACCAAAAACCCCGAACGTAGCGGGCAAAGAGCAAAGAGTAAGCGAAAGCTGTCGAAGGCGCAAAAAGGAAACAGAAAAAAAAATACATCAAATATCAAACTGTGGCGACTAGACGTGACCAGACTGGGGGCGCAGTCGAAGAAGCATCCTTCTCCACAAACAAAAAAAAAAAAAAAAACTTGCAGCTCAAGACTGGTTTTCATGCCACTGTATGCGTGTGAGTGTGAGTATATGTGTGTGTGTGTGAGTGAGTGAGGGTGCTGGAGACAGTGACAAAGCGCGTGAGTGAGTGAGCCGTTCGTTGAGTGGTTTCGCTAAGCCACAACGGTGAAGGGGCTCCATCTTCAGTCTCTCTCTCTCTCTCTCTCTCTACAGCAGAGTTACCATCATCATCAATTTTATTTTCATTTTGGGCTGCACAGTGAAGATTGATAACAATGCCGACGCAACGTCAACGACGAGACGAGCATGCGCCGTCAACAAAGAGTGTATATGGGATAGAGCGAGAGAGAGAGAGAGAGAGAAAAAAATAGCGCGCGTCGCGCGCAGCTATTAGGCTAGGCCATTCGAGTTGTTTATCGCCAGCAGCGAGAGAAAGAGAGAACGAAAGAGAGGGAAATACAAATAGTACATGAAATGAAAATGTTCTCAATGCGTTATAAATGCGTGCAAATTTCGCTTGTCGGACATTAAACCTGCCTGCCTGCCAGCCAGCCTGCCACGCTGCACGCCGAAAGGATGGAAGGAAGGAAGAGGATACAACGAAAATAGATGACTACATATTGATTATACGAACGGGTTTCATTTCTGCATGCCCCAGCCGTAGTTGCCGTAGCCGCCGCAGCCACCAACACACAACATACGAGCACTCTCACAAACACACATACACACACACGCACCCGTGTATTGCTGCGAATTCAAATACATCGTGAGTGTGTATGTGTGCACACTATTGCTGTCGCCCTTGTCGCTCTCGCCTCTGCATGCTCTCAAGTGCGAGTGAAACAGCATTAGTTGCTTGGCCAGCTCAAACACACTTACACACACACACAAGCACACACTCGCTTGAGCATGAGAAGAGCGCGAATATGAGTTGAGCCCTAGAGTTGCCAAGTGACAGCAAAAACGAATGCATCAATAATTGATCAAAAATAAATTTGCAAACAAAACGTTTTCGATACACGCAGCTTAATTATTAATTTATGTTATTGAAATTGTTGCGAAATATTTTTGCAGTTCATATAAATATTTACAATTGTTTCTATTTTTTCACTTTTGGCGGCATGATGACAATACTTTCAGCGCGCCTCAATACTTTGTTTACTTCGTACTGTAAAACAGTGCTGCCAGCTATACTTTTTTCCCTTCAAAACTGCTATTTGTTTTTAAGTTTAATAAACTGATGGGTCACTTCAATATATGTATATATAAACATAAATCGATCAAATTTCACATAAATAATATAATAGCACTGCATATTTTTAATTTTAGTTTTCTTGAATATTTGTTTCTTTGCTCACAAATGCTGGCAACACTGCTGTGGGAGCCCAGGCGCGGGCAACTGAGAGCGAGCCAGCAGCAAACGAGAGAGAGAGAGAGAGAGCAAGAGCGAGAGAGGCGCGCTCCACTGGCTGTGTTATTGCTGCTGCTGCTTTATGCCGCCTGCAGTTTCGGCCAAAACAAAAAAAAAAACAAGCAGAATGTTACTTTTGGTTTAGAACTTTTGCTTTTCAATGCTGAAAAAAGTAATGGAAAAACCAACCACCATCAAAATTGCGAATAACACACATGCACATGGCATGCATTGCGAAATTTGCTGAGCGCGCACGTACATGTACATATATGTGCGTCTGTGTGCGTGTACGTATGTGTGTATGTGGCTGCAGCGGCCGTCATGTATTATCAACAATGCAGGCAGCAAGCGGGCAGGCAAACGGTAGCAAAGCAAATGGGGAAGGAAACTCGTTTTGGGACTTGTGATTTTTACGTGCTTTGGAAGAAGAAGAAAGGTATTTTAAATACAAGTACGTTTATGATGGAACACACATGTACACACACACACACAGATCCGTGCTTGCATGTGTTCATATTTGTGCACATTTGTCATATGCGACAGCAGTGTTGGAAAACGTAGCACAAATGAGCTGCGCGCCAAAGACAGCACTGCATCATAATAATGTATGCATGTATGTATGTGTGCATGTGTATGCGCGCCATAGTAAGACAAAACAAGCAATAAATAATTATGAATTGAAAGAAAAGAACAAGAGCAACAACATAAACAATGTCGACAAGGCGGCAAGTATATTGCAAAATCAGTGTGTGCACAGCATATTATTATTTCCTTGGCCGTAAACAGAGAGAGATAGGGTCACACTCAACGCGAACCTGAGACGCGACTCTTCACTTTGTTGTAATAATAACAAATATAGAAGTGGAAAAAGAGGAAGAGCGCAAAGAGTGATTCGTTTGTGCGTGTGTTAAAACAGAGGCAGACAACATAAAGAGGAAGAGTGAGAGGAGAAGCAGAAGAAACAACGTTAGTAATAAGCAATAATAAACGCGAGTGCATTGACACACATATACACACACACGTATGCGTATGTGCGTGCTTGTGTGTTTGTGTGTAGCACAGTGCCTGCAAGCAGTTCGCAACTGAAATGTGTGAATTAAAAACTAAAAAGAAAAATGAACAAAACAAAAAAATACCTTTTTTGCATAAACTTCAATGCACGACGATCCATTATTTAAAATAAAAACAATTTGTATAATAAATTAATAGTATGCATGCGGCGACGTCAGCGGCGACGGCAGCAGCGACGACGACGTCGGCGACGACAACGGCAGCGATGGCAGCGGCGTTCTGTTGTTTGGCTTAACTGCTACGGCGACTGCGACTGCGGCTGCTCTGCTGTTGCGGCTGCTGCTGATTGTTTTTATTGTTGTTGGCAGCATATTGCTGCTGCTGCTGCGTTATTGTAATTTTCTTTTTATTTTAGTTAAGCTTTTGTTTTGTTTTATTGTTTTTTTGTTATTCCGTGGCTTTTTTTTTTAGTTTGTTTGTTGGTACATTAACAAATACGAAATAAACACACACACATATATATATATACTAACGTTTACGAGTACAGGCAGTAAACATATACATAGATACACACACATATATATATATATATATATAGAAGGAAACAGGCAAAAACGTAAACTCAAGATTTTTGTTGCAAACAATCAACAACAACAACAAGAAGAGGGGGGTGGGGGGAACATATAAGAATGTACACAAAAAAATGTCTCGCCGAGCGTCAGCCCAGCCACAGTGTCAGTGTCGAGAGTGTATGTGTTGTGTGTGTGTGTAGTTGTAGTTCCAGTGTCTGTGTGAGAGAGTGTGTGTGTTGGTGTTGGTGTGTCTGAGACATCGACTGCGACTGCGACTGAGGCGTGTAAATGAACGTTTCGTGCACGAGAGGCAATAATTAGTACATACTCCACTCGCTGCAGCAGCTGCGTCGACGACGACGTTCGTTCACAATTAATGCAGTTTGTTGCAGTCGGTTGCAGTTGCAGCGGCGCGCTCTGCCTGCTGCTGTTAATTCATTTATTTTCACTACTGCTGCATAGGCCAAGCACCTGTACCACGCTTATTTGCGTGGGCGGAGGGGGGCGGGGGCGGATGTTGCCGGGTTTGAGTCTTGTCTTTCGTCGCGGCTTTGACAACTCTTCTTTCTCCACTCAGCTTACATAAAACGCGGCGGCGACAACTCTAGCAACATATTTTTTGTTAGGCGGCACAGAAATTCACTGCTCGCTGCGGCAGCGACTGCGACTGCGACGCCGGCAGCATATCTTTTCACTTTGCAGCATGTATCTTGTATTTTGTTGTTTCTTTTTTGGTTTTTTTTCAATTGGTGTTTTTGTTTTGTTTTTATTTTTTATTGTTGATTTTTAGTTAATACAACAATGTAACCGAAAAAAAATAGATAGATAAAAAATCCAGATGCTAATCAACTTTGCGGCGGCGGCGGCGACGACGGCGACTCTTTACAGCGTGCGTTTTCGATTTGTCTCAATGTATGCGTGTGCATTTGTTTGCGAGTGTGTGTATGCGTGTAGCGCGTCGCGTTGTATCTTGTATCTCGACTGGCGTTTTTGGTCAGATCGGCGCGAACGAGCGGGCGAGCGACTTTTCAATACCGTACGTACGCTGCCAAGTTGAATTTCAGACTGAGCACACAATCGTATGCAAGACGGCGACAACTCTGTCGAAACAAAATGAAGCGACAGCGCGCATGAGTGTTGGTGTGCGCATATGCATGCGTCAGTGTGTGTGTGTGTGTGGTTGATTTCGTGGAGGGTTGGTGGTGGTAGGGCAGCTGAATGAGGAAAACCAGTTTCTCAAACACACGCACAACATTTCTCTATAACAAATGCGGGCGTGCGACTGCGATGCCAATAGCTTAACTCATGTGGTGGATAGCGTGTGCGAATGCGATAGCAACTGTGAACCACCACACGCTGTTCGCTATGTTTTGTTGTATGCGCTTTGGGGGTGTGTGCGAACGAAAGAAAAAATGTACACGATGAGAAAAAAAAAAAAAAAGAAACGAAGCAACGAGGCTACACAGCTGGCGGGCATGTGTATTGTATTTGCTTTTGCTTTCGCGCCCGTTGTTGGACACACTCATGCATACATACGTGTGTGTGTGTGTGTGTTTGCGTGTGTATGTACGTTTGCCTGTGCGCTGTCAACCACCCTGCCCGCTGCCGCTGCCCCCCCCCCAACCACTACCAGCCACCTCGGTCGACCGAGCAGACCAGTTTTCTGTGTCTGTATACTCGAATGTCGTCTCATCGTGGTTGTTGTTGCTGCTGCTGCTGCCCCTGCCGTTCTGCTGGGTTGCTTGCTATACTTCATCTTCTTTTTTCGATTTCGCATTTGCCACCACCACCACCATCATCGCACACAGCACAGCACAGCACACACACACACATACATACACACACATATACCTGAGCTGACTGGCAATCGACAGCGGCTTTATTTTATTATTAGTTTTGCTTCTTCTTCGCCCTCAGTCGGCTCTTGTTGCCAGTGCTGTGTGTCAAAAGGGGAGGGGGCCTCCTCGTATAGAGTATGCGTAGCGTAAAGGCAACAGCAACAACAGCAGCACCAGAATGCTTTTTCGTTCGCTTTCGCTAGCTCGCTCGTTCGTACAGTGGCCATCGCATGATTATTTTTATTTGAATTTTAATTTTTGTATTGTGTCCCTCTTCCCACGTCTAGTTGTTTTGTATTTTTTTCTTCTACGTTATTTTTGTGCTTTTTGCGTGGTTATGATTTGACTGTTTCGGACACATTGATTTATTGCCCAGTGTTGCATTTTATTTTAGTCAAGATTTGAATTTGGTTTCGGTATGCAGACTGCGTGCGCATAGTGGCGTTGATAACCAAGGTTGGGTTATGGGAGTTTAACATTGGAGCTTTACATCTGAAACATAAATAAAAAAAAAAATATATATATATATATATATATTTCTTATGGATAATGAAGTAGACATAAGGACATCTTAAAATATATTTTGATTATGCTCCTAATAGAAACTGTAATTATATTATTTTTTATACATAAACAAATATATTTGTATAACATGTCAGTCTGCTTAAGCCTTTTGTATAAATTATAATAATAAAAAAAACAGTATATAGCAAATGTATAGCTCTCAATTAAAAATCTAAATTAATTTATTTTTTCTAACATATAGTCATATATTTTTCCTCCTTTTAACATGTTCACAATACAATTGAAATTGCACCACTGTGCCTTGTCAGACACTCTGGTATTCCATTTTTCATTTTGTTGTTGCCTGCCCTGTGAGTGAGCGCTGTGCGTGCATGTGTGTGCGTGTGCATGTACACGGCCTCGTATCTCTCTGCGTGTGTGTGTGTGTGTGCGCCGCTTTGAGCTCTTCTTGTGTCCGACGTTCATAAGCGTTCATGATTATTTTTTGTGTGCATGTATGTATGTGCGCATGTATGTATGTCGTTTGTCTGTTTGTATGTCCGTCTCACACTGTTGCTGCTGTTGTTGGGCCACTGCTGGCAATGACAGGCGACGTTGATGCGATGTTCGAGCGAACGAGCGCAGGCACGAAACATTTCGTTCGTTCGCTCGTTTCTTTTTCTTTCTGTTTCGTTTTTTTTTTTTCGTGCGCTGCCGTCGCCATATTATTTTTACGCTTGTTAAGTGCTTCTGCTGCTTGCTGCTACTCTCTTTTCTCTATTATGCCTTTTATTTGCTTTTTGATTGCGAATGCCTGTGTGTGTGTGTGAGTGTGCGACTGTGTGTGTGCGTGTGCTGGGTATGTGTGTGGGTGAGTGCTGATCCGGCTTCATCTTTGACTGGACTTTATGCATGTATTGGATTTTTTATGGTTGGATTTTTTTTTCATACGTTTTTTTTTTGTAGTTGTTTCTTATTAGTTGCGGGACGGTGCTGCTGCTGCCGGTGCTCGCTGCTGCTGCCTCGTTCAACTGTACAAAGAGTCGAGCGGAGCATGCGCTCTTTTCTTTTTTCGTTTCCAATTATTGCCTCAAACTCGTTGGGGCTTACTTAAGTTGCCGTTGTTGTTGTTGCTGCTGCTGGTATTGTTGCCTCTGGTTGGGGGGTCGTTGGCGCCGCAGTGTGAGCGAGCGCACGAGTGTGTATGTCGCCGGTCTGCATGTCCATGCGCGCACGTTCGTATGTGTGCGAGCGAGCATGTGCTTGTCTGTGTGTTTGTTTCGAAAAATGACAAATGTATAATCAGCGTAAATTGCTTTGCGCGTGCTTTATTCACTGGCATCAATTTGCTTAGTACGCGCGCTCGCTCGCTCTCTCTCTCTCCCTCTCTCTTTCTCTCGCTCTCTCTCGCTTGCTCTAACGTTACGTTGCTCTCTGGCTCGCTTGCTCTCATTAGCGCAGAGTTAATTTGTGCTGGCACTGTATGTGTGTGTGTGTGTGTGTGCGCTGACTTTGTTATCGTCGTCTGCGCTGTTGTTGTTGCTTTTGTAATTGTTAGAATTTCCTACACCATTTTTGAAAAAGAAACCTTGGAATTATCAACATCTGCATACACTCACACACACACACACACGCACATACACGCTCGCTCGCTCACACACAGTTACAATGGGCTGCTAGGGTGTCGTTCGGGGCGTGTGAGATTGCGTTGAGCGTGTGTTTGTGTGTGTGTGTGTTTATTCAACTATCAAAATGGGTTGAATGTGTTGTTGTTGTTGTTGTAGTTACCTCTGCCGCTGCTTTGTTTCTGCCGCTGCCTCTTCCACTGAGGCGTGGTCAGCTAAACAGCCCCTTGCCACCGTTGTTCATCTTACCCCTGCTTCCCCCTTCAATTAGTCGGCCCAGCGCTTGTAATTCCCAACTGCTTCGCAGCAGGTACTACTGCACAAGTCACGAATCCTTGTGCTTGGCGCACAGGGTTGTCATGCTCTACGAACTTTGTATGCGCTACAATCGAATGGGATACGAGTATACAAATGCAAACTGTTAGCTGATGTACTACGAATACCCTGCAGACCGGCACCGATAAGGGCATTATATAGAATATAATGAGCTTGAGTTTTTCGATAGGTTATACTGGGTAATCAATATGACAAGCAATAGATAGCGATATGTTATATATTTCTGATTTGTTATAGTTTATTTTTTTTATAATTTTATTAGCTTTCTTGTTTGTTTTTTGTTTTATTATATTATTTTAATAATGTTATATGCATTTTCTTAGTTTTTCCACTTTCTGTGTTTAATTTCTTCATTATTATGTTACACTAAAACAGAAAAATATCTTCAAATCAGTTAAATTTAGTCTTTTCTGCATTACAGCCTAATTATGTATATAATATGAAAATTATGTTTCAAAAATACAAAAAGCTTCAGTGAAATATAAAATATAAAATTTCTAATATAAAACTCTCAATAGGCACTTATTGTACCCTAATGAGGTATAACATGTGCAGACATAACATACAATATTATTAATCTCTGCCCTCACGACCCTCGAGAGAATTTCGCAAACCGATCTATCGTACAGTCCGAACGAACTGTACCCGCTCAATGCCAGTCCCAGCTGTGGCAAGGGTAGCACATGTTGCCCAAAAAGGGTTGAACTTTGACACAGTCACGCACACGCACACCCTTTTTTTTCTCCATTTTACGCATTTCTAAAACAAATATCTAACAATTACCCCCAAAAAGCGGAACTATTAAGTTCGTTATGCGAATGCAGAGCAACCCCTCCAGCTCGTTAAGGGCGGTTTTTGCAATTTCCCAACCCAGAAGTAAAACCCAAAACTCAAACCGGACGTACGATCTGTACGAGAATCCCTGAAGAATGTGTGTGAAGGTTACACATACCATAATGCATTGAGGGTGGTGGTTGGGTCTAAAATTGAGTTTACCATCATCATTTCCTGGGGGAGGTCGAGTGTCGGTGAGCTCAAATAACATTGGCAACAGCATTGAACCGCAAACCGATCTCGGGATCAGAGTTCAGGGCGAAAAAGTTTACGAAAATCCGTGAATGATTGACAGCGATAGGGAAGCCTAGATAGTAGAAAAGAATTCTATCGAATTGATTAATCATGTCCCAGTACAGACGAAATATTTAAATAGATATATATATATATATATATTTTTCTAGAGTTTATAATGTCTTTAGGGCTGAAGAAGGCGTGATGAGCATCAATCTACTATATGTTCGGCTCTTTAGAAGAACTTTGCAATAATCTCAGCAACTAGACGAGCTTGAGACACAAAACTTGATATGTTGGTTCCCATAAACCATACACAGATCAAGCTTGATCAATCATTCAATTTTAAATGCCACGCCCTTTTGCCCAACTAAATGAATAATATGATGATAATACTAAGTTTATGCTTGGTTATACTTAAATTCTTGAATACGATATAGACGAATTCAAGCAATTTTACCAAATTTTTAAATCATAACAATATTTAATTATATTTGTTTTATGAAAGTTAAAATCACAGAAAAGCAACCCTTTTTTCCAAAATTCATATCATATAATCCTCAAATCTCATATAAAACATAAATTGAAAGGGTCTCTTCTGTATTTCCATTAATGTATATCTCAACAATTTTAACATTTATAAAGAATTTATAAAATTTTTGATATCAGTTCAATTTTTTGAAATTTGGAATAAGATTGAATAATTGGATGAAATCATCATATTATTGTGAACAAATAAGACTTGATTGAACAGGATTAAACAATATAAAGAGAAATCATTCAAGTCGTAGGGATGCTGAAAATTTCTTCATAGTCCAGCGACTATTTATCTATATCGCAGACCTTATGGGGATCTTTAGTTTTATAAGTATTTACATTTATTATATTTTAAATCTGTTTGTTCTCTTGAATCATTGATACTAAGTTAAAAAAAAAAAAAAAAAAAAGTAGTCTCATCAAGGCAAGTTCATGCTGATGATCTATCCGAAGTCTGTCTGACTATAGGAATAAACATTGAAATCTCAGCTAGACACAGCAGATTTTGATATAAAGACTTATGTTTATCATGGACAAATCAAGTTTCTTTCAAATATATTAGATGCCACGCCCAGCTTGTTGCATATGGATGACCTACCCATAATATGACCCTAAACGTGACATCTTATCTTCATAATTTGCTTAAAAATCATCCTTATATGTGGTATAATATTTTCCTTGTGATTTCGACTCTAGTTTGATTTTGCTTTCAAATTTTACAGATACAAAATTTGCACACTTTTTCTATGCTACCCCCTTATAAAAATTTCGAAATTATTTCAAAAAATAAAATCTTTAGTTTTTGATTTTAATTGATTAAACAACTCGAAATGGCATAAAACTATAATTGCCGATGGTTTCTGACTCAAATTGTGGAAAATAGACAAGAAATATAAATATTTTAAGTGCTCTCATATGTATGTAGATCTCCCAGATATAATTTGATTTATGTGTATGTATGTAATTATATCTGTAAAGTTGGGTTCGATGCAAGTGTAATTGGTTTTATAGTTCATTTAAGTCTTGAAAATATTTAAACATAAGACTGGCCTCTCTTATTTCCTATTAAGTCAAGCGCAGCGAAAGCATGCACAGTGGAACAAGTATGAGCAAACATGAACCAAAAAAATGCCCTATAACTATATCATAAAAAAGTAAAAAAAAGGGTATTCCCCTTTGTGCAATATTTTGCTTTCTGCAACCATTGAAATTCTTAATCTTATCTTATTTTTTTGCTTCTAAATAGCGGGTCTATCATAGTTGCGATAACGTGACTAGAACTTTCTTGTCGCAGTTATTAAATTGGCACTTTCAGTGTTTATAGTACGAATTTAGATGAAAATTGCATGATCTTAAATAATTAAACGCATTTATCCAATAGATCTATAAGTTTGGTTTAGTTTTTTTTTTCCTAAGCCTCAATTTCTATTTTGCTTATAATAATACAATTATTCTATTCGTATCAGGAAATTTTAATTGATATCGACGTGGAACATGATTAAAATATATTTTTCTTGATTATAATATGATAGTAAAATACATATGTGAAATCGTATAGTTTCTTTGTGGAAGTGCGTAATCTCCGGACTTGGGTTAGAGGCTTTTAATTTTGTTATTATATAGTATAGGTGCATATTGGTTGTTTACTTTATTTTATTAAGTAATCTAATATTTCTAATAGTTTCTATCAGGAAGTATTTATTCTCTTTTCGGTTCTGATAATAAAAAACTTGATATTAGTCTATGTTTTTAACAGTTTTTAGTTTTCGTCAACGCGTATCTCATAGGCGTAATTCCGCTAGGCTGTCGTCATTTTGTATTTCCAGAATGTTTATATAGACGCTAATTACGTCATCCGTTTTGCCGCTAGAAACGGTCGCCATTTTGCTTTTAATGTGCGTCGCGATGACAGCGCTTCGCCTCTTCGTTCGACGACGCCGACGACGTCGGCGACGCTGTCTAATTGCAGTCGAAGCGTTGTGACGCGACATTCGTGTCGCGACGACGCTCAACGCTTCGTCCAATACAAAATGCCGACGGCGAAAAATGGGCGCGTTGCTTTGCCAGTTTCGGGGTGGGTGTCAACCCAGGCGAGCTGCCGCGTGGGAAAGTGATGGCAATAGGGGCAATTGTGCGGTGGAAGCGAGATAGCTATATGAACTCGTCTCGTTCGGTGGTGGGTTTTGCCTTGCGATGGGCGGTCCGTGGTGAGTTGTGGCCGCAACGTGGTGAGGGGAGCGCGTATAACAGTTGCGCATAGAGTCGCCTAATTAAATATTAAATAAAATTATTAAAATAAAAAAAATGAATTGCTAATTTATGATTTTAAAACTATTTTCGATTTCCTATATAAACTTTTTTCCGATTATTTTAACACTTGTATGTGATAACTTATTTTAATATCTTAAACTAACAATTTTTTGTGTAATTTATGACTTTATTATTTTTTAAATAACATCATAACATATTATTAAATTTCTAAGAATCAAATTGTTTGTTTTTTTTTTCATCTAATCGAATCACTTTTTATTTATTACTTACGACTTACAGATCATTATGACCGATGAATACGAAATAATATGCAACATGATTTTGAACAAATGAACATATATTTGAAATTGGATAAAGAAGACGAGATTGAGCCCCCAAGTTGTACATATTTTAATTGAAATAATTATTGAAAAAATACAATTTATGTGATATTAATAAAATTGAATCGCTGAAAAATTAAAATTATTTATACACTTTTTCATTGATTTTAAGAAATTTCACATATGTACATATATCAAAAACTTTATAAATCAAATTATAAACATAATATTTTAAAAATAGTATTAATAAACAGTCAGTTTTTCTTCCATATTCGTATTATTTTATTTGAAACAGTAAAAGAGTCCTCCATTGTTCTCATACATTTTTATTATAGAACTTGGCTTAAAATTTATAAAGAATTTATTTACTCTGCCATGTGAGTGTTAACTTTACTATACTTTCCTTAAGAAACTTTCAGATTTTACCTTACAGAGAGACAACAGTTTTCTGGCTTTTTAAAAAATGAAAATACTTTTATAATAACTACATACTTTTAAAATTTCGTAGCGGAAATGAGCTACAGTGCGAGGAAAACGCGTTATAAGTATTTTTGATAGCCGAAAAAATTGCCAACACTTGGAAATTTAATAAAATATAAGACTTGGATGATATTGTTACTCGTTTTATTTTATCATTCTCTGTTTAATAATAAACATTATTTATTTCTCTTTAATTTTTGATTCCATTTAGTATGTGCACAAATCAAACCAGTGTCTCGCCCAAGCAAAAACGAAAAGCTCCACAGCTGATCCGATTGACCAAAGCTCGCTGTGGTACTGCTTAGAAGCTTTTGTTATCGCACTTTTGCTTGCTCTCTCTCGCATTCGCTCTCGTGCTTGCGCTCTCATGCTCGCTCTCCCATCCTCTCAGCGCGCTACGTTGTCTGTGCTGACGCTTGTCTTGCTTCGATTTCGATTACGCTTTAGTTTTAGTTTTGCTTTCAGTTTTGTTTTGTTGTGTTTACGATTTACACGAGAGCAGCAGCAGCAGCAAAAAGAAATACAAATAAAATACATACATACGTATTTACAGAGACGTCTAGAAGAGGCAACTACTGCAGGTGCATATAAAATAGATAATGAGTTAGATAAAAGATAATGCGTTAAAGATTTTGAGTTGAGTGCAATTTGAGTGTGTGTTGAGTGCGTTCTTCCTCACTCGCTCTCTCTTCAGTTATTTTCCACACACAAGGCTAAAGGCTATGCAAATTGTCGGCGCGTGCGGCATATTGATATACATACAAACACATATGTATGTATGTATGCGGGGATCTATGCATGTGCGTGTGTCTGTGTGCATTCTCGCTTGGCGTGTGGGCAGACAAAGCGCGTGTGTGACGACATTTAAGACTCCTGTGTGTCTGTGTCTGTGTGTGTGCGCGCGTTTATTTTGCAATATTTAACGCATAAATAAATATGAGCGAGAAGCAACTAATTAAGCGATAACAAATCTAATTGTCATCAATTTGCATTGGTGTTTAGTAGCTCTTATCGCTTATCAGCTGCCTCTCTCGCACACACACACACAGGCATAGACGCGAACACACGCGTACCAATACATGCACATGACAAGTTTTTAACGCAAGCCAAACAAAAACAAACAAATAAACATATTCGACATACACATACGATGCCGTGCATGGCATAGACACACACACACACACACGTCATCTCGCTCTCCCGCAAAGTCGACGCATGTGGAATGTAAACAAAGAGAAGAGAAGCGCAGAGCAACAGGGCTGGAAATGTGTGTGTGTGTGTGTGTGTGTGTGCTCGTGTGCAAAGCTGCGACAGCGAAAGCTTTTGCGATCAAGTGACAGCATAAAGTACAGTGGGCGCGACTACAAATTAAACGTATAAAATTTCAATACAGGGAGACATTTCTATAATATAAATATATTATTTTATTTAACTTCATATACATATTTTAATATATTTTTCTATTCAATTCATTTATTTTATTTAATTTTGAATTAAATAAATGTATCTAAAATTATAATATATTATTATTATTATGGTAATCAATATGCCTTTAATTATTTATTATATAATTCAAATTCCTTTCTAAGAAACCGAGTAAATGCCTCGTTTTAGCATGGTTAGTGAAATATTTCTTGAATTTCTCAGGAACTTTGTTAAACCCCTTGATCGGGAACTATTTGAAAAGCTTTCCGCACTGCAAACAAACCGAGAGACGATAGACAAACAGACAAACAGTCGACGGAAACTTCCTAATGGATTTACTATGTTTGACCGTAAAAATGACTAAGACACATCGTTCAGATGATATGGAAATGATCCATTGTCCGTCGACCTTCGTTGACGTTACCAGAACAAATGCCCCGGGTAACGACGCGCAGGTAAAACGAAACGCAGTCGCAGATACTACTATATTGTCGTAAATGAGTTTATGATTATGCAGTTTTTGTCGGTTGGTTTTTGGGTTGTCGGTTTTACCTTTTACCTGGAATTGTGTACACTGTACACCCGATGGTAAAGTAAACTCCTCTCTCGCGGCCATAAAGATATTGACTTTAACAGCCACCATGGTATTTGGCCTGAATCTGTTTCAAAGAGATTAAGATCGACAGAGATCGTGGGATAACTCGATCTCATTGTTTGTTTCATGCAAATAAAATCCATTTCCAGTTTCGCTAAAATTCGCTAGACGAACAATATTATATTCTAACGTTGATAACATCGCTATAAAGCTCTGGAAATCTACATTTGTACAGTAAAGTTAATAGTACAAGCAATTGTGGAAAAGTTCGGTTCCTCCGCTGTTGTCGTATTATCAGTATTGTCTGTGCAACGATAGAGACCACAAGCTGTTTGTTCCAGATATTAAAGAAATTTTTTGGTAAGGAAATTCGTCTGTCTTAAGGATTTCAATCGTATAAAGAAGGAAACTCCTGACTTTGTAGAAATAATTACACAAAAAAAGATTTATGTGCCGAGTTTCCTTATTTCCTATCTAGGTTTGCGAAAAAGAATTCCCCCTATTTATCTAACAAATATTTTCGGGGACTCTATTGATAAGATTTAGCTAAATCACTTAAAAATACTGATACTGTGAGATATTTTGTATCAGTCTAATGATGTAAAATTGATAAGCTTGTTTTTATTAGAGTCTAAAAAAATAAATATTGATTTATATAGGGAGCAAAAGATCGTGAATGATTAGAAGAGTGTGTTAAATAATAAAAACAAAAAATTGGTATTATGTAAGGTTAGTTTTATTATGAAATTAGCATAGAAAAGAATAATCTAGATTGAAGAGAACCTTTCTGGGATTTTATAGACTAGATTTTCAAATACAAAATTTTGATTAGATGATACCAAAAATAAAAGAAAAGTGGTATAAAGAAAATAAAGATTGAATTAACTATAATTTCTCAAAATTTTCATGAATTTTGATTGAATAAAAAAGTAATGAAAACCGTAAAAAAAAAATAATAATAATTAATTAATAACACTGTATTTTATCTTAATTTTAGATAAAAACACATTTTAGGGGACTAGACACCCTCTTCCCCCCACCCCATCCCATCACCTGCAACTACCATGCGCTTCCAGGGTCTCCTGCAACTGCGCAGATTCGCCGCAACTGCCTCAACCCTGCGGCAAGCGGCGCGCACACAGACACGCACACACACAACATTGCGCACGCTGGCAAGCAGCGCATCGCCGCAGCCGGAACTAACGCAGGTAAGCGACAGAGTAGGAGAGAGTGAGTGAGAGAGGGAAAGGGAAAATAAGAGAGCGAGAGAGGCAGAGGGAGAGAGTGCGCGCTCTGTGGTGAGTTGTGTCTCTTGAGGCAACACTTGGTCCAATCGCTGTCGACTTGTGCAACGCATTGCAAATGGTGGTTGGCCCGAGCCGAAATAATGCCGAATATTCCGCTATGTACAGTTGTGCATGGGCGTTGTGAATGGCAAAAAGGGCGTACAGTGGGAATAAAGTATAAGAAAGAAGGGAGGCATCGGGTTATATTAGGGATTATTTGAGTTATTTTTGCATTAAAAAAAACTACATGAATTTTAATACGAACTTAAAAATCTATAATTTCAAAACAAAGAATTCCGCACAATTTATTCTACTTACTCGCTCTTAAAAACTTGAGATTTAAAATTTAAACTACAAATATTTTGTTGAAAAATCATAGGGGGATAAATATCCAAAATATCAAAAAATTTCAATAAATCTTTTATGCTATTTTTTAAATGTAGAATCACCCTGCTTGTTTAAACATAAACAAAATGTCATTCCGCGTGAAAATCGTTTGATTATTAAGAGAGTTATGATCGGTGTAAAATGAGAGTACCAGGCCTGTTGAGGGTGTTACATGTCTAATTTTTTGACCGCGGACATGATTTTTGGGCCAAAATTAAGTATCGTTTAAAATCGATTTAAATGAACGTTTAGTACTAATTTTGACCTACGCTATCGATTAAATTTAAAAACTCGCGATTTAAAATTTTGAAAAAAAATTTTTTTTTGAAAAATCATAGAGGGGACCATTACTCAAATTTTCAAAAAATCGAAAAATTTCAAAAAAGCCATTTTGCTATTTTTTAAATGTAGAATCAATCAGGTTGTTGAAACATAAACAAAATGTCATTCCGCGTGAAAATCGGTTGATTTTTACGAAAGTTACGATTGGTGTAAAATGAGACTACCAGGCCTGTTGAGGATGTTACATGTCTAATTTTTTGACCATTTCGACATGATTTTTGAGCCAAAATTAAGTATCGTTTAAAATCGATTTAAATAATTGTTTAGTACTTATTTTGACCTACGCTATCGATTTAAATTAAAACCTCGCGTTTTAAAATTTTGAAAAAAAAAATGTTTTTGAAATTTTACAGGGGGGACCATTGTCTAAATTTCCAAAATATCAAAAAATTTCAAAAGGTATATTATGATATTATTTAAATGTAAAATCACTCAGATAATCAAAACATAAACAAAATGTCATTCCGCGTGAAAATCGTTTGATTTATAAGAAAGTTATGATCGGTGTAAAATGAGAGTACCAGGCCTGTTGAGGGTGTTACATGTCTAATTTTTTGACCACTTCGACATGATTTTTGGGCCAAAATTAAGTATCGTTTAAAATCGATTTAAATAATTGTTTAGTACTAATTTTGACCTACGCAATCGATTAAAGGTAAAAACTCGCGATTTTAAATTTAAAAAAAAATTGTTATGGTGAAATTTCATAGGGGGGACCCTTAGCTAACTTTTCAAAAAAATCTAAAAATTTAAAAAAAAATCCATATTGCCGTTTTTTAAATGTAGAAACACTTAGGTTAAATAAACAAACGTGTAACCATACTCATTATTTCAAAGAGAGCATTCTGCACAATTAATTCTTAAAAAATAAAAATCAACCTTATATATAATGTACAATTCTTGCAGATCTCGGACAATGTGCAGCGTGGCAACTATGCACAGCTGAACGACAAGGATGTAGCACACTTTGAGCAATTGCTGGGTAAGAATCATGTGCTTACCGAGGATCTGGATGGTTATAATATATGCTTTCTGAAGCGTATACGGGGTGAGTATGCCTTGAAGATCATCCTCAAAGAGAGGGAGTGCCTAACTAAACCTTTCTTATCTGTTTCACTAGGCAACAGCAAGCTGGTGCTCAAGCCCGGCAGTACCGAGGAGGTGGCCGCCATTTTGAAACACTGTAATGAGCGTCGACTGGCCGTGGTGCCGCAGGGTGGCAACACTGGTTTGGTGGGTGGCTCTGTGCCAATTTGTGATGAGATTGTCATCTCGTTGCAACGTCTTAACAAGGTGCTATCTGTGGATGAGGTGACTGGAATTGCTGTAGTCGAGGCGGGTTGCATTTTGGAGAATTTCAGTGAGCGGGCACGTGATGTGGGCCTAACGGTACCCTTGGATTTGGGTGCCAAAGCGAGTTGTCATATTGGTGGCAATGTTTCGACCAATGCGGGAGGATTACGTGTCGTTCGGTATGGTAATCTTCACGGTTCTGTTCTCGGTGTGGAGGCTGTGCTGGCCAATGGACAAGTTCTCGATTTAATGTCCAATTTCAAGAAGGACAACACTGGCTATCATATGAAGAATCTATTCATTGGTTCCGAGGGTACACTGGGTATTATTACCAAGCTATCGATGCTCTGCCCGCACGAATCGAAGGCTGTGAATTTGGCCTTTTTGGGCCTCAACTCTTTCGACGATGTGCTCAAGACGTTTGTCAGCGCAAAGCGGAATCTGGGCGAGATCCTTAGCTCGTGCGAACTGATCGATGAGCCCGCACTGACTGTGGCCCTGCAGCAGTACAGTTTCCTCAAGTAAGTAGAGTATTTCTTATAGATATCGGTCGATTCCTAATCTATTTCTACTCTTCCTGGTAGTGCTCCCATTACGGGGTATCCGTTCTACATGCTCATCGAGACATCGGGCAGTAATGCTGCTCATGATGAGGAGAAATTGAATCAGTTTATCACGCTGGGCATGGAACGGGGTGAGATAGTCGATGGTACTGTCACTGGAGAGCCTGGCAAGGTGCAGGAGATCTGGAAGGTGCGTGAAATGGTCCCATTGGGCCTGATCGAGAAGAGTTTCTGCTTCAAATACGATATATCGTTGCCATTGCGGGATTTCTATGGTATTGTCGATGTTATGCGTGAACGTTGCGGTCCCCTGGCCACCGTGGTCTGTGGCTATGGACATTTGGGTGATTCCAATCTCCATTTGAACGTATCATGCGAACAGTTCAACAAGGAGATCTATAATCGTGTGGAACCCTTTGTCTATGAGCATACATCCAAGTTGAAGGGCAGCATTAGTGCCGAACATGGTATCGGTTTCTTGAAGAAGGATTATCTACATTATTCCAAGAATCCAGTGGCCATCGATTGGATGCGTGACCTCAAGAAGATGTTCGATCCGAACAACATTCTTAATCCCTACAAGATGCTTAATTAATTTTCATAGTATATCAAAACCTTTTTTTTCATAGCAAATAAAGTTGAAAATTCATATGTGGTACCAGTGTGCAAGCTTTTTTCTCGTTCTGGGAGCTTTCGCGCTTGATCAGCTGTGCGGCGGCTTATCAAGTCGCTTTTGCTGCGTGATCGCGCGATCGATCGTCAGACTAGAGGGCGGCTCAAGGTGGTGTGGTGTTCCGTCGGGTTGTACTGCGGCACTTTCTATTCATCGGTTTGTTTTGATCGTGAGGAAAAGCTCTAGAGATGACATTTTTGTGCGTGATACAAAAATACCAACATTTAGTAATTTTTCACATGGTTTCTTATTTTTAAGACAGTAAAATTAAATAAATTATTGATTTATTATATCCCTTATATGAATATATATTTAGAATTTTAATATTGATACTGACATCGCTTATCTATAAAATTATACATATTTATATATTTTGGAATATTTAATTTATTTAATTAATTTTCTTCAAAAACTACATGAATTGTCAACAAATAGATTTGCATAAGCTCGAAAATAATGTCAGAAATAAAAATTGTTTTAAAATTGTTTGAAAATTGAAGAGAATCCGCTCCAGAATTCTCTATTTACAAAATTCACATAAATGTCGTGTGCACGCAGCCCTGGCTTGTGATCGTGTCACGCCCTCGCAGGCACGCGCGCGCTCTGCTCACCACTGAAAAAGCTTTGCGGCGTTTTTTTTGGCTTTCGCCATTTATCGTATTCGCCGTGCCAAACAAGCGGCAGTTTCAATCGGCGAACGCGACAAGCCACAAGGCGGCGAGCACAAGCGGCACACGGCGTTTTTTTTATTTGCTTTCGATTTTTTTTCGTGTAAATTTTTTTACAAGTTTCCCCTTTGGTTTTTTTTTTGGCATTTGCCCTAAACACATCATTAGCAAGAAACAGAAAATGAGCGGGTAAGCAGAAAGAGTGAGAGAGAGAGCGAAGCGAGAGCGAGCTTGCAATTCGAGTTGTTTTTATGACGTGTTTCATTTCGATATTTAATGCGATTTCTGCATTTTCGTTTATTTTTTTGCATCTTCTTCTTTTTGGGCAATGCAGAACAGCTGATATTGCACTTATTGGCCTGGCCGTAATGGGCCAAAATCTCATATTGAACATGGACGAGAAGGGTTTTGTGGTCTGCGCCTACAATCGCACCGTCTCGAAGGTCAACGAATTTCTAAACAACGAGGCCAAAGGCACCAAAGTGATTGGCGCTGAGTCACTGAAGGACATGGTCAACAAGCTCAAATCGCCACGCAAAGTAATGCTGCTAGTCAAGGGTGAGTTGTTTTTGTTTTAGTTGTTGTTGTTGTAAATTATAGAATTAGCGTGGAGTGTGGCGTCGTATAGTAGAATGGAGTGATCGAAGCTCATGTGTGTGTGTGTGCCTCGGTGCGTGCGTACATGTGTGTGTGTGTGTGTGGAAGTCAAAGCAAAGTCATGCACACAGAAATTGCTGAGTAGCATGTGTATGTGTGTGTGTGTTTGTATAGTCTCGCGTGTTAGCAAGTACAAAATGCACTGCGATGACACCAACAATTGACAGAGAAGAGAGAGAGAGAGAGAACGTGAGAGAGCGCATTTTATGTGAGAGCACGGTGAGCGCATGAAAGTGAATTTTTGTATACACCGCATAGCTGTCCGCAGGATAATGTGCCTAAAAATACCATAGAAAATACTGTTGATCCTTTTGGACATTTTCACCACAGTTGGCAGCGCTGCTTGCTATCGATCATTGACTTTTGCTCGATATCCAATTGTGAGTATCGTTTAAGCCAGATAAGCAGTTCACATGTAAATGGCAAAAATTCCCTTAAAATTTTTGCGCATTCACGAAATCATTGACATTCATATATGTAATGTAGGTCAAACACTCAAGACATAGACGCGCGCAGGTGCTTGGCACTTGGGTCGAGAGATCTGTGCATCCGATAAGGGACTGTGTATGCCCTTGTTCAGCTATCAAATGCTATCAAAGTGTTTCGTTTTTTCTTTTTCGTTTTGCCCCTCCCGTTATCTGTTTAAAGCGAAGAAAAACCTCAACGACTTTGGGCTGACCTTTAATTGAAGGTCAATTTAACTTTCAGCTAACACGTTGAAGTGCAGCTTATATTTTTGCGTGTGTATTAGATTATTTTAGCTAGAATAAATCACGTTCTGTGTTGCTACCTCTAGCAATAGGCACACGCTCATCTCTAGCAATCGATTGACCTTGTATTTTTTCCCGCTCTTCCAGCTGGCAGCGCTGTGGATGACTTTATTGGACAGCTGGTGCCGCTGCTGTCGCCCGGCGATGTGATCATCGATGGCGGCAACTCTGAATATCAGGATACATCGCGTCGTTGTGATGAACTCGCTGCCAAGGGATTGCTCTATGTGGGCTCCGGTGTGAGTGGCGGCGAGGAGGGTGCACGTCATGGACCCTCACTGATGCCTGGCGGACATGCCGCTGCCTGGCCACTGATTAAGCCAATTTTCCAAGCGATCTGCGCCAAGGCCGATGGTGAGCCATGCTGTGAATGGGTTGGCGACGGTGGTGCAGGACACTTTGTGAAGATGGTGCACAATGGCATCGAATACGGTGACATGCAATTGATCTGTGAGGCATATCAGATCCTGCAATCACTTGGACTGACGCCACCCCAGATGTCCGATGTATTTGGGCAATGGAACAAGGGCGAGCTGGACTCATTCCTCATTGAAATCACCCGTGATATACTCAAGTACAAGGATCAAAAAGGTTATCTGCTGGAACGCATACGTGATACTGCTGGACAGAAGGGAACCGGCAAGTGGACAGCAATCGCAGCACTGCAATATGGTGTGCCCGTTACGCTAATTGGTGAGGCAGTCTTCTCGCGTTGCCTGTCGGCGCTGAAGGATGAGCGTGTCCAGGCTAGCACCGTACTCAGTGGACCCAGCTGCAAGCCCAATATCACAGACATCAATAAGTTCTTGGTGGATATTAAGAACGCCCTGTACTGTGCCAAGATTGTCAGCTATGCCCAAGGATTCATGCTGATGCGTGAGGCTGCTCTGGAGAATAAGTGGAGTCTCAATTACGGTGGCATCGCTCTGATGTGGCGCGGTGGTTGCATCATTCGCAGCGTCTTTTTGGGCAACATCAAGGATGCCTACACCCGCCAGCCAACGCTATCGAATCTGCTGCTCGACGATTTCTTCAAGAAGGCCATCGAGAGTGGGCAGGAATCGTGGCGTAATGTGGTCGCCAATGCCTTCTGCTGGGGCATCCCAGTGCCGGCATTGTCCACGGCGCTCAGCTTCTACGATGGCTATCGCACGGCCAAGCTGCCGGCGAATCTGTTGCAGGCACAGCGTGATTACTTTGGTGCCCACACATACGAGCTGCTTGGCGATGAGGGGCGATTCCATCATACCAACTGGACGGGCACGGGTGGCAATGTATCGGCCAGTACGTATCAGGCATAGGAGCAGATACCCACATCCCCCCCCCAATAACATGCATTCCATTTGTATACTCTCCTTCTACTCCATGTCATAGATTCGTTTCTTTGTTTCTTTCTTTCGTTCCGAGTACTTTACTTTAGGGTAGCAGTACTTAAATATAACTATATTAAAGTATATAAATACGAGTATATCGTTTCATTGCAATCTATACAATATGTTTGTTTATAATATAGTATATTCATTATTAAATTGGTGTTATGCTACAACTTGAAATCGATTCTGCTTCTTCTTCTTTGGGATTCGCAAATGAAACGACACAAAATAATAATTGAAAGAAAATAAAAAAACGCAACATTCAATTATAACGAGTCTTTCGAGTTTTAGGCCGCCCGCGCCGGCTATTGTCCAGGTGCCATAAGTGCCTTGGTATGTGTGTGTGTGTGTGTGTGTGTATGTTGGAGTATGTGTGTGTGTGTGTGTGTGTGTATGTTGGAGTATGTGTGTGTGTGTGCGTGTGCAATGGAGAACAAGGGCCAAGCCTCTTAATCATCGGATGGCCGTAGTGTCTTTTTCTGCTCGATAACCAGCTTGTCCGTCGTGTAAAGATGACCGATAATAACCTGAGAGAAAGAAAGAACAATTATGTGAGCTTGTTTATTCCTGATTGTTGTTGTTGATATTATCGTAACATCAGAACTGACGTAAATGACGAACAGAGCCGATGCGATAACACTTGGGCCTGTCAAAACATGCACGCGGTTCACACACACACACACACATATAAATACATGCATGTATGTATGTATATGCATATATGCACATTTGTATGCACCCTGTGTACAGCTGATTGACCGCTCACTCACCTGTCGGCGAATCAATTCCAAACTCTCTTTGGCACTGGCAACTTGACGGTCGATTTCCTTGAAATCATTAATCATCTTGTTGGCTCGAAATGTGTCGCGTATCTTGCGTGCTGCATACATTCTGTTTGAATAGATGATACATTTTTTAAGTAACATCTTAACAATCTGCTGTTATTTCACAACAGACGGCATTTACCTGAAATTATAGGATGGCAGCTTTTCGGATTCACGCAATAAATTCCGATATAATGTAATGGCCTGACGACGTGTCGACATCTTTGCGGCAAGTTAAATTTAACAATTTAATGTTGGTTTTAATTGATAACAACAGGCCAATTGATTATTATGCTGGAACCGTACAATTTAGTGATGTTAACAAAATATAAAAAACGAAGTAAACGTATCGATATATGTAACCTATCTAGAAGTGTGCGGATAACCATTGAAAGCAGGCATACCGATATTTTTTGAGGCAGCAGAGTTCATGTGGTGGCAAAACGATAAAGTATATCGAATAAATTGCACATTGTATCAACTATCGAAAGCGTGACAATTTTAATATCGATTAAATTCATAAATATGTTCAAATCGAATCGAAAATTTCGATATCTCATATCGTTGACAGCTCTACATGTTAGAAACGCTATCGATAGCAACTTAGTTGTGAAGTGGAAATACAGCCTGTGTGAAGTTACGGTGCCTTGAAATACTTGCCGAGATATCCAATACTGTAGTCATTTCTGTGTGCGTGCTGTTGAAAGAAACATTAAGTTCGTGTGCTCTCGCTTATTGTTAAAATAAAAACAAATCAAGCATGTAAGTAAAAACCAATGTACTCTATAGCATAATTGCTGCTTGTCTACCGCAAGTCGCGAAATTTGCAAAAACGTCTAGAATGTGATGACGGTGACGGTGACGGTGACTGTGACTGTGTGACGGCAAAGACGACGACATCAGCGCTTAACAGCAGCAGTAGCGGTGACGGCGGCAGCGTCACTTTTCGGCTATCGGAAGGTGGTCTTTTTTTTCTTTTCTTTTTTTTTGGTACCTTGTGGTCACTTCTATCTGTGCTTGTTGATGAGCTATATGCAGAAATTCTAGTTGCATCGAAATTGCCATATGCTCCGCTGTGAGACCATTATCTTCAGCAACAAATCGAAGCAACTGTTGTGCACATGAGCGAAATTAACAGGCGGCCAAAGGCCGGCGTCGCACTATTTGCTGCTGATGCCGCGTGTTAGTTCAAACATTTGCTGATTTTTAGCTAATGGCAATGGAAATTGTTGTTTAGGCTTATGTTAACTACATGTCGATGGCAATTGTAAGCTATTTGCATAATTTGTATTCGAAAATGCCAAAAACTTTAGCCACAAACGTGCAATAAAATATGTGAGGTTAAACATGACTTTGAATTGCTGCAGTTGAGAAAAAAAAAATTTGCGTCATGTTTCAGACACTGGCTGGCGCGTGTATATTGGCGTTTAGGCATGTGTGTGTGTGGGTGCGTGCGTATGTCTGTATCGTCGGCAATTTTTATGTCTATGTTCATACATATATAAATATATATATATATATATGTATTTGCTTGGGTGTTTTGTGCTATATGCCATGCCTATGCATTTGCGAATTTGCTAGTCGATTTTTGTTTATTAATTATATTATTTACATATTGCTATTCAATGTTATTCACACGAAATAACAACGTTCTACAATTGCAACTTGGTCTCAATTCGTGTTCTTCTTTGTTTGTCCCGGCTTACGTTTTGGCGCGCTTTGGCCGCGTCTGATGCAGCCAGCAGCCGCGTTTCCTTATACACGCTAACTCACTCGCACTCGCAGGGTTGCTTGGTTTCTCATAGTATATCGCGTTCTGCTCTTAAGCATGGAGAAGATATGTACATGCGTGTGTATGTGTGTGTGTGTGCCAGGCTCTCTGCTGATTCACTTATGGAGGCGCAAGCATCGCATTTCAATAATTTGCGCAAAACATTTGCTGTGTTTTGTTTTTCTTTATATTTTCTGCTGAAATGACAATTCTGTTCGGCCATTTATTTATTTTCGCATCAAAATATGAGCAAACTTGCCGCAAATCATAATGGATTTGTTTAAATTAATTTTGTATTATTATTTTTGTATCCATTGATTATTTTTGTAAATTGGCGGGCAAATTACTTATATACAACGACTTTAATCATGGCTCTCTCGCCAGTGTAATTAAAGTAGTAAAAAACAATTGTTTATTGTTTTTGCATTATTCGTTTTGCGTTACATTTGCAAGTATCATCCTATTACTTACATAAAGGCGGCAGCCTCCTCTCACGGCATCATCGCATGCTACCTGCCTGTTCACTTACACACACGCACGCACAAAGATTCTTACACACACACACACACACACAAACAGCAGCTGCTGCAGTTTGGTTGCGCTCTGCGGGACGCTCTCCCTCTGTGCTCGCTCTCTCAGCATATTTAGGGAGAGGGATAATAAGTAGGGTGGTAGGCAAGCGAGAAGAGAGAGTGAGCATGAGTGAGAGCGAGCGATGCAGTAAAATTAGCAACAGCTGTTGTTATCCTTTGGCGCGCTTTGCAAACGTCTTTGAGCTGACTGCGCTCCTTTCGCACTCGCAGTCGCAACGTGAACGCCGCACACGCAACACATACGCAGACAAATTATTATTATTTTTTTTTTGTATTAATTTAAAGAAAACAAAGTGAAACTCATTGTGCAATTCTCTATTTGCGACAGCAGCAGCAACAGCAGCGGAAGGAACAACAACAACAACAACTACAGTATCACAGCTAAAAGAAGAATTTGAAGAATTACCAGAACAACAACAGGAGAGCAACAAACAACAAGCAAGAAGAAGAACTTCCTTGATTCCGGCGTATTTGTTTGGTTTTCTTCTTTTTTTTTTTTAATTGTGAAATCTTTGGAACTATCCGCTCGCGCAAGGCACGTAAAAGGCAATCATCATCATGGCTCAGGAAGGACAAGATATGCCCACATTTAAGTGCGTACTGGTCGGTGACGGCGGTACCGGAAAGACAACATTCGTAAAACGTCACATGACCGGTGAATTTGAGAAGAAATATGTTGCGACACTTGGTGTAGAGGTGCATCCACTGATCTTCCACACCAATCGTGGCGCAATTCGTTTCAATGTCTGGGATACAGCCGGACAGGAGAAATTTGGTGGATTGCGTGATGGTTATTATATTCAGGGACAATGCGCTGTCATTATGTTTGATGTTACCTCGCGTGTTACCTACAAGAACGTTCCCAACTGGCATCGTGATTTGGTCCGTGTCTGCGAGAATATACCGATTGTGCTCTGCGGCAATAAAGTGGACATTAAGGATCGTAAGGTCAAGGCCAAAAGCATTGTGTTCCACCGAAAGAAAAATTTGCAGGTGAGTGAGAGAGAGCGAGAGAGAAACGGATGATGTGAAACCAAACAGAAAGAGACAGAGGAGAGAGAGAGAGAGAGAGAGACAAGGCACAAGCTCTCGCACTCTCTCTTTCTCTTTAACTCAGAGTTTGCTTCGCTTCGCTTTCATAAACAATTTTCTCTCTATCATATTCTAATATTATATCCTTATCCTTTGCAGTACTACGATATCTCTGCCAAGTCGAATTACAACTTCGAGAAACCATTCCTCTGGCTGGCCCGCAAACTGGTTGGCGATCCGAATCTAGAGTTTGTCGCAATGCCGGCGCTTCTGCCACCGGAAGTCAAAATGGACAAAGATTGGCAGATACAGATCGAGCGCGATTTGCAGGAGGCGCAGGCGACCGCCTTGCCCGATGAGGATGAGGATCTTTAAGCATTAGTTAACGACAGCATACATACATTACATACAAGAGCAAAAACACAGTTACAGTTAAATAAAACAGAAAAACAGAAAAAAACGAAAAAGCAAATAACATGAAGAAAGAAACACGCACCATGATGAGGGTTGAGAGAACAGCAAGAGGTATATGTGTGCATATATACTATATACATGAGTATATATAAATCGATATGCATATATATATATTCGGAACATGCAGTTAACAATAGAACAGCAAGTATGGCGAGTGTATTACCTATCTACCACAAAACCACTCAAGAAAGAAGAGGAATCCACGCAAGACACGAAACACACATACAGAGGGATATACATTTATATGATCATCTTCAATCAAGAGTTTGCCTGCCCTACACAGATTATTATTTAATTATGTTAACGAAATTCAAATAGTTTTTTTTTTTTTTTTTTGTTTGTTTGTTTGTTGTTGGAATGTTTTGAATGCACACGAGAGTCAGAGAGAAAGTGATGGAATTATGTCTTGAAGAAGTACATTAGGAAATGGAAATTCTACAGAAATTCTGCCCTCCAGATGAGAGCAGCAACATACGATAAAAGCGAATTAAATGTAAGCAGAAAACACAATAAATAGCTTAGAATAAAAGAAAAGAAAAAAGAAACTAATGAAAGAGATAAATAATGAATGCGGAATACGAAAAAATATCGCTTGTTATTAATTTCGTTCTCGCTAAACACTGTATACTATATATAGAGAGATATTGTATATTATACGATTGTTACGATATGTATGCCAATCTTGCTGCTCCTCTATCGTCTAGGAACACTTGACACAGCAGGCGGGAAAGACACCTGTATAGCGCTGCTTGTTCGCACAGTTCACCTTATGCTGGGAGCAACTGCAGAGCGAAGGAATCGAAAGATATAGTGTAGATAGAGGTATAAAATAGACTAAAACTTACTCCTCCACAATGGTCTTGAACGTATCGGTGCAGATGGCACGCTTTAGGCACTTGCCCTCCTGACCAAAATCCACATAATCCTGACCCTTCTTCAGCAGCGGCAAATACTTTAGGAAAATCGTTTCATCTTCAGCATTACGATATGTGCAGACCGGTTCGCTGGCTATAAGATATTTACAATATATAGGTAGTTGATGAGGAGTTACTTGTATGGAAACTGCGTACCAGCCTCTCCGAGCGGGAGCATGATGCTCATCATCATCATCGCCAGCATTAGCACCGTCAGCAGCGTTGAGAAATTGCGCATCTTTACGTGGATTTATGGACAGCGACTGAAATCGTTGGACACAACCAGTTTGCCATTTATAGTCTCAGATTTATCAGTTTCTGTCTCTCTCTCTCTACGTATACGACGGAATTTGCAATTCAAATCAGCTTAAGCTCACTCTTTCTCTCTGTCTCTCTCTCTCGATCTGTCTCTGTTTGTAGAATTTCCCTCTTGCCATTTCGCTCAGATTGTGCCATAATTCCCGTTTTTAATTGCATAATTGTCCGGAGGCATTTAGATAGAGCTCAGCCCTAACTGTTATACATCGTACACTTTCAAATCATTCTATATATGCGATGGGGTAGTAGTGGGGGTAGTGGGGGGATGGAGAATACTGATTAAGTTAATTGCATCAAGGCACATCAATTGCCGGCGCCATTGTCAAGTTGTTGCTCCAGAAACCTTAAAGTAACATATTTGTATATATAGTATATTATATAGTAAATGTAAAGTAAGTAAATTTATAGCATGTACGCAAGGAGAGCTAATGGTGAGTATGGTAAGTACAGCTTGAAATATGGTTTATGTTTTTATAGCAAATGTTTTGTTTTCAAATTTCTAATCAAAAATGTTCATATTATCAATTTTACTATGCACACTTGGCATTATAGTAAATTATTATAAAGAATATATAATGTGGGCTATAAAGATTTATAGTACAAGACACAAAAACTGAATGCCTACAAATGTCCTTAATAGATATACCCAAGAAATCAGATGCTGCATATTAAATTGTATAGCAAGAGAGTTATCCCTCGTTTCCCCCAATTTATAGCACGTATAGCTATAATATGAGATATGAGATAGCTGTTTATGGCAAACATAATATGTATTTTTATTTTATAGGTTTTTAATGGAATATTTTGTCACTATAGGAATATTTTATATATAATTATAATCACTTCAGGCTAGATATCATTGGTCTCTGGTTCCTGACAGATCAGCTGGGGACAGCAATGGGGAAAGGTGCGACGCATATCAGAACCGATTCTACAGTTCTTTGTGGGCACCAAATTATGGCGACCGCAGCTGCAAAAAGTTCGATCGATATATTATATACTCTATATAGCATGGTATGTATGAAACTTACTATTCAATCTGGAGCACAAAGTCGGGTCGGCAATAGATCGACTGGCAGTGTCCCTCGCGATTGATGGGCTTGTAGGACTGCAGCTTGGGTATGGGCTGACGCAGTTCCTCGAAGTAGCACTGGCCGGGATAGTCTGCAAAATGGGTTATATATATGTATATATATATATATTTAATACTATTCCTACTCTCTCTCTCTCTCTCACCTGGATGCACCGCATTGCCGCGATAGGCAAGATCAGCGTAGGCACCGACGCAGCACAGCGCCAGCAGCAGCCCAAAGACGTAACCCGCAGCAGCACGCAGTGGAATCATCATAATATATACTATATATGATATAGCTTATATATCTATCGATCTACTCGAAAAATAGATTGCAAGTTTTATGTTAATTTTGTGCAACTTTTAGCGCGAGCGTCGAACGTGCGACTGACTTGATTACAATTAATTGTTGTTGCTTTTATATAAAATTAATAATAAAAAACATTGTCTCAGTATCTGTATGCACACACAAGTTCGTCTATATGTGTATCTGTATTTGTATCTGTAAAATGGGGCATGTGCGTCGCGACTTTTGTTTGCCTGTAGCTCTGGTTTGACTTAATTAAACCCCATCTACAATTGAACCCCCCCCCCCCCCCTCGCAATCTACGCCCCTTTAGGTACTTGCCACACCCCTTTTTGCCCAACAAATTTAACCCGAAAGCGAGAGTGCAAGGACGCGGGGGCGTCGACAGTGATTCCATTATCGTGCGGCATGGGAAATATCATTTTCCGGTTTATACAACAATTTTCCGCTATACTTTTTAATTGGCACTTAGCGGGAATAAGGCTAAACGGACTAAAGCTAAAATTTAGAAAGAAAAATCAATTTGTTTTAGATAGTTTTAGTCTTAGCTTGAAAACCGCTAAGCGCGCAACACTAACGTCGAGGCAGTTCACAAAATTGTGACAAGGTTGCGCCACATTGACATTAATAAACGACTCATAATACCGAAACCTGCTGAGATTCTCAAGAAAACCAAATTGTCGGGGATTAAGAAGTACAAACATCAGAGATATCTGGAAGGGATTTGCATAGAGGGAGATCAGTAAAACAAACGGAAGCGAAAATATAATATTTAATCAATTATTTACAGCCTCGGCTTATAGACATATAGTTTATTCCCACAGAGAGAGATAGAACTAGGGTACCCCCCCTATAATGAGATAAGGCTGAGACTCGTCTTGCCCCCCAAAAATTGACAGCAGTTTTTAATGACTATACTATATATATTATTTGCTTTTATATAGCCTATATATATAGTATACCCGCGCTGATAATTCGGTAGTGCGTTGCGTTTTTCCTTATAAGACGGAACAGTTTCCTCAGTTCGATGCAAAACGGAACGGAACGGAACGCACAATGTCTAGCAGCTGGCGATTGATGATTCTACTGCTGGCTGTGGCCACATCGTCGTCGGTTTTCGGATTTAGTATACAGTATCGCGGGAATACCCAACATCCTAGTAGGAAAACTCATAGAACACCATCAGCATGGTAGCATATCTCATATATCTATCCTATACTCACAGCTCTGCCGGCACATTGTTACTATGAGGAGCTGCAACTGGCTGTGCCGGTCAATGAGACTATCTATCCGGTGAATCATGCGGATTTATGTGCACAGATCTATTGTCGCGAGGATTATGTGCTCATGCTCAGGCAGTAGGTATATCATCCATTCCTTCCTTATAAGTGCTCTATACGTTTTCCTCTTCCAGCTGCGATCGCATGAACTTGGCCAATGGTTGTCACTTTTTGCCCAACGATTATTCCCTGCCCCATCCGTACTGCTGTGCGGAGCGCATCTGTTCCAACTGAGTAGATCTTTCTTTTTTCCTCAAGCAAGAAAATACATATATCTAACTATTTTACAACACTGCAAAATAAATTGAGTACTTTGCTATAAATCAATATACCCTTAAAGTTGCCATAACTTTTATGGCACAGCTAAAACTTGTAAAAAAAATAAAATAAATCAGAATGAGAGACAGAGAGAGAAATAGCCTGATACTACGTAGCGGTTCGAAGTGTTTTCGCCATAGTTTACTTCCCCAGCCCCTTCTCCAGCCACGCCCATAGCGTGAAATCAAGCAAAAAAGGTCAACAAATTGACCGTTCCGGCTGATAATAAGCTGGACCCAGCATTATGACTATATAAGTTGGCATCGCTGGCGAGCCGTCGTCTCAGTTTCAGCATCGATCTTGAGATTCGAAAGCCAAGAGAATATATACATATATTATAATGATGCAGCCGGTGACATTTGTGCTCTGCATGCTGGTGCTGGGCGCCCATGCGTTGCTCGTGGCGGGTGGTAAGTGCAGGTATACCCTATATAGTATGTCTTGGTTTAAATTCCACACTCTGTACAGTCGGCTGCGAATACCAGGGTCATCTAAATGTGGGCCAGAATAAAACCACGGACAAGTGCGTCCTGATCACCTGCAAGGCCGATGGTGTTTTCGAGGGCCAAGCGTAAGTCTTAGTCCGATTGCCACATCCAGTTAATACTCACATTTACTTCAGCTGCCCCACTTTTGTGCCCCAAGAGGATTGCGAGTTCTACAACAATCTGAGTGAACCATACCCATACTGTTGCCCAAAATGTGTATTTGGTCTATGATAAATAAATTTCGCTTAAAAAAACAAAAACTAAAAAATTTGTCTTTATTCGATTCTGGTTCGGTATACATGTTGCATGTTGCTGCTTATAGGCTACGGCACTATCCATACATACTTGTACGTATATCGTATCGTATCGTATCGTATGTATATATATTTATATATACAGTTAAAGATCTCGCAACCCACATTGGGGAGCTGTACAACATCAAAACACACAGATCTATAAATATGGAGCAGGTGCAACTTAGCCTAGACTTAAAAGTATACAAATACATATGCAAATATATATATATATATATATATCAGAGTATATCATATATGCACATGTGTATATAAAATCGAAGCCACCACCCACGGCTCGCACGATCGTATACAATAGTTGTATACTATATACATATATTATATATGGTATATATTGTGATGTATAACCTGAGCTAGTCTAAACATTCTTTATCTATGGTCCGGTGGCAATATTGAGTTGCCAGTTTTTTGTTTAGAGTGGATACGGATAGAGATAGAGCGAAATAATAAGAGGAGCCGAAAGAGAATTGAATAAACTAAGGAAACTAAAAAATCGTACAATTTTACTATTGTTTAATAATCAAATACATAGGTATTATGCGTATATAGTATTAATATTACGGGCTTAAAATTATAAACATATCAAATGAAGGTTCCTTTACGCTTCATTTTAGTTCTGCTGCTGTTCTGGTTGTCAAAGTAATCGAGTTAGTTAAATAATATAGTTAAATAACTCTTGAAACTCGAGCATAGCGATATATATAGTACATATATCGAAGGATTTGAGTAGGGCCTATAAATCGTATAAAGCTTCCTTCTACTTCTACTCAAATGCCATGTGCATTCTCCATATTTCACCATGCCCCAACATCGACGACGACGAGGACGACGAGGACTTAGGACGCCTGATCGGACGTCTTCAAATGCGGCATGCCGCACTCCTCCTCTCATTGACGTGCTGCACGTTCCGTTTCCATGAGGCACTCACGCACCAGGATGCGGGCATGAACAATGCCCCGCTTAAGGCGCTCCGTCGAGCTACGTGATCCAGTGTACGTTGGCCGTATGTCTCGTCCCATCTCCTCGATAACGGCCAGCAGCTGGGCATATTTACTTAGCCCATTGCCGCCCGTGGCATTACTACCCACAGTGGGCAAATTGGCAGTTGAGGTCAACGGTGTCGTTATGTTCGCCGATGTCTGTGTGGTCACCACTGCCGGCGAGGTCGATGGAGGCGGGTACTTGAGCTGTGATTGCGTGAGATTCAGGCCAAGATTGCTGACATTAATGGCCGCATTGTTGCCATTGCTATTGTTATTGCCATTGTTGCCCAGGCCGCTGCCCATGTTGCTGTTGCGGCCATTGGACGAGGAGGATGATGACGAGGCGGCTGCAATGTTGGCCAGCGATAGGGCTGCGGCAGCGGCAGCAGCTGCTGCTGCCGACGAGGAGGCTGATGGTGTGGCAGTTGTATTCGATTGTTGCTGCAACAGCGCCAGCTGTGCCTGCAGAAATTGCGGTGAATATTGTAGGGCGGCAACGGCGGCGGCTGCAGCAGCTGTTGCTGCTGCGCTACTCTGTGCTGCGCTGTTCCGTTCACGTTTGCTGCTGCCCCCGGTCGCATAGTCTGTGGCCACCATATTGTTGCTGCTGTTGTTGTTGTTGCTATTGGAGCTGCTATTGCCGCCGCCACCGCCGCCGCCGCCACGCGAATGATGTATTGCGGATATTTGGATTTGGGGCTGCTGCTCACGTTGTTCACGTTGCTGCTGGTAGTTGTAAAAGTTTTGTACTTGGGAGCGTGGTATTGGTGTCACTGTGACGTCACTTAGCTTTGATTCGACAGCTTGTATGTCCATGATGTCCATTCTGCTGCTGCTGCTGCTGCGCTGCATACACGGCATATCAAAAGTGAATTAGAATTACTGTTTGCAATGACATTTACTGCACCAGAGTGTGTACTTACCAAATTGTGTTAGCAAGTTGCAAGTGCTTTGGTAGTATGTTGATTTGTAAGTTTTTCGTTGCAATACAATTTACGCTTTCTACGCACAAACAAATCTATTGCAACCACCACAAACAAACACGTACACAGGGTTAGTGTTTGTGATATCGGTGTATCGATATTTTGTTTGTTCTTTTTTTTTCCGCAGTGCCGCTTCTCTTCACTACTCTCTTTGGTCATTTTAGCGAATGCACTTACAAACACTTAAAAAAATACCAAAACATACTAGATCCATGAAAGCAGCTGTTATGATTTCGATTACTTGCGTTGAAATTGTAAAGTAAAATTTAATTAAAAATAAGCCTATAACATCTCAAGCATAGAATATGGCATATTATTGTGTATAAATAATTGAAACATTAATTTAGAAAAATATGTTTTTAAATGCAATTGAATTCTAACGGATAACACCGTTGCCTGCCAGTGCTGTGAAACGCAACGCATGACTGGCTGGCCCAAAAAAAAAAAAACAATGGCGAAGCAAACTGTGAACTTAAACTCTGTTTCGACATCTGGTCGCTTTGTACATTGTATTTCAAACAGACTCTTGTGATATCTAGTTGTGATTAAATCAGAAAATTAAAAAAAAAAACCTTTTATTTATTTTATGTATTGTGCTATTAAATAGTTGCAAAGCAATCGGCGTGTGCGATTAAATTTCCCAGTGTGTCGAGGTGAGCGTGTAACTATAATAAAGTTGTGTATGTCGTCCGTCGGGCTGCAACAACGCCAATCAGCAGTAGCAGCGGCAGCGACGGCGGCGTCAGCGGCAGGCGACAGCAGCAGCAACAGCAGTGGTTGAGCGTTTTAGAAGTTTGCAAAATTTCCAATTACATTTCCTTCCGCGTGTGTAATGTATGGTACATTTGTGTGTACTCGAGAGCCTTGTCTTTAACAGCCTGCATGCGTCGGTGTGTGTATGAGTTTCTATGTGGGAGCCGCAGTTGTCGTCGTCAGCCATTGCATGACGTAAAGCTGCTGCTGTGGCCTATACAAAAGCGTAACGAACATATGTACGTATGCATGTGTATGTGCGTGTGTGTGTGTGTGTGTGTGTGTGTGTATTGGCGAGTTCGTTGTGTGTAATTAGTAACGTAAAGCTCTGTGGCATTGATTAGTTAATGTTTTTAGTTGTTGTTTTAGTTTGGCACCAACAAACGCCTTATATGCATTTGCACACACGTACTTGCATATGTGCATGTTACCATATGTATGTGGTACGTGCGTGTGTGTGTGTGTCTGTGCGCCTGTGTGACTGTCGCTATGTGCCGCATATGAGAACAGTGTTGCACAACGCTCCAGTTGATGCACGCAAAATAAAACAAAAACCGCGCACAAATTACAATTGGCTTTTACCTGGCTGCAACGCATCGTCGCAATTTTATTTGATCCTTTTATAATAGACACATTGCAAAATTAAAGTAAACATATCTGTGCTCTGATACATACATGCATATGTTCACAAAGTGCTAACGATAGTGGAGAAGCGAAAAAAAAAGAAGTGACAGTTGAGCATTTGAATTTTGTGTGAATTCCACGCACACACAAGCAACAAACGCACACACAGGCAGACACGAAAACACACACTCGCATACGCATACAAAACGCGCAGAGACGCGGTGTATTTTTGCGACCTCGACATAGAAGAAGCCAAAGCCAAAGCCAGAGCAGTCGTCGCCATTCCTTAGCAGCGGCAACAACAACAGAAGCAGCAGAGCAGCAGCAGCCGAAGCCAAAGCTGAAGCAGCCGTTAGTCAGTGAACGCAGCCATTTTTCACTGTGTGTGTGTCTGTTGTTGCTTTTATATATATATATTTCTCTTGTTGTTGTTTAAAGTTTATTGTTTTTGTTGTTGTTGTTATTGTCGTCGTTGGAAACCAACAAGAGGTTTTTGTTGTATATGAAGTGAGTAAGCGGCAACTGGGCTGCAACTAGCGCGCGACCTGCAGCAGCTCAACTTGATAATTTGCTTTATTTGTGTGAACACACATACACACGCACACGTACATCATATCTGTGTGCGTGCTGTTACCATACAAACATATTCATTTGTTTATTATTTTATACTTAAAACAGAGTTTGGCACATGTAACCAAGCAGCTGGCCCGTTGAAACGGAAGGCGGAATTGCAATACACACGAACTAAAACAAGGAACAAGAGACAGAGATAAAGGCAGGATCTTTACCATTGCAGCGAAACCAAAAAGAAAAAGAAAAACGGAAACAGAAACAAAACGAAACAAAGGCAACAAGAAGAAAATCAAGTTAAGAACATTATAATTGAATTGATAACCTGGGCCCCCGCATTTAAAATTGAACAACCAATATGGAAATGATCAACGTCGGACAGACTGTTAAAATCAAACGCACCGATGGACGTGTTCATGGAGCTGTTGTCTCGAAAGTGAATCAGACTGGGCAATGCATCACTGTCGAATGGTATGAACGTGGCGAGACCAAGGGCAAGGAGGTGGAACTGGAGGCCATACTCTCGCTAAATCCAGAGTTAACACAATCCACTGCTGATACTCAGTTACAGCATACAGCTCCAGAACCAAAAAAACTAGCTACGGCTCCCAATAATCTATCGCGCAATCCTACACAATCGTCGATTGGTGGTGGAGGCGGCGGCGGCGGCGGCGGCGGTGGTGGCGGTGGCGGTGGCGGCGGCAGTTCCAGCCTGACCACACGTCTTACCCTGGCCTCCAATCAGCTGCAGAAAATCAACGAGACAAACAGCCAATTGTTGGGCAACCAATTGGGCCATAGTCAAACTTCTGGCAACATTACGGCGGCTAATTCTGGTGGTGGTATTGCCGGAGGAGCCGGCACCGGTATGTTGCGACCCAGGTTTACGCTAACAAATAGCAATCCACACACACGCATCAACTCCGCCAGCAACAATGGTGTTGGTAACTCCTCGACGACAACAACAACAACCACAGCATCAGTAGCGGCAGCAGTAGCGGCAGCAGCCGCCTCCGCCGCTGTATCAGCCGCAACATCTGGAGCCGGCGGTGCATCGACGGCATCAACAAATAACTCAAATAATACGACAGGGAATGTGAGTGTCTCACGTCGTTCGCATGCCCTCAAGGAGGTGGAACGATTGAAGGAGAATCGTGAGAAGCGTCGAGCAAGGCAAGCGGAAATCAAAGAGGAGAAGGTGGCGCTAATGAATCAAGATCCTGGCAATCCCAATTGGGAGACGGCGCAAATGATACGCGAATATCAGAATATGCTGGAATTTATACCCCTTATCGATGGTCAGGCTGTCGATGATCATCAGATAACGGTGTGTGTGCGTAAGCGACCATTGAGTCGCAAGGAGTTGGCACGCAAGGAGATCGATGTTATATCAGTGCCGCGCAAGGATACGATATTGGTCCACGAGCCGCGCAACAAGGTCGATCTAACCAAATTCCTTGAGAATCATAAGTTTCGTTTCGATTATGCGTTCAATGAGTCGTGCGATAATGCCATGGTATACAGGTGAGTGAGATTTTATAGGATTGTATAGATCAGATCATCATATAGGATAAGTTAAGGCAGGCTGCCAGGCAGGGTGTATGATCTTTTGTATATTTATAAGCATAATCAGTGTAACCTCAAGCGAGAAGACCTTTAGTAACCCTTTCCTCTCTCTCTCTCTCTTTATTTTCCATAATCTTTCGCATTCTGCATATGTTTTTCACATCGATGATCGATCTTAGGCGGCTTCTGATACTTTCTAAGGCTGTCCTTGTCTTGCGGACACTAATCAAGCAAACAGCTGTGCGTTGCGTCTTGTCTCTCTCTCTCTCTCTCTCTTGCGTTGTTGTTAATGTTGCGTTGGCGACACACACACACACACACAGCAGAGCAACTGACTCACACACAAATACACACACACACACACACTCGCACACACATTTGGCTTGGAGGCGCGCAAACTCAAAGCGCTCGTGTTCGCTCCCGAAATAGCCAAGTTTCGTTGTTGTATGACTAAACACCAAAAAGTTGTCCGTCTTTCTCCCTGTCTGTCTGTCTGTCCGTCCGCCCCTCTCTTTGGCTTGTTTCGTTCGTTTTGTGTTCTCGTCTCGTTTCGTTTCTCATTTTCTCTCTACACATATGTGTGTGTGTGTGTGTGAGTCCAGCTTTGATTTCTCATTGAACTCTCTAAAAAAAAAAAAATTAAAAAAAAAGTTGTTTATTTTTGTTTTGCACTCTGCTTCCACGTTCTCAGAATCTTTCAAAAAGTAACCGTCGCTAACGACGACGCCAATAACTTCGACTACGTCATGGTTCGGCAATATTATTATTATTATTATTTGTCATCGGCTTGGAGAAATTATAAATCGAGTGAGGCACAAGTGTATTTGGGGCTTTTGTGCGATCAATCGAGTTTTTACCCTCGTCACCGGCTTCCCCCGCTTTCTTCTTCTACTTCTTCTGCTTAGTCTACTCTTTCTTGTTTGCTTTAGCCGTCCTTCCGGTAGAATTTTTAGCATGAGTCAATGGCATAAAAAATACTGCGCCACGTACTTAGGTAACGGTGAAACCTAATCATATAGTTGTGATAAGGAAACACCTATGTATACCTAGGTACCTATAGCTTTCTCTTGATCCTCCCCCTCACACATACACCCCTAAGCAGCCGCAAACCACAAATTGGCAGCAAATGACTTTAAAATATAATAAACTCTATACACATAATATATATAGAGGTAGCTGGCACTACATACTGGGTATATGTCTCATTCGATAATAATATTGATTAGATTAACAGCAATTGCTAGAAGTCATTTTGATTGTCTGTCTTGATTTAGATAGTGTTCCTATTGTCATGCTGAGCAGCTTCAAAAAAGCCTGAGAGATCATCAAAGAATTGGAGGATTTAAATAATTGTTCAATTGAATCAAGATGAAAGCTAGAGAACGTCATGATAGCTTTATCATAGCATAAGATATATAAAATTTCTAGAGAGGAGTTACGAATAAAGATTAAATAGATTAGAAGATCTTTCCAGCACATTCCAATTGAAACTAAATTAATTCTCTTCATCTCCCGTTTAGATATTCGGCCAAGCCGCTGGTAAGGACAATCTTTGAGGGCGGCATGGCCACATGCTTTGCATATGGACAGACTGGATCGGGCAAGACACACACCATGGGTGGTGAGTTCAATGGCAAGGTGCAGGATTGCAAGAATGGCATCTATGCAATGGCCGCCAATGATGTCTTTGCCATGCTCAATGGTACGCGTTATCGTTCCCTGAATCTGGTCGTATCGGCCAGCTTTTTTGAGATCTACAGCGGTAAGGTAAGAATAATCGTAATGATCGATTGATAAGTCAGTTGTGCATATGGCAAGTTAATCTCACTCTCTCTATCTCTCCTGCTCAGGTCTTTGACTTATTGTCCGATAAGCAAAAGCTACGTGTACTGGAGGATGGCAAGCAACAGGTGCAGGTGGTTGGCCTCACCGAGAAGGTGGTCGATAGCGTTGAGGAGGTACTGAAGCTAATTCAGCATGGCAATGCGGCACGAACATCGGGACAAACATCGGCGAATTCGAATTCATCGCGTTCCCATGCAGTATTCCAAATTTTATTGCGTCCAATGGGTAGCATCAAGATCCATGGCAAATTCTCATTTATTGATTTGGCGGGTAATGAGCGTGGCGTTGATACATCCTCGGCAGATAGGCAGACACGCATGGAGGGTGCCGAGATAAATAAATCACTGCTGGCACTCAAGGAATGCATTCGAGCGTTGGGTAAACAATCGGCACACTTGCCGTTCCGTGTCTCCAAGCTGACGCATGTATTGCGGGATTCGTTTATCGGTGAGAAGAGCAAAACCTGCATGATAGCCATGATATCGCCGGGTCTGAGCAGTTGTGAGCATACATTGAATACGCTACGCTATGCTGATCGTGTTAAGGAGCTGGTCGTACGAGATATATCTGAAGTTGGTGCTGGTGATAGTGAATTAGCCGGTATGATCGATGAGGAAGAGGAAGATAAACAGCAGGAAGAAGATTTCAATGATCTGCAGCACCAGGATCAACATCAAAATAATCATCATCAGCATCAGCAGGGCGGTGTTGGCATGTCCTCGCATCAACATTTATCGCATCAACAATCGCTGCAGCGCGGCCATAATAATAACAACAATAATAGCAAAAATGGGAATGCCGCCAACATGGATTTGGCAATGCTTAATTCGCTGGACGTAAGTCACGAATCGTTTACAGACTAGACCCGGAATTAATGAAATTATCTTTTCCAATTCTACAGGAACACAACATGTCCGCGGAACTGATTGTGCAGCATCAGGCTATCGATGATCTGCAACAGACCGAGGAAATGGTTGTCGAATATCATCGTAGTGTCAACTCAACGTTGGAGAATTTCCTAACCGAATCGAAGGCACTATATAATCTAACCAATTATGTTGATTATGATCAGGATGATTATTGTAAGCGGGGTGAAACGATGTTCTCGACGCTATTAGATATTGCCATACAGTGTCGTGACATGATGACCGAATATCGCACCAAATTGGCCAAGGAGGAGATGTTGTCATGCAATTTTAAGCCGGCAAATAATAAGCGCTAAACACACACACACACACACACACACACACACACACACACACACACACACACAAATAAACAAACACACAAAAGAAAACAAGAGCAAAACAAAACTCTACACTTAACCGGAACCACTAAAAAAACATTAATAACAATAGCAGCAGCAACAGCAACAACAACAACAATGACGATAAATGCATGTCGGATATTTATAATGTTTTTATCTATGCACTATAATTTTATCGCTATTTTTAACGTTCCACAAAATAACCAAAGGAACAAAGAAACAAATTGAAAACAATGCAAAATTCTTAAGTAACGTATTATAGTCGACATAATTGTGCATTTGTTGTTGAAAATTCACACACACACTCTCTCTCTCTCTCTCTCTCTCCCTCTCTCACACACACAGACACTCTCACACACACACCCACACACACACAGCTCAGTCTCATGTCGGATGTCGGAGTTTTTCTTGCGGAATCTAAAAGAAGGGAAAAAAACACCTTGTGTTTTTTTAACATCTTTTGATTTAAATTCTGTATATTTATATAATATTTTTTTTAATCATTCTGGATCATTTTCAAGCAGCATTGAAATTAAATTTCATAAGTGTGTTCATTAAAATAACGAATTTTGCATTACTTAAAAGACTTTATCATCATTCAACATGATTGTATCACCATCAACATCGTAAGGAAGCGAGATCGAGAAACGACTTTTGCAGTCTGTCTCGCTTCTTTTCGTTTCGTCTCGTCTCGTCCCACTCGCACACACACACAAACACACACACACGCTGGATCGGCAGTTTGAATTTAACTTTAAATTAAACTATATTCGCATATGTTTATAACAATTAACAAAGCGAACAAAGAAAGAGAAGGAAAAGTAAAAAAAGACATATATTTTGTACATACATATATACACACACGTACACGTACACATACACCTACACCTATTTTAAAAATATTGAGATTCCATTATGTGTATGCGAGGCACGCCCCCCTCACTAACCATCTCTCCCCCTCTCCTTACTCCCGATTCTGTTTACGTTCAATTATTATTCGATATACGATATAATTAATATACATATATACATATATATATATATAATTTTACACATGTATTTATTTTGATGATGAAAGGCCACAAAAAACTGTATTTAATTTTGTATTAATATTATTACCCACACCAAAATGAATCTATGTATTGGTAAATTATATTTTTCTCATTAATCATTAAACAACATAATACAAGTAATAATCATTGAAGGTATACAAATGCTAATAACAATAATATTAATAATAATAAATATCTAAAACATTTCGCATTGTTTATCGTAAATTATCTCGCATTAAAGTTAATAAGTGAATTATCATATTTATATTTTCTGTATTTCCCTCTTCAGTAGAATGTAATATTCATTGTGTTTTTTTAAAATGATTTGTTTTTTTTTTTTTTTGGTTCATAAGAGAACATTGCAGTTGAGATTTTTGAGATTTGTATTTTGCATTTCTTTTAGCAGATAATTTACGTACTAATATTTATTTTATATTTAATTCTCAACTAACAAAAACACACACACACACACATCTATACATTTACACAAAACACACATAGACACAGACACGTAAAGACAAAAGGAGTACTAAAAACGAATATGGGATAAACTCGGCTTTTAAGAAATGAAAAAGTGTGCTCCCAAATTGCAAGTGAATAATGTTGTAGCTTAGCCTTATAGTTAGTGCACCTGTGTGTGCATTCGCTTCTCTCTATTTAAGATACTTAACCAATCCAAAATGTTTAACAATTCTGTTATTGATTATTGCATTTCTCGAGAGCACTAAAAAACGATAATAATCTCCCACAGAGAAAGCGAGGGCAACCAGTCCTATTTACCACGTACATACTATATAAATATATATATTATATATATATTTAACTAACCGAATTTTTTGACCCAAACGCGCTAATAAACAAAATGAAACGAGAAAAAATGTTAAAAACAATGAAATGACAGAATTAATTATAATGCCGCTGGGAAGAGTGCTTCGATATTACGCAGTATAAAAGAAAATTGTTAGGATCCGGACTCTAATAATGTATTATTAAATATAAATATTAATTTATATTGTAATAAAACTGAATATAAACAAGTAAAGTTGTTTTATTGCGCTTTGGGAAGTATTGCTTGCGTTGCGCAGTGTTGGTAAAGCTTGCTTGTCGAATTCAAATCGAGCGCCAATCTGTATTGCAAAATGACAAAATACTTATTGACTAAAGTGAGTAATGTGACCATAGTAGTATTTTGTGCACACACTGTCTATGGTATTTTTGTCGCATGCCGCCTGCGGTCACACTACCCCACAGAGAGTCGCAAAAACTTTCGTTGTGTTTTGGTCTCGCAGTTGTCGTCGTGTTGCGCGTTTCGTGCTCAGTGAGTGAGTGCTCTGTTTATTTTATTTGCCTCTTGCGTGCACGTATAGCGTTCGTTATTAAATCGTATTAAAGCGCAGAAATAATAATAAAAACAGTCTTCAACGCACGACATATACAACACGACGGACGCACGCAGCGACGCTGCGTTTGCCATCGTTATACAAAATATATATAAAAAATCATCAATATTTCTCATATTTTTTTCATTGTTTAGATCATAAGTAAAAGTGAAAAAAAAACCGAATTTCAAATTCAAAATACAGAAAACAAAAAAAATAAGAAAATACAAAAACACACAAATAGTGAATCGAAAAGGACGGACGAAGTGGGGTGAAACAAGTGCGCCGTTTGCAAATAAGGGTTGCAAAATTTTCAATACAGGTGCGAGTAATACAAACAGAGTGAACGAGACAGTTTTTTTTATCGAAGAGCGAGAGAAAGGGAGCGAAACAAAAACAAAAACAACAGGGAAGGCAAAATCACAAAAATTGCAACACTTTCCAAGCAGCGTCACTAGAAACCGCAGCAGCAGCTTGCAACTTGCAACTCCCCTTGGGCCAGCTCCAGAGCGTGTCCTCCTGCACCTCCGTGTGCCGCGTGCCATGCGTGACCTCGGCACCAAAATGGCCGAGCTTAAATTTGAGGCTCCATTAGCGAAGTTCGAGGAGACAGACGAATGGGGCGGCTGTGACTTCATCTCCAATCAGAATGTACTGAACGATACACTGAATCTCAATTTGAATTCAAATCGCAATCTCAAGGATGCTGGCAATGCAAAGCAACAGCAGCAGGATAAGCTGCGTCTGCTCGAGGATGCGGTACGTGATGCGCACATTAGCAAAAATGGAGTAACTGCCGCCGCCGGCACAACCAGTCCCAATTGTAATACACACAATCTAACCGAATTGGGTCTGAATGATGCGACTGGCGCAGGATTTGCCGGCATGGGGGATGGCCTGGATAAACGTGGTGGCGGTGAACATGTGGATAATTTTACAGAAACATTTGGCGGCAGTCTGGAGGATTTGGTTAATACGTTCGATGAGAAAATCACCAAATGCTTTGGCAACTACGAGGAGAATGTCGAGGAGCTGGCACCGGTGCAGGTGCGCAGCCAGGAGGAGATCATGAATGAATGCCAGTGAGTATCTATAGTTCCATAGTTCCCTATAGTCATGGTCTCTTGCAAGCCGGAACGGTTTTGCCAGCGAACCGGTTTGCTTCTTTTTTTTGTTATGTAAAATGCATTGCGCGATGTTTTTCTTTACGCTTTCCAATTTTCTCTGCCTTCCTGCATGGCGCATGCGTCATTCCCTCCCCCAATTAGCCAACCCTGGCGCCATACAACGACGTAATCCTGTTCAGCGCGTGGAGGGGAGGGAAGGCAGAGGGTTGCCTGCTTTTGTTGGATCGATAAAAGATGTGTGTCCGCTATAAGTATGTCTGACTCTGCGACGGGATGCAGGAAGCGCACCCTCTGCCGCAGCACCCATTGCCATAAGCAACCTTCAGGCCACCCTCGGCGACATTCAATGATAATGGAGAGCAGCGCTGTCCCACTTGGGCAGCAGCAGCAACACGCATTGCGTATGTGTGTGTGTATGCGGGGGGAAGTCGCAATCAGCGCTTAAGTGACGTTTGTCAAGCAAAGCAATTCAAGAGTAGCAGCAGCAGCAGCAGCAGCAGCGGCGGCAGCGGCAATTGCATGCGTTTTGCGGTGCGTAAATCATAAACAATAAAAACAAGAAGAAGAAGAGCGATGACAGCAGAGGGCGCTGCTTGACCGCTGCTGCGAGCACTTTCCAGTGCATTTGCCTGCCTGCTGATCACAAAGAGAGCGGGAGAGCGGCAGTGCAAAGAGAGAGAGAGCACAGTGAACTGACAATTGTCAGTTGAGTGAGCTTGCTCTGCTTCTTGCACTGCTTGCCATGCAAATTGAGTTGTTTTTGTTATTTTGTTGGACAATGTTATGTCGCCATCGCTGACATCAGCTAATAAATTTGATAATCGCGTGCAGCGCTCAGCGATTGTGTCTGAGTGTGTGTGTGAGTGTTTACGAGCAGCACAGGCAATGCAAATAAACAATTATTTTGAATGCACCCATATTCACATTCACATCAAAGCCATCATGCCACCATGCTCATGCATAAAAAGAGTGTATTCCAAAAAAAAAAGTAATAATAATTTATTATTAATGCAAATATGCTTGTGCACACACTGTTCGCTCGAATACTTAATTCATTCACTGTCTCCAATTAATGTCGACTCACAAGACGTGGCTCAAATCATGCGAGTGCATTCGTTTACATTTTCGGCACCATATGGCAACTGCCTGGAATGACTGAGTAAATTAAATATTTACCACTCTCTTAGGCTCTCTCTCTACACTCTACACTCCACACTCACCGCTCTCTTCTCTGTGGCGCTCTGTTTGCTTGTTTTGTAAGCTTCCCACGCCCGTCGTCCGTCTGTCAGTTTAGCATTGAAGCTGCTGAGAGACACACACACACACACACACACTCAACGTTTGCACTTTAGCCTCTCATAGCCGCCGCATCGGCCGCTGCTCTCACGTCATGTGAATTGCTTTGACTGCGTTACGTTTTTTTTTTTGCTGTCTCACTCTCACCGTTACGCACTGTAAACGCTCTGCTGCATCTCTATGCTGCTGCTGCTGCCGTCTCTGCCGCTGCCTCTGCTGCAGTTTGCCGTTGGCTTACTAACTGTATTTGTCAATGCTTTTGTGCGCAGCAGAGCACTCTTTTGTTTTTTGTTCTTGTTTACCTGCGCGTAGCTTAATGTCGCACTTGTCAATATTTGCCTCGAATATTACAGAGAATAGAACTCATTCGCTCCCCCCTCCCTCTCTCTCTCTCTCTCTCTCTCTCTCTCACGCTGTCCCCCGCAATGTGACGAAGGTCGTAGTGAGCGCCGACGCGACTGAGCGTGTGATATTTAACGAAGGTCTCAAATTCAAGCGCGTTTTGCTGCGTAGAAAGCGCAGCTTCTCTGCTCTGTCTTTGATCTTGATTTTTTTTTTTTTTTTGTTCTTTTATCGATTCTGCTTGCCTCTGCCATGAAAGAACACGTTCAGGTAACGTTGGGAAAGCAATAAAAATGAAACAGCGGCAAATGCAGCGCGACTGCACTGAGAGAAAAAAATGTTGTTGAAAGTGTATATAAATTTGGACACGTTATCGATAATTAACGCTAACGATAACTTTGCATAGCTAACTATCGTTCTCTTTCTTGTCGTTGTTGTTGTTGTTGTTGCTGCCTGTGGCGGCGACATTAAACCAAACCGCATTTGTGCCACTTAAAGAGTGACCATATGCGCCATGCAATAGCCGCTATAAAGCCGCATATGGTCTCAGGCCAGCCAGTTGGCCAACTGTTTTGGTGCTACTTTCCGGTTATCCACTGTGTGCGTGTGCATGTGTGTGTGTGTGTATCTTTTGCATGAGCTGCGCGTGGGACACGCGACGTTGACCGTCTTAAATCCCCCTCCCCTCCCTTCCCTTCCCTCTCTCTCGCTGTCTGTCAATGCAGCTAGACTGCGGCGCTGCTCTCTCTCTCCCTCTCTCTCTCTGCGTCAACAACGTTGACATAACTGATTTAAGAGTTTGATTTTGCCAGCTGGCGCAATATTACTTTTATTTTCTATTGCTTTTCTTCTCTTTTTCAATTTCTTCTTTGGCCTGCAATTGTCGCTGATGTAATTGACAGTGACAGTGCTGCAGTGCGAGGGGGACAGCAGCAGCAGCAACTGCGTCAGAGAGTCAGTTATCAATTTTCTTCAGCAGTTGAAAGGGGATGTAGGGGAGGGGGAGGGATATGGGAAGACTTCCTGCTGGGAATTATGTACAATATGGCAGTGCAAATGACTTTCCAAACGAGGCGACCTACTTGGCCCATGTCAGTTCAATGTCCTGTCGCCCAGATCCTGCCACTGGAATGCAGCGAAACTTGTTTCCAGTACCTCAGGCTAAACTTGATTTCCAAGCAAAAGCAGAAGAAGAAGAAGAAGCAAAAAGCAGAAGAACTCGTAGACAATTTGGCATGAAAGAACCTGTTTAAGCAGAGAATTTTAATTAGTTAAACGTATTAAATGCAAAATGCAAAAAATGTCAATAGATTAAAATTAAATACAAAAATACTAAGCCTGCCGTCTAGAGTTGCAACGTTCATTGTGAACAGTGTTGCAAAATAGTTAAAAAGAAATCGATCACTTGCAAGGATATGTATTGCGAAATGTCAAAACATATCGATATAATCGATTAGCGATAATTATGCGCATTTTAATTGACTGCAGTGCTGCCAACTTATGAGAAGAAAAAAAGAATAGGGGGAAAAAACAAACAATAATCACTACAATTATCTACTCAGCGGGCGTCTCTCACTCACTCCCCAAAACAATTACATTAGATTCAATTAGGTCTGCTATAAGATACAATTATAATAATGATTATACCATAGGCAGAAATCAATAACTTGTTCATTACTACCCCCTGCTGTTGGTTCTACTTCTTGCATAAATTGGCATATGTTCTACCAATTTAAATGCTTTTAGCGGCCTATTGAACTTGGTTAATTGAATTAAGCCAGGTTCAAAGTTAACTTCGCTGGGATTTGCCATGTTAATGCGTTCATTGAGTTTTCAGTTAAATCAATTTGATAGGCGTAACTATAAATAGAGCTCAGTAGAGTGCACAGCTTCGGATGTCACATTGTTTTTCCCTCATGTATCCTTGAAAATGTGCAGCAAAATATACAAACAAACAAATATGACAGGACAGGAAGCAAGCAACAAATATATGTATGTGTGTGTGTGTGTGTGTTTGTATAAATATAGACGGGGGTAGTTTTTCGCTAAGGGTCGCTGCTGCGGGTCGTATGAGTCATGCTCACAGGGCGTATGCGTGTTACAGGGATTGTGTGGATGGGAGGGGGGAGGGTTTTGACATATTCGTATGCAGGCAGGCAGAGGACAGCGCCAGGCCGGCTTGTTGGGTTGTTTTTTATTCTAGTTGTTGTTGTTGGGGTTTCGAAAAAAGTCATTTCCTGCCCAATGGAACATGCAAGCGCAAAGGACATTAACCTCTTGCACTGTGCGCGTCAGCTAATTGTACTGTCCACCCCCCCGAAACACACACACACACCCTGACTAAGCCCGCAAGTTGTCCGCTAAAGCTACAGATACAAAGCTATAGCTACAGATACAGATACAGATACAAATGACTAACGCACTGCGAATCGACTGCGAATTGGGCAACGCGTTTGCCCCGCAACTATTACATCATTCGCAGCAACAACAACAACAATAACAAAATGGTAAACAACATTTAGGCAAAGCTGTAGAAGCAGCCTAGAGCGAGAAGAAAAAGAGAGGGAGAGAGAGAGAGAGTGAGCAAGGGAGAGTAGTAGAAAAAACCAGTCAAGGACAACGCCAGGCCGGCGACGGCAACAAACAAGTCAATGTTGTGTTTAGCTGCGTGTGTGTGACTGTGTGTGTGTGCGTGAGTGTGTGTGTGTGTGAATATGAATATGAGTTGAAATTAAATTGAAAAAAAGGGGTTTGAATCGCTACCAAATTGGCAAATGGCTTCGCATGCGGCACACCTCGCTGGCTATCGCTCTCATTCCTCTCCCTTCTCTACTCTCTACTTGCCACATGCCACAAGCCACTTGCCACAGGTTGTCCTTGAGCAGTCGCACAATGTATATGTATATGTATGATTCAGCTTGAAAACAATGTTTTTCCCGGAAACAAAAATACAGCTGCATCTAAAGTGCACAAAAGAAAATGCAGAAGAGTTGCCAATCATTTCAAACAAAATGCTGCAGCTCAGATCGATGAATAAATAATTATATTACGTATATGTAATATAATGTATAATGATATATTATACAAGTATATAGGAAATAATAACTGTGGGAAGGTTTGAGAAAAAAAATACTAGTCAAAATGTATGCCAAGCTATTACTATCGATAGCTACTACTATCGATAGCTACTCCTTTCGCTTATTACTATTTGCGATACCTATGACTATCGATAGCTGCTACTATCGCTAGCTACTTATTTTGTTAGCTGCTACTATCGTTAGTTACTAGTATTGTTAGCTGCTACTATTGTTAGCTGCTACTATCGTTAGCTGCTACTATCGTTAGTTGCTACTATCGTAAGCTGCTACTATCGTTAGCTGCTACTATCATTTAGCTGCTACTATCGTTAGCTGCTACTATCGTTAGCTGCTACTATCGTTAGCTGCTACTATCGTTAGCTACTACTATCGTTAGCTACTACTATCGATAGCTATCAAGGTCTTAAAGTGTTCTTAATGTGCTTGTGTGTTTTTAATTTTCTTTTTTGACACCATTATCTATTGCCAAGCCGCAGCGTTACATTGATTGCCATTGTCGCTGCCCAAGCCGTCGTCGCTTTTGGCTTATTTCGGCGCTTTTTTTTTTTTTGGCTCATTTTGGCTGTTATTTTCTACGCTATTTATGGGCCACATAACTGAAACGGGGACTAGGCGATACGCTGGCGCTGTACACGAAGCCATATCACAGTTTTGCCCTACGCTCTTTTCCCCTCTCCCCTTTCCCCTCTTTCGCGCTGCCTTTCGCTAATGGCCTATTTATAAATAAAAAAGAAAATAATTAACTATAAAACGAGGCAACGAAACGAGCTGAAGCCACACTTTGAGTGCGATTATATATATGTATATATGTAGGAAAATTCGAATATGTGTTATAGAGTGCCCTGATGAGTGCAGATGAGGCAAACCGCAAGAAGAACACGCAGCATCATCAGCCCGAGGAGACCACAAAGAACAATTGTCAACGCTTGTGTGTGCCCATTTGTATCTTGTATCTTGTATCTGGTATTGTGTATCTGTGAAATTTGTGTGCCAACGCAAAGTGTGAACAACTAAAATTAGAATTTCTCTCTCTCTCTTGCTCTCTATATCTCTATCTCACTGGTTTTTCTACCTCTTCTTGCCCTCTAGTTTTCGCTTCAGTTCAGGTTCAATTTCAATTTTTGGTTTCAGTTTCTATATCAGTTTAGAGTTGCTTTCCGTCTTGTCTTGAGGCATCTCAGAGGGCGCCCAGCGAAACTTTCTCGTATTCGCACAATGCACAATGAAAAGGAAAAACATTAGTTCCCTACATGCTGTGCGGGCATTAAAGTTATCTGTGTCAATTGGTTAAAAGAAAAAAAACAAAAAAAAAAACTCATTTTGTACGCTACTGTTAGCTGTGGGCGTGGCACCCAATATTTGCAATAAACTCTGATTGGGTTTGACTTGAAGCAATCTCTATGCCAAATTTGATGTCTCTATATCTTATAATAGCAGAGATCTGTGCGTTCAAACTGACAGATATATAGATAAATATGGCATATATCTTCTAGTGCCTCTTTCTGACTGTCTCACACATATCTACAGCAACTTTGACTTAATTTAATCTTAGTTTATAGGGTAATGGACTGTAGAGTATGCACAATTCGTTGTGCTCTTTTGCCTCCCTACGACTAACACCGAAAATTAAAAATGTTGTGAATGTTGCGCTGCGCTTGAGTGAAAATACGTGTGAACGAACCGCAGCAGATGAGGTAGCGGTGCCCTTCCCTTCCACAGTTATCTCTCTCTCTCTCCCTGCCCTTCCCTGCGATTACCCAAGTTAGGGTGTTGCCACATAAACAGTCAAAAACGAAAATAACTTTAATAAGATGAGAAATTTAACTGAATTTAAGAAAAGAAGTGAAAAAATAGAAAAATAAATAAAAAGTAACGAAATATTGATAGATTCCAGTGCTCAGAGCTTTTAGAAAGTTTGTTGCGACATAGTTTTTTTTTAATTACAATAAAAACTACTATAAAAAATAAAAAAAAAAAAAAAATAAAAAAAAAAAATTAAGTATAATTAACAAAAACGCACAACGACGCATAAATACGCTAGTTGAGTAGATTAACTAGGCATGCATACCTTATAGAGTAGATAACCTGTGTGTGACCCAACTGAATTGCCCTAGAGAATACCGTGTAGAAACAAAAACAAAAAGAAAAAGAAGAAGAACGTGGGTGTAGCGTAGTGAAGTCAAGTGAATGAAATGGCACTCGTTTGATTGCCACTTGCGTTGGCGACTGAATATTCATCAACTTTATCATCGCTGGCATCTTAATCATCATCATCATCATGATGATCATGATCATGATCTGCGAAATGGTCATGTGGCGCTGCTGTCGTCCGACTGATTCATCAGTTGGACACAAATTGATTGCGTTATCTAAGTACCTCAATTAAAATTCATTTAAAATATTTACGCAGAAGGCAGCTGGGACAAGGAGAGGTGGGGGGCATGGTCAGAAAGAGTTGGGGATGAGCTCATTTTGTGGGCGGCAAGACGAGACAAGAGACAGAGAGACAGAGAGATAGATGCTAATTGTCGCTGCCATATAGACAGTTCCGACAGTCGGAGAGTCGACAAATGCCCCAGGCATATCATCATCAGCTCAGACACACACACACACACACACACGGATCATATCGGTCAGGGTTAAAGCACAATATGGCTGCAGATAACCCCAGACGCAGCCAGTGCTGCCAATTAATCTCTTTTTCCGCTAGAACTAGCGGTTTGTTTATAGTTCAAAAAGCTACTAGCGGGAATTTTAGATTTGGATCGATTTCTTATCGATAACTTGTCGTTAAATTTATTCCATTGCAATTTATATTATTTATTTATTTATTATTTTAATAAATAAATAATTCCACTAGCGGGAATTCTAGATTTGTAGATTCCATTGCATTTTATATTATTTATTTATTTATTATTTAATTTTTTTTTTTTTTGCTCCCTTCTTAACCAACACTGATCGCATCCATCATAGTCTATGACGAAAGAGTTCAGGGTTCATTCAGCTGTTGTTGCGTTGATTTTACGCTTATGATAAGTGCCCTGTATCTCCATCCAGTAAAATAATTAAGAATTATGTGTAGTAGTGCCCCCGAAAAGAATGAAGAATGCTCAATTGGAAGTGGCTGGGGTTATCGGGAGGGAATGGGAATGGGAATGTGAAACTCTTAATTGCCCGACTTGTTGATGGAAATTTCAATAGGAAATGTGAAACGTTTGGGAATTTCTATATGTGTGTGTGTGTGTGTGTGTCACTCGATGATTTAGTTGAACGTTTTAGTTCTATTTTCGATCGTTAAGTAGAGCAGCAACTATTAATGATACGAGGGTCGTTTGATAAGTCCGTGACTTTTTGAATAAAATATATTTTTTTCGTCAAAGAAGCGTTTTATTTCTCAACATAATCTCCTTTTAGCTCTATACATTTAGTCCAGCGTTTTTCCAATTTTTTTATTCCTTCCAAATAATAGGTTTTCTCAAGGCCCTCAAAATAGTCGTTTGTTTCTGTGATGACCTCTTCATTTGACCCGAATCTCTTACCGCCGAGCCATTTCTTCATGTTTGGAAACAAAAAATAGTCACAGGGGGCTAAATCTGGAGAATATGCAGGATGGGGTAGCAGTTCGTAGCCCAATTTATGAAATTTTGCCATGCTGACTACACACGTGTGCACCCGTGCATTGTCCTGATGGAACAGCACTTTTTTTTCGCCAAATGCGGTCGTTTCTGCTTCAAATCAATATCGAATCTGTCCAAAAGCTCTGAATAATATTCGCCGGTGATCGTTTTACCCTTTTCAAGGTAATCGATGTGAATGATACCTTGTGCATCCCAAAAAACTGTGGCCATGACCTTGTTGGCCGACAGACCCACCTTGGCCTTCTTTGGTGCACGTTCACCCGGAGAAACCCACTGTCTTGATTGTTCTTTGGTCTCTGGTGTGGTGTGGTGGATCCATGTTTCGTCTACGGTAACGAAACGGCGCAAAAATTCGTTTGGATTGCGGTTGAACATCGCCAAACACTCCTTTGAAATGGTCACACGGTTGCGCTTATGGTCGTGTGTGAGCAATCGCGGCACCCATCGCGCGGAAAGCTTTTTCATGTCCAAATATTCATGTAAAATGTGATGTACCCGTTCAGTTGAGATGCCTACAGCCTCAGCTACCTCACGCACTTTCATTCTCCGATCATCCAATATCATTCCATGGATTTTGTCGACGATTTCTGGCATGACGACCTCTTTTGGGCGACCTGAACGTTCGGCATCACTTGTACTGGTACGACCACAACGGAACTCAGTAAACCATTTCTTAACCATTGAAATTGATGGTGCAGAGTCCCCATAATATTTATCAAGTCTTTCCTTGGTTTCGGTGATGGATTTTTTACGCAAAAAATAATGCTTAATTAGCACACGAAATTCACTTTTTTCCATTTTCGTTAAAATTCACGAGATCGTCTGCTTTCAATGCCTATAAAACGCAAACCAAAAAACGCAGCTTTCTCAAAATTTTACAGTCAGCTGTTAATCGATAACTGCTGACAGGAGCAGTGTTGTATTTAGAGCAGGTGCGCGGCAAATACAAAAAGTCACGGACTTATCAAACGACCCTCGTATCATACTCAGATGACAAAGGGAAAAAACTTTCAGACCCATGATATTTTATTATATTTTGGTTTTAATATTATAGTAGATCAAAACTGTAATTATCTATAGGTTTTTATTATAAGTATAATAGATTAATATTGTAATAATCATTTAGTATAAAGATCAAAATAACTCTAAAATAAGGTTGTTTGCTAATTACTCGAGTGTTGTCTTGGTGTAGTTTCAGTTTTTTCTTTTAATAATTTATGCGATCGACGCTCCATAAGTCAGGCCCACATACGTACAGGTATAGATAGATCTATATAATCTATGTATATGCAACTATAGAGAGACCTACATAGAAATCGTTTCTTGGCCTCGACACATACCGTAGCACAATCCCATGCACCATTTATGTATAGAAATATATCTAAATCTATATATATATATATATAGGTATATGTTGTGTGTGTGTTTGTGTGTATGTTTGGGTAGACATATATTTACCTGACGCATTTCCCGAGTGTCGCAAACGATTTGCGCGCTTTGCTTCGCTTGTTTCGCACATTTTTCATCTTTGGCCTTTGCCAGTTGCTGTTTGTTTTATTTTATCGTATACCCTGTAAACAATTAAAGCGTAAGCAAAATGGGTATATAAGAATTTAGAGATATGTGAAGTTTCTTATTGATTATTACTGTTTGCTGATAAGTTTCTTACATAATTTATTCATTTAGCTATTTACTGCTATTACAGGGTATACATTTATGTAGCCAAATATACCCTATGATTGGCACATCCGACCCTAATGTTCGTATTATCGATTATATGAGAGCGTATTCATCATTTGCCTACGAATTTTCCCATCGCTTGCCGCTTTTCTTCTCGCGTTCTCTTGAGATTTTCCGCACATTTTTCTGCAGCAAAAGAAAAAATATCGTATATTTTCGCAATTTGTATTTACACATGGCAAATGGCGAACACACAAAAGAAAATGAAAAATTATAGTATAAATCGTGCTAGCGAAGTAAAAAAGAAAAACATAATTAATTTCCAGCGGAATTTAAAAGAATCTGAACAAGATGAGACATTCGGAAACAGCGCAAATTCCTATGACGAACGTCATAAAACAATGCGAATTTTCCAAGAATTTTCTCAGATATACCATATAGTGACGAATAAAGGGAACGAATTGATAGAACAGCAAATGGAAAGTCTGAATTTTTGAAAATTTTATTCTATTCTAAAATTCATGAAATCATGGAGAAAAAGTCATCTACCAAAAGAATCTGATGGTTTAGGCATACTAGATGACCTATAGTTGTCCTGATATAAGGCAAGGAGGTAGCATGGATAACATTTAAAAGACCCGAATTTTTGAAAATTCTTAATTCGTAATACTTTGATGCAGAATGGATATAGAGCGGAAATCATGGAGAAAAAGCCATCTCCCATGAGAATCTGATGAGTTTTGACCAAGTTAGGGGTTTGTAAAGGTCTATAGGTGCTTTAAAATCTACCCAGGGGGTTGGGTCAAATGTTTGAAAATTTAAAATGCATTATATTTTGATCTAGATGATTCTTGTTGGATCGCAATTCAGATCGACCAATCAGTTCGAGCATGTGATTAACTTAATGTGGAAACTGTTGGAAAAACCTTTAGCTAGATGGAGAATCCCAAACACATTGCCATTTGAAAGAGATTCAGAGCGCAGCGATTCGTTTGGGCAGTCTTGTGATCGTGATCATGATCGTGAACGTGAACGTGATCGTGATCGAGTTGTCAGTTAATCGCTCAAGTGCAAAATACTCATCATCGACATGAGGAAGAGCATCATATACATACATATATGTACAAAAATGTAGAGCATGAATAATTATGGGAAGATCTAAGACAGCGAACTGACAACTCTGAAGCGAAAGAGGTCCACGAAATGCTGGCAATTAAATGATTGTGATTGGCATTGATCGTGAAACTCGATAGCAATTGTGCCGCACAACATTTACATACTTGCCCCAGACAAACTGGCAACAGCAGCGGCAGCAGTGGCAACATCGAAACTGGGCAAAATGCCAATTGCAACTTGAGCTGATCGTAGGAGAGAGAGAGAGCGAGAATGCAAGAGAGAGAAAGAGAGAGACAAGCAGGAGCGCCAGTCAGTCAGTCACTCTGTCAGTGAGGGATCACGCTGCCTGAAATACTCTAACAGATCGTGTGGCATATGTCAGTGAAATATAGACGAAAGCAATATATGAAATATTCGAATAATTTGTTAGATCGTTTACTCATTACGCACTTTTCTGTGTGAGTGCGAGCGAGTAAGCCATATGTAGTAGAATTCTCTGCCTGAAATAATGAGTGTGGTTACACGTTTGTTTATTTGTTTAAGTGATTCTACATTTAAAAAATAGCATAAACGATTTTTTTAAATTTTTCGATATTTTCAAAAATTTAGTTAAGGGTCCCCCCTATAAAATTTCACCATAAAAAATTATTTTAAAATTTAAAATCGCGAGTTTTTAGCTTTAATCGATTGCGTTGGTCAAAATTAGTACTAAACAATTATTTAAATCGATTTTAAACGATACTTAATTTTGGCCCAAAAATCATGTCGAAATGGTCAACAAATTAAACATGTAACATCCTCAACTGGCCTGGTACTCTCATTTTACACCGATCATAACTCTCTTAATAATCAAACGATTTTCACGCGGAATGACATTTTGTTTATGTTTCAACAACCTGATTGATTCCACATTTAAAAAATAGCAAAATGGCTTTTTCAAAATTTTTCGATTTTTTGAAAATTCGAGTAATGGTCCCCCCTATGATTTTTCAAAAAAATTTTTTTTTTCAAAATTTTAAATCGCGAGTTTTTAAATTTAATCGATAGCGTAGGTCAAAATTAGTACTAAACAATCATTTAAATCGATTTTAAACGATACTTAATTTTGGCCCAAAAATCATGTCGAAATGGTCAACAAATTAGACATGTAACACCCTCAACTGGCCTGGTACGATCATCTTACACCGATCGTAACTTTCTTAAAAATCGAACGATTTTCACGCGGAATGACATTTTGTTTATGTTTCAACAACCTGATTGATTCTACATTTAAAAAATAACAAAATGGCTTTTTCGAAATTTTTCGATTTTTTGAAAATTTGAGTAATGGTCCCCCCTATGATTTTTAAAAAACATTTTTTTTTTCAAAATTTTATATCGCGAGTTTTTAAATTTAATCGATAGCGTAGGTCAAAATTAGTACTAAACAATCATTTAAATCGATTTTAAACGATACTTAATTTTGGCTCAAAAATCATGTCGAAATGGTCAAAAAATTAGACATGTAACATCCACAACAGGCCTGGTACTCTCATTTTACACCGATCATAACTCTCTTAATAATCAAACGATTTTTACGTGGAATGACATTTTGTTTATGTTTCAACAACCTGATCGATTCTACATTTAAAAAATAACAAAATGGCTTTTTCGAAATTTTTCGATTTTTTGAAAATTTGAGTAATGGTCCCCCCTATGATTTATCAAAAAATTTTTTTTTTCAAAATTTTAAATCGCGAGTTTTTAAATTTAATCGATAGCGTAGGTCAAAATAAGTACTAAACAATCATTTAAATCGATTTTAAACGATACTTCATTTTGGCTCAAAAATCATGTCGAAATGGTCAAAAAATTAGACATGTAACATCCACAACAGGCCTGGTACTCTCATTTTACACCGATCATAACTCTCTTAATAATCAAACGATTTTCACGCGGAATGACATTTTGTTTATGTTTCAACAACCTGATTGATTCCACATTTAAAAAATAGCAAAATGGCTTTTTCAAAATTTTTTGATTTTTTGAAAATTCGAGTAATGGTCCCCCCTATGATTTTTCAAAAAAATTTTTTTTTTCAAAATTTTAAATCGCGAGTTTTTAAATTTAATCGATAGCGTAGGTCAAAATTAGTACTAAACAATCATTTAAATCGATTTTAAACGATACTTAATTTTGGCCCAAAAATCATGTCGAAATGGTCAAAAAATTAGACATGTAACACCCTCAACTGGCCTGGTACGCTCATCTTACACCGATCGTAACTTTCTTAAAAATCGAACGATTTTCACGCGGAATGACATTTTGTTTATGTTTCAACAACCTGATTGATTCTACATTTAAAAAATAGCAAAATGGCTTTTTCGAAATTTTTCGATTTTTTGAAAATTGGAGTAATGGTCCCCCCTATGATTTTTCAAAAACATTTTTTTTTTCAAAATTTTATATCGCGAGTTTTTAAATTTAATCGATAGCGTAGGTCAAAATTAGTACTAAACAATCATTTAAATCGATTTTAAACGATACTTAATTTTGGCTCAAAAATCATGTCGAAATGGTCAAAAAATTAGACATGTAACATCCACAACAGGCCTGGTACTCTCATTTTACACCGATCATAACTCTCTTAATAATCAAACGATTTTTGCGTGGAATGACATTTTGTTTATGTTTCAACAACCTGATCGATTCTACATTTAAAAAATAGTAAAATGGCTTTTTCGAAATTTTTCGATTTTTTGAAAATTTGAGTAATGGTCCCCCCTATGATTTAAAAAAATTTTTTTTTCAAAATTTTAAATCGCGAGTTTTTAAATTTAATCGATAGCGTAGGTCAAAATAAGTACTAAACAATCATTTAAATCGATTTTAAACGATACTTAATTTTGGCTCAAAAATCATGTCGAAATGGTCAAAAAATTAGACTTGTAACATCCACAACAGGCCTGGTACTCTCATCTTACACCGATCGTAACTTTCTTAAAAATCAAACGATTTTCACGCGGAATGCAATTTTGTTTATGTTTCAACAACCTGATTGATTCTACATTAAAAAAAATAACAAAATGGCTTTTTCGAAATTTTTTGATTTTTTGAAAATTTGAGTAATGGTCCCCCCTATGATTTATCAAAAAATTTTTTTTTCAAAATTTTAAATCGCGAGTTTTTAAATTTAATCGATAGCGTAGGTCAAAATAAGTACTAAACAATCATTTAAATCGATTTTAAACGATACTTAATTTTGGCTCAAAAATCATGTCGAAATGGTCAAAAAATTAGACATGTAACATCCACAACAGGCCTGGTACTCTCATTTTACACCGATCATAACTCTCTTAATAATCAAACGATTTTCACGAGGAATGACATTTTGTTTATGTTTCAACAACCTGATCGATTCTACATTTAAAAAATAGTAAAATGGCTTTTTCGAAATTTTTCGATTTTTTGAAAATTTGAGTAATGGTCCCCCCTATGATTTAAAAAAAAAATTTTTTTTTCAAAATTTTAAATCGCGAGTTTTTAAATTTAATCGATAGCGTAGGTCAAAATAAGTACTAAACAATCATTTAAATCGATTTTAAACGATACTTAATTTTGGCTCAAAAATCATTTCGAAATGGTCAAAAAATTAGACATGTAACACCCTCAACTGGCCTGGTACGCTCATTTTACACCGATCATAACTCTCTTAATAATCAAACGATTTTCACGCGGAATGACATTTCGTTTATGTTTCAACAAGCAGATTGATGCTACATTTAAAAAATAGCATAAAAGATCTTTTGAAATTTTTTGATATTTTGAAAGTATAGGCCTTACCTATATGATTTTCACCCCCTATGAAATTTCACCAAAAAAAAGTCTTTAGCTTTAGAAACTGAAAATTCTCTGCTGAATTTCAATTTAAAAATGTCTTAGATTGTTCTGAATCGATGTAGCAGTCCACTGATTATACTATATCTTTTTATGTGTGTCAAAGTGGGCGTGGCTGCTGCAGTTGCAATCTGCCATCGTAATTGCAGCCCATTTGCTTGACGCGTTTTGGGGCAAACCAAATGAGGCATATTATGTGCCGTTTAGTCGGACCACGACCCTTACACTGCAACTAATCCCCCCCTTCCTCTCTTCCTCACCCCTTAAGCGAGTCAACAGGCATGTGGCACTTGGCAGCTTTTTGTGCCAGTTTTCTTCTCTTTTTCTTTTCTGCTTGTGCGGCACAGAAAATTCGCATAACGAGTGCACTTGCGCTGATACCCTGTAATCGAAGCGAATGCAGGCGGGGCATATGCAACTGCAAGCAGCATAAATTTGTATTTTATTATATTATGCAGTTGAAATGATTTGATCATATGATACTGTTACTACTGGGTATCTTGTGGTCGACTATATAGAATGCCTGGAGTCTATGGCAAGCTTAACAGCTTCTCGTTGTGCATTATCCGTGCCCCCCCTCCTCATCTTCTTTGTTTGTCATGAGTACATGAGTAATTCATGTACTTTTATACAACAAGCAAATTTTCCGATCCAAAAACTCATAAATAGCCAAGAAATTTCTTTATGCATTCGCTGCGGTCATAAAGAAATTCCATAGAATTGTCGGCGGCGCCTCTGACCTATACTTATTTTTAAAAATATATATATTATAATCAGAGATGCCATAAAGAACCCACGCACGTTTAAAGATATCTGCCTGGAATTGATTTAGTATGTCATTTCTAATATTTCATCTCTCTCTCTTTTTCTCTGCAGAATGTGGTGGACCATAACTGGAAACTTTGGCAACATTCTGCCCATCGACTGGTCCAAGTCGTATACACGCCAGATGCACATGCCGACCCTTAATCTCGGCCAGAATCGTACAAAGCAGCAGCGAAACCAACAACAACAGCAGCAGCAGCAGCAGCAACATCAGCAGCAGCATCAACAGAATGCACAAACTCCTGGAGATGAGTTCAATGATTTGACCAGCGAGGATGAGGCTGTTGCCAATGATCTGGATATGCATGCATTGATATTGAATGGCCTTAACGGGGATGTGGATGAACCGATCAAGACAGTCGAGGAGGTTATCAAGGAGATCGATGATATTATGGATGAGGCCGAGAGTCCATTGGATGAGCCAGAGAACTGCGATTCGGAGGTTATTGAGAAGGCGCGTGAAGTGCTTGGAGCGCCACTCTATGCCGAGAGTAAGTCCGGTCGGAACTCTAGTAATGCCATGTCTTAATCCACTCTATCCCTTCCTATCTAGAGCTACAATATCTGAGCAGCACACAGCTTAATGAACTCTATATGGAGATGGAGATGCTGATTCAGGAGCTTAGCGAGACACTGATCAATGAGCTGGCACTACGCGATGAACTGGAATTCGAGAAGGAGCTGAAGAACTCGTTCATCTCGCTGCTGTTGGCTGTGCAGAACAAGAGGCGACAATATCATGTCGAGAAGAAGCGCGGCAAATTCCAAGGTGCGTTAAAAATAAATATGTATATGATATATGTATATCTAATCATGTTATGTTACTTTCTCAGGTCCCGAACCCAAATACTTGACTACGGTAATACCGTATCATCTGGAGAATGGCACACCCAATAATCAATCGCTGCAGGTTTTGATCAAAAGTAAGTGCGGCTAGAACTCAGAAGTATGGAGAGTTTTCTATTTGGAAAACATATTTAAAACAGTTCATATAGACTGAGAGCAAACATAGCTAGATAATAGACTGTAACTTTGTTATATTTATGTAAATATATTTGTAATCATTATCTGTCGCTGAGTCTGCAGATTACTCTGTATTTCTAAGCCTAAGCTATTATATCATTTCAATTGGAAAATCTAGTTAACTTTTTCTTTTCTTTTTCTAATCGTTTTGCAGTACTCAAGGCTATCAATGAGGACAGTCCGACGGTGCCGACGCTGCTCACGGACTACATACTGAAGGTTCTATGCCCTACATAAACACAACAACAACTAAAACAACAATAAAAGCAAAGAATAACAAGAACAACAACAAACAACAAGAAGAACAACAACAGCAACAACAACAACAACAATATACGCTCTATCTCTCTGTCTGTGTTTATACAAGTTATATATACTATATACTTTATGATTAGTTATATTATACAAACTATTTGAAATGTAATGCGAAATGCAAGCAGACCCTCCCTCAGACAATTTCCTCCTCCACTTCCCCTCTCAGTTTGTAGCCCGATAAACCTAGCATCCCGTCTGGCGATAATTATTGAGAAGAATTATCTAAAGATTCTGTGCGAAAGTGAAGGGGAATGAAAGAGATAGATAGATAGAGAGAGTGAGAGAATGGGAGAGACAGAGTGACATTATGTATGTTGAAGTAGGCGTAATACGTGCTACGATACGCAACGCATTGCACGTAATACTCAATCTATTGAAATTCTTAACTATACGCTAAACAATTTACCATATATTGATAAAAAAAAAAAAAACAAAAGGCATAGTCGAATGTTGTTTACAACGCGACCCCCGCGCGGAAGGGTTGTGGCGCCACTCTTAAGCTTCAGAATAAATGTAATACCTAGAGTTAACATACAAACACACAAACAGACACACACAAGTACACTCCAAAGCATATATATATTGTATTGTGTGGGAGATGAAAGAGGGAAAAGGAAGAGATACTAGACGAGACTCTCTGTGACAGTCACGGGTTCGCTATCGATCTCTCCCTTTCTCTCTCTCTCTCTCTCTAAGTCGATCACTCTCGGCTCTCTATTCTTGTGTTTCTAATCGCCGCTTGCAAACCGATTACCCAACCCACACACAGTTTGCAGGGTATCCAATAGCACTGCATATTAATCGCATACTACAAGCGTATAATATACATATATGTATTTATCGTAATTTGTATGTATAGAAAGAGAAAAGTAAAGATGTTAACTTTAAGCGCCAGTTTATATTCTTGTATGTTGTACGTACCCCCAAAATCCCTCTATATATACATACATATATGTACATATGTGTGTGTATGCCCTATATATGTACACAAACATATGTACATCTATGCAACTGTAAACTGCTTTTGGCTCTCCATTTGCTTCAAGATGTGCTCCCAACGAGTTTGCATTTTGCTAAGAATCATCTCAACTGAACATCAGGTTTATTATTATTACATATGTTCTATATGTATATCTATACAGATATTTGTATATTGTATGCATTCGATTATATATAATGATTGTTTTCAATGTTTGTTAAATGATTTTATGATTTTATATATTTGCATAATTCACTTTTTTTTTTAAAGCATCGCATTTTGCTCTAGGAAAACTGCGCTAAATCTGCAATTATTCTATGATTACGTTAATGATTACGTTTACGATTACGATTATATATGTAACTATTACAATTACGTTTATTGCAATAACTGAAGATGAAGTCTTTGAATGTGCTCGAGACGCGAGTTGTGGTGCGTGGCCATAAAATGCTTTTTGTTTGTTTTCGAAACAATTTGATTTTAATTTTAATATATGTAATTTTAATTTTTTGCATGCAAAACGCTGTGTTATTTACTTTTACCAAAACATGCAGAAACACAAAATATACAAAAAACTACAAGTATCGACATAAAATATACACCTACATACATATAACAAAGTAATAATATTAAAAAAAAAACCAATACAAATAAATAAATAGTATAAAATTCAGTCAGGCGCACAGGCTTTTATTTACTTCGTAATTTCAAGCAAAAGAAATCGTAATAATGCATTCAATATATGTATATTTATATACTATATACCAAAATATAGCTAACAATCTATAGCCGTTATATCGGACAGTCCAACAACAAACAAACAAAAATCAACAACATTTATATCATGTTTCACATTTCACCTACAAAAAAAAAAAAAAAAAAAACAAAAACAAAAAAATCGAGATGTTTATCATATATAGGATCTGCAATTGCTAGTTGTTCGGCAACTTTGGAGAACTTACACCACATTCAGAGAAAATCTTAGGTACCTTTAATAACAAACAATTTGCATACATCAACCTTAACTTATTATATATGAAACACAACAAAGACAACTGCATAAATGTTTACGATTCATATATATACATATATACAAATATATGGTATATAGATATATATTATACATAGATATAATCGCGCTTTATAAGAATAAAAAAAATACACTAAAAAAGAAAAGAAACAAACTTGATATTTACTATACTGCAAATTAAAAAAAAAAACCTAGCAAAAAAATCGAATATTCTTTTTTTTGTATTTCGATATATAACAATAGCATTGCTATTTAATTATAAAAACAAGTAAATCACACGTAAATTCAAGTGTATTTGTACATTTAATTGAAGAGTCCATGTTATAATCGAGATTGTAGTCGAGCAAAGTATGGAAATTATATTTATTTGATAAATTAGTAAAGGCAAAATAAAAAAAAACAAAATAGCATTATATATGTGTGAATATGTATACATGCAATGCAATGCTCTATATACATACAAAAAGAGAAAACTTTTAAATTGCTTAAATAAACCAGAAAAATACAAAATCCCAAAGATACGCAGTTTTTTTTCAATTCCAATTGTAATATCAAAATCGAGCACATTGTGTGCGGGCTGCCGGATCGCCGAAAATCAACAGGAGGCTGCCAGATGTTGTGAAAAGCTTAAGCTGTTCAAATGCCTATCGGTGCGGTTAGAAGTCAGCTGTTTCTGTCGGTAGCAAATAAACACGACTTATCGTTGCCAAAATGCAGTGTTGATACATGTAATGAGCTTTAAATGTTATATCGAGAATGTGATGGAATTTCAAATATATCGCGCAATGCTTTTGGAAGGTGTGTACACACTTTTCATGCCGTCAGCAGGTCACATCGAATGCTCGCTGCCTGGTATCGATAGCAGTCGTGCTCGATAGCTCCCATCACTACGACAACTAGCCTTGCCTATCCATAGTTTTTTTTTTGTATCCAAACAGTAAAATAAGTTTAAACAAAATCATCTACACATAAGTTAATTTTTTTTTTCGTTTAGTGTAAAATTTATTTATTTTTTAAGTGCGCGTTCAATAAGAAAATGTCATCGCGAAGGTAAATCCAATAGGAAAAACGACAATGTACACACACACATACACACATACTGATGTACACACATGCACAGAAATTGACGCACACATGCTTCGCACCACATATGTACTATGCACACACACACACACACACACACACACACACACGCACAGACACTTGCAAACACACGCGCGCTCACACATTCACACATTCCCATACACACATACACATAGATACACTCTGGTGCTATTTACATATGTATAAGTATATACAAAAATCAAAAAACCAAAAGAAAAAGCAACAACAAAAGCAACATTGAGATAAAAAAGTGCAACAAAGTGCTGAAAGTAAATTACCTCGCGGCAGCGTCTGCTGTTGCTAACCCCGTAGCCCCTCGAGCTGGCCGCAGCTAACAGTGGATACGCTCGTGCTTTGGGGCCACAGCTACAGCTGCTGCCGCTACTGTCGCTGCTGCTGCTATTGCTGCGGTCTGAGTTCACGATGCCGCAGGGGAGCAGAGGGTCAGAGGCAGGTGGCTAGGTCGGGGGCTGTTGCACTGCTTGCGGGTTGCGGATTGTAGATAGATTGCGGTTTGCGGGGTACCCTGGTAAATTGTGCGCTATGTAAACTGGAGATGTGCGCCCTATTCGGGCACGATCGCGCGAATTCAACCGAATTCAAGCAATTTGTGTGCCCCTGGAGGCTGCCAGGCAGGCAGGCACGTACGGCTCACGAGGGCGACACCCTCCGCCTTTATGGTTTTCGTTTGATTGCTCTCAATTTAGTTGACACACACATACACGCACATAAAATGGCACACACAAACACACACACACATTTACCCACATCCTGTGTCACTATGTGCACCCTTGCACAGACTCTGGTCAAATTGTCTCTATATTATATTATACGTATATTTATTTGTATGTATCGCAGATGGTTCCACCCAACGATATCGGGCATCGAAGCTGAAGCATTACTACAGAAAAAAGGTTTCGACGGTTCATTTCTTGCACGACTCTCATCCTCGAATCCAGGCTGCTTCACCCTTTCCGTGCGTCGTGGTAACGAGGTGACACACATTAAAATCCAGAACAATGGTGATTTCTTTGATCTTTATGGAGGTAAGTGGACAACAAGTGCTCGAAATACTGTTATTGCACACCATATAAACGGATTTTTGTTTCGTTTCAAACCAGGTGAGAAGTTCGCCACATTACCCGAGCTGGTCCAATATTATAGCGAGAATGGGGAGCTGAAGGAGAAGAATGGACAGGCCATTGAGTTGAAGCAGCCGCTTATTTGCGCTGAGCCCACCACAGAAAGGTAAGTTACAGTTACAAACCCAAACCGCAGCTCACAATCCACCACACCCACCGCACGCGTCTCCTTCTTGCAGTCGGTTAACAGTTTGTATGTTATGTTAACAGTGGACTCTCAGCAGTTCTAACAGCGGTCCTAACAGCTGTTGCTGTTGTTATTGTCCAAGGCAGAAAGCTGCGACAATGCGGCCGTGTGTTGTGCAGCTGATGCCGCGGACGATGTCGCCATGCTGTCTATAATACATACGAACACACACACGCATACCGAATACATAAACATACACACACATACGAGTATGTATGTATGTGTGCACCTGCATATGTGAGCGAGTGTGAAATATGCATAGATATGCTCGAGCTCGCCATTCCTTGACCCAATTTCATATACACTTGCTGTGCAGGGTACCTAAGCTATGCCATGATCTGCATATTCCTTTCATTGTCTGTAATTATTTAACGAATTTCTAAGTTTATAATATCTGCATTTTGTAAATGGTTACAAATATTATAAATATGTGTATGCAGTGATTTCATCGGAAGTCACTTTGAGAGGCCTGACATGATGAATAATTTTAATGACATGCAAATACATCATCTTATATGAATATTAAGATATTCGTATACTGTATGACTCATATTGAAACGAGGAATCATCATTATACTTACTGCACATGCAAACGCTTTCCGCATAATGTTTTCAAGGGTATTTGATTTTCGTCACCAAGCAAAAATGTTTTCCCCTTTTTTCTGACATTTTACTGTAAATAAATACAAACATATGCATACTGCGTATGTATGCGTGTGTGTGTGTGTGTGTTTGCATAGCTCGTATATGTGTTCTTTGTTATGCGAAGGTTGTTGCAATTTTTTGTGTACTCAAAAATCGAACAGTGCGTTAAATCAACTGATATAGGGGAACACACGCACACACCCATCCCAACACACATACATATGCACTGGTGTAGAGATAATGCTCGTAAATAGCGCAAATCAGCTGGCGCGTTTATTGAACTGCGAAACTGGATTATATAGGGTATACATGGCGAGGGTAATTCAGTTCAGTTTGAAGATCAATTGTTGCGCCGAAATTAAGAGGCAACTCTATGTAGTCAGAGATGACTTTTATTCAAATTTTCTACTTATCGACATGCCACCACATTATTTACAAATCGATTTGCCTATCGACTTTTAATTAATTCTTTCATTGTCCTTTGCGTTGCGTTTCTCTTCACTTGTCCTATTTTTGTGTAGCGCAACACTGGTATTTTCATATCAAGCAGCTTTCGTTTTTGGCGACGATTGCACAGCTTGCAAGAGCAGTGAATAATTTGTGCAAATTATTTGCATTTATAAATGATTACAGTAAACATGTAAACAAACAGTTGGCGAATTATGCTGCAAAATACAGGCGGCGATAAGGAAAGCTGGCACGAAGGGGCGATCGCACGCGACGCCGACGCGTATTCGACGTCGCCCTGTCTGCGCTGTTAACATTGGCAAGCAGTTAACAGGCGCGTGCAGAGATGTCTCGTTAACAGTGCACTGTTAACTGTCGCCGGTCAACGTGCAAAATATATTTGGGCGTTCTGTGTGTGAGTGTGTGCACACACACACTTGCGATCGTTTACAAAATTGTATGAAATTTTTGAGTGAATAATTTCTAAATTCGATTTAAAGCGTTGGCTCACACAGAACACATATGTATGTACATACGTACACACACACACAGGCAGACACCCACAAGGCATTGCCCATACAAGCAGTGCATTGTGCGGTTGCCGCTGTTGTTGTTTTATTGCCGTTTGCAACCCACACACACACACACACACACTAATATTTTTGTTATTTATTGCTTATTAACATTTTTGTTGTCTGACTGTCAAATTTTTTTATTACAATGGCTTCTCCAGTCGTGCTCTCTCTTTCTCTCTCTCTCGTTCACTTCTCACTCTCGTTCTCGCTTTTGTTAAATCTCTTTTCAATTTGTTGTTGTTGTTGTGTTTTCCGCATCCTAACGGTCAGCGAACCTCTCTGCCACGCCCACTGACTTTGACCGTCTGCCTGCCTGCCAGGCTGCTGCTGCTGGCTAATTTTGGCATCCAATTAAAAATACAACCGAAAATGATGCAAAACCCGAAACGAAATTCGAACTGCGAATCGAACTGCAAATCGATAAAAGTATCGTCGCCGTCGCCGTCGTCGTTGCGTTGTTGCCTTTAACTGTGTTAAGTGCGCAAGCACCTTTTGTGCCCTGCACTCGCACACCCCCTCTGCCTCCCTCCCGCAATCCTTCTTCTTGGAATCCACACCCCGCGTATGACGTTCTGTGGGTCGAATCTGGCAATTTTTGTGGTTATTTTTAATTCTCATTTATAAATCGAATTTGATTTGTGCCTCTGTCTGCCTTCAGGCATTCCCGTTGTGGTTCGTCAATCGCAGATGACGCGCAGTGATGACGTCTCCACAATTAGCCAGGTTAATTATTGCCAGCTGCATTTCCTCATGGCTGAAAAACTTTGGCAGCTGCACTGCTTGCGATCCCTCCCACGCACTCTCTCACACGCACTCTCTCTCACACGCACTCTCTCACACGCACTCTCTCACGCACTCTTTGAGAGCTTTGTGTAAGTAGCGTGCTTCCGCCTGGTAAACACAAAAAAAAGCTCTGCTCAGTATGCAAGGCATGTTGGCAGCTCTGTTATGTGTCGCCATTTTGGATTTGGCAAGCTTGTAATGTGCTTTTATGGCTTCAGAATGTGATGTAATACACACATGCATAGGTGGAACGTATTTTTGCCATAAAGAAACCCCAATTTATTGTTCCATTGAGTTTGTTGGGATTCACACTGAGAGAAATCAATGTGAACGAGTCAATTGACAAAGGGGAACTCTTTGGAATTGCGTTAGAGTAAGTTTTGTATACCCTGTAAATGTGTGTGTGTGCGAGCGGGGGCTGTATGAACTACATAAACGGATGAACAGTAGTTATTACATAGGGTATTCATTAGTCGACTACTTGAAAAAGTGTGTCATTATTTACGTACAATATTTCATATTTGAAAACCGAAAATTATTGTTTGTAAGCCACGTGGGAAAATGAATGAAACATTTCGAAAAATGGAAAGCTATAAAATTCACTTTTGTTTTCCATTTTAAGAAATATGGATACTTTATCTATCCGAAAGACAATATAATTCATAATTTACGTATTCATATTCATAACCCAAACGAATCGGGCTTTTAACTGACTGCACCTATTTTATTTCAATGCCATATAAGAACCTTATATATCTAGATATGCGCAACAGATTGTGAAATTCATTATAGAAGTCATAATATTAAAAAATCTGATGATACCATTGACCTTTACACCGACAGCGATAGCAAAAAAAAAAACAAACAAAAATAATGAGAAATTAGAAATGAGAAACCAAATTGAACCGAATAAACGGAACGGAACTCGACTATAATTAATTATTATTAATTATTTCTACTCAACTTTAGTTGTTGTTGTTGTTGTTGTTATGGGATCAAGAACGTGTTGTTGGAGCGCAGCATTTAATAGTCGCAATTAGAATTGATAATTGTTAATTGCAACACTTTCTTCTCGACAACACACACACACACAGATCACTTGAGGATAATCAATCAATCAGGTTTTTCAATTTTCAATTTGTTTTCTCCATTTGAAAGCGTTGGATAATCGTTGCGCACACCTGCAGTGGATACGGGCAGGGGTAGGGGTAGGGGGTAGAGGGTAGGGGATCGGGTACGATCGAAATGCGAAATGTTTTTGATTTTCGCCATTAAGACGCGCCTACAAATGCCTTATAAATTATGCCATGCACGTTGCCAGCTGCGATCTCGAGCAGCTTAGACATCCAGTGAAGGGTTGGGGGAGGGGAGAAGGGGGAGACAGGAGGGGGTCTGTACTTATCTGCGAGTGGAATCAGCTCTGTATCTACGCTACGTTACGGATCAATTTATATGCAGCTATAATTTTGTTTTGGTGATACCCCAGTACCGTATACTACCCTACCTTTCCCTCTCTCTGTCTCTCCTCCCTCGCCCAAGCGATCCTGCTCCAAGCGATCGAGCGTGTCAACTGTCACATACGCCAGATGGCATCACTGGCATCTCTGTTGACACTCTCTGCTGATATCCATCCTCCAGCTAACTGAAGCGATGCAATCAGGCCATAAGAATTTTATCACCTATTTATTTGGCCCATTTACCTGTCATTCTGCCATTCTGCGGTAAAAAACAACAACAACAACTGCTTCACTGTGACTGCTACTGCCTCTGTTTATGTAACGATCACGTGATCAGGCATGTTGATCCAATCAATCTCAGACAGATCACAGAGTAGCGTAGTAGGTAGTTCCCCAAAAGATAGATCACAAGATTGCCATGCGTTATGCAAGTACGAGGTATCTCAGTCTTCTAAAGCGATCATCTACCTGTTGATCATATCTCTGACAACTGTAGAATTAACTGACTGACAAGAACTGAAAAAAACTACAGCAAATAATTACTACAGTTAGTACGATCACTATAGCGATCACGATTCCTTTTGCGATCTAAATATTCTACTTAACTGTGTGAGAAAATATAAACATATTAAAATGTATAGATGATCTACATGATAATCGCACTGATCTCAGGCTATATTTTTCTACTGACCTAACCTATAATTACTACAGTTGCGATTTAGCTAAACAAATTGATCTACAATAGGAACGCACATAAGTTTTGCTGTTCTCAAGCGAAGCCAAGCTCTTCTAGATATAGAATTAAAAAAACAATACAAAACTGATAGATCATTAAGCAAACAAACAAGCGATCTCAAGTGATCTCAAGTGTTTGATTTGATTATGCGCTCGAATTAAGTTGTGAGATCCGAGATTCTAATTTTTCTGAATTACCTACGATCGGACTTGGATTTGCATTTATATTTCAAAGTACCCCCAGTTCGAGTACTTCCCGGACACGAAGTTAATCGAGTCCGAGAAATCCGATGCGTGCGCACGAACCTAAAACAGTTAGATGGGGTAGGATTGATTGGGGGGGTCTCTGAATGCGGCTAGAGGGTAACTCTATATATAGACAGAGAAGAGAGAGACAGAGAGAGAGAGGTAGAGAGAGAGAGAGAGACGCATATAAATTGTATCCTAAATGGTTTGGCACACGATTTGAAGCGCACGGCACGAACGTGTGGCTAACCGCAAATGGACGTCAGACAAAGACGACGTGGATGCGAAGACGGACAGGCACATGATTATGATTATCGATTCACTTGGATAATCCCTCGCACGAATTCGGAACACAGAAAAACGTGTGCAATCATCGCCAGCGAAAGGTTGTCCTTGAACGATAGAAACGATAGAACGAGCGGAGAGTGCGCTAACCCGGAAGAGAAAGCAAAAATCTGTGTAGAAGTTGCTTTCTGCGCTCTAACCTCTCCCTCTCCCTCCCTCTCTCTCTCTCTCTCTCCCTGCTCGAGAACAGCTGCGACGCAATAGGGACTTTTTCTTAACCTGGTTTACATACAATCAAGCGAATGCGCCTATTGCGCACGTACACCCGAAAAAAAAAAAAAAAACTTGAATACGATTGCTACAGATACTTACTATATAGTGTGCCTGCACTTACATAATTCACCCGTCCCATATATAGCCGCCTAAACGTTCTGCTCGTGCAGCTGTCGCAGTCAGCTGTGTAGTATGTAATAATATAGTCGTAGTGCTCTCAGTAAGTATTATAATTGTCACATAGGCCGGCCCATAATTCAAAGGCAGATAAGTAGATTGCCTCCCGATCCCTTACTGGGCGTATGATCAATAAATTATGTACACCAAGTGGGGGGAGTTACGGCTAGTTAAAATTTTAGCAAAAAGATATAGCAAATCCAGTATAGACTGATTCGAAATGAAGTCTATACATATATATTCCTGATTAGATCAGCAAACTAGTTAGCTCGCTCAGGACAAGATCTTCTCTCTCTCTCTCGTCTGTCGTTCTAGAAACCCTTAGTACCCTACAAAAAACCCTTCTCTGGAATCTAATATCGTAAATTTAATTGCCACTTAGCGGCGCTTTGATTATTTATTATTGTTTCATATTCGATCGCATTGTTATTGCTGAGATCACATAAAGATTGCGTCAACTGCATAACATTGGAGTCGAGTAATACTACAAAGTTCAGCGAATTGGAGTAGAATCTAGAATCATGAGCAGATCGTGGTGGATCGTAGTAGATCGTCATAGATCATCGTAGATCGTAAGGCCGATCGAAACAAGGCAGTATGTAAATGTGATTCATTTCCAGCTCGTGATACAGAAGGGCTTGTGGGGCTGGCTCTGTGTTGGCCAAGTTCAAGGTGCGCTATCGATTGATCGACTGCGATCGACTGCGATCGGCTAATAACCCCACACAGGGGCAACTCAATGGCAAGTTCCACTAAACAGCTCGGGTGCTCCAGACAATTAACTGGATTGAACTGGGAATGATCGTACTGGGATCGTACAGACAGTGATCAGATCGTGCCAAGCGAGGGGGGAACGAAGGCGAAGAGATCGTGGTGTAGGGTTGGGACAGACGAATGCGTGCATAGTTTCGCGGCTTGCATATTAAGCGACGCCATTTGCGCACAACAAAAAAAAAAACAAAAAAAGTTATTAACAATAAATTATGTTTATTTTTATGCGATCGTTTTGGGGTCTCTCTCTCTCTTTATCGTTGTTGTTGTTGTCGCTCGTCGTGCCCAAAAAGCGCACGCTGAGGTTTTCTTATTCATGATCATATTATTATTATAACGACTCTGCCTGTTTTTGTTGTTACCGTTTGTTTTAGGCCCCTAGAAGGTCGCGCTCTCGAAATGGAACCGCAGCGAGTTGCCTGCATTTATTGATACGTTTCTTCTGCTCATTCTCATTCTCTTTAATACTTTGTTTGTTTGAAATCTCTTAGAGAACTTGCCAAGGGTTTCTGGAAAGAACGATCGCTGTAATAGTAATAAAAATAATAATAAGAAGAATAATAATTTAATAACTCTTCAGACTTGTTTTGCTTTGGTTTTGTTTGTTTGTCTGTCTCTCTTGTTTTCGCATTCTATTTTCTTGTTATTGTTATTGTTTTTGTTTATACGCCTATGTTTATTGTTTTTCCAAATAGTTGTAAATGGATTTGTTGTTTTTGGCCAAGTTGATGAATGTTATTTGTCATACGTTTGGTTCCAATGAAATCGGTTTGTCATCGCTAGCAAGATCTTTTTTTAACCACAGAAGCCGAGACGGTTTAGACGGGTAAACCTGGAGAGACCAGAGTCTAGCTGGCAGGCTTGTTGGCGCACGTTGTCAAGAATAAAAATTATAAACACTTTAAATTGACTACAAAGTATTCCCGTCACGTCCCACCTCTCTGACGTCTGCGCTACGGCGCAGCTTTTCGCAGTGTCTCTATCGCTCTCTCTCTCTCTCTCTCCAGCGGTGTCGCTCTCGTTTGCTCGCACTGTTGCTGTTTGCAACACGAAAAATTGCTCGCATTGTTAATTGGTTTCAATTTCATTTCCGGTGTGGCAGGTAACAAGCGGCGCTTACACACTGCTTTACCATCCCCAAACCAGCATATGACCATATACAAGCATGTGACACTCACACACGCACACACACACACGCACAGGGGACAGTCAGGCCTCTGAATATGATTTGGGGTTCTCTGATTCATGCGCTGCCTGAAATGCTGCCAAGTTGAACGCGTAGCGTAGCATTTAAATAGCTGCTAAGTGCACACAAAGAGACAAATATACGTGAGAACACACACATACATACGCGCATAATTCAATTAACTTAGTCACAGCCGTCGCGCAGTCGCCATCCTGCTGACCGCAGTCCCCTTGCCTCTCTTTCCCACCTATCAACAGCCGTAATGTAAAAGTAAAAGTACTGCTTGGATGGGCAACTTTCAAACGGTTCTTGGCAGCCATGCTGCGAAAGCTTTCACATGACATTGGCTTGTGGTCCTCTTGTTGCTGTTGTTGTTGCTGTAAAGCGCGTGTGAGTGCAAGATCTATACATAAATTAGCTGGTAGCAAGCAGTGTACACACTTTCACATTACCTGCAGGCAAGTAGTGCAGGATCAGTATAAGCAGTGCAGGATCTGCCCGCATAAGCTATGCAATTTAAAGAGCAGTGCATCAAGCAGGGCGGAAACGGCGCAAAGCAGTGCAACAGCAGCAGGCAGGACATTGTGCAAAATCTATGCACAAATAAAGCAGTGCAGGTGCTGGAGCAGGCGAAATGAAAACAAAAAATAAAACCAGGAGCTGACGCCAACGCCCCCACAAACAAAGCAACCGCAACGATGGCTGTGATAACATTACACTGACATGTTATGACCAAGATTAAGACGAGTTCGAGTTTGAGTTCGAGTGCGTTTTGCGAGTTGTGTGGGGGTCCCTGACGCGTCGTCGTGCCTCATGTGCATTTAATACAAAAGGCGGCGTACGCAGTCAGGCAACATTCATTCATTCACGAGCACACGATCTGAGCGCTTAGAACAGAGCGGCAGAGCACCAGCAGCAAAAGAGACAACGCGAGTCAAGAACACAACAATAACAAAAGCAGCGACGACAACGACGACGACGAGAGCGGCAGCAATAACAGAGCAGCAGCAGCGCCGACGACGACGACAGCAGACAGCAGCGACGACGACGACGACGACGACGACGACGCGCATACGAAGTAGCCAGAGACTTGAGCAAAAAGCTTTAGACTTGGCTGCTGGAGCTTCATTCTCGAGTTGCGGTTCAACGACAACGCAACACACAACGCAAAAAGCAAAACATTTTTAAAGTAACAAACACACTCAAAGACAACGCAACGCGTAACGCGCGCTCAAGCAGTGCAAACAGCAGATAAAGCAGTACACAAGTGCGTGAGCAGCTCAAGCAGTTGTGATTTCAATTTCGATAAGAAAAACAAAACTAAAAAACTAAATTCGATTAATTAATTATTAATTTCGCGATAAATTATTATGCCTTCGGCCGCATTCGTTTTTGAGCATTTAATTGCGGCACAAACGCGATTGGACGACGGAGTTGCGGGCAAATCATCGAAAGTATCGAAAATATCAAAAGCAGCAGCCGCGAGCAAAGCAGCAGAAGCAGCAGCATCAGCAGCAGCGGCAGCGGCAGCAGCAACTACCGTAGCTAAAGAGAAGAAATTTTTGTCGGTGCTCAAGAAAATTGTGCAATAAAAAAAACAAACTATATACATACATATATTAAAAACAAATGCCGAGTAATAATAATTATTAGTTTTATTCGAACAAAAAATCAACAAAAAAAACCAACGAGAAATTGAACAAATTGTTTCGATCTTTATTGCCCTCGAATAACGACTTTAACTCGTATTCTAATTGTTATTATTCAAAGTCAGTGAGTGAGCAAGTTTCTTACATAAACAGCAGTTAAAACACACACACACAAAAGCAACAACATTAAGAAACCACTATATAACGCGCTGTGCAAGTTTTAGTAAATACTTTTTTTTTTTTTTTTCCTTTTTTTTTGTTCACGTTGTATAAACAAGTGTTAAGTGCGGTTTAGCAAAAAAAAAAAAAGTGTGGAAAATGCTTTTCAATAAGTGCCTGGAGAAGTTGTCCAGTTCGCTGGGCAATGTGGTCAATCACAAGCTGCAGGAGAAGCACAGCTACAACAACAACAGCAGCAGCAGCAACAGTGACAGCAACAACAACAACAACAACAACAATGAGTACAACAAACAACGCAACTTTGAATACGAACGCGCTATACAGGCGCATTATGGCAGTGGCGGAGGCAGCGGGGGCGGCGGCGGCAGTGGGAGACCCCTTTCCAAATCACACTCACAGTCGCATCCCAAGTCATCCTCGGGCAAGGCGAAGGCTTCGAAGAGACGCAACACCACCATAGCCACAACACCAACCACAGCAACAACAACAACAACGATGAGCAGTGGCAATCGAGAGTGCAAGAATTGCATGAGCCACGATGAGCTCTCGATGATCATACGAGGAGTCGCTCACAACAACAACAACAATAATAGGAACACCCCGAGGAGACGCCTCACCACACCTATCTCGCCCGCCCCATCATCCAGTAACTCCTCCTCCACGGAGTCACTGCATTTGCCCCTCGCTGCGTTGCGTGTGAGCAACACCAGCAGCTACAGCAGCGATGCTGGACACAATAGTTCCTATCCCGTTACGCCCACATCATGGTCAGCATCACCGCCAATTTTTGCACAAAATTTTCGCGGTTCGAATGACACACTGGCGCTCCTGGCGGCCATGCGTGTAATCCTACACGGCTACGAGTAAGTGAATCGCTCCAGGCGACAAAAAACGCTAAGCATATCTAATTGAGTGCGATTAAAAACGCGTGCGACACATTAGAGTGTTCAAAAAAAATACAAAAAAAAAAACAAGGGTATATTAGGTGTGTGCAATGGGAAGCATGGCTGAGCTGAGATTTCTGTCGTTTGAATACACATATCTCTGTTAATATATAAGCTAGATATATCAAATTTGACTGGTAGCTTGCTGTATACCATATGCAGCTGTAATTGTTTTCAATTATTGCCTGCCACGCTGAACGCCATCGTAAATCAGTAACTAAGCATTAAAATGCGTTTTTTAAGCAATACATTATAGATATACACTAACTACTTGGGTATATGTTTAGCTGACTGCAATATGTAACTATAACTCAAGTTTCAAGCTGTTCCGATAAAATACCTGAAAGTTATTCAAGTTAATAGAGCTCAGAGCAGTGCGTAGGGTATTTGCACTCGCCTGCAGATTTCGTTAGTTGTTTTTGTTGTTGTCGTGCGCGGCAGTTTTTGAGGCGCGTGCGTAACACAAATTAAATTATTGTTTCTACTACATTGACAATAACATCAACAACAACAACAATAACAATAAGAATCGAAAGCAACAACAACAAATTGTCATGTGCCGAAAATTGCCACGCAAATGAGTAAATATTTAAACTAAACATCGGCAAATTGGCTGCGGGGCTAGTGACATTCTAATAGATCGCCAAGTGACAAATACATATTACCCATATAAAGGGGAACATATATGTATATTGTAGGTACGTGTATAGGGGGAGACAGACAGATCATTCTATTTGTTTATGCGGTCTTGAGTTGTGTAAACAAGCGAGAAGCGACGCCTGCACACGTTGATTTTCCATTTGATTTCGTGCTTTCTTGTTGATATTTATGATATTTCGATATATTATTATGGAGCGTATTTAGCAGACATACCCTGTGTGTAGGTCGCAACAGCTTGTGGGCATCTGCGACTCTAAACTGCGTCGTAGTTTTACAGCGTAACTTGACTGGAAAGTTTTGTTTACCCGGTTTCCTTTTTTTTTTCTTCTCATAATTTTATAATTTAAAAAAAAAAATCATTAGCAAACTTGTTATTTGCAGAGTATCTGCTAGTCTCATATGTGGTGAGTGAGTCAGTTGAATTAGCAAGTTGAGTCAGTCTCGTTGTTTCTTATTGATTTTTGCACTTAAGCCACGAATCTTTTGTGGAAAGTTCTAATGAAATGATCTACACAATTTGCCGCATACTCATACCATAAATAACTAAATCACATCAGATAAGCGACATGCTCTACCTGGAATCTCCTTGAATAACTGGCACAGCTGCCTGCCTGCCTGACTGCCTGACTGGCAACCTCTTCTCCTCTCCTCGTCTCCTCCCACTCGTCTTCTTCAGAAACGGCGGGTTCGCTGCGCCACGCTTTGTTCTGCTTCTGCTGAGTAAACTCTTTCTTCTGTTATCTCTGCATCTCTGTTGATGTTTGCCAGATTCTACAGATTCTTTCGATTCTTTGCATTGTCGTCGCCAACTTATCAGACATACAGACGCTGCCCCCGCTCCATCTCCATCTCTCAGACATACCGGTTATTTCTTCTCAACAAATGAGGTTTTCTTGAAGGGAACTGACTATATACAAATTGGGCCTAGCGGGAATTTTTAAAAAGTTAGCTTTAGTTTTTAAATTGCTAAAATATTTTTGTATGGAATTTAGCAAAATTATTGTCTATAAAGAATAAAAAAAAGATTATATATTTTGGTTAGATTTAAAAAATAGTAAAATAATTTACTCTGTTCGCTTTTTTATCTCATATTTTAGCTATTTTATGCTCTTTTTTTGGCTTGGCAGCACTAATGACGGGGTAGCACTGCGTTGTGAACTGCTTGAAAATCGCAAGTTCACACTGCACTGCACTTCCGCGTCGTGTCGTAGCAGTCAGCCAGGCAGGCAGGCGGCTGCTTAGCGTTAGTTTTTCACAGCGAGTGAGTGGGTCACACTTTTCGCTGTTTACCGTTGCAGCAGCAGCAGCAGCAGCGTCCCAATTATCAAAGCACAGCTTCCAGTTCCCCCTCTCGCAAGCTGCCCCCCTCCGCTTTGTAGGCTCGTTTTCCTTGACAGCTTCAAGTGCGGCCTGTCAAATGTAAATTGTTTTGCATATTTTATGTTGTTTTTTAGCGGCTTGAACTAGTCGCGATTTTAATGGTTTTTGTGTTGCGTATTTATTTTTTTTTATTTTCTTTGTGTGAATTTCCGTTTAATGCATTGCACAACAAACGCTACGCCTGCTGTTGTTGTTGTTGATTTTATACGATTCTGCTAAATAAATAAATATGCTTTAATTTGTGCAAATTCGACGAAACAAAAAGTAGCGAAAAAAAACAGAATTAATGAGTTTTTTGTTGTTGTTGTTGTTGTTGTTGTTTTCTAGCGCGTAGAGAGTGTTCCGATGAGTTGCCAAGATCTTGATATATTGTACGTATGTTTTAAGGGCATACAACCTGCACGATTCGCATTCATCTCCTTCCTCAAAGTAAATAAATACTTGTACTTGGGCAGCTCCTGCCCGCCCCCTCAACAGCCTCCCCCCTTCCCCGCTGCTGCTCTGCGCGTTTTACAGGTGCGTTGGCACACAAAATTGTCAACATGTGACAAATGATTATTTATACGATATACAGAGAATATATATGGAATACTATATGTTTGTATGCGAGCTAAGGCAGCGCTGTTTGTTGACCTTTTCGGCGATGCGCGTTCATGAATGGCCGACAGGTTCGCTCGTAAAGGCGTCGTCGCTTCCTGTGTGCGTGTAACTGTAACTGTAACTGCTACTGCACTTATGTATAACTGTACTCTGGGCAGGCATGACTCAATGTTACCCTGTAAAGGCAGCTACTAAGAGATGGAGAGAGGAAATATTATTATTTTCCCTTTTAAAGTCTTACAGAGTATATATCACCGAATACAGGGTATACTAGCTACTCAAATCCACTTATTGCATCCTTCCCCGACTCTTCAATTCCACTTGTTCCAACCCGTTGCGACCTGAGGTTGCGCATGACGTAAACAGAAGGCAAAGTCAAAAATAAATTTGACGGCGCAATTAAAAAAAAAAAACAAAAATAATAAGAAACGCTGCACACTTTGAGCTTATTGTAATTGCTTTCCAAATTTAACATTAACATTTTTCCGTTACTTAAAAAATATAAGATAGCAAGGTAAACACACAACACACACACACACAAACAAAGATGAATAACAATTCTAATATAAATAGACATCGAGAGGGATGTGCTAATTTGTTGGTCAAAAAGCTGTCAATTGTTCGACGAGAACAGCACAGAAGGCACACAACATAAGCCAAATTGTTGGCCAGAAGCAGATTCAAAGAAAGAGAGAGAGAGAGAGAGAGGAATAGCAAAAGAAGAGTGCGCAGTAGATATGAAACCGCAAAGGGAAAGATTCCCCTACTGCTCCAGAAGCAGGCTTCACAACAGAAAGCTCTTTGCTACACAAGCCCGCTCAGACAGAGAGGGAGCGAGAAAGAGTTAATTAAATTAAGCTCGCTGTTTGCATTAACATTTCATTAGCATTGCCAAACGAAAAGCAACATGGAAACAACATGAGGAATAATTATTTATTTTGATGGTGTTTCTTTCTATTTACATTTATTTTGATGCGAAGAAAAAACGTTCTCGATTCGATTGACAACTCTATCGAAAGCGCTGCACTGCTTGCATCCGGTAAAGCAGTGCGATTGCATCAACAGGAGTTGAGTACGTTAGCTATAAATAAATAAACATGCTAGCTATCGTTATCGATCTATCGATACACACTCACTCACACTGCCAGTCAATGTCATTTCCGGTGCTAAAAATATCAACACGACCGGACAGACAGATCTACCTCTACCTCTTATCATATCATTCCGGCTGTGGCACCTTGAGCATGTAACAGCATTGAAATTGTATTGAAATGCATGCTATGTCGGCGCTCTAATAATAATATATAATGCCAATTGTTTATATGGCAATACATGTCTATAAATAGCATACACACACACACACACGCATATACGGAAGATACATAAACATGTAGTTGGGTTACCTGGCTGGGGGAAGGTGTCAAATCGGACTCGATTTGCTACATAAAACAAAACAAAAAGATATGTTTTTGTTTTTGTTTTTTTTTTTTTTTGTGTGTGCGAGTGTATACATAACGCATGAGTTTGTCACTTGGGCACTAAACGGAGTGTTTTATGATAACTATGACCCCAAAGCGAGCTACATAGACATATCGAATCGAAACCGGCTTAAGGACAACTCAGTTCGATTGATTTGTGTGTTGTCTTTCCCCTCCCCCTTTTCGCTCCCCTTATCTACATATCTGCTGCTCTACTCTGTTTACGAGTCTTATTCTAGGTGTATTCACGAATAAATACAGAGCCAGATGCCGTCGAACTCTGCGATTGTTACTACCTACTCGAAAACACGTACCTACATAAATACAACATACATGAATACGTGAATACATACAGATACGTATGAGGCGTCGTTGGCCCAACTAACTGAAACCGAAACTGTTGAAAATTCACAAATTCAAAAATTCAAATTCAAAGCAAGTTTTTTAAGTTAGTGTTATTTATGCAAAATAGTATAGAGCGAACTTTATTTCACTAAGCTCTTCTTCTCTACGCTGCTGCTGACTCAACAAACTCATGAATTTTTATTGTGTACCCGGCAAAGCGCCACTAGAACAGGACAAAAAATGAAGTCAGCCATAATTAATTTAACAACATTACAAAAGCTGATTGATATAAAAAATAGGACAACACTGTCATATTGATATTAATCGATTAACCATAGACACTGCACAGCTTGGCGAGTTATGCACGCACTGCTTGCTTGCATTGGCGTGTCAAGCAGTGCACTTGAAATGCGCTCTCAATTGAATTTTCGATTGACACCTTTTTTTGCGAGCCTTTTTAGTGTGTGTCTTTCAACTGTGTCAACTAAATCTTGTCATGCACTTAAACGTATGCGTGTGTGTGTGCGTATGTGTGTGTCCAGGCCTGGCCAACAGGCGACTGGCTGTTGTTGTTGCTGTTGTTTACCTTGCATTTCTTGCCGTGTTGTTGCATTTTTGCGCTCGCAATGCGAACGCGTTTCAATTCAATTCGATTTGTATTCGTTTTCGCACTCGCACCCGCACTAGCACTCGCATACGTATTCGTATTCGTATTTGTATTCGTATTCGCATTCGTTATTGTATTTGTTTTTGTATTTCCTACTCGTCTCGCCATCGTTCAAGAGTCGCGCCTCGCACATGTTTGCATTTTGTGCAGTTCGCAGTTGCATTTGAGGCGCGCACGTAGCACAACAAGCAGTGCACAGTGCAGAGTACGAGCGAGTGCGAAAGGGAGAGTGAGATACACAGAGAGTGGACACATTTAAGCAGCAACGATACGCGACATTCAGTCTCAGTCAGCTGCGGACAGGGGCGAACAGCTGCTTAACTGTTTAGGTCAACCTCACATATTGATAAATAAATTAATAAATAAATAATTAACATGATTTGTAATTTCTTTTTTATTACAGATGGTTTCATGGCAATCTTTCTGGCAAGGAAGCTGAAAAATTGATATTGGAACGTGGCAAGAATGGTTCGTTTCTTGTGCGTGAATCTCAAAGTAAACCTGGTGATTTTGTCCTCTCGGTGCGCACAGATGACAAAGTGACGCATGTCATGATTAGATGGCAGGTGAGTTGTAATCCCAGTCCCCCTCCCCCTCCCCACAGAAGGTGCCGAAATTACGACTCATTTAGCTATCGTTGCTTTTGCTTACAAATGCAAATCGATTTTGTAGTCAGCAGCAACTTGTAAGTAGCAGCAGCCTAGACAAGTATTGTAAGCGTCTGACTGGCCATAAAGTTCCTCATCGCTTGACCTTGAATTACCAGTCGATGTATATGGCAATTTATGTGCATGTGTGTGTGTGTGTGTGCTGCTGTATATACAGTGCGCTGTTTGCATTGGCAGCGTGAAAATATGTATGTACAGCGTGTATTTGTTTATTGTCATCCCGTTATGGGGATAGTTCAATTTTGCAGCTCACCTCGTGTCGTATGCGTAATGTGTGAAGCGTCAGTCTGCACTGCTTGCCAGCTGCACGCTGCACTTCGCACTGCTTGCCCCACAACAGGCCACTGTTAAGTTAACAGAGAATAATAGAAAATACCTTTGCTTTGAGTCCCTTTTCGCATATTAACAAGAAAAGCCTGTTCGTGATTGAACGAACTTGGAAATTTTACTGAGCGTGCTTGAAAGTACAATTAACAGTTTGCAAAAGATTTGAAAAACATAAAGCCCACCAGTTGTTTGCAAAAATTTCGTAAACACAGAGTTGGTTTTCCCTCTCTTTGCACGTGTGCAGACCACAATTTGCAACTTTTCGGGTAACCCTCGCGCACACACCAAGCTGCGGTTTTTCTGAAATGGAGAAAATTTGAATTTTCCATTTTCATTTTTAAGAAAAACTGGCGTAAACTTTGAATAATAGAAAATACTTTGCTTTGTGCCCCCTTTTTACATATTCGTATTATTATTAATTATTAATTACTGCCTTTGAGCACTGATTGTGCCTTATGCAACCCCAGCAAATTCTCAGCTTTTGAATTGTCTTCTAACCCACGTTATACAATTCTAAATAGGCATAATTATGTATCTGTGTGTTGTATAGACGAATGTTTATTTATTTTTTAACAAAACTACAGTAAATAAAAATAAATGGGCATTTTGCTAAGCTTTTGTTGCTGCTTTTTGACGCCATTTTACAATAATGCTGTATTTACATGACCGACCGGTTGAGCATTTTCAGATTTGACATTGCGGTCACGTTTGCACTTTTATTAGCTAATTGTGTGGAGCGTATTTCAATTTCATTTATTGTATGGCTCACGCTACCTCGCACTCGCACTAAGTAAAGTCGGGTATGCTCAACAGATCGTTAGATAGAAGACTCCTTGCCACTTAACAGTCAGTTAACAGTCCGTTAACAGTGCTGCTGTTATCGCAAACCGTTTCTCAACTCTTCTCTTCTCTTCTCTTTGCAGGATAAGAAATACGATGTGGGCGGAGGTGAATCATTTGCAACACTCTCGGAACTGATCGAGCACTATAAACGCAATCCAATGGTGGAGACCTGCGGCACCGTGGTGCATCTGCGTCAACCCTTCAATGCGACACGCATCACGGCCGCAGGCATCAATGCACGAGTCGATCAGCTGGTCAAGGTGAGTAGGAGGAGGGAGGGTTGCCCCAGTTTTGTCCTACAAAGAGACTAATCTCGTTCCATTACTCCATGATAGGGCGGCTTCTGGGAGGAGTTCGAGTCACTGCAGCAGGACAGCCGAGATACTTTCTCGCGCCACGAGGGCTACAAAGATGAGAATCGCTTGAAGAATCGCTATCGCAACATATTGCCCTGTAAGTAGAAGGATTGCCCCTGTGGATCATCTAATCTAATCATCTCTCTCTCTCTCTGTCTTGCTTTGCAGACGATCACACGCGCGTCAAGCTGCAGGATGTGGATCGCAGTGTGCCCGGAGCGGAGTACATAAATGCCAACTACATACGCTTACCCACCGATGGCGATCTGTACAACATGAGCAGCTCCTCGGAGAGCCTGAACAGCACGACCTCATCGTGTCCGGCCTGCATGGCTGCCCAGACGCAGCGCAACTGTCCCAACTGTCAGTCGCAGAACAAGACGTGCGTGCAGTGCGCCGTGAAGTCCGCCACGTTGCCGTACTCGAATTGCGCCACCTGCAAGAGCAAGATGGACTCGCTGAGCAAGCACAAGCGCAGTGAATCGTTGTCTGCCTCGGCAAATGCATCGGCAGCGGGCACTGGACCCGGCACACCCACCGCCAGTGGCAGCACATCGGCTGCATCGGCCGCGCTCAACGGTTGCTTGGCTGTGCTGCTGAAGAAGCATTGTGGCGATGCTTCACCACCACCGACGACGGGCTTGTCATCCGCAAATGGCGGCGGGATATCGGGATCGACGCTCAGTGTGGAGCGAGACATGTTCAAGACGTACATTGCCACACAGGGTTGTTTGGCGAACACAAAGGTCGATTTCTGGAACATGATCTGGCAGGAGAACACACGCGTCATTGTGATGACCACCAAGGAGATCGAGCGTGGCAAGACCAAGTGCGAACGCTACTGGCCCGACGAGGGACAGTGCAAGCAATTCGGTCATGCCAAGGTGCAGTGCATCAAGGAGAACTCGACAAATGATTATACGCTGCGCGAGTTTCTCTTCTCGTGGCGCGACAAGCCCGAGCGTCGCATCTATCATTATCATTTCCAAGTGTGGCCCGATCATGGGGTGCCCGCTGATCCGGGATGTGTGCTCAACTTTCTGCAGGATGTCAATACCAAGCAGAGTAGTCTGGCCCAGGCTGGTGAGAAACCGGTAAGGGATTTAGCTACAACTCACACACTGCTAGAGCGCTGCTAATGCATCTCTCTCTCTCTAACAGGGTCCCATTTGTGTGCACTGCTCGGCGGGCATTGGACGCACTGGCACGTTTATTGTGATCGACATGATATTGGATCAGATCGTGCGCAATGGTGAGCAACGCGCTGCAGCTGTAACAGCACCTGCAACTGTTAAGTGCGCTGTTAGTCTCAGTGTGCTGTAAATGAAGTTAACAGTTGTTGGAACTGTTGCTAACAGCAGCGGCACTGTTACTCACAACACTGCAACTGTTACTAACAGCAGCTTAACAGCACAGCCTGCTGCTACTTAGTAAACTGTCATACTAAACACTGTTATACTGTTCTACCCTCCCACAGGCCTCGACACCGAAATCGACATCCAGCGCACTATCCAAATGGTGCGTTCCCAGCGCTCGGGCATGGTCCAGACGGAGGCGCAGTACAAGTTCGTCTACTACGCGGTGCAGCATTACATACAGACACTGATCGCACGCAAGCGGGCCGAGGAGCAGAGCATACAAGTTGGACGGGAATACACCAACATCAAGTAAGTGTGGAGTGCATCTCTTCCGAGTATATGCTAATCTTCTTGCTTTATTTACTTAGGTACACGGGCGAAATCGGCAATGATTCACAACGATCTCCATTACCACCAGCAATTTCTAATCTAAGTTTATTAGCGTGTAAGGGAGCAGCAGCATCTCCGGGAGCAGTGACGGGCACGGCAGCTGGTGGCGGCGGCGATCCGCTTTCGGTGGCAGCAGCAGCAGCGAATGTTGCTGGTGTTGGCAAACATGCTGGCAAGTTGCAACCTCCTTTGCCACCCATGGTTGCCAGCAGCAACAACATCGGCAACGGCAACGGCAACGGCTGCAGCAATGGCAGCATCAATGGCAGCAGCAGCGGCAGCGGCGGCAGCGTATGCATTGGCAATGTCAATGACAACAGCAACATTCTTGGCAGCAACGGCAGCAGCAGCGGCAATGGCGGCGGCGGTGGCGGCAATATGCGCAAGTCGAATTTTTATAGCGATTTAAAGCAGCAGCAGCAGCAGCACAACGAGCTGCAACATGCAACAGCAACGGCAGCAGCATCGCCCGCAGCGGCAGCAGCAGCGGTAGCAGCGGCAACAGCGGCAGCAGGTAAGCAGAAACAGGTCATGGGCCGGCCTGGTCTACTCAAGTTGCTCACCAGTCCCATAATCTTTCAGCCAAATACAAAAACATTCCCAAAGACATGAGCAGCCTGCGGCAGCAACACGCTGCCTATGCTGCTGCGCCTGCGCTGCCGCCGCCACCGACGCCGCCGCGCAAAACATGACAAATGAATTTCTAAATCATAAGCCAGATTCACCCACACACCAATACACCAACACACCAACAACACCAACACACACGCACTTTCTTACCTTTCGAGCGTAGGCCGAAGTTAGAGCGCAATTTCAAACCTAATTTTACGTTTATTTTATACGTTTCACGTTCTTTTTTTTGTCGTTTACCTTGTAACTTGTTGTGCGTAATTTTTAATAATACGAAAAAGAGAAATCTTTTATTATATTTTTTGTAAACACGCCCATGCCCCCCCGCCCCCTGTGCCCCTGATCCCGCTTGCAACCTCCCCCAAATCCGCACATCCATTGTATGTAGTTGTTAAAGAAGAAGAAGAAGAAGAAGCGGAAGCAAGCGAGTGAAACGTTTTGACGACGATCCGATCTGCGGATCATATAGTAGCTTCGCATCATCATCATCATCATGATGATGAGCAGGAGAACATATTGTTTTAGTGTCGTAAGTGTTGATAAACAAAAAGAAAACAAAAGAAAAAAAAAAGAAATGAAAAAGCGTTGATTGTGATTCAAAAAACGGCGTTAAACGAAATAGATTAGAAAGCAAGCAAAGCAAAATAGAACAGAACAGATCAGAAAGAAAGAAAGAAAGAAGAGTTTGTTTAAGCATAGCATATACATACATACATACTTACATATGTATGAACCCGAACAGAATCGTAAAGGAACAGAACTCACACACACACACACGATCAGAGAAACAGTTGAACAGAAGATAAATAGATGATAGCGGCAAGCGCATAAGAAAATCCGATAGGTTCGTGTAGTTTTTGGCCTTGTCTAATAAGTTTAAATAGAGATAAACCCCCTAAACTTAGTCGTAAGTTGATTATGTGCATAAGAAGAAGGGTCTAACAAAACCCAACAGAACCCGGCCCCAAACGCACTTGCGATCGTATATTGTTAATCCCTTTGCAAACCCACTGTGTTTTTATCGTGTTTTCCAACACTGCACACTCCCCTCTACCACACTGATCCTACCACATAGCACCCCCAATTAGCCAATCAATTTGAAAATGTCTCGTCTTGTGAAATTTCTTTATGATTTAATGCTGTTTCCATTTGTCTCGTAAACGTACTTGTAATCCTACCTGTAACTGTAATTGTAACCATATGTAATCCTAACCTTAAATGTAATTATAATTGTATTCGTATTCTGTATATGGTTTCTTCGCTCTCCGATCGAGCAATCAGTTTGCTTTTGCTTTAATTTTACTCTGTTTACCTTACCTTATTATCTTTTACATTAAACACACCACACACAAACACACACACACACACATACATATATATATATATATGTAACTTATCGACCTTATTGTGTTACATTTTAAATGATAGTCGATAAGGCATTATTATACATATATATACATACATACTATTATTGCTACGATAATTATTATATGTATATGCGTTTTTTTTTTGTAATTTTAAAACTTCATTTGACTTGTGAGTGTGAGAGAGAGAGAGGGATGGAATTGCAATAGCAACTCTTCTTCTCCCACGCTCACACACACACACACACACACACAACAGAGTAGAAAAACAACATTTAAAAAAAAAACAATTTGTAAATTAAATTAATTTTTTTTATTCTATATTTTACGCTTTTCGTAAGTGCTTTAAATTGTTATTGATTTTGCAAACGAAAAAAAGAAAAGAGAAAAAAGAAGATGAGAAGAGAACACAAATTATATTTGTATTTATACACGTAAAATAAATATTTTATATGAAATAATTTCAAATGAACACAAAAAAAAAAGCAATATATGATTTTTATTTTTATTTTTAAATCGATATTGATTTCGATGTCGATTATTCAATTTTGATTTACATTGCATGCACCTGTTTCTTTCAGTTTATATCACTTATTCGATTCGTTTATGCTTTGAAAACAAAAAAAAAAAAAACACAAAAGACTTAAGAACTTTGAAGTCTAAAAAGACGCCCCGTGAAGCTTTATCAAGTTGGAGTTTTCCTGTTAGCAGGAGCAACGTTTCAGCCAATTATCTAGCATCTGATCATACGATAGTTAGCTAGGCCTTATAAGGAAACCTATCCCCAACAGACGCACAAAGACCCACCCAAATACTACACCAACATCAACACCAACACCTCAACACCATCAACAACAACAACAACAACAAGAACAACAAGAACAACAATAACAACAGTGGCAATAAAACAAGCGCAACAAGGAGCAACTCAGCTCCAAACAAACAAAACAAATATTGAAACTGAATAAGCAATTGAAAAACATATGAAGTCAGCTTTAAATCGGAAATAGCTCGAAATACAAATCAAAAATAGCAACAAGATCATACAGAAGATCAACGCAACAGATCGATCAATAGAGTACACAAGTTTCAGCATGGAATGTTGGAGATCGGCGACCAGATCACAGGTCATGGTAATCGGATCCAGTTACAGATTCAGATTCAGACACAGAAACGATATAACAATAAGCACTAACGTGTTCAGCAACTTGCTTAGTATCTACATTTTACCTATTAATTAGATGTTATCAAATATTGATTATCGATGCCCAAGACAGAAGAAGACACCAAAAGCAAATAAAAACGAAAATAAAAACGAAAACAAAAACGAAAACGAAAACGTTAACGAAAACTGTCGGCAAACGCACAAATGCATGCTGGATCGTATATCTTTTACATACTTTACATATACATGCATATGCTTATATTATATATAAATACATATATATATATATATATATACTATATACCATATATGAACAATGAAACACCAGTGCTGGAACAGCATAATGTTCTTTCCTCAATATGTTGTCCATGCCTTTAAAAATCTAGAATGTAAACTTATGTATATTATCCAATTTCATCGCATTCTATTATTTTTCGCCATATTCCATAGTTCATCACAATGGGAAATTTTCCAAATATTTAAAATATTTACCAAGCGGTCAAGCAAGCATCTATTAAATATCATGTTGAACTATTTTATTCCTGGTTATTTGGGGTCCCAAATGAGCTCATCTCTTCCCGTTTCTCGTCAAATCATTGCAAGACGTCGCGACGCGTCGCATCGTTCATTGATTCATTGTTTTTAGCAAACATGGATAGTCTGTTACTATCTCACTGGAGTCTGGTTGCTGTATCGGATACCCTGGAGTCGCTTTCATACCACATACCACATGTACTACATTCCAATTATTATTTCTATTCCATAAGCGGTCAATATAAAGTTACAACAAATATGGAATAAAAATTTAGCATAATTCTCTAAAAAAAAAAAAATGTACTTACAATAAATATGTAACTAATTTTTACAAATACAACAACGTTTTCCATGACTCTACCAGAAAAGTCAGCTTGAATGATTTCGCACATACAATAACTAACTATATGAAAAAAAAAAAAATAAACTGAAAATCTGTTTTTTAGTTATAAGTTGAAATAAAATTTGACCTTTTTGTGTTTATATATATATATATATAACAAATTATATAATTAGTTATTACATATATTATATAATAATATCAATATAACCTCATACCCAGAAAAATTAAAAAACAATCGATTTGTTTTATTCTGAAAAAAGAAAACTTGAATAATTTCGGCATATGTACTGGCCTCGTGACTCGTGCCAAAATCATCGCAACACGCTGCCATCGCCATTGTCGAATTCTCTTGCACCGTGGACAAAATGCCGTTGCCCTAAACGTTTTTTTTAGTGACGCTCGAGTTATAACGGCCCATTAACTAACTGACTGCGGCTCGTTGTTTTAGCCGCCTTACCGTAGTACTACATATGTCTTGTATACCTGCTAGTTGTACCAGACATACGCACTATGTTATTATTGCTATTGTAATTGCTTTTGCTCTGCTAGTAGGTGTTGTTGTTGTAGCCAGGAGAAATTAAAGTATAATGTATACCGAGGTGGGGTATACTAGATAGACAGACATAGGGTAGGTAGGTAGACTTTTTCTTCGCAATCAATATATAAAATAATAAAACATAATTGCTTATCGATCTCAAGAGCTTGCAACGAATCGATACTTATCGATCATCAGGGCAGATTTAAACGCATTTAATCGAAGTAGTGACGTAGTGCGCCCCACTGTACTCCACAATCCTCTACTTGGTATCTTCTAGTCGAGCAGCTCAACTCAATTGTCGCCTGGTGACAGCAACTTATTTGCCATGTTTTCTAAATTGAGGCACGCCTCGCGAGTACCTGTGCCTTACCTTCTCCCCAGGGGGGTGGGTGGCGCCGGGGCTGGCGCAACAGCGAAAGTCAAAGGCGCCCGGGAGGCGGCGGCGATCGCAACAGCAGAATGAGTGTGTAGAAAGTGAAAGAAAGATCTTTTGTCAGACAGATAAAAAAAAAATGTTATTTCTCCATTAAGATGCAACGCAACTGATTAACTTGTTGTACTCATATACATATGTGACTGTGGATCATTCGAAAGGAACATCATAAAACATAGATACGAAGGCATTATTCCCATCTGATTCGATCGATCGTGGCAAGGAAAAGAAATCAGAAACATATGCTTTTCTCAGAATTATTTAATATACTATAATGTATGGGATAAGTATAATGCGAGTATAACTTCCACTCGACTAGGTTGATGTTGTTGAAGAAATTGTTATGATCGCGGCTGACCGAGTTTTTGTCTTTCTTTGCTCGAGTTTCCTTCGATATGTTCGCATTCTGTGAAGTAAAAAACCCGACGGGCTGAAGAAATGTATCTAATTGTCCGTTAAGCGAGAACAGCCTATGACAGAACTCTAGGCACAGTGGAACAAATTAGAAGAGCACTCGCATGATTGTAGATTGTAAATGAATCGTTAAATGAACACATTAGAAATGATAATCTTGCTCTGAAAATGGTTATTATAGTACTCTAATCCTTAGCAGGTGTTACGACAGTCGTCGGTCCACTCTCTGAGAATTTGGTAAGTTAGCAAACCCAATTTCAATCAACTGTTCGAAAACATATAATTTAACGCACGATTGCTTGACGAAAAATACTTTTTCTACATATAGAAAGCTTAACTAGGTATATATAGTATTCTTTCTCTGCCATCGGAATAAAGTTGTAAATATATAATTATTCAGTTAAGTTATTCTATCAACTGGAGAGACAAATCTATTATAGAGTTGTTTAATACCATATATATTCTATATTATAGAGTAGATCCCACAGTAGGGCGCACTGGGCAATGTTGATTAAAGAAATATAAATATGTATATTTTTTTATTATTATTTATTAAGTGAAGTATCCGTACATCATAATATTGTATCACAGGGTGGAAAAATATTCTTAAGAATTACCAAACACACTTTAAAAGAAATATATTCAAATAAAACAATAATTGTTTAAAAATATATCTAGAAAATACAAAATCCAATATATATAAATTCCAGGATATTTTGAGTAGATGTAAAATGCACTTGAGATTATTTTTATGTTTGGTTTTTTCGCTTGCACACCCACTGTGCTGGCAACTGTGATTAGATCGACAATTTACAATGCTTCGATGGCTGTCGCAGGGCAACTAAACGGACTGATATAAAGATACTAGTTGCTTCTACTCCATACCACATGGTAGCACACGCGACTGCACCGCGACGATGACTTGGCCAGAACGTTAGGCAGGCAGTGGCAGTGGCAGGGCAGAGGCGGCGACTGCCGTTGGGTACGGTTCGGGGCGACATCTTCACTGGAACGTTACGGCCAAAAGTCAAGCAGCCGAAACTGTCATATGTGTTGGTAGTGGTAGACGGATATCTTGGGTACTCGGTGGGGTGTGAGGAGTGTAGGGGGAGGGGTAGGTGGAACTGGGCGGCTTTGAGTTTCACCAAGTTCGCTGGCTCGCTGTGCTGGGTCGCTGTTTCATTTGCTAACGAGACTCGCAGCGAGACTGGTCGCAGAGACGCGTTAATTCCAAGTAGTATATCCATCCGTGTGGCCAACAAATCCAGTTATTACCAACCGACCAATCGAGCAACCGAATGCCCGCGTTCCACATTGTTGTCAAGGTGCTAATGCTCCGCCTGCTGCTGGCCAATCTCGCCGGGCTCGCGTTGGCCTATGACTTTGGCTATCACCCGAGCGCGGAGGAGTTTGACAGCCTGCTGCGCGAGACACGTGGCTGGACGCGAGATCTGTTGGCCAACGAGCACAGGCGCAGCGATAGCTATGTGCCGCGCTATCGCTATGAGCAGGATTCGCCCAAGTCCGAGTTGGATTTCCACATGTTCAGCGACGATCAGGAGCAGCTCGAGCAGCAGCCGTTTGTCTACGAGTCTGTGGCCCCTCTAACTCCTCCTCAAGCGGAGCAGCAGATGCAGATGCAGATGCATGTGCAGGGTCAACTGATGCACATAACTGACAACCTGGCGCCGGCAGCTTCAACCGCCGCTGGTGCCGGCAGCAACAGCAACGGCAACGGCAACGGCAGCAGCAGTGGAAACTTTCCCATTTTCTTTACAAATCCTGCCACCGGCATTGTGTATGCCATCAGCGAAGTGGGTCGCAACACCAAGACGCAGCCGTGGCCAGGCGCTGGTCCGGGCGCGGGCAACGACAGCGACGCCATCGCCATCTATGTGACCAAGCAGCAATACGATGCTGATCTGCAGGCGCTGCGCCAGCAATACGAGCAGCAGTGTCCCATGCCGGGTGAGAGCGTTGCTCCGATACCCTTATCACCTGCAAGTGCATCCCAGTCAGCATCCGCCTCGGTGCTATCCACCTCCCACGTACGACCGCTTAGCCAAGGCTCAAGCACAGCTCGACCACAGATCATACGCCTGCAGAAGCCCAAGAAACCCGCAATGCCATCGAAACTGCCGCACAAGCCGCCACCTGTGATGGTGCCCAGTGGCGCTAGTGGCACCATCAGTGATCAGTTACTCAAGCTGCCCACGACGACGGCCAGACCCAGGGGCGGACCAAAGAAGACGCAGAAACCGAAGCGCAACAAGCGAAAGAAGAAAAAGAAAACACCCAAGCGACGTCCAGGCCACAAGGTGGCATCTACCACCACCACCAGCACCACACAGGGACCACAGATTGTGCTGGGCAAGCGAACCACTAGCACCACCAGCCGACCGCCGACATCTGCGCATCTGGCCACACAGCTGGAGAAGCCACACATGCCGCCACAGCCCACGGCAACAATCGGCGACAGCCAGACGATCTTCAGCGAGCATCCTTTTGTTGTCTCCAATGGATTCATTGAGGTGCCGCATCATTTGATACGCCGCTCGGTGCAGGAAGCGAATCCCGGCTCGGTGGGTGCACGACCCGTCAGTAGTGGACGTCGTCGGCCCAGCAGCAGCGGCGGTGGCAAACGTCGATCGAGCGGCACGGGCAGAGGAGGCAGCGCCGGCGGCGGAGGCGGTAAAAAGCAAAGGCGAAGTGGAGACAATGAGATACCAACAAAAGCGACTGGGAACGCGCAGAATGGTGAGTCCGGTTACCATGTGCCTCGTGCTGTGCATTTGCTGCATGGCAGGCATGGCAATGGGAGCGAGGAGCGGCAGCAGGAGCCTGGAGGAAGCAGGGAGCACGTAAAGCTTCAGGCCAGACGACGCAGCGTCGAGGTTGACTTCGATCTATTTGAGCTGATAACAGGCAGCGATTACGAGGACAACGATGATGCCTACGACTACGACAGTGACAAGGAGATTCACAAGTCCAGTGCAAGCCAGGTGAAACGTGTTCCGCAATCCCCGTCCCAGGAGAACAGCAGCTCGGCGGAGGAGGGTGCCGATTTTGGTGCCATGGAAGAGGAGCCAAGCAGCAGCACCACAGCTCTGGCCCCAGCAGATACGACATCGGAGCAAGTGGGACAGGATGAACAGAAACAAGGATCCAGCAGCAAGCAGAATGCATCCAAGAAGCGCATTAAACGACGTCCAAATGGCGAGAATAAGAACTCAGATGAATACTACGACGATGAGGAGGAGGAAGATGATGATGTGGATGAGAAAGATTCCGATTTGGATGGCGATTCCGAATCTGATTCCGATTCAGATTCATTTGGCGGCTTTGGCAGCTTCTTTCGCATGGTATTCTATCCCGTACAGCTGGCCATGACGCGCATCTTTGACGGTATCACGGGCACATCGGATGAGCAATCCGAAGTGGAGGCCACAGCCAAGCCGAAGTATCCCACGTACACGCTGTACCACAGTGCGCACAGCAACAATGAACTGGTCGACGATGCGGATGACGACGATGATGAGGGTAGCTCACTGGGCAGCTGGTTCAGCTCGTGGTTTGGCCTGCGACGACGCACTAAGAAGATTGGCAGCACAACAGCCATGCCCCTGGCGCCGGTGCCGGTGCCGTTGCCCACACCAGCGCCGCAGCCAGAAGAAGCAGACCCCGAGCCAGAGTCAGTCGGTTGGCTTGAATCTTGGTTTGGCTTTGGAAAGACAAAAACACCGGCCTCCAGCGAGGAAGACGACTACGACAGTGAGTACATTCCAATTCCCCTGAAAGTAGAAAGATTCAAAGATTCGACAGTAGAAAAGGGCGTATAAATAACGTATATACATACACACATATGGCCGACAATATGCTCTGCAATTTCCTTAATTATCAACCAAAGTATAGTAACATATTTTAAACATTTGCTTTGTTTTATTATTTGTATTCCGTTTATTTTGCTCTTTCCCGCTTTGAAAAGTTATTCGATTTTTAGTCGTGACACAAACCCTAAATCTGCAATGTTGCCACCTGGCAGCAAACAGATGTTTTACAACACTAAAGTGGCTCGCAATTGTCAACTGCCAAAAATATGAAAATAATCTATATGGCATAAATATTATATTTAAATATATATATATATATATACATAAATATTATGGCATACAGTATATATAAGAAAAAACAATTAGGCTGAAGCTACTATTTTATAAAAGAATATTTATGTTTACTCTAATCAAGCGATCATGCAAATGCCCATTAGATCGTTGATTACAGGGAATAGCATAGTTCATCAGTTTAACTGCTTCTGCCTTCGCTGTTATTATCTACTTACTAAGTAGAACTTAGCTGAACGAAAGTTAATAGGCTTTTCCCAGTAAACTGCCTGCTATAAGTATGTGCACGGCAGCAGGCGACACACTGACCTCCGTCATAGTTGTAACGGTTGCCGGGCCAGATCGGTTCTTGCTTCTTTTTCTCTCTCTCTTTCTCTTTCTTTGTCTCCTACTTGTTACGCTTTCTGCACAGTAGACCAGTGTGACCCGCCCGGCCTAGCCTAAGATTAACGCCCCCTCCCCCTTCTGATCGCTACCCTTGCAGAATGGTTTTCCGGCTGGTTTGAGGGGACGCAAAAACCGAAGGCGCGACGTCGTCAAACGATCTCCACAACCAGCCCAACCACCACGACCCCGTCGACGACGAGCTCAATGCCCCAGGTACCCATACTGACCATTGTGGATCCACTGCGTAATCCGCAGAACTGGATTGGCATCTTGGCGCATCACATTGTCAATGCAACGGGCAATGCGGCTGGGGCAGCTGGGGCGGTGGCAGCTAGTGTGGCCGCAGCTGGGGCAGCTGCCGTCTCGAGCAGCACCAGCAATCCGCTGTTGCAGGCCTTGGTGACACGTGCGGGTACCACAACTACAACTGCACAGCCAGAGACGCCGCCACAACGCATCAGCTACGATAAGTATCAAATCTGGCGCCTGCGACCTCAGGATGAGCCACAGGTGCGAGCACTGGAGCAGTTCAAGCTCGGCGAAGACGGCAACAAGCTGCAGTGGCTCAAAGGACCCAGTCTAAGGTAGCAGCTTAAACTGACTGTTTGGACGGTTTTCTGGATGGTAACTTCATCCAACTCTTCATCTTTTCCTTGCCAGGGGACTCACCGATGTTCTTGTGCCGCCCAAGATGCTGGTTGACTTTCAGGGCACACTCAATTTCGAGGGTATCGCACACGAGGTGCTCATCTTCGATGTGGGCAAAGCCATTGCCTACGAGCGCACCAAGGAGAACTATCTCTACACGACGCCTCCGTCCGCCAAGCGACCCACCAAGCAGCCACAGGCAACTCCAGCCATGACTTGGAACAAGTACTACGAGTACGACGACATCCTGCGCTACCTGGAGACAATGCGTATGCGGCACTCACAGCTCATCGAGCTCATCCACATTGGGCGCTCCTATGAGGGTCGTCCGCTGATCGTTGTCAAGATCGAGTCCAAGCAGACGGCTGCAGCGGCGGCTACAGCAGCAGCTGCCGCCAACCAAAAACTCAAGCACAAGCACAAGCGGCGCTCCGGCCAGGCGAATGCCGTCTTCATCGAGGCTGGTGCACAGGGTCTGGCCTGGATTGGGCCCGCCTCAGCCACGTGGATGATCAGCGAGCTGCTGCGGCACATGCGGACAAACAGTGAGTAGAGCAGGGGAGGGCACAACCCAAAGGATTAATGACCATGTAGTCAGTTGGCAAGGAAAGAGGTCACAGATCCCAGAGATGAAACACTTTCGGTTCTATCGATATTCCCCCCCAATTCGTTATCTATATATTTCAATTGAAAAATGGGACGGCACAGAATAACTTTTTGAATGATCGATAGATCGATCGATCGATATCGATATCGATATCGATGTCGTGTACTACCACTGGCTACTTGCCTCCAAATTCCATTGATTACGACTGACTGCTGGACAAGTGGCACGTTTTATGGGTCGGCAGGTTGATGGATGCGGAGAATCGTATCGGGGATCGAATCGGTTGACCGGGAACAGACTATCGTATCTCGCGATTATTTAGGTAATTGTTGAGATTCTCACCCACCCAGACGAGCCAGGTGGGCGGCTGCTTCATCTCGATGAGGACTGAGTTGCGGCGCGAGGTCTCATAGATGGCACGGCCCTGGCAGTCGGTGTACTTGCGCCGCATCACGGGCGTTTTCGGCCTGAACTTGTTGCAGGGCACCACCTTGGGCTTGGGTTTGGCCTTGCAGGGCACGACCCGAGGCTTCGGCATTGGCTTGGGCTTGGGCTTGGGGCAGCTGCTTGCCGGGCAGGGGGGTTTCGGAATGAGAACTTTGGGCTTGCTGCTGCAGCCGGATGACTTGATTACGTTGACGGCACGATGCGGGCACGATTTACTGCCGTGCGTGACCATCGTGATGGCAAAGGCCAGGATGAGCAGGCTAAGAACGATGCCAATGGCCACATGGATATTGCGATCGGCCTTCTTCAGATCGACCAGCAGCTGGGTAATATAGAAGCCCAGCGCAATCCAGAACGTGAAGGTGCAAACGGCAAAGAAACTGCGGGTGAGGCGGGATTGGCTGGATTAGGATGAGAGAAACCCAACTCGCAGTTCGCTTCGATTACTCACACAAGAATGCCGAAGGCCTCCAGCATGAAGGAGACCAACATGTTGACCATCTCGTTGTTGCAAATATGCACCCCCGCCGTCTCACTCCCGGTCCGTTTGGTCTTGCAGAGAGTGCTGCATCCCGTTTCCCAGCCGCATTCCCACTCGCATTCAATGTGTTGGCCGCAGGTGCCGCCTGTGGTGGTATTCAGCAGGCCCGGCAAATGGATTGGCGTGTTCAGCGTATCCCGCCCAGCCATGCCAGTATTGTATCGTATATTGCTCGGATAGCTGCTGTACTCCAGGCTGCCACTGCAGCCCGCATGCGATTTCTTGCCACCACTGTAGGCCGGGGGGTAGAATGGATCATTGTTGCTCGACTTGCGGCCAAATGTGGCACCGCCAAAGTTGATGGGAGATGTATTATAACTGTCTTCGCGGGAGTAGCTCTCGCTCACGCGATTGTCCATTTCAGCTGCGGCACAGTCGCACGGCTCATCTTCATTTTGCGCAGCCACTGGTTTCGCTGCAGGTCCACTACACGCACATCCCGCTCCTGATTTCGTAGAGGATGGTTTCGCTGAAGGCGCACAGCGTCCGCATGCAGCACCAAATTTCGTGGACGATGGTGCCGCCGAGGGACCAACACATGCACATCCCGCTCCTGTTTTCGTCGACGATGGCGCCACTGAGGGCGCACAACATCCTCCTGATCTCATGGAGGAGGGTGGCGCTGCTGGATGCGCTGCTGGGGCTGCTGCAGCACAATCACATTCTCCTACAGGTTTCGAGGACAATGAGCGTGGCACTGGGGGTGCACCACACGGACATCCTCCTCCAGCTTGTGTGCCCGCTGGCGCGCCCCTGCCGCCAAAGGAGAGTAGAGCAGCGCAACTGTCCTGCTTAGCTTGGCACTGGCAGCCCGAGCTTGGGTTCGGGTTCGGGTTCGGGTTTGCTTTCTGTGCCTTGCACTTGGCACAAGTGCATTTCTTCTCGAGGAACTTGCGCGTCGCCTCGCTCAGATCCATAGCAGCTTCGTCTGTACCCTGACTCCTGCAAGCGCAGTAAGTACACCCTGAGCTTGCCAAGACTTCGACCTAGACCTACTAACTAGAAATTTTGAACAAAATGTTGATTGTGGTCTGACCGATTCCGAAAGGGAACTGAGACACCAACCAGTCTGGCGTCTAGCCTACATGGATCAAATATAATTATCTCAAGTCATTTCCGTTCCTTTCGTTCTTTATAGAGAGCAACACGGAGAACGAGTTCATACGGAACACAACATGGTACATCATGCCCGTGCTCAATCCAGATGGATATGTCTACAGCCACGAGTACAATCGCTTCTGGAAGAAGTCACGCTCACAGCACGTGGCCAAGCCCTCGGGCGGACTGCTTGACTCGGCCATAACGTGGCTGCAGCAGAAACGAGCCGGCGACAAGATCTGCTATGGCGTCGACCTGGATCGCAACTGGCTCTATCACTGGGCCAAGCGGGGCAGCTCGAAGGCGCCATGCAATGATTTCTACGCGGGACCGGCACCCTTCTCCGAGCCCGAAACCAAAGCGGTCTCCGACTTCCTCATGGACTATCGCACACAAATCAAGGTAGGCTGGGAATACAAAATAGATTGGTATCCAATGATATTGAGATATTGGGAAATTGGTCTCTTGCAGCTCTTCATCTCACTGCAAGCATATGGCCAAGTGGTCTCGTATCCGGTCAAAGCCAACTCCACCTTCAACACGGAACGCATGGACGACTTTCTCGATGTGGCAATGGTGGGCACCGATGGGCTGCGCAAGAAGGGCAGCAAAACGCGATACAAAGTGGACTCGGCCAACGATCTGATCGAACAGCGTTCGGGTAGGTGCAAGAAATGAGAAGGAAATGAAACTCCCTCATGTACCACGATTCTTTTCTCCTCTTCCTTGCTTGCAGGCTGTGCGGACGCCTTTGCCGCCTACGAGATTGGCATCCCATTCAGCTATACCCTGCAGTTGGCCGACAACGGGGTGCACGGCTATCTGCTGCCCAGCAGTGCCATCGAACAGACGGCGCGGGATGCCTTTGAAATAATAAGCGGCATGTTGGACTACATCTAGGTCCGGATCAACTCAAACTTTAGTTCCTTTTCCTCATCGTTCTGCGAGCTCAATACAGACGATCGCAATATAATAATAGTAGTTTTTTTTTTTTGTTTTTTTTTTATATCTTTATATAAATCAATCTTTATATTTCTCCTTAGTCTTAATATTTATGAACGTGTGTGCAAATTAGCAAATAATAAATAATACATAATTGTAAACGTACAGAGAAAAATAGAAAGTTTCTCGCGATTACAACGATTAGATCCTAATTACTGATTACTCTGCATGGATGCCATGCAAGCTGCGTCGCAACAGTTACGAATACAAAACATAAACTAAATATAGCGCACAATCCGATTGCGAATATATAGTATACAGTACAACAATAAATTGTAGCTCCAATTTCGATATACTTAAAGATACTATATCAAAGGAGAGAAACTCTTCATAAGGAACATATGTAAGTCGACCAAAGACCAAACAGCTCAATGAGATGTCATACATATTACAATTAATGGGACAGGCACTTTATAGTTCTACTTCTATTATAATATCTAGCGACGAACCTAACACAAGCCCTGCGACAGGCGTATGCGTTCCGAGAGATCGGCAAAGTTGGTGTATAGCTCGTTGCCGCAAAAGTAGAGGCCGATGAGAAGCTTGAACTGTTCCGGAGTCAGGGGATATGCCTCGCCAGGTAGAACAACAACGGTGTCGAGGACAGTCTGTTGGCCCGTTGCTCTGGTCTGTTCCAGCTTGGACATATGCACCATTTCGCGGTAATTGCAAAATGCTGCTGCACACTTTGCTATGTGGCGCACGAGCGTCTCCCTGGAGCACTGCTGCAACACTGGACGACTGATCAGTTCGGCGACTACTGAATGCATGTCGAATATGATTAGATCAGGACGAGGAGCACAATCGTATAGCTCGATAATACGTCGTGGTGCGCTTTCAATGTCCTTGAACACAATGTGCAGCCAATGCTCTAGGTGAAGCAGCGAGCGTGGCTTATCCAAGATGCTGGACATTTTGTGTTGGGTCAGCAGTAGCACCTTTTTTTCACGTTGGACGCAACGCTCGCATAGCTGCAACAGAATCGCAAATAAATAATGAGTTGATGTGGGACAAATAAATTATGATCGCCGTCGTGAATGTTTGAGGCCGGCTTGGGACTTACCTTCACCAAGTGACGACTGTAGTCGCCGTTATGGGCCAAGTAAATATGATTTCTACTAATCTGCAAGTTCAGTTAAATACATAGAATAAGAATATTAAGTTGCCTATGGTGGAATAGTTTATTTTTATTATACTCACATCGTCCTGTGGAATGTGGAGCATATCCGCGGGCTTTTGATTGGAGCTGTGTTTCTTCGTCCAGACTAGGACTATCGATATATTATTATGGTGTTTGATTTGCCTTTTTTTTTTATCGATATTTTGAATTAAAATAAAACGCGCTCTGAGTAAACAAGTGATTTTGAATTACAAATTAAAGTATTTCATTACCTTCACTAAACGTGTACTTTTTTTAATTAATTAATTTCAATATTTTATACATGTATTTATTACGATGTACAAAATCGAATATCAAATTCGATTCTAAAGTTGGTAAAATTGTAAATGAAGAGTCGATAACTTGGCATTCGGCTTAGGAAGTGCTCTTTTTCATTAAAAATATATAACATATAATATAATTATTTATACAATTTGATTTAAGCTTTACAGTATGTTTACATAACAGCACTCTTGTTTTTGCGTTAACATAACATGTGAGCAATTTTATCGAGCTGAGAGTTAATTTGAGCAATAACATTGCCATTTGAGTATAACATAAGCCTATTTCACCACATCGATATTTTTCGTGCTACTACTGCCGGGCTGACAATTATACTTGTTCTCAATAAGAGTGAACGAGATAAATATACAGCATATACAGAGACAGAGAGAGAAAACTAGTGACTATCGGTATAAACTCAACACAGCCGTGCCGTGCCGACGAACGAAAGAGCGCACAAAGCGTAATGTAAAAGAATTGAAAAAAATCATCAAGTATAGAGGCCAAAAGCAAGCGCAGCAGTTGAACGAATTATAATTTTTTCGATTAATAACTTAAAGCATCTCACACTACCTGCATAAGCAAGTAAGTGAATGCAAGCTGCCAACAAATTGCGGTAAGATAAACAGCCAAACTGAACAGCAAATAGCCAAAAAATCCGAGGAAGCGACGACGACCAACCAACCAACACTTACATATGCACATACATACATACACACATACTCCAGTGAAAAAGTGCAAGCCGCGAGCGCTTTTGAAGGCGTGAAACGCAGAGCAGCCTTTAAGAAAAGTCAATCAACCCAAAGAGCGCATGAAAACTATGCAAATTTGATTGCAAATCTTGCTGGAGCCACAGATGCTGTTGTTTGCAAACACATTTCCGTGTTTTTAGAACGGACGGCAACATCGAACGGCAACGGCACTTGCCGACGACGGCTGCGACCGCGATAGAGCCCACATTCACACACACATACATTGAAATATAAAAACACACATCCGCAGCTACAGTGAGACACGCACACAGAAGCGCCACACAAGACACAGATCCATATACACACACCCGCGCGAGCGTTTCGCTGTGGAAGTGGGAGCCACAGGAGGAACAGGAGAGGACACGGAGCGTTAAAGGAAAGGCCCGGCAGCCAACGCTGCCAGCAGTTTCTTCTTGAAGAGAAGGGAAACAGCGCGGGTCGTCCACAAGTTGATGCCACGGCTGACTCCTGACACCGCTGCTGTTCTTGTCGACGTCGACGGCCAGGTGCCTTGAGCGGAAGAGGAGCCCAACAACAACATCTGCAAAGTCATCAACAACCACAATAAAAACAAGAGAAGCGTATTGGCGAAAACTTTGCATTGATGGTAATGCATGCTAGAAAACCGCAGCGTATGAACGATGGGTAAATTACAATAATAACAATTTTTCTAATCATTTCAAACATATTTAACATAGCTCAGCCATACCTAACGTTATCCATAACACCTATATACCTGTGCTGTGTGTGCATATGTTGGACATAAACCCTACGATACCCAAACGTCAACTTTTGTTTACATATACATATGTATATGTACGCACGTTCCGTTTCTGGTTGATGCACACACATGCATACACAACACACATACATAACATAAACGTCCCCGCCCCGCTCCGCTTATTGGCTTTAAATATGTATGTATGCATGTTTGACACAGCCAAAGCTAGTTGCAAGTGATTGAATTGGCCAAACCCATTTAACAATATTTCATTTAATATTGTCATCTTGAAATATTTGGATTTCTGCTTTGTCCCATTGCGCTGCTCTCGTTTAGCGCGTTTTGGCTCATTCTCCAAACGTTCGTTTCTTCGTTCGTCTACATTCCGTTTTTCACCACACTCTGTTGGCCTCCCGCTCGCACGTTCACCAAATGCACAGCTGTATTTCGCTCTCTGTCATCTCAGCCATTTACCGCTTGCATTTCGGCCTTACAAAAAAAAAAAAAAGAAAATTGGTCCGGCCTTAATTCTTTTTGATTGAAACGAGCCTTAAATAAGACCCTAAAATTCTTGTTTAGACCATAATCGAGGCCTTGCATCTCATATTCTGCTGCATTGTATGTTCTCTGCTCGTGGCCAACAAAAGAATCAACCCTTTTGCAGGCATTCTCATCAATATAGACGAACACACATATCAAATCAACACATTGGATAAACTTGCATTCTTTGTTATTGTTTTCGTGTAAATATTCTCAACAAACCAATCGACCACGCGCAATATTTGATGTCTCTCTCAAATTTGAAGCAACATATTTAAATGGCCCATGTTGAGGCGGAGCTGGATGGGGTCCTGGATTCTAATTGGAAAGACGCATCATCTATCAGGTCGGGAAACAACAACGAAGATGTCCAAAAGGTGTGCCGCAAGGGAAACGTGTTTATATCGGAACTGTGCCTTCGAATTAAGGTTTCAATTAAACTTCGAATTGAATTCGGAGGATGTAGGATTCGGATTATCTGTGTTAAAGAGCTCTTCAATTTGAAATATCTAATTTCCGGAATGGCGGCTTACACTCTTCAAGCGTATCGTCGACGTCGACGTTCCTTCTGGACTGTGTCTAAGGCGATATCAAGGCCATGTCCTTGTTGCCATTCGGGCTATTAACCATAGAACACCTCGACCAAGCTGTGAGTGTCGATAATAATGATGATTACGATGACGACGAACAAGTGCGACATCTTCTGGGTTCATTTTGATTCATAGAATGCTGTCCAATCTAGTCAACCAACAGTCCAATCAATTCAAGATGACATTTAAATGTTTTTGTTACTCATTACTTGTTGCTTCAAGCGCGCCGTGCTTCTTGTTTCTGTGTGCGTGTGTATGTGAGTGTGTGTGTGAAGTTTGCTGACCTATTGTTTGTTGTTGATGTGCATTAACTAATGTTGCTCATCTAACACTGATGCATTTAAGCCTTAGCTGACTGTCAACTAATCCACTGTTCTCTTTCTCTCTCTCCCCCTTGCAGGTACTTTGAGAAGCATACCAGTCACACATCCTACCAGGTGAGCCATGAGCCATGAACGGATACACTTTGATAGCCAGCCCGAACGCCAGCCCCCAATAGTCCCACTAAACCAGCCAAACTTTTAGTACTAATCTTGCTATATTCGATCATCGTGTCGTTTAAATGATTGTGTATGCCATTAGCTTTTATACTGTTCTGTTGTTAGAGAGCAATTGCGTATCCTAGAGGAGGCCCAGATCATTCAGTAGTCTCAAAAGTAAAAGTGCATAAATCTATCCAAATGCCATTTCATTTGCCATTGCCATATGCCATTTGTAATCAATTGGATCCTTGTCGGTTGTCAAATGCGTATGTATGTGTCGGTGTGTGTTCAATCCTTGTTTTTGTGTGTGTCTGTCAGTCAACATACAAGCATCTTTGTATCTGTCTGGTCTGTTTGTAGTACTGACACAAGTTTCATTTATAACCCTCTCCACCCCACTCCGCATTTTGGGCACGCGGCATTGCAGCGAATCAAACGAACTGATCTAACTAATGTACACGTAATTAGAGTAACACTTGGATAAAGCTACATGACACTGGATCCACGACAACAACAACTACAACAACAACAAACAAAACAACAACTGCAACTCATTTAAAAATCAATTCTAAAACGAATCCTTAAGCCAAAAAACGAAAACAAAAACGTAAACAAATGCACAAATATAAATAACAATTTTATGAAAACGCGTTAACGAAAATCGAATAAATAGCTAACAATCTATATATATAAAGGATATATGTTTATACACAAGTATTTAAAATATCTATAGCAAACAATTTTATTATCAAATTATTACAATGCAAATGAATATTAAGGGAATACGGAATGATATAACAAGAAAAACAAAACAAACAATTGTATGACCAAAAAGTTAAGCAATAATCAATTAAATACAATTTATATCTGCACAATAAGTTAACAAGAGAAATTCGACAAAGAAAACGAACCACAACACTGCGCAAACTCGAAAAGTAGCCTTAAAAAAACCTTAAAAACGAACATAAAACTCGCCTATAAACAACACAAACGTGCCTAAGCCATAAACAGCAGCAACAACAACGAGATAACAACAAATAACAAAATAAGAGGAGTAAAGGAGACGCTCATCATCATCATCATCATCAACAGGAACCGGAATAGGATTAGGAAGCAGCCGAGGAAGTTCTCGTTGGAGAGCAGGAGCAGCACCCATCTGGCAGCCATTGGATTGAATACATTCGACTTCAGACTGCAGTGCCTCAGCAACATTCACGTGTTGCTGCTGCAGCAGCCACCAACAGCAACAACGACGACGCGGCAGATAAGGAAGACGACGCGGCCACGTGGCAGGACGACACTGACGCCAACGCCAACGCCATCTATGACGAGTGGCGGCAGTGGCAGCGGCAGCAGCAGCAGCAGAAGCAACATGGCCGTTGAGTTGTCTCTACTGACCAACAGCAACAGCAACAACAACAGCAGCAGCGGCGGGAGCAGCAGTAGTGGCGGCAGCAGCAGCAACAACAACAGCGGCAGCAGCAGCAACATGTGCAGCAACAGTCACAGCAGCAGCAGCAATAGTGGCGGCAGTGGCAGCAGCAGCAGCAATAAGATTGCAGCTGCAGCAATTACCTCGGCAGCTGTTGGAATTTGTCGCGTAGACGTAAGTAAAATAGCAAAGCGAAAGCAAAAACAAAAGTTAAATTAAAATGAACAATAATTACAACAAACGATGAAGACGATGCAGATGGACACAAAAGAAAGAGAGAAAGAGACTCTGATAAAAACAGGAGCTGAAATAAAAGCGGCTTAAAAGTGGCGCAAGTGCAATAGGCGGCGATAAGTGCGTGTGTGGTGAATGTAAATAAATAATCAACAATTGCAACAGCAACCGCAATTCACAATTGACAGAGACAGAAACACACACGTATACAGAACGACTGACCCACACAGATCCAGAACAAGAATAATGTGCATTGTGTTAATTAAGAGAGGCAGCAGCTGCAGCAGACAAAAACAAAAAACAACAGCAACAACTGCAAGTGCATCAAAATAAGAGAAACAAAACAAAAATTCACTTTAATTACGTTTTGATTGTGTTTCGTGTTTTATGTTCGTTTTGTGTTCGTTTCGTGTCGCCCATAAACCAATTCAACCCGTTCATACCCACGATCCGGCCCAGCTTTATAAAAAAATAAAAGACACACGCGCACACTCACAGACACTGAGAAGCACACGCATACTTCCCCTCCCACTTCACACGCACTCTCAAAATTCGCAAATAACCATTGGGCCCCTTAACTTCACAGCAAAACAGCAAAAACAACGACAACAACAAAAGCAATTGGCAAATCAAATCATTGTAGTTATTTGTTTATATTGTAGTTTTAGTTTTTACTACCATATCTATCTATCCTCCATCCTGTCCCTGTGCAGCCTACTTAACCCACATTGGCAACAACAATAATAACAATCCAACAATTGGAACTCAGACTAACTAACCATAGCAACAATTTCGATTTCTGTATCAACAAATTCAATAACAATCAAATCATATGAACTTGCAACAACGCAGTTATCAATAATATCAACAATAACAAGAATTAGTTTAACTTGAGCTTGTGTGCGTGCCATGGTATGCGAGTGTGTGTGTGTGTGAGAGAGAGTGCGTGTGGTGTGTGATGGTATGATGTATCTATTAATTAATGCAAATCAAATCGAACAAATCTTCTTCGACAGAGCTCAAAGTACAGCAGTTCAAAGCGCGACTATGAACGCGATCGTTCCTCCAACTATCGCGATCGTGACATCTCACCTGGCGCTGGCGGCGGCGGTGGTGGCAGCGGTAGTGGAGGAGGCGGAGGCGGTGGTGGCCCATTGAATAATGGAAACAGCTATCGTTCACAATCTCCGGACATAGATTCACCTTCATCGCGTTCGCATGATCTGCGCGATCGCAGCGATCATCGCAGTGGAGGCGGCGGTGGCGGTAGCAGTGAGCGATTTTTCTTACAAAAGATGCGCGATCGGGATCGTGATGTCTACAAGAAGGATAAATATTCTGGTAATGGTCACATGATAATTCATTAATTATTCAATCTAACTAATCTAACTTTCCCTCTCGTTCTGCTATTTCTGTAGATAAACGTGATCGGCGCGGCAATGATCGTGACTCGGAGTCTTATCGTACGAATCATGACAGGGATCGTCGTGGTGGGGGCGGTGGCGGTGGCAGTGCTAAATCTCTGTGCTCATCGCGTGACAACGACAAGCGCTCCGGCTCGGATGACCGAGATCGCGAGCGAGAGCGTGATTTGCGCGACAAGCGAGACAGAGGCGCCGATCGGGATCGGGATATGTACAAGAAGGACAAATATGCAGGTGTGTTAGACACAATTCTATCTAATTTAAATGCCAATTAATCATGTTTCTTCGTTTTTTTGCTTGGCCTGTAGATAAACGAGAGCGCAGTGATCGCGGAGAGCGTGTGGCGCGCTATGGCGATTGGAGCGAGCATGTGAGCTCGTCAGGTAAGTTTGCTTAAAGGTTTCCATTTCATATATGTTTCTAATATTCCTTGTTTTCTCTTCAATTGACAGGCAAAATGTATTACTATAACTGCAAAACTGAAGTCTCCCAGTGGGAGAAGCCTAAGGAATGGGTAGATAGAGAGAGGTAAGTGCAAAAAGTGCCATATCGGAGTAAGATTAGATACCTAATTGTTTTCTTTTAGAAATTTGCCGCGTGATCAGCATCGTGAGAAGGATTATCGTGACAAGGACCGTGACAGGGATCGCGATGATCGCTTCTCAAGATCAAGTAAGTCTCTCGCAAACTATTTGATAACAAGAACTGACTAAAACCCTTGTGTTTGCAGTATACAAACATTCCAATTCATCGCGCGACAGTACACGACTGAGATGGAATTACGACAATGATGGCGGGCCGCCCAGTCATCGAAGGCGTTTGGATGGTAAGCGATGATTTCCAATTGAACTTAATGTCAAGTGGTGAGCGGCATTCATTGATTGTTTCAACCATCTACAGGTCGACATAACGATAATGCTGATATGGACATCAGCGGCGACTCGACGCCTACCTCGGAGGCCAGTTACTCGCTAAGCGGTACGCCCACAACACATGGTGGTAGCGGAGGGGGCGGCGGCGGTGGCAGTGGCGGCAGTGGAGCACAGTCAAGCGAACAGTCATCTATTATGGGCGGCTTAACTAGCTCATTAGGCAATCCCCTGCCAAGACTGGCCTCGCATCCCAACACCAGCGCTGTGGTTACCCCCATGGGAGCGCATTATGGCGCCGTCTCAGTGGGCGCCACAGGTGGCAATGGTGGTGGCCCTGTGAGCGGCGCCACAATGCTACCCACCAGCGGGCTGGCCTCGGTGCCTGCCAGTATTGCCAACAGCAGCAACAGCCTTAGAAACTCAGTTGTCGGTATCATTGGCTCCACATCCAGCGTAAGCTTTGACTTGATACAAGTCTCTTCTTCCGTAATTAATGACAAACTACTTCTGCAGACGACTGTGCCAACGCTGGTGAATCAGGAGCATCATCTGAATTCAAATGCTCCTGGACCGCCTGGCAAGCTGCTGAACTGCGGCAAAGAACAATCGTGTCTGATGATGCGCCAGAAGCTACATTTAGGTCTAAGTGGCCTTGATGGGCCCCTTCATCACATGCTGCCCAATGCCAGCGGAGTGGGGTCAACGGGAGCTGGCAGCGGAGCGGCAGCCGATGCAGTTAACCATGCCTACAACTCGGTCAACAATGTGACTACCAGCAGCTTAAGCAGCTTAAGGTAAGCCCAGATGCAGTGAAACCTGCCTGGATCAGTGTATTCTAATAGCAAACTCAATCCTGCAGAGACAACAGCCAACTCAACTCACCACTGTGCATGCCGCACGCTCATCATAGTCTTTCGCCATCGCTGAGCTACACCAAGAGTCCGATACCAACGATTGTGGGTCACACAAACAACGTGAATGCCAGCAATGCCTACACCTGCAATGCACCGTTTGGCCTAAAGCCAGTCGAGAACGTCGGAGTTGGTATCGGCGTGGTCTCCTCATCACCGGCGACAAATGCGATTGGTAATAGTAATTCAGTCGTTAGCAGCAGCAATAGCAGCAGCAGCTGCAGCGTGCCCGGCTTGGGCACTGTTAGCGGCATCAGCGTCATCACCTCCATGGGTAGTAACAGTCTCTGCTCCAGTTCAGCAACTGGCGGTGAGGGACCGCCAACGCCTACCCAGGAATTAGATTTAAGTGGCACAGCTTTAGAACAACACCAACAGCAACAGGCGGCTGTTGCAGCAGCCGCGGCAACAGCAGCCCTAGCGGTGGCCCAGGCAGCTGCGCAACTACAACAGGCAGCGCAGCAGTCCCAACAGCAGCGTAAGAGTAAGTTGATCTCGAATATCAATGGGATAACAGAAACGAATCTAAATCTTTCTTGTCATGATTACAGTGGATGGCAGCAGTTCGGCTACGCTCAGCACACTTCAGAGCTGCGTGAGCTCGGTGCAAGCGTCAAATTTGCGCGGTCCCGAAATATCACCCAAACTGGCTAAATACTTTCGCGCTGATCTAATTGCCCATGTGACCAACTGGCATGCGGAAGCATTGGAACGTCAGGTAAGGAAAATAACGAACACAAAGATCCCTTCTTTGAGATTTTGTTAAATTCGTATTAACTTTGCAGGCGCAGAAATGCTGCGAGGATATACATCTATTTGGGGACATCACTTGCACCAGGATATGCGCAGAACTGAAATGTGCACGTAGCCTAGTACGTAGCACAGAGATCAATGCCACGTTGCAAGAACAAAAGTGAGTGTCGTTAGCTTGTAGTGCGTTCTATTGTTGCAGAGGAATCGTAATGTGTTTGTTTCTTTATATTTCAAATTATAGAATTATGTATTTACGCCATCAAATCCGCCGCATTGAGGAGTCGAAGACTCAGAACGCATTCATGTCTGACGATACTTAGGATCAGGAGCAATTTAGGCTGCGCGTGCATCGCAAGCTGTCTGTCAGGCTCAAAAAGAGCACACTCTGGCGCAGCTGATGATGATGATAATAATGCCCTACTGCCGATTTGCGGCCCATCTGATCGAATTGTCTGCGGATTCGATAATGATGATCTCTCACTTGATATCTGGATGTGGCCGGGCACAGGGCAATAATAACGCGTGCATCCTTTTTTGCTTTGTTCGTGGGCGGCGGCGGCATACATACTCGGTGATCGTGTTTGCGTCCTAGCTAGTGGCAGGCAATGGATGCTGCACAATTAATCGCTGAGCGGGAACAACAGTGGGCAGCTGCAGCAGCAACAACAACAACAATAACAACAGCAACAGCAATAACAATAACTAGAGCGAGGACAGTAACACATATTGATGATGAAATGCAGAAACAAAACACACACAACAAATAAAACATAATTTATAATTAGCAAAGCGTAATTAATAACTTAAATATGCGGCAATGTTGGGCCTATGCTGCCGTTATCTAAACAAAGAATAAAACAATAATAATAACAACAAGAAGAGAAAACACCAATAACAACAATCGTTATAAAATAGCAACACAATACAATTGAAAATAAACAAAGACTACAGACAAAATGAGTTCAAGAAACCTGATGAGGAGAACAGAGAAAAACAAAACCAATTCAAGAAGCAATAAAAACCAGAAGCCTTCTCGTATCGAATCGAAGCAACCAACTTCACGATAATTGAAAACAAAACACCAACAGCAGAAATAGGAAAGCGAAACAAAACAAAACAAAAAGGAGAACGGAAACAAAAACAAAAGTAAAACAAGTCAACCTAGTATACTCAACTGCAATAAAATGCTAATTTAACTATATACAAATAATATATATAGAGTATATGAAAATGTATATTTACAACAAAACAAACAAACAAACAACAAAGTGTGGTAGCCGCCTTTAACGACGGTCTGGCGAACCTCTCCCCCGTCTTATCTTAACACAAAGATGGAAAATCTAAGCTAACGTCGTAGAACCGATGCAAACAATTTTAAAACGGGAGTACAAGAGATTGATTCGATTGGAGAGTTAGAAAGAAAGGGAGAGGTCCACACGCTTAGCCTTCAAACTAGCCGCAGAAAATCCATTAGGGGTATTCACTGCGCGACAGTCTCGAAAGTCTTTTTGTATGCACACAAGTTGTTTAACTTTGATGCTGTCGCCTTGTCGTAATACCGAGATGAGTTTTCATCTGGTTGTTTTATACCACAATGTCGCATATATGTATGTCTACAAACCAAGGGAGTTGCGTTGCCTTGCGAGTGTATCATTATTAGCATTATCATTATTTTTTTTTTGTTTATTTTTCTGGGGCTTAGGTTAAACATTTTGTCAAATTGTGTGTACAACAATAACTTGTATTTAACACATGCATATACACACACTCACCTATACCACACACCCACACATACATAGAAATGCGTTGATCAGTTAGCATCTCGAGAGCGCCTGACCGATCGGGCTTCATTTGTAGCTTCTTTCTAGTTCTAATGTGAAAATGTATTTATTTGTTCTTAAAATTGAATTTGAAAACACTTGTTTTTATTTACGCATTATCTTATAATTTTCATAATTTTAACCATATAAATATGTATACATATATATGTATATATACTTGAACATATATGTGTATTTAACATAATTATTCTTATTTAAGAGCCGTAAAACAGAAGGCGAAACGAAAAATCAATCGTCGACCTGAAAACCAACCTAACACACTATACGTTCGTCAGTGTAATTTGAGTTTTTCATTTGTCTAAAAGCGAAACAGAAGAAACAACAAAATAGAAAACAAAGCAGAAAAGTTTATAAAATATAAATAAATTTAAATAATAATAATAACTATTGTAGATATACATATAATTAAATACAAGCGTATATATAAATATATTTAAATACAAACAGGAGGTAAAATAAAAACTTTATATTATTTAGCTAAGCGTCAAAACCGAAAAATATAAAAAACTTTTATGATTAAAATTGATTTTCCTTGGGACTTTATAAAGTTATTCGATAGGGCAAAATTAATCATTGGGATCTATGGATATCAACAGCACAAGTTAAAGGGTATATTAGATTTATTTAGTATACTTTTAGGTCTTGTATACTAGGTATTGTATACACTATATTAAAGTATAGCTCACACTCTACTCGCCACCAAACTTTCACTTTTAGCGCTTGAGAATTTGAATTTTTAGCGACGGAGGATGTCGGTGTTGCCATATTACAATGGAAATGTATTTTCCAGCACTTTTTTGTGGTCAATCGTTGAGAATTAAACCCAGTGCCAGTTGATAACGACTGAGGGGTGTAGTACATGTTTGTTAATAATGAAAAAGATGTAGAGAAAATGTTTAGTTTTATCTTGTATTTTATTTATAAAATTATGATTAACTTATTTTACATCATATGTGTTTAAATATGAATGTATGTACGTTTTGTACAAAATTAGTGTTTATTTCAATTTTAAGCGAATGTATTAAAGATCATACGAACGACCATCGCGCTTAGAGTCTGTACTATTTTCGTCAAATAGTTTTAAGAAGAAATCATCAGATGAACTTGGTCGGGAAGGGGGTAGATTAAAAGGATTCGGAAAACTGTCATTGGCACAATCAGAGTCAATTTCCATTGATTGTTGAGGCGATGGGGCATCAGGTCCTTTTTCATTAGCATTCATAGTCTCGTTATCTCCAAACAGATTTTTAAAGCTATGTTTAGCGTAGGGTTTTTTATAGACAAACTCGCTAGTGTCAGACACAAGATTCTTAATTGCCGACAATTGCAATGGTGGTAATACTTCAACGCTTTGCACAATAGCACGCTCAGGTAACTCATCCAAGAACTCTGACACATCACCTTGCAGCTCTTGCGCTGTTTCATTAAACATTTTCTTCATTTTTTCTACAAGATTTTCTGTGTCTTGGATCGAACTATCATTAGACATGGCTGATTGTGGAGGCGATGGTAGTGGAGCAAAATGAACTTGTTTTGTTGGGCTCGGTATGCGTTCAATCTCGCTTGGGTCCTCAAGTGAACAATTATGTGACAAAATTGAACGAGGTGGTGCTGGATCAGTATTATTGGTTTCTACTCCGTCGCTTTGGGTTACTGATTGTTCTATAGCTTTTTGCCCGTTAAAGGAATTCTTAAGGAAATCCAAAGCCGATTGCAAAGTTGGCGGATCACACTTGCGATGTAGACTCGTATATTTCTCAGAGCACTGATTTTTTTGATTGGAGACTCGGCTTTCTTCGGTAGTTTCTGTCTGAATGCCAAATTTTATATTATTAATGTTAAACTCAAAGCTACTTTGTTTTTTAAATGAACTTACTGTAAGTATTTCATCAATATCTTTACTAATACGGACTAATGAGACGATCTTCTTGTTTCGGAGCTCTGTGGCGCGCTCTATTTTAGATCTCCACTGCTGATCCTGCTCTTGACTCTCAAGTTGTATTGCCAGAAACTCATCTTCGGCCTCTTTTAGTAGTCTCTGGGATTCACGAAATTTCTTCACTAATTGGATTGAGATATATATGAATTATAGACAAAGTGATATATACCATATATTTTTAATTACCAATCGCACGGTTTTCCATCATAGCATTTTGCTCCATTTCGATAGTTTGTCGCGCATGTATTTGGTTAAGCTTCTCCTGAACTTCGTTCTGTTTGCACAATGCTGCATAGCGCGTCATGTTCACGAACATGTCATCACTAAGCAGACCGAGGATTTCGGATAAATTCCCGTATGATGACATTATAATTTGCTTACAAGCTTTGGTCTCTTCACGTTGTGTTTGCATTATGGTATCTGCATTGCGTAGCAGCGTTAGATCAAGTCGCAAACTGTGCGCATCTTGCTGCACCTCTTCAATGAAATGCAATTAGTAATAACGGTAAAATATTTATAACGGTTTATTTACTTCTGTTGGATTGCTGCTGATCCTCGGTGTTTTGCAGCATATTCTCAAGTTTGGCAAACAGCTCGCGCAGATCCCCATTGGATTCGCACATACTAGCTATTAAGCTATGAACACGAGGAAAATGTTCATTCGACATTTTATTTGCAGTTTAATTTGGCGGAAAAACGTTTCACAAATGCAAAATACCAGCTATGCTTATGGACTCAATCGATTAATCGTTACTGCATATTAATATTCGATATAACACGCAAATGTGACATCGATATAATAATGTCAGTATCGATTAAATTGCTCTTGAATGGTATATCAATGTGGATATATAGTTTCACAAAAATTAATCGATACTCGATAACAATCTGATTGACACAGATAAACACAACAAAAGTACTTAGTATGCCTTTTTCTAACAGTGAATAGTGTAAATAAAACATTGGGAAACAGCTTACAAAAACGTAACAAGAATATAATATAATAAATAACATTACCCTGTCCTCGGATAGCCAGCAAGAAGACAGAAATATACGTTACGAACTGCAACGCAACGCCCAAAGAAGAGTTAAAGCCAAACAATAATGTGCAACTAGTGGCGGGTGTCTATATCAGGATCTTCATCTCAAGAGAACGCAAGCACAGACAAAGAAAATAAAAGTTGGAATAAGAGCGCAGGCACAGCACGATAAACGCTGCAGGGCCTGCATCCTCGCCGAGGAACAATGAATCTGGAATCATTATTTCGTGACTTTAATCCATGGTAAGCACTGCCCAACGGGCCAACTGTTAATCCAACTGCCTTTCGAACTAATCTAATATGCTAATTTCAGTAAATTCATAGTGCACTGCAGTCTGTTTACATTCGTAACTCTGTTTGCTCTGCGTCTCGATGGATACATAGGTAAACATAGAACAGCACAAAGGCCAATTTATGTGTCAACCCTATAAATAAATGTGATATTTCTCTCGCTCTTTGCTTTATAGATTGGCCCTATTGGGCGATTTTTACGCCCTTATGGATATGGAAATGCACAGCTATACTGGGCGCCATAGTGGGTGCAATTGTGTGGTGCCGCTATCCGCACTACCGTCTCGAAGGCGACGCCTACACACAATTCAAGGCAATGCTCATCTCCCTGTCGCTGCACCTCATATTGCTCATGTTCGAGCTGCTCGCGTGCGATAAGTTGACATCGGATCGCCATCTGTGGGTGCTCGTCTTCATACCGCTCATCTTTGGATCTGTGGTCAGTGTTGGTGCCTGCGTGTGGGCGGTTAAGCACGATCGTTCCTTCGAGCTGGAGCTGTTTTTGGCTGTGAATGCATTACAGTTTGTGTCGCTGCCCCTGAAGCTGGACAAGTTTGTCTACTGGAATTGGGATGTGGTCTTTGTACCCATGTGGATTGTCATTTGCCTGAGCCTTGTTAGCGTACTCTACAATATAATCTTCTGTGGCATTATGATGCGCACGCCGGAAGTATCGCTGCAGCAGAAGAAGGCGGCTCTCAATGCAGCTGTTGGAAACATTTGTACCGTCCTGCCGCTACTCTGCTTTCAGGTAAACTACTAGCTACAAGTCCAACTATTGCAATCGATGCTTAAACAAAATTGTATCTATTTTAGGTGCTTATCTGCGATAAACTGGACGGCGAGATTAAGTTCCCATACATTGGGGTGTTCGCCCCGCTGCTGGTCTCCATACTAGCGCTCATTATACTTAGCTTTACCGCCAAGGGCGGCAACATGTGGTGGTTTGGCATACGCAAATCCTTCAGTCAGTTCCTGTTGTCGGCTATGCCGTTCCTACAGGAGTACGGAAACATAAGTTATCATGCAGAAACGCAAAGTAATGCCGGCCAATCGGTGCCACTAGATGCGTCTTCGTCGTCCACAAGCAACATGGCAGCCACTGAACCGCTGCACGAGTTTAGCAAGCACGACAAGAAGAGCAAGAAGGCGGCCAAAAATGATATTATGAAGCCGGTGGTGCCATTCATCAGCATTGATTTGCCTGATTAGACGGAGAGAGAGAGAGATGAAGAGAAAGATAGAGGGAGAAAGAGAGTGAGAGAAAGATAGATCGAGGGAGAGAGAGAGAGCGCGTGCATGAAGGAGAGAGAGACAGATAGAGCTGGAAGATAGATCAGGATGGTTACATGTTACGCCGCACAACTAATAACAATTCGCATTGTTATCAGCGTTATCAGACGCGCATTCATGCACTCACACATACATATACATATATGCACACCTAATGTTAGGTGTTTAGCTTAAGGTATTCGCATAGAACGATACATACCACATACAAACCGCATACTACATACTTATTATTGATTCTCCCCGCCCCCATCCACAAACCATTGGCCCTTAGCTAATTCATACTGAATTTAATTTGTAAGCCACCTCGCTCACATCAACAAGTACCATCCTCCTCCTCTATACCACACAGATCGATGGCACACATAGATGCATATAATATCTGTACATATATGTATATACATACCATATTGTGTTAAGCAATTAGTTTTGTTTTTCTCATCACAATTGCTTCATATTAGGATTTTACACCTCTTTAGCTAGTCGAAAGAATTATTATCGATTCGCGGCCAAATTGACACTCTATGCAATACATAAACACGCAATATATTTTAATATTAACTTGCTTTGTTTTGTACGTTAATTTTACAGACAACCAACCACCCAATATATTATAAATATACCATATATGTACAAGTATTATATGTATGCCGATGTTTTATGTTTTATATTGAACGCTGTGAGGATTTTTGAATTTTAAATAACTTCTTGTAAATAATTAACGAGTTATCATTAAAAATCTATTAAGTGCTTCCAGTTGATAATGCTTATTTATATACATACATATGAAGGGATGGGTGTGCGATCGAATGCAATTACAGGCATTCGTATACTATATTTACGGAGTTATAACCAGACGTGCACCTACTGCGACAGCCAATTGAAATTCGAAATTCAGAACGACATCCACATCTAGTACATATAGAGCCGCGTTGCTTTTCTGTTGCAAACTTTGGACTCTCTTATTTCTATATGTCTACTATGCTAAGCTCCACAATGATCAGTTGCACCATACCATATATCGATCTTAATTTGATTCATTATCTTATGGCTGTGTGATGATAAGGCCTGCTTCTGTTATCAATTCTTTTTAATATCTTACTGAGCAAAGATAATTCAAATTGCCGCAGATATACCAACATACATATACATATATGTATGATATCTGAACCACCCTGATCGTTTGGAATAAAGAAAACAATTAATGTACATTTTTTATACGATTTTTTTATAGGTTCATATACTTTTTTATACATATGCATGTATGTACATATGTATATTACATGTGGTTTTTTAATTGTATACATAGTAAGTGTGTCTGTGTGTGAGTGTGTAAACTGCCTAAGCTATGCAATTGTATATATGTGTGTTTATTGGTTGTGTGTAAGATTTATACTAACATAATTTTGTAGCCAAATAGATGTTAATTACGCCTTATGTATTTTTTTCTTTTTGTTTTTGTTTTTCGTTTTTGCTAAAGTCCTTCTAACCACTTGATTGGGGATGCGTACATTGAATACATATGTACACAGCATACATACATATATATATATATGTATTCTATAAACAAGTAAACTTTTTGCTTATCTTAGGGAAAAGGTGTAAAAAAATTTGCGATAGATTGTTAAATTAAAATGGCAGACAAGGTGTTACAAAACTTAAAAAAAGTAAAAATGGAAAATTAAAAGAGAATCTACAAAAAAATAGATAAAATGGATAAGCGCTCGCCGCTGTCAATAAAAATAAGATTGCATATGCCACGTGGCAGTTGCCACATTCATACAGCATTTAGTAGATGTTTCCATAATTTGTGCGAGTGTGCGATCTGTGTGTTGTTTTTATATTGCTGCACCATTCACAAATATGTTTAGCTGTCCTCCTGTGGTCTCTTGTGCCCCACCCCCCTCCCCCATCCCGCTATGCCCACCCGTTTCAGTGACTCGTGACTTTGCCCCGTCAGCCTCAGCCATCCCCCATCCCGTATCCCACCCCGTATTGCGACCCTGACTCATTCCAACGCATTACGCCTCCATCTACTTCTTCACGCCTTCCCCGCTATCGCTATCGCCTTCGTCGTCATGGTTTATTGTCCTATTTTCGTTCATTCTTGCGATCTTCGATGCCGGTCTTAGCTTGATTCAGAGATGCAGGCAAATCACGCTTTGTTCTCTTTGTTGTATCGATGGCGTCATCCTCAAAGCGCAGCATACGCTTTCCGGTGCCAAGCACCTTTTTGTTCATATCATCCAATTTCTATAAGAGAAGCGAATTCTTAGCGCATATTTCAAGTCTTCTTTTCTTCGCCATTACCTTGGCCGGACTGGAGTTCATGATATAAACAAGCTGTCCCGGCGAATCCTGTATCTCATTCTTGGGCATCTGGGTTACAAAGAGTGAGTGGTTATGTGTAAGCTTCTTGGGAGGCACTGCGCGCTCTATGGGATGTGGTGAGAGCAGCAGATCTACGTTCTATACAAATTCAAATTAGGGCGATATTATTCAAATTTTTTTTCGGGGTATACTCGCATATCTAAATTACACTTACGTCTTCGTTTTCATCTAAATAATTTATGCAGAACTTGGTCATCTCCGGCACATACGTATAATTATAAAAGTGTATAATATCTTTGCACTCGCGCTGGCCATCCTCGTTGGTTGTAATCAACACTTCCCTATAGACACTATTCACCGCCTGCGGCTGGTTGCGATAGGCCTTCATAATGTCGCTAAATTTGGGCTCGTGCATTTTAGTAACCTGTGCAAAGAGTGGAAGTGTACATGATATCATATTCATAAACCTATCTTGCCTGTGACTTACTCTTATGTAAATATATATTGCACACATAATAATTTGATCGAGATGGCGATCTTGCATCAAGTGAACCTTGTGTGTGATCGAATGCTCGAATATGGTCCATATCTTATCGGGCTTTTTCTCGAACAGATTTAGCTCGGCGCACAGTTTTGAGATGCGTAACCAGCCGAGCAGATAGACTTTGCGTAGAAAGATCTGCGTTGGTCCAGCACGTCTGGCAACGTGTACCTCATTAAAGGTGGGCAAAGCTTTCGATGCACTGCTTATTAAATTCCACACGGGCGATGTACGCTGCCAGGTCAAACGTTCGAGACATGTCTCCTCAATCGAATTGAGATGCTTCACTAGGCCGCGTGTAAGGCAGCCCTCATGGCTGCCATGGCGAACGACAATTTCAATGATTTTGAAAAACTCAAATGCATTAATACTGAAACAGTCGAGAATCCAGGGAAACTTCAGTTCCGTGTTGTAGGCCTCGAGGACCAGCTCCAAACAGCAGGCCAGCAGTGTCACATTGAAGATGTCCTTTGAGACCATGTTAACGATTTGCGGCTTATTCTTAATTTCAGCGCGCAGTATGTGATCCATTAGAAACAAGTATAGCGACTTGGCCAAACGGAATCTATTCTCGGCCTCGCTGCGCATCGGATATGCAGCGAGAAAGGCTTGCCTCTTTTGTTCAATGATTTCCTCCATTTTGGCAATTGCCTCAGGGCCCGCTTTTCTTTAAGAGAGAAAAATCCAACATAAAGGGAAATACATATATCATCAATTTGGAATAATAATGTGGCGGAGTTTACTTGACAAGATCGGATGGCTCTGTAATGCGGCTGATGTTGGCACTCAGCTTTTTCACATTGTTGGTAGCATTCTCGACCGGCTCGAATCTCTGCTCCGACATAATGGGCTTTGCGGGCAACTCCTGTTTGCGTGTCAATGGCGTTACAGGCGGTCGCAGGGCCTGTTCGTTCAAATTGTTATGGTCGGTGACATCTAGCGGGTAAGCGGCCAGAATCCGTTCATCGAACTCGCCCACGCTCAGCACATACTGCTCGTAGCTGATATTGAGAGATTTAAGATTGCGCTCGAAAGTTTCATTGGCAATCAGGCCGAGAAACGTGTCCTTTTTACCGAATATTGTCTGTAAACAAAGAATAAATAAACAAGTGACAATGCTAGCAATAATTTTAAATATTGTGTTGCTGTGGCTTACGTTCGTCTGAAAGAAGCTGTTCATGATCTTGCTAAAGACAGTAGCCTTCATGGCTTTGGCCTCGTCGGTCATGTCGCAGAAGTACTTGAGTATACAATGATTGCGGGCTTGAGTTTCGTCAAAGTCCGGCGAATTCCAATTTGATGGGAGCCCCTTAAAGTTCGGATTGATGAGATCAGTACGTTTTTCGGCCAGGACATTGGCGAAGATGAGATCAATGCAGCACATCATCAAATTATACGATGTGACCAGATCGAGGGTCGTTGTTGGCTTTTGATTTTTTGCGCACAAAAAGAGACGCCAACAGATATCGTCCAGTTTATAATACGGGCACTTAACACTGAAAACAAATGGGAATAATAATCACTATATGTTGTTTTCGATAACAACAATAGAACAGTTTATTTATACTACCTGAATTTTGAGTGTTTCTTTTCGTTGGGCGGACAGATAAACAATTGATCGACGATCACTCGAAACCTCTTGTAGAGCGTGAATGTGATGCTGAATTTGCGCTCCAATTCGGCAATCTGTTGCCCAAATTCATGTGATAGATTTGCCATATCGCACCAAAGTTTGATCTTCTTCTTGAACTCGTAAATGCTGAAAACGGCCAGAGAGGATTAGACATGACAGAGGATGAACTGACAGGACTAGAATTGTCTAACAAATGGTCATGAAATGACATCATTACCGTCATTATACTTACCTCATTTGACTGCTGCGTAGCAAATTGTTTAATGGCACACAATTGCCCAAGACGACTGTATCCTGGCCACCCACTGTGGGCGTTGTGGATTGGCGGCAGGCAGCAAAGAGAGCGCAGCAAAACCAATGCACGATCTCGCCCTGCAGAAGACGCAATAGACGAATGCAAATTAGTATACAAACTGCATACACATGCACATATGCACACACAAACACACGCACACTCACACATACAGGGAGGCCCACGCACATATGGCACATAGATACATATGTGCGTACGTGGGTGTGCAGGTGTGTGTGTGTGCTTGTGCATGGTGGTGCGTGTGTGTGCTTTACGTCGTACTCACTTCTAGAGAATAGTGCTGCAGCACCTTGTTAAGCATTTCAAAAGCCATTTCCTCCGTCTGTCTATCCATATTCAGATCCCGACAAAGATTCTCAAATTTACATCGCATACTCTCCATGCCATCGTCGACAGAGCCAGTGGCATTGGTAACCACTTCGGCCCCCAGCTCCTGTTCCTGCACATCGTTGCTCATGTTTACGTAGTGAATGAATGCAACAAATGCAATTCAAGAAAATTCTATTTGCACTAATTTGGCTAGAATTAAAACGTTGCTGCTGACGGCAGCAGCAGCGGTAGCGGCAGCGCCCGCGAGAGTTCAGCTCGGTAAATGAGAGCACGGCTGCAGCAACAACAATGACGAAACGTCGACTGAACTTATTACTTTTTCACAGCGCAGGGGGCGCATTGGGTTGTTGAATTTCTGTTTGGAGGTGATTTATTTTTATGTATTTATCCGCAACTTTGATTTCCCTTTGTTGTTTCAGTTTTTCCGTTTGCTCTGTTATTGTCGTTGAGGAAAAGCATGCACGGTAAAGACTACGACGTATTAATTAATTGTGCCGATCAATTGTTTCTCGCAATAAAAAGGCGGGAACATAGAGTAGGGATGAAAAATAACATCGATGCATCGATATATTTTCTATTATTGCGATGCATCGGGGGAGGACGATGTTTCATCGGTTTAGTTAGGTTTAATTAAGACGTACGTGCTTTAACAGCCCTGAGAGCAGAAATAGACAATCAAGAATATTAATTGAATGTAAAAAGTTTTCTTCTTAAATTGAGGAAAAGGTGCAAAGTTCATACTTACATATAGGACAAACATCTACACATACAAATTCTACTCGATGATTAAGCTGAACATCGATTACGAGCGTGAATGTCTCCTCTCTAGCATAGAGTTGCCGGACAGTAAAAACCTGAGTGAGGGGAAATTTCTATTTTTGGCGGCAAAAGTAATATGCCTCGAAACGCGTACAAATTACTTTAATATTTCATTTGCATTGAATATTTATATACTTTATTTGATAAAATGCTATTTATCGTTGGTTTTAGGCTTTTTAACTACTCAAAAATTGTTCAACATGTATGGCAACAATATATTAACGGACAGCTGCTGCGAACAGCTGTCATGAAGCATCGATTGACGTCATCTTCTTTTAGTACACTGTGTACTACAGAGTTACCGTTGCAAGTGTTTTGGTTTGTTTCCACTTGCTAGGACTGTTTTGGTCATGTCCCTGTTTTCGTACCGCTTTTTCCCACTTATTTCCCAAACATATAAAGAATAAAAAGTTTTAGTTACATTTATAATATTTAAGTTTTATAAATATGCTTTTTTTACATTATTATTATAATTATTTTTTGTTTTGCAGGTTGTTTTTTTTTCTGTTTTCTTTTTACTTTTTGAGTTTTTGGCAACATGTTAACAAAAATATTTTGTTTAAATAATAATGTACGAATGTGTATGTTATTAATAATGCATCTGTGAGTGTGTTTCGTATTTTCTTCAGAGAAACTTGATATATTTCTAAAACTTTCCTATATGTTTTTGTATAGTATATTGATTTTGGTGGGTTTGCGGGCGTCAATTGTTTTGCAGTCGTTGTGCATTTGATATGGTTTGAGTTTGCTTTAAGCCTTAGATAACTTCAACCAGTGCATTGGGGGTACATACCAAAGTTACCAAGCACACATACATTTACACATGCATGTGTATAGTTCTAGTTTTGTTTATACGAGTATATGTAGACGTATTAATTGTTTTTTTTTATAAATTGTAGGCATGTGGAATGTAAAGTAGATTGCATTGCAGTGTGTTAACGATCCTGTTAGACGCAAATACACATGCACATCCACCTGTGTGTGTGTGTGAGTGTATCTTCTGTGGCTAGTACATATAAAAGCTAAGGATCTTGCCAAAGTTTACTGACACTTGACAACAATTATCGATACATTTTAGGACTATCGATAGCTTCGAGTTTTGTTTTTCTGTCGCAGAACCTGCATCGTATCAATTACCTCGGAAACCAATCGAATTTGAATATTTCATCTCGCTCATATTTAGTTGTTTTATTGTTTACAAAAATTGTAAATGCATGTGCTTTTGATTTACATACAATTGTAAATGTGTTTGTTTCGTTTTCTTTACAGATTTGTATTATGTGTGTGTGTGTGTTTTTGTTTGGAAATAGATAATCGCAGCTCAAAAGCTTGCTCTCTTCGTTCAGTGTGTTTGGGTGTGTGCGTGTTGTAATGTACAATTAAATATACGTGTGTATGTGTGTGTATTTGTGTGTATGTGTTCCATTATTATTAAGATAATATACATTTAAAAGGTATACAAATAAAAAAAAAATCATTTCTTTATAATTAAGCAACAAATACAAGCATACAACAATAAATTAATTAACTTTTGCCGTTTACTTGGGTTCCTTTCGTTTTTCCCTTTCTTCTTTGCTATTCATCAATGCATTAATGCATATATATATAATATTTGCATATATTATGTATATGTATATATTGTATATAGTATATGTATGTAGTTAGCTTTAGATAGTTGTATATCGTTTACTTTACTCTCAAATTTAGCCGCTTTCTCTGTGCGTCTCGTTCGCTTTATCCTGCTTTCTTCTCTAGTTTCCTTTCCAAGCGAACTTTTAGCATATATGCTTATATTTTATTTTATATTATTTTTTTTTTTTTTAGTTTTACTTAGGTTTTCTTTTTTTTCTCTGGTTTTTACAATTTCTTTTAACAAAATATATATTTGTATTATATATGTATGCATCTGTATAATTAATTAGAAATCTGCATATCGCGAAACTAACTAAAAAGTTGTTACTATTTCGTATAGGGGGGGGATAATACATTGTACATACATAGATCGATAGACACATGTAAATAATGTGTGTATCTGGCTTCAATTTCAACATTGTTTTCCCCTCATTTCTTTCTCTACTTTCTCTTTTTTTCTCCTCTTATTGTTGTTTTTCTTTTTCTTTTTGTTGTTGTTGTTGTTCTTGTGTGGTTGCAGTACATACTAAAGTAAACTGGTGGCTTTTATGGCTTAGACTTAACACTTCACATAGAGCTTACAACTAGCATTAAATGTATTAATAAAATTAGCAAACTATGTATGTATGTATTGTATGTATGTATGTATATGTACACATATATGTATATATATAAAACATTATATATATGTGTGTGTGTATTAGAAGCTTTAGTTAATTCTTGTTGCATTCCTCTAGTTTTCCTCTTGCGCTTTCACGTTTCCTTCATTCACTTTTTCCACTTTTATACAATTTTACAGCTTAAAGTTGTTGCAATTTTGGATGGCGCCTTCAACTACGTAGAGCCCTAGGGCATAATGCGACTTAACTTACAGAGAGAAAGACAGAGAGTTAGGGATAGAGAGAGGGAGGGAGAGAGAGAGAAAGAGTGTGGGATAGAGAGTGCGCACTCTAGTGGTATGGCTTCAGATGCTCCACGTAATTCTCCGGTATGAGACCCGTCTTGCCATTTAGCGTGCCCTGCAGCCAGCCGGGTTCGTGCGAGAATCGCACTGCAAAGTGAGAGAGAGAGAGAGAGAGATATGATCAATCACACATATAGAGAGGTATTCCAGTTGGTACATACCATTTGTTATGATCTGATTTGGCTCGAAGGATAGCTCGCCCTCGCTTTCGCCCATGCAGGCATATAAGGTGCGAACTCGCCTGAAAAAGAGGAGAAGAAAGAATTAATAATGATATAATAGGCTACCTCGTCTATAAGGACTTACGCAGTGCCCGCTGACAGATCTCGCTTGATTTGGTTAATATCTCGATTGCGATGCATTTTGGTGGGCGCATAGTCGGCACTCTCGTTGGTGGAACCGCTGCCACTGAGGCTGCCAATGCCACCGGCACCGCCGATCATGGACGGCGCCGCTGTTGCGGTCACAATGTCATCGCAGGTGGAGCCGAGCAGTGTCGATAGCGACGATGTTTGCGATGTAATTGGCGGATAATCGATTGAACTGCGTGCGTTTAATAAACGCGTCACATTGGCACTGCTACCGCCAGAGATGAGACCACCTCCGCTCCCCACGCCACCACCACCGCCTGCTCCCGCACCGGCACCGGCTCCATTGTTCGATGAGAGCGAATCGCAGACGCTCTCATTGGAACTGGACGTGGAGGCGGCTGCCACAGGCGAATAATGTTTCGCCTGGCCATAACCAAAGTGACTGCGCTGCACGGGCGGATGCTGTTGCGGTCCCGAGGCAGCAATGGCGCTGCTGCTGCCCGAGCTCTGCAGCAGTCGCTCCTTGCGCATGGCAGCCGTGGGCGGGGAGACATTGTTGATGCTGTGCCGGGTGCTGCCGGCATTTGTGTATATGTGGCTGCTCGACGAGGATTGGGCCACCGGTGTGGCCGTTGCCATAAGATAATCAACATGCCGCAAACTGCTGCTGTTGCCGGCCGTTGCCGGTGTGGCATGATGCGCCTGTAGCGCAACTCCAGCTCCTCCTCCTCCGCCGCCGGCTCCACCACCATTTGTGCTGCCACCGCCTGCTCCTCCGCCGCCGGGACCACTGGTTCCCGTCAAAATGCCATAAACAGCCGCAGCATCCGAGCTGGCGCCACTGCGTCTGCCACCAATGTCGCTTTGCGTCATGGCAAGCAGATTTTTCATGCTACCCATCTGTGCGGGTCGTGCACCTCCATTTGTTGCATGCGACGAGACAGTCAATGAGGATCCGCTTATGCCACCATTGGTGTTACTTGGGTTACCAGCACCGCCGCCACCGCCACCTCCTCCTCCTCCGCCACCAGGTGGCGTGCTGTTGGTCACACTAGCCGGGCCATGGGCATAGATCATGCCATTTGGAATATTCTGCAAGCTTGATGACATGGTGGGATCGGTATAATTCGATTTGGCCACCACACGAAAAACTTTCTGTTGCGGCGAATACATTGAGTTGCGTCCCACGCTGCCGCCACCAGCGGTGCCACCGGCACCACCTGTGCCCAGTGCTGAGTTGGCCTTGCTCACTTGCGAGGCACGCGGCATACGTGTGGGCGGGCTGGTGCTGCTCGCATGCAGACCCGGTGCGGTTGCGGTGACAGCGCTGCTCGGATCATTCTTGAATATGCGCTCATAGTTCTCAATGAGTATATTGATGACAATGTTGTTGAACTTGATGTCCAGTATGGCGGCGACTGTCTCCTCCAGCGGACGCAGCAGCGTTGGCCCAAATACTACGCCCAAATTGAAGACAGACATTTTATTCTTCTCGTATTTGCGTGAAACTCTGCAAGAGATTTGAAGGATTAGAGACTTGTTCAGAGATCACATCTCTTGATGCACTTACTCAGTCAAATGCCTTATGACCATGTCCAGCATTTCGAAGTTCGGTTGCGGCAGCTTATAGACCAGTTTGTGTACCTCATTGACGCGCTGGTTAAGACTTTCCTTTTCTGTGTTGGATAGATGAAATTCGAAATTAGTTAAGATCGATGTAAGATCAGCTTAGTGAACATGTGACTTACTGGCTGCCTCGATGAAACCGCTGTGATAGTGATAGGTCATTAGGGGCTCGTTTAGATTGCGCAGATACGTCTTGAGGGCGCTGGCAATGGTGTTGCTCTCCATGAGATCCCGATATTTCTCGTCACTGAAGACATCCTCAGTCTCCTTGCGCTCCATGCCGAGCGAGAGGAGTTTATTGATTTTGGTGCCGACGCCGCTCTTGCGATAAATACCCTCATCCTCTAGCCCTCGACTCTCCAGAACCTTTATGCAGCGACGAACGAACATGAAGCCGGTCTCGTCCAGCTGATAGGCCTCGTTGGCCTTCATTTTCCCGGGCGCCAGATATGTCTGAAAGCATATATAAAATTAGCCAATGAGTGGGAATCCTTCATCTCTATCTCTTGCTGCTACTCACCGGCTCCGTGCCATCCATGGCGCTCAGCCAGGAGCGATGATCCTTCTCGCTAAGCGCTTGAAATGTATAGACAATGCCGGGCTTCTCCTTGAATGTCAGATCGAAGCAGAAACGCTTCTCGAACTCGGATGCACGACGCTGGCACGAGAACAATGTCAATTTCTCATCCTCACGCGCCTCCGGTCGCGTAAAGCTGTGATTCATCTGATTGAACTGGAGCATGGTGAACTCGCGCTTCTGTTTCTTGAATGTGCAATAGTATTTCGTCCATGTTGCTTTGAAAGGCTCTAGAAGTGAGATTTTCAGAAGGGAACCTAAGAATCGTTTGCAGTTGACATCGTGATCGAGCAGATGATATCGATATCGTATCGTGTGTGATCGATTGATCGATTGTTTTTGGTTTTGAGTGTGTATTTTTGTATTTTTGATTGGGCACAGTCACAAAGTCACAAAGAACGTGAGGCGGGGGGCGGGGAAGAGATCACAGAATATGCCCAAAATCGAAGTAGTTTGTTTGATTTTTCGGGCAAGAATGGGGGAATATAGAGAAATAAATAAATCAAAAAGGAACGAAACAAAAACACAAAATACACACATAATTTGCAATTTTGAGGTTAGGGAAGCAGGAGAAGGAGGGGGAGAAGTTGCAGGTGTATTATATATAGGTTTAAGTAGGGAAAGAGAGTGTGTGAGAGAGAGAGAAAGAGAGAGCAAAACACATCGAACGTTAGACAGATTTAAAAGCAGCATAGACAACATTTAACAGTTAGATAACTATAGGCTAATCACTTTGGCAACTCGTGGAATATCATATGGGAAGGGGGAGGGGGGAGTGGGTGGAACTGGTAATCGATAAATTCGATTAATTTCCTCGCATTGCCAACTAATTAGACTCTAGCCCAAACGATATACTCACTCTTTTCCATCAAAAACAAATAGCCGCGTTTGGTGAAAACCTCCTCGGACTTCTGTAAAGGCATATATGATATTATTTTATATTATATTATGCATTTTAAGAGCACTTCTACTTACCGTACGTTTTTCCATGTACTTGGTTTTCAGTTCGGTGACCTTTTCGCGTGCTTCCTCGAAATTTTCGCGAGTCTAAAAAAGATATGAGAAAATGTCAGCGGGGGCGATTGCATTTAATCCTGTTACGAACTCTTACTGACCTTTTGCACTTTATGCCTCAGATCCTGCAGATAATCGCGATGATCCTCGGCCTGCTCGTGGGCGGTATGATAGAAGACCAGCCAGCCGGATATGAAGGCGAGCAGAATCTCGACAAACTCGAATTTGATGCGTTCCTGCACCTCCTGTATGCGCAGCACATAGCTCAGTGATTCCTGGATGTATTCACGCTCGTGCATGCCCAAACTGGCATCGGCCTGGCGGGATGAGATTGGAGAGAGGGGAGATGGGGGAAGATGTTAATACATATGGACTCTGCTTGTCTGCTCGTTTCGAAATTCTATTGCAAAATGCGGCGAAATGAGAGCATATTTTGAGGCGAAATTGCACTTTGACCTTTAGTCCGGCATTTATGTGCCTCCCTCTCTCGAAGTATGTGTGTGTGTGTGTGCGTAGGTGTGTGCATACCTTTTTAATTACGCCTACGCACACCAACACACACACACACACGCTCACGCACACACGTTAACATGCCTCATATGCTGCCCAAAAACTTTTCATTTGCACAAATTTGTTTTACAATCTAAAAATATATAAGCAGCGTATACGACTGCCAGCTACCCTGTAAGCAGTGTATTTAATATTACGAGTGTAGTGTACAGGGTATGCAGCGAGGGTTGCCACTTGAGTTTGTAAAGAACAAAACGAATGCACTAGACATTTTTTCGAGTGTTATTTGAGCAGAATTTATATAGCATACTTCTTGGAATAAATGCTAGGATACAAAAAAAAAACACCTGTTGCCATAAATATATATATGAATAAACGATCGACAGATCTACAAACAGCTGTGCATGTGCAAAAACTTACCACAAATGCAAATCGCCGTCTCGCAGTGCATTATGAAATTATTTATAAGAAATTAAAAAAAAAAAAAAAAAAAACTAAACCCAAAAATAAGGAATTATAAATATAAAGAAATCGCAGCGAATCGAGTGTGGCAAAGGGAAACGAGAACGCGCCAGGACTCACACACACACACACACACACGCAGTTATGTAGTATTTTATTTTATTTTTTTTTTTTTTTTTAGCCTGCTTTTGGGCGACACACAAATATATGCTGCGAATTTCACTTGATTTGATTTATTTCTCTCTCTCTCTCTCTCTCTGCCTCTCTGTTTCGCCTTCAATTGGCAAGACAAACAGAAGCAGCTCACAAAACAAAACAATAATATTTATTTACAATATCAAGAACAAGAGAGAGATACGAACAGATGATGATGATGATGACGATGATGATGATGGAAGACGAGTGCGAGTGCCAAAGCGAGTACGAGTAACGAGGCCGCGCACAATTGTTTATATAGACGGGGATATAAGTATGCCCAATCTGGCTAAATCGCTGCATGCGATTTTTGCCAATTTTTTAGTACAATTTTCATATTTTATTTTTTATTTTATGTCTCTTGTGGCTGCTGCTGCGTGTCGATTTGATTTAGTTTCCTATTCTTTTTTTTTTATTTAATTTTGTAGTTTTCCACGCACTTTTGCCACACACACACACACATACAGGTACACGCACTGTGGCAGCTGAGCGCGCGACGCGCACATCAAAATGCTGCGCGAATTTTATTGTTGTTGTTGTTGTTGTGCTTGAGCATTTCCCCATTTGGCTTGCCAAAAAAGGCAACGACGTTAAACCGACAACAACAACAACAACAAAAACAACAAGAATAGAGAGAAACAGGAGCAGTAGCAGCAGAGGCAGCGGCTCCAGCTCCAGTTCCAGTTACAGTTCCTATAATAGCAAGTAGCAGAGGCAGCGACTGAGGCAGCAACTGCGGCAGCGGCTGCGGCAGCTGTGTCCTCAAGTGCGTGGGTCAGCGCCTGCGCCTTTTCTAGCTTCCTTAAATACCCTGTAAGCGGTATAATGCTCCTAATTGCAGGGTATATGCGCAGCTTTATATATCAATTTATACATTAACATTTATTTTTTTTATATATATTTATAACATATAATATATTTATAAAGAGTCGTCGCAAGTCTATAAAAAAAACTATAGCATACTTAGCTGGGCTGCACTGGGTATTTGCGTGTTGCATACTTTGCAGCGCACGCTGAGTTACAATGGAGATGCAAATGTTTTGTTGTTTTCTGGATGAAGATGGTAGCACGTATGCGGGGGGAGGGGGCAGGGGGCAATTATTTTATGCTGATTTCCTATATACACGTATACATATGTACATATGTATGCATATAGTAAGCATGTGTGTGTGCGCGCGTAGGCAGCAGCTGCTTCTGCAACTTTCCAATCAACCCACGCCAGGCGGCAGGCGCAGGTGTGTGCGTGTGTGTGTGCTGGGGAGTGGGTGGGGGGCACCACTTCATAGAGTGGCAAATTACATGCTTGTTGTTGCCGCCACAAGTTGTAGTTAGTTGCAACAAACGACATTAAGGGTCGCTTGTGTCAACAATAACAAAGAGGCAGGCAGAGCGAGCAGGCAGAGCAGGCAAACACTCAACGTAGCATACTTTTGCGCGCAATGTGAATTACTGCTGCTGCTGCTGCTCTCTCTCTCTCTCTCGCTCATTTGCGCTCTCTCTCCGCTGCATGCGCTCTCTTCTCTTGCCTTTGCTCTCGCAACAACAACAACAACAACAAAAAGAATCACAGCCACCACACATAGAGTTGCCGCAACTATCGATTGTCTGGCAACGCGCTGTCAACATTGTCGATAGGTATGGGGTGCTAGGCGTATCGATAGTTACACACGCACACACACACACATACACAGCATAAATATGAGCTGCTTCTCATCCCATGGGAAAGCGCATCATTTTGGCATTTTGCGTAGGCAAAAAATTCTTTTTTTTTCTTTCTTTTTTTTATATTTACTACCTCAACTTTTCGCCCACATTTCGAGTCTGTCCGTCTGTCCGACATTTTGTTGGAACTAAATTTAGCAGATTCTTATATGTGAAAAAAAAACATTTATACTAGCGAGAGAGACATACTAGTAAAGCTATGCTTAAGCCGGTTCCCAGTTACGTTTCGTCTGATGGAGTTTTTGAATAACGTACCATATTAGGCAAATCGTATGGGAATATTTTATAGAAAAATCATATAGAATAATAGTTCCTTTATGTGTTTTATAATTTTGAATTAAACTATTCTTTACAGAAACTATTTATTAATTAAATTATAAATAGCCTTGGAAAAAAAAACAACTGTAGTTTCTCGCTAGGTTATAGAAATAATTGTAAATAAACAAATAAAATAAAAAATTATTTTTTTACTGTATTGAATTTTGGAATTATGAAAATTTAAGATGACTCCCACAATTCAAACTAACGATTCATTTGAAAAACTCCATATAAATCGTCCATTTGTAGCCGGCGAATTTGGGAATACGCCTCACACACACACATACACAAAGAGAGAGAGAACCTTGCAGATACAGATACATTCATGGCCGGCGGCGTTGTTGTGGCATGTGTTGTTAAAATTAGCCAACGGCCTGGCCTGGCCTGGCCATGCATAACTAAAGGACCAGGACCAGGAGCAGAAGCTGAAGCAGGAGCTGGACTGGAACCGGTGATGGGGAGATGTGGAGCTACGCGTGCAAATTCAGATGCTCTGCGTGGGCGAAGCAGCACACAAAAAGGTATCCGCAAAGCCGACACACGCGTTTTGCGTTTCGTTTTCCTTCTGCTGCTGCCTCTGCTTCTTCTTCTTGTTTGTTTGCCATCAATTTCCATTTAAACGGAAATTGCCAGCAGCAGTGAGACAGAAAGGGACAGAGAGAGGAGATATATGTAGAGATGGTTTGCACCTGCATAGATGCTCTGATGTGGGAGGCGGCGAAGGAGAAAGAGGAGGAGGAGGCGGAGGTAACACCCCCATAAACTTGCCAAAGCGTATCGCATTTTTCACACCCTTCGCAAGCCGGAAAAACTGCAACAGTAAACTGTGATAAGGCACACAGCAGGCGTCCAAGGAAGGGGAGAGGGGTGGGCAGGCTACTCCATTGGGGGTTGAAGTCAGAGCCAGCATCTCTGCCTGGCCGAATCAATTCGAGGCAAATAAGTAAGCATAGCATACTTTCAGGGATTATCTTGCAAATCCTTCAGCGAAATTAGCTGAAAGTCGAGGAATTTTCTTAAATTGAACTTGATGGGCCAAGGACATAGGCCGAGGGGCAGATGAAACGTACGAAACGTTGTCAGATATATTGATGGGGAAGTAAAGAACTAACATATTGTTGTAGAAATCAAATGATTATTGTCATTCAGAAAAACTATCGCACTAGCAGCTATCGGTAGTAAGTGCAATGCACACTTGTTTATCGATATATATGATGATATTTACGATCTAACTATCGATAGTAAGTTATCTATGGCCAAAACTATCGCATATAAATTGCATTTTACGCGATAGTATACAAGTTTACAACAACTATCGGCTCGACTATCGATTACCAGCTGTTTATAGTTAATTTACAATATTTTCCCACTGTTTAAACAGTTTATGTTCTCAGTACATTAACGAGTCAAGAGATCCCTGTAGGCCAAGTTTAATGCTGATGGTATTCCAATTGGAATTTCAGAGCAAAGCTATGGCTAAAGCCAAAAAAACCAAAAGCAAACTGCCTAAGCTGTCTAAACGTCTTTAAGCCTGCGTAGGAGAGCGCGTTGTGGTGTTGGTGGTGGTGGTGCGGCTGGGGTGGCTCAGGCTCAGGCTCCTCCTGAGCCTGTAGTCTTCTCTACCCTAATAGGCTTAGGCCCTAGCCGAAGACCCTTTGCGACGCGCCGGAAAAGCGCATTAAGCAACGAGCAAAAAGAGAAGGGAAAACCAACTGGAAAAATGTTGAAAAACAAGCTAAATATTAGAGCTTAAAGGGAGAGGGGATGCGGCAGGGGGCTGTTGCCAACAGTGTTAGGCACTTTGTTGCAATGCCAAACAACAACAACAACAACTACAACAAGGGAACAATCGACAACGAGGCGTGACTGATAACAAATTGCGGTGCTTAGACTGGCCGTGCTCCTGCTAGCCGGCCGGCATGGAAACCATTACAAAAGACAGAGGCAGGATGGGGAGGGAGGTGGATGGGGGTGTCAGGATATGCCAGTGCAGGTACAACATGTCTGGGCGTACGTGCAGCAGGACAAACACACCGAGACACACACACACACACAACGTGACACGCATGCCGAAAGGCGGAAAATCAATACGACATTCTTTGTCTCTCTCTCTCTCTCCTCCCTCCTCTTTCCGCCCCCTTCAACATCAACTCCATTGAAAAGTCCATCAGTTTCAGTGTCATATGCAGACAGCAATTAGGCATAGTCCATCCGTAACGACAGTTAGATTGATTTTCATTAAGTATACGACACGTTTGCCTCGAAACAACACGCCTGCATTATTGATATCGATTGTTGTTGTTGTAGATCTTTGGTGTAATCAAGTGGAATCGATGATTGGGCTTAAATATTTAATTAGGGGTGGGGTGTGTTGTGTGTCCAACTTCGATTGGGCACAACATATCTAGCCAATATAGAGGTAATATTGTCAGTTCATAAATGATTAAATACCTTAAATAAATAATAATTAAATATATTCTTTTAACTTATCGATAGTTTGCCTTTAATATCGCTTAAAAATATAACTTTACATATTAATATATGTATGTATGTATCTGTAGTATGTATATGTGTTCAGTCAGTTCATAAATGCTTAAATATATTAAATAAATAATAAATACATAATTATATATATTCTTTTAACTTATCAATAGTTTGCTTTTACTATCGATTAAAAATACTACTTTACAGCAGTATTAAAAAAAAAATAATTATTTATACACATATTTAACCGATATAAACAATAGTTTCAATGATTTTCCATAGAAATCGAATTAAAGATGCAGCCGCTCCCACTTCCCCCATCCTCCCTATATCTACTGTTCCATGCATCGATTGAAATATTTCAATGATTGATTGATTTGCTGTATTTATCAATAATCCACATCATCAACAATATTGTGAATGATGCAACGATTCGATTTGCTGCCGATACATATGTATGTGTATATGTATGTGTATCCGCTGCCTCTGCTGCTTGCAACCTGCATCTGGCTGTGCTTTCCAAGAACCTGTGGCAATTAGATCAACTCATGCAATTGGCCTTCCTGCCGTATAGGCCAGTCTAGGTTGGGGTTGGCTATGACTGGTTCGGGTTGAATGCCTCATTAGTTTATGGAACTCTAACAGGGGGGCGGGAGGGGGGTTCTGCCTGTTTACATTGGCCGCAATTTTCGTGTGCGTGTATGTTGCAAGTGTAGCAAAAAAAATTAACTGTGTTTACTTTCGGGCCAGTGTGTGTGTGTGTGTTCAGTTTATTGACCCACAAACAGATTTCTTTGCTGTTTTTTTTTTGGGGTCAAAAGTCACTCAAGAGTGCATTAAATATTTATGATGAAGAGAGTCAAGCAGCTCGGAAAAGTGGATTGTGGCTGCTAATGCCGGCATATTCCCAACCGGAAGTTGGCTAGTTCTGATGTTGCCAGATTTCTTGAAGGAATACCCAAACTAAAGCTTAAGTTCTCTCTCTCTCTCTCTATCTCTCTCTCTCTGTCTCTCCCTGTGTGAATTTGCAGTCTACTGTGCGCTCAAGTATTACTGTAAATTGCATGACCGGAAACGTGTTTGGCCACAAAATGGCGGCCAGGCGGAGGTAATATGTACGTGTGTTGCCCAACAAGTTTTTTTTTTTCCTTTTTTATTCACGATTTACGATTCAGGCGCAGGTCAGGGCATGTGGCCAAAAAGCAAACTTTTTTACTATGCACACACACACAGACACGAGCATACTCCCACACACACACACACACAAACTGATACACACACTTGTGCTGTGCTATTTAAAGTTGGCAGCACTGGGCGAATTGGCAACTAGAGAGCGAGACAGAGAGAGAGAGAGAGAACTGAGTAAATAACAGTAAATGCAGCACACGACATCGCTGGGACACATAACGGTGCACATAGAGTGTGTACAGTCATGCATGCGTAGGAAGGATAAAGTGAGTGAGAATAAACTGCAGAATAAACACACAATGTGCAGCTGCAGGCCAGTGTTGCCACACAGTCATGAAAAAGTGCATTTAACATGAGGTTTAACTGTCAGTTAAACTCTAAATTGTATCTAACTGCCAGATAAAGTTTAAATTCTGTTTAATCAGCAGTTTAACTGCCAGATAAACACTAAATTGTATCTAACTGCCAGATAAACTTTAAATTGAGTTTAACCAGTAGTTTAACTGCCAGATAAACACTAAATTGTATCTAACATGAAGTTTAACTGTCAGATAAACTTTAGGATGTGTGTTTAACCAGCAGTTAAACTGCCAGATAAACTCTATATTGTATCTAACTGCCAGATAAACTTAAAATTGTGTTTATCCAGCAGTTTAACTGGCAGTTAAACTCTTATTTGTATTTAAATTGCAGTTTAACTGCCAGATAAACTTTAAATTGTGTTTAACCAGCAGTTTAACTGCCAGTTAAAACTGAAAATCTTCCCAAAGCCTTGCTTATTAATGCAATTAATATAAACAATATATATATATATATATATACTATATAATATATAATTAATACATCGTATGGTATCATAGAGTAGAGTAGAGAATACCGTTATCCTTACATCCAGAGTACACACTGTATATGCCCTCAAAACTGCAGTATATAAACCGCATACAGTGGGTGGCAGCACCCCCAACTTTGCTACTCAATATTGATGCAATTTGACATAGGTCATGGAACTTTGCCGACTTTGCTATATATGCGCATTGTGTAAGTTGTGAAAATGCCAGCAGACGAAAACCAGCAGAGAGAGAGAGAGAGAGAGAGAGAGAAAAAGGCCAAAAACCCCAAAAGCAATTGCCAACAGTTGAACGAAGTTGCACAAGGATTTGCACGCTATAGGGAGAGAGAGAGAGAGATAGAGCTAGTGTCCCTGTTCGCACTAACCCTAGAACATTTATAAAGTTTTTTTTTTTTTATCTTTTAGCACAACTTCTATAGTAATTTGGCTAAAAGCAAAGCGCAATTTGATTGCATTCTGTCTGGGGTATCAAAGCTGCATTTGTTCACATTATATTACACTTCTTTATAGGGTTAAAAAAATCTTTTCCAATGTAAAATTTACTGCTCTATCCGCAAATGAAGTTAAATGATATTAAGTAGCTTTACTCACCTCTTGTATCGTATTCTCTGGCTTTTTGGTTGACATATTCAGGAAACGTTCCTGTGATTGACAGAACTTCTCTGTCTTCTTATCGAACTTCTTTTTGTTCTCCTTAACGCCGCCGATTTGTTTCTTACGAAAATCCTCCAGCGATTCGATAATGTGCTTATCGGCGAGAGTGAGCTATATAAGCATAAGCATTATATTCGTATCGATCTATCTATATATCGTATATCTATCTTACCATCTTCTCGCGTTCATCCTCGATGGTGCCAATGATGGCACCAAAGCGCTTGAGGCTCTCACAGATGACGTTCTCATCGTCGGTTTGTGCCGTCCCAATGCACTCGAAGTTGAAATCGTTAAGCAGAATGGCCAACTGTTTCATTCGTGTGGAGAGTACTGTAAAATAAAGGAAATTGAAATTTAAGATATAGATATATTTAAATTTAAGATAAAATATATTTAAGAAATTATACATCATATAATAAACGATTTATTAAACAGTCATCGTTAAGTTTCTAACATAAACAGATCTATATAGTTTATTCATTGCAAAAATACATAGAAAGATATATGATTATTTTTTTTTTATCAATAAACTCATCGATAAGCCATGCATAAAGCATAAATCCGGCACACTGAGGTATACGATTTTTTTAATAGCCTTGTCTTTTGATTTGAAAAGCCATAAAAAATAGTTTAATAAGCCATAAAACGTTCGAGTGGCCTCTCTAGACTTCTAAACTTTCTTTGCGTGTGTGTGTGTGTATGTTTTTTTTGTGTCCGATTTGTAGGTGAAAGTTTTATCGCTTGGAACATATAACGATAAAGCACAGCCAAAAGCAGAAAACGAAAGAAAAAAAAAGAAAAAACGAAAAATACCAAATTTAAAGACGTTCTTCCTCATGCATATTTATTAGCATTATTAAGTATTATGCATTCTAGAGATTATTATTATTATTATGAGTCTGAGTCTGAGAGGGTTTTCACATTTCACGATCACGTTCACTTGTCACCGATTAATCGGCAAGGCAACGTTTAATCATCGATTAATCGCAGCCTCAACTTGAATCGTGACGTTTCCACTGTCTCGCCATAATTAATGCTTAAAATAGTCGTGTATATCAATTCAAGGTCAATGAAAATTACAACTGTAAAAGCGTCAAGCTGTAAATATATATATATATGTATATGCGCATTTAGTATGCACATCTTGTTGCAAATTAACCGCAAAAACGACTGAGCATGTATTTGTTTATATAAACAATAGTTTTTATTTTTTTTTGTTTCTCTATTTTATTTCTCTTTTCAACGTGTGGTTCGCGCGTCAGTCAAGCGTTTCTATTGTCATGGACATGCATGTTACAAGGTGATGCCCGATAGAAAGTAGTATTTTTTTATATTTATATCACAGTTAGTTAGGTCGAAAGAAAGATTAAAAAATAAAACAAGTAAAAGATAATATGATTATGTCTTTGATATTTTTTTAATAATCATTTATTTATTTATGCATATATATTTATTATTTATCAACAAGTTTTCGTTTTCGCAATTACTCAGATCCGTTCTAGTATTCTTACTAATTGGTTAGTAACGATTTTCGCTTTCCTCACATAAACGATTTTATTATTCGATAACTATTCGTTTCGCAACTAACTGTTAATTCGACTGAGATACGTTTTATACGCTCTAATATATGTATCTCTAAATGCCTTATACCTTATGTTGCATTATCGATCCATTCAATGTGTTTGCCTAGACTTAACATATGTCTTGTATGCATATCATATTATATATAAGTATGTATATATTTTATAGAGATTTTCGCTTATTGAAAAGAAAAGAAAATAAATGTTGTTGCTACCCTTTTTCGGTTTGCCAATTTGATCTTGTGTATTAACTAAGATTGATTAATTCAATAATGCACGCCCCCCCAATGTATCTCAGTCAAGAGAGGGAGATAGAGACAGAGAGAGAGAGAGGGAGAGGGGGGGAGAGGGAGGGAGAGAGGCAGAAAGAGGAGAAGTCGCTGCATTTAAATGGGTCACACACACACACATAAAAAATTCGAGCTTGCCAAAATAAATACCTTTAATAAAGCCAAGATTCTTTTGGCAATTAAGGGAGTTGCTTGCCGCAGTGGCGACTAAATTATACCCTGCAGTCTTTGTCAATTTGTCGAAACAACTAAAATACTTATATATTTATCAATCAAATAGATTAATAAATATGTATAGTTTTATATATATTACAGCATACCCCACACAGCGTTTGTGTGCACAGTGTACAGGGTATTTTATGACGCAAAGAACTCGCAGCGCAGCTTCCCACTGTCGTTGATTTTGCGCATGCGCAGCCGGCGCAGTGTGTGTGTTGGCGTTGTGCGTGTGTGTGTGGGGAGTGTGTGTTGCTTTTGTTGTTGTTGTTGTATTTTTCTTTTCTTTCATATTCTGTTTTTGGCATGGTACAAATCTTTCGACATGGCTAAGGTCATTTCTCTTATTTTGGCCTACATTTTGCTTGTGTATTTTTTTTGTTGCTCTTGCTGCTTCGTATGTTGCACGCTTTTGGGGCAGGAACAACAACAACAACAACAAGAATAACCAACATAAGAGAGGCCTCTCTCAGCTCGTTTATGGAAGTTTTATGAAATCAAACAGCGGGGACATGGATGGATGAGCTGCTGACGTTGTTCTGCCGCTGCTGCTGCTGGCGATCTGCGAGATTAATTGCATAATTTCAGTTTAAATTACACAAATCATAAAGTGAAATTTATTTTATTTCAACAGGCTGCAAATTCCCTGTAGCAGGCAGTGAGGAGTATGCACAACTGCAACTTAACTTTATAATCTACCATAGAACTTTCAAGTTGCATTACTTTCGATAACAATCAAATTAAAAACGATAACTATCGAGTTTTTCTGCATTTAGTTCATTTACAGGGTATATTTCGTTCGTTTGCGTTCGTATTCTTCACCTAATTGACCCCCATTATTTTGGTTCTACTTATCAACCACACACATACTATTGGGTTCGATATGAGAGCTGATGGAGCAGTTAATCAATCGATAGGCATTTTGCCGGTTAAGCCGGGAGAAAGTAAAAGCAACAGCAACATCGCTCTCTTGCACACACACACACACACACATGTGTGCATGTAAATAGTGATATTAATATATATTTTGTAATAAACTGTCGATCGATTAAGCAATCAATAATTACGGTAATTGCAATCGATTACGAGAGCAGCGTATCGACGCGTTTAATTAACAATAATAATAATAATAACACCGTTAGTTGCCTTGCCTCTTACATCATCATTATCATCATTGTCATCAGCTGATTAGCCCGATTGATAGATAGTGTAATAACAAGCCCAATATGTGTATATCCTCATATCAATTCACGGAAATTCCGAATTTTCGTTGAATTTATCGGTCTACAGGGGTCTCAAAATCTTGCCAGGGGGTAGCATGGAAGGTCAAAATTTTGGAATGTTTTAGATTTACAACATTCAAATACAGAATCAATTTAGAGGTCAAATCATGGAGAAAATGCCCTCTCCCAAGGAAATCAGATGATTTTTGACGAAGTTTTCCATACTAGAGGTCCTATAGGGGACCTGATATCGAGCAGGGAGGTAATATGGAAGACATGTGTAAGATCCAAATTTTTGAAAGTTCCAGATTGATATTTTGATGCAGAATCAATCTAGAGGTCGAATCGTGAAGAAAATGCCCTCTCCCAAGGAAATCGGTTGATTTTTGACTAAGTTTTCCATACTAGAGGCCTTACAGGGGTCCTGATATCGAAAAAGGGGTTATCATAGAGGACATGTGGAAGACCCAAATTTTTTAAAGTTCCAGATTGATAATATTATGATGCAGAATTAATCTAGCAGCGAAATAGTGGAGTAATCGTGTTCTTCCACAAGAATCTGATGATTTTTGACCGGTTTATGGGTTCGGAGAGTCTATAGGGGTCTTAAAAATGCTCTGTCCGCGTTGACACCTATACCCATTCAAGCTGCCACGCCCACTTTGCATGTTTTGTTGATTTCCATCGTATTTCTCTTATATTGCTTTGCTCTGCTCCTTTACCTTTGCTGTTGTTTTGTTTTTGATTTTTTCTTTGCTTCTTTTTCTTTTTTTTGTGCTCTTTGCGGCTGCTTAACGCATCGCTGCATCGTCGTCGTCGTCGTCGCAGTTGTCTGATAAACCGTTAGCTGCCTCTGCCCCTGCCTCCGCTGTTGCGAAAGTGCAGCGCGACGGCCCTCGGGCTGGGCCCCAACTTTCTGCAACGTCAGCCAAGTCCAACGTCAACCGTCATTGTCATTTGTCAAACGCCACGCGGCGTTTTATGGAATGCACACTAAAATACACACACAACACACGCACACTAAACACACACACACACGCACACACACACTCAACACGCACACACAGTTCGTGTGGCACACAATGCATCAGGCAGACGAAGGAGAAGCAGACAATGAAGCAAATAAGCAAGCGAACCCTAAAGAAAAAAAAAAAACATGCAGCGGCACTGATGCTGTGCTACCCCGCTACCCTGTAAAAATAATACTGTCGATAACAGTCGATTATCGAAAATTAAGGCCATACAAGAGCAAGTGTAACTATCGATATGCTATGAATTTTGCATTAATTTGTACCGTGCTGTTATCGATATTTATCGAAAACAATATTATACTTATTACTTTTCTTTGAAGAGCAATCAGTTCATACCCGCAGCTGCTTCCATTGCTTTACTTACAGGGTATTTTTTGCATGCATGCAACAACAATCATTTTAGCGGTACCTTAATGCAAAAGGGGGCGTTGCCGCGCTGCCAAAGTGATTATGAAAAATGCACAACACGCGCAGTGAGCTGTGCGCGCAGCATCAACAACAACAACTTGTATAAATTATCCCAAAAAAAAAACACGCCAAACGAGGGCAGACCTTAAAAAAGAAAAAAAAACCACAAAGATCCTTCTTCCAACAACGACAACGATCCTGACGTCAACTCGAATTTCGCCACAAATTATTCAAATTCAAATGATTTCAAGTGAATAATGCACAAATAAAAACAACCGACATGAAACGGGTGTATTCACATATTCATTGGCCATAAAAAGTATTCCGAGTAAACAAAAAAAAAGGTATTCAAAATATAAATTTGCAATTTCTGAAATGGTGTTTCCGCCCAGCGATTTTGATATCCTACCCTATACATATATTTACAATATCTTTCTTTACAGTATACTAAAATAAAGATTAATGGAGTTTAAGAAATACAGGTACCTTATATTCGCTGAGATCCGGCTTTTTGAATAATATTTTCTCTAAGAAATGCACCTACATATCACTTACAAATATTTATAGAATTTTATATATATGTTGTATATTTCTTTCCAGCACGTACACATCAGAAATACAATTGCAAAATGCCAAAAAAAAAAGAAGAAGAAGTACTCATAATTCTGTGCACATCATGCTACGCTATTTTAGAGCCCGCATTTCTACAATTCTCTATTTCTTTCATTGATATACCATCCAAAAACAACAACAATCAAAAGTGACGACGACATAAAATTGTAAAGTTTCATTGAACTTCTGTTTAAGAGATATTTTTCGCTTGAATGTTTCGGCCAAACGCAGACTATCTTTAGATTCCGTTTCTCTCTCTCTCTCTCTCTCTCTCTCTCTTTCTATGTGTGTGTGTAAATCACAAGTGCACAACATGTCAAAATAATAAACGAAAATAACTTGTCACTTCTTGGTCGGGCCCGCAGAGTGAAAAGAGCGACAGTTAGGACAACTCAGACAAATGGACAGATATGTATATAGATGAAAGATGGGGAGGCAGGGGGAGGGGTACATGGGGCATGGCGGAGCGGGGCGTCTGATGTCCATATGTCATTGCTCCCGGTATTTACGATGAGTGTGTGTGTGTGTGCGAGCGTGTGTGTGTGTTTGTGGCGCTTGTAAATTTGTAGCCTACATTTGATTTTTGTTTATCTGACTTGTTTGTTGTGTGAGTGTGCGTGTGTGTGTGCTTGTGCATTTGATTGACGCGTGTAAATTGACACCAAAAATTAGATAGAATTCAATGTCTATCTGTATCTCTCTCAATGGATCCAACACACACACACACACACACTTACAAATTGTGCGGCCAGTCGAAAATTCCACTTGTTTGCTCAGACGCCCTCAACCAATTCTTGGTAGTAGCTAGCTGCATTATCATAAATATACCCTGTAATTATGGTTGTAGTATATTTCAGTTTCTTTTATTTAATCTACAGACTCTTGAAAGTTTTATGATCAAACATATACCCTGTAAAAAACTTAAATGAAGTATATTTATTATATACTATATTATTTACAATAACTTTTATGAAACTTATTACGTAGCTAGTACAGGGTATTCGCTTCATTGAGCATACTCTATGCTTTTGGGATATTGTGCTTTTCGCTTTTTTCCGCTCTTTTTTTTCATCATAATTATCATTATTACGATAGAGCTGACGAATCAACGGTTCTTTTGTAATCGACTTACATTAGCGGTCACTTTTTGGGTTCAACTGAGCAGCTATCTCTCTCTCTCTCTCTCTCTCTCTCTTTCTATCGCACTCTTGCCTCTCTCTCTCTCGGCTGATTCTCAGTGCAGTCGAAAACATTAATGATCTTTTTATTTTGCTGCAGCTTCTGTATTTTTCTCCTTTTTTATTCGTTCGTTTTTTAAGAACTTTTAATTGGATTTACCTATTAAGCGTCTCTAGGGCCGCACACAACCCGCGCACAATTGATGAAAATTGTTAAGCTCTGCTCTAATTGCTTTCGGCTACCTCCAACGAGAAATGAGGCGGCAGGGGGGAGGGCATAGCTAATTAGGCGTAATTAAGTACAGAGTACATGATGTTGTTTTTGTTCAACCTAAAAGCTTTGCCCCCAAAGTACAAGCCAAAAAAACAAAAAAAAACAAGAAAAAAACAAGAAAAAAGAAAGAAAACCAGAGAGAAGCGAAGATTAAATAATTTCCAAGTGGGTTGCAATGGAAATATATCAAGAAAATTATAATATAATTTGAGACAAACAAAAAAACCAGAGAAACGATCCCAATAAATAAATAAATCCCAATATATGCATATTATGATATTTTGTTCAGTCAGCTGATTTTGGATTTATTGCTGTAGAAAGTACAAAAAGGGTCGACTGTTCCTCCTAGCTAACACAGATATATATTCCTGTTCTTAAAGCAGTTTCTAGCCGATTTCGCTTTCGTTCTAGTATTTGCTACTAGAATAAGAGATAGACCAATCGAATGTGCATTTGCAACTATAAATATACTATATAGCACATTCTATCTAATCTATATACTTGTCTCTTGGCTCTTCTCTCGACTACCTATGGGGCGTATACATGTTATTTATTGGTTCCGGCTAAATACATTGCTCGATTTGACGGCTACTTAATTTCTGTAATTGCCCGTGCACTCCCAGAGCTCGAGCAGAGCTGCCCACGGGTGCCAGAAGGTTGTGCGCTTCCTCTCTTCTTCCTTCTCCTTCCCTCTCTCTCCCCCTCTTCCTCTGTGTGTCTTGGTTCAAGTCATTGCCGGCATCTCGTCATCAGTGTCACCCCTAGTGACAGTCATGAGTGACAAAGAGAGAGAGAGAGAGAGAGAAAGGAGAGAGACGGATATGTGCAGCGAGAAGTCATCGAAAGCTGTCAGTGGAGTGTCAACTAGTTGACAGCTGCAGCACAGGGTGCACAGGTTAGAGGGAAAGCTGAAGCAGGCGTTACGCCCTAGGTATATCTATAGATCCGTGTTCAGTATCTAAAAACTATTTTAGATTAACTTTAACTATCTAACTAACTATATTATATAATACGATCTGTCTAGGCCTCCAAAATTTCAAAATATCTTTTAAATCTTATACTCTTCTATCATTTCCTCCAACATTTCTCTATATCTTCAAGACCCTTTCATTATTTACACCCATCTATGCATATCTAGAGAAATTTAACACAAAATATTCCCAGCTTGCGTTATGAAGAGATCTACGGGTCGAGAACTCAACTCGCGTAGGCGTCAGACATGGAAAACCAAAATGGGAAGACGATGTAAGAGGAAGATGAGAATAAAAGCGCAGAAATTATATATACAGCAACATGTTGATTGGGGACAGACGACTTAATGGAAATTATGAGAATGAATCAAATAGGACAAACAGAGTTGCAAATTTACAAAAAAAAAAAAAAAAAAAATCTTTTTGCTTTGATAATAAATAAATAGGAATATGTAAATGTAAATACATTTGTTTCTTCAAGAAAACATATGTGGAATTAGAGTTGCCTTCTTCTTTTCTTATATTCCATTTTAATATATGATGATGATATAAGTCGGTTAACTTTTAATGGGGTTTCTCTTTGTTACTTTCTTGTGAAATTCTAAAAAAAAAAGAGTTGCAAATGCCAAAGATGATGAGAGCCGGGGGTTCCTGAGATATAAAAACACATATTATGCAAGTACTTTATATACTCGTATATGTTTATAGGTACAGTTGGGCGTGTAGGTCGTAGCGCACCTCTCTTTACCGTTACTACGCCCGCTGCTGCTGCTGCTGCTGTTGTTGTTGTTGTCTTCTGTCTTCTATCTGCACAGTCAATTAAAATGTGTCATATATCTCTCGATGGGTTTGCAGAGGGCGTACCTCAGGGGCGTAAGCGAAGGAGATGGCTCTGTGTGTGGGTGTGGTCCGTGTGTGTATATGTGTGTGTGTGTGTGCAATAAATACTCTGATGACAATTATGGCAAATAATGGAGTGCGGATTAGGTCATGCGTGGCAACGGCGACAACTCTAACGGGGCAAAGGAACGGCAACTGCAACAACTATTAGCAATGACAGGGTTGCCACATTGTGTAGAAAAACGGTAAATTAAAAAAAAAAAACAAATATATAAAGAAAATAAACATATTTTACTTTCTTTTTCCATTCTGAACATTGTGAAAATAGAATCATTAAATAAAATAAAATTGATTAAATAATAAATAAAATAAAAATAATAAATAAATAAATAAAATGAGAATAAAGTGTATAAAATAAAAGGCAAAGGAAATGAAGCGTTGCTGCGAATGTCAAAGCCAAAGCCAGTCGCAGTCTATGTCATTCTACCTTCCAATACATTTACCCCTTCCCCCCCGCCATCCATACCTGCACCCCAGCAGCCACTGAAGCGGGCAATCCCCCCGCCCCCCTGCACCACGCCCCGTTTCGAAAGTGCGCCAATGTGGAAAATCGTTTTCCGTTTGCAAAGAAATGTGATAAACGGGGCGATTTGTTGTTCTTCCTCATTATCAAGATCATATATGCCCCTTTAAAGTCTTCTTCTCTCTCGTTCTCTCTCTCTCGCTCTACTCACTTTCATTCTTATTTCTATCTGTCACTCTCACGATTTCCTTTGTTTTCTCCATCAATATAATAATATTTGCATTCTCTTAACAACGCGACTGCACTTCATCGCAATCTTTCCTATCTATCTCTTTTCCAGACTTTTTCGATTTCGTAGGTTTGCGACAAAAGTGAAATTTCAACACACACACACAGAGAGAGAGAGAGAGAAAGAGGTGCGGAAAACAACAAAGCAACAGCGAGAGAAAGAAAGAGATAGAGGAAGAAAAAGCCATACAAATTGTCAACGCGCTTCTAAAGCGACCTAAAACAACAATAAATAAAAGTGAAAATATTAAACACACACACACACAAACACATAATTTGAATATTAAATGCAAAGAATCAACAACAACAAAAGCTATAGACACAACAAATACCCTGTAAATGTATTGAGCAGCAAAGAAAAACAAAATAAACTTGATTGAACAATGAACAGTGAAAGATCGAAAGAGATAGCTAGATAGATATGTACAAATTGCATAGAAAATCGATAAGTTATCGATAAATTTGTTTTAGATATTATTTTTGTGCCTATACTGAGTATCTTAAATGATTGCAAAGTATCTGCAAGGCATAGAATATGCAGCAACAGGATAAGAGGGAGGGAGGGAGGGAGGAGAGAGAGAGAGAGAGAGAGAGAGAGAGAGAGGGGAGGGGAACGGAAGAGAATAGATTCTTTCTCATTATTTTATGGCAGCATATTGAGAGATCGACAACCCTAAGCGAGTTGATCTCCAGGTCTCCCCCTCAATCTCTCTATCTATCTCTCTCTCTCTCCCTCTCTCACTGTCTTACGCATTGCAGATACTAAAATTCTTGTCGCTTCGCCCCTATACACTTGGCAATTAGTCGGTCATTTTCATTCACAATTACCGCATAACACGCATAAGTAGTTGCCGCAATTGGCGTTGCGTCTCATCAACATCAACATCATCCTCATCATCATCATCCTCGCAGTCCGATTCTATCCAACACAATCTCATTATCATCTCATATACTCATCTCTTTTTCCAAACCCAGCAACCTGACTGACCTCATTATGATCATTAGCAGCTTATCTAATGCCATCGCTTGGTCTCTCTGAGTTTTTAGATGACTCAATTCGAATGTATCTGCAGCCTATCTCTATCTGTATCTGCTGTATCTTTATCTGGCAATTAAGGTTTTTTCTCAACCTGCACCACAATTAGTAACGACGATATCTGTATCTGCTGTAGCTGTACGTACTATAACGGGAACTATGTTTGTATCTTGTATCTTTGCGGTATCTATCTAGTTTGACTTGATAATTATATGTATCTTAACTTGTTATTATCTTTACAATTTGCACATGTGTAGCTGTAGATGTAGCTGTATCTTTATCTATGTATTCCATCAAGTACGTAAGTATCTGTATCTATGTAAAGTGCCTAACATATCAGTATAAAGTATCTGTAGCTATATAAATTGCTTTATTCGACTATGTATCTGTAGCAGTTCCTATACATCTAGAAATAATCTATATATATATCTTGGTATGAAATGTGAAACAGATCAGTTTCTACACATCCAGAAAGTATCTTCATATCTTTATCTACTCCCAAATATATCTGCATCTTTGATTTGTATCTTTTAGCTACATATCTATAGAAATCAATCTAAACTTCAATCGAGCTGAACTTGTTGTTCTCCCTCTCTCTCTCTTCTCTCTCTTCAATTTACTAATTATCATAATTATTTCGATTGCATTTGTTGAGCTCATTTTAACCAATTAGTTTTTCCATTTCAATGTTCTCGATTTTGTTTTGGTTTTTCTCGTTTCGTTTTCGCCTGTTCTTTACCTTGACGATCGCAAACAAGAACAAGCAGCAAAAGAAACGAAAGAGTCAAGGCTTCTGGCTCAATTAGAGCGTAATCTGTGCTAATGATAAATATATATATAAAGACTAGAGTATAATCCTTATATGCATTGGGTCTCTCTCGCTCTCTTTCTCTCTCTCTCTCTGTGAGAAATCTCTGTAATCTTTGAATGATTTTGACACCCTGCCTCGGCTTGCCTTAGGCCAAGGTTAACTTTAACTGTTTTTCTTCTTTTTTTTTTACATTAATAATTTTCCCTAGACACCCTTGCGTTTGTTTCTCCATTATGAAGACAGAAAAGTTGCAAAATTAATTGCAGAGTTTTTTTTCATGGCAATTTTCCTCTCTTGGTTGGAGTGGGGGAGAGAGAGGGAGAAATTTCTCTCTGTGTGCGTGAGTTGTTTGCTTAAGCAGTGACTACACTGCAAAAAAATGCTGAGAGAGAAGCAGACATTCTGCAGCTGTGTTCTAATCTGTTCTGCATTGAATTAGATCATGTTTTTCGCTCAGTGTAGTCTCGTGTATCGTGTGTTTTGCCTACACCTTGACAACTGTGACCGTCGCACCGCCCGCCTGCCTGCCTGCTAGCCCGCCCGCCCTTTTATTGACGTCGTGTGGGAAACTGAAATCCAAGCTTGGCCAATGTTTTCCATTGTTCGCTGCAGTTGTTGTTGTTGTTTTTGTTGTTGTTGTTGCATTTTAATTAACAATTGCAGCTCGCACGACACACACAGCGTCGCATAAAAGCAGTTCCCAATGCAAACGCATACAGATACACGTACTAACAGATACTTAGAAGAGTTTTTGTTTTTTTTTTTTTTTTTTTTTTTAGCAATTGTTGTTGTACATTGAACTTTAAATTGTGTGTAAGAGAGAGAGAGAGAGGTAGCAACATGTTGCATTCACCCCGCTGGCAACATGTTGCACACTCTGCCTGAAGAAAAACGCGTATCTCAAAGCAAAAATAAATAAATAAAAAAAAAATGAAAACAAAATAAAAATTTAAATTGTATCTCAATGTTTTTTATTTTTCTCTACTTTAATCCGAGACTGGGATCGGGAGAGACACATAGACTGAGACTGAGATCATTTGCATGCATGAAGCGCGCGATAATGTCTGGAATTTGTATTGTAGATACTAAAGTCGTATACGGACTCACATTCGCATTCATATTCGCATTCGTATTCGTATTCAAATGCGTGAATCGTTTAAATTGTTTTGAGGGCGGAACAAAGAGCAAAAATGCGAGTGCAGTGAGCACTACAAGATCCTGAATATTACTCGTATAATATATTATAAAAATAGTACTTTATAGATAGATACTATAAATTCCTGGATTTTACTCCTTTTTATCTAAATTAAACTGAGCAGAAAAGTTCATACAATTGTTGACATATTTTCAATATTATTTCTCTCTGCTCTGACAGATCTCAGTCCTGCCTCTTTCTTTATCTCTATCTCTACGTTCCCTTCATTCCGGACAGCACGTCGCATTACGCAGATAAACAAACAAACAAATATGAAGAAGAAGAACAACAACAACAATACGAAAAAAAAGAAGATGAGGGAGAAATATGCGAGGCGCTGATAAAGTCAACAAGAGATCAGAGTCTGCAGTCTGTACAAGTTTGACTAGCTGTGCCTATAATAAATCCAAAGTATGTTTACTTAAGCTTTGACGACTTGTGTATACCCTGTATTTATGGCGCAACGGGTATGTCGCACAGCAAGATAAATAAGTACTTACTGTATTTTTTTGTTTCCTTTATTTATTTTTTTTGTTTAAAAAGAGCAACACTCTCACTTTTTTTTAAGTTTGTACTAAGCAAAGCCTGTTTCCAGAGAGGGATAGAGAGAGAGAGGGAGAGAGCAGCAGTCACTTGCCTGACAACCTGTTGATCGTTTGGCTACGCCATAGACAAACACAGGTGTCTCCCTCTCACTCTATCGCACGCTCTCCCTTTTTCTACACCTCTCCTCCAGCTCTCTCCCTCTCCCCTTCTTCCACACTGCCTCCCCCTCTCTCTATCTTTCGCTTGTACCATGCTAATTACTTGTTATTGTTGCGCATTCTACATAGAGACGCAATCAGGGCCAATTAGGGCATGCCAGACTGGCAGATACCCTGCACATTAATTCAATACTTGCTTATAGAGTGCTTTTCCAAAAAAGTTCAACATCATCTTACCTGTAAAAAAAAAGAGAAAGAGAATCAAATTAGAGAAAGAAAAGAAATTTGAAAATTTCAAGTGAAATCTTTTCGACAGTCCGAGTATTTTTTTTTGTTTTGCGGTAAATTAAGAATTATTTTTCAAGTCATACGCTATAATAGGCTCAAATGATTTTCCTCTTTTTGTTCTGGTAATTCTCAAAAATCATTGCAACGAAAGTTTTAAAGTTTTCACCGCTAAATTGTGTGAGAAAAACGAAGATAACAAAGGTTAAAATATCTTTATAACAGTTCTCAGTTCGATTCTCATTTTAAAGAAAAATCTAAGCATCTGTTCGTTCTTTTTTTTCTCCCACAGTTCTCTCATTTTTTATCCATTCTCACAGTATTTCTCTTTCTTTCTTTCTTATAAGTGATCCCGAGCATCCTTGCATGTAGTCTGGTTTCCTCACAGAACTCCCTAGCCTATGCTTATTAGCAAATCCAACGACCTTGACAATGCCGCTTTTATATATAGTATATATTATATGGCATATTCATGCACAGACTCATAATATCACTTTTTTTTATTTTTAAGGCAATGCATTGTTTTTTTTTTTTTTATTATTTATTTTCTGTGCTCTGTTGATAATCGCCAGAGTGTGTGTGCGTGCATATGTGTGTGTGTGGACTGCGTCACCGGATGTTTTAAACAAAAAGTCGCCAAGTGGCAACTGCTGCTGCTGCTGCTGATATTGGATGCCCATAAAGAAATCGAGCGGCTTTTATAGAATCATATTATAAGAGCGAATGAAAACGAAAAGAAATTAGTAAGCATGACGCTACACACACTATATATGTATGAGTGTGTGTGTACACTCGTCAGGGTCACAATGTTTGTATCTACAATTACATATCCATATGGTATTATCAGCTAAGCGAGCGAAGGCGAGAACAACTGCAAATAATGAGCTACAGATACATTTGTATCTATGTATCTTAAACTCTCGCCTTTTGGCCCACACTACTTACTAAGCAGCAAATGAGACAAACACGAAACGAAACGAAACGAGTAGGAAAAGAGAAATAGCAATAATTTACAAAAGAGAGAAAAAAAAAAAAAAAAAAACTCCCAAAACGATCAAAAGAAAGTAAGAAATTACAAATTTATGGCGCGTTCATTGTCATCGATCGGCGACTGTTTTTTTTATGCTCTCGCTCTCTCCCTCTCTCTCTCTCTTCTTCTCTCTCACTTACTATTTCTCTCTCTCTCTCTCTCTACTCGCTGTTGGCATTCGGCATGACTCACAACAACGACTAACAATTGTTTGCAACGTCGTAGAGTCGCGCTGTTGATTTTTCAAGCTTGTTTTGCATACTCTTTCAGCTGGTCGGGGTATTCTAGCTATCTCAGCGCACATGTAACGCCTATAGAGAATATTCTTACGAATATATACAATCGATATAAAGCATATATATATTTATAATAGATATGCTTAATGCAGCAATATCTTTTTTTTGTTCATCTTGTAGTGTATACAGTATTCATTGTCGTGGTTCGGCGTAGTGCGCACGTTTTTTCTTTTTTTTTCTCTCTCTCTCTTTCTGGTCAATTGCTGACCCTCGTTTCGCACCCCTCTTCCATCCCTCAATACGACGCGATCAACCTTTGCAAATGACCCAAATTTGGCGCAATATTCACAATCGAAACGTTTCGGTTTTTTTTTTTTTTTTTTTTTTTTGGCTTTGATTTCCACCTCGACAGCGACTTCGACTTCGATTCGACTTGCCACTTGGCGCACTTGTCGTGCGGCAGTTGAACGATAAAGTGGGCTGAGGAGGGGGGAGTGGCAAGTAGTGTGTTGCTGTGCAGGAGGGGAATGGGAAGGGGCAGGGGAATTTGGTGCCTTTAGCTGTGCTTTTTTTTTTGTGGGGTTTTCTTTTTTTTTGTTTTTGTTTTTTTGGTGTGGTTTTTTATGCCCCACGGCACATACGAAATTCTGTTATAGTTACGACTTTATGTTGCTGCTGCTGTTGTCGCTGCTTTTGTTGTAAACTAATTGAAAGTTAATTTGCACATCGAATGCTCGCTTTGAATGTCAAGTTGCCCCCTGGTTTTTCCTCTTCACTTTTACTTTTTCAATTTCATTTGCAATTACTCGAGGCACTTCCTCACCCACTTCCCTAGCACCCCGTAGCAGTCCCCCTCCCTGGCCCAGTTTAGCAAATTTCACCTGTAGTCAAGAATCCGAGCGATTAAAAAACCATTTAACCCTATCAAAATAAAGCTATATCTACCTCGCTCTGTAGAAAGAGAAAGTTACCACTCTGGCTTGATAACGTCTATAGCTAACTGAATAATAACTCTACGCTCTTTATATAATTTTCAGCATTACCAACTTTGGCTGGCTGCACAGCAACAACAACAATAGTGACAACAAACATATACACAAAAAAAAAAAACCAAAAAAAAAAGAACGATCAGACAAAAAGTCTGCCCTAGTTTGGTCATGAAGCTGATGTCACGGCATACGAAATGCCCATGACTTTTATAGCATAAAAATAGATTATTATTAAATGTGCCCAAGCGAGCGATCAAGCGATCTACAGATATCAGAGTAAAGTATGCTATAGACTTGCGGGCTTTCTTTCAGTTTCGTTTCTGTATCTGTCTTTAAGTCCTTGTTGATATCGCAAAATTCCTTCTTTTTATACCATTAAGGGTATACTAACTTTGTACGTAACAGGCATAAAGGGTACCCTCATTTTAAACCGATCGTAACTTTCTTAAAAATCAAACGATTTTCACGCGGAATGACATTTTGTTTATGTTTCAACAACCTGATTGATTCTACATTTAAAAAATAGCAAAATGGCTTTTTCGAAATTATCCGATTTTTTGAAAATTTGAGTAATGGTCCCCCCTATGATTTTTCAAAAAAATTTTTGTTTTCAAAATTTTAAATCGCGAGTTTTTAAATTTAATCGATAGCGTAGGTCAAAATTAGTACTAAACAATAATTTAAATCGATTTTAAACGATACTTAATTTTGGCCCAAAAATCATGTCGAAATGGTCAAAAAATTAGACATGTAACATCCACAACAGGCCTGGTACTCTCATTTTACACCGATCATAACTTTCTTAATAATCAAACGATTTTCACGCGGAATGACATTTTGTTTATGTTTCAACAACCTGATTGATTCTACATTTAAAAAATAGCAAAATGGCTTTTTCGAAATTTTTCGATTTTTTGAAAATTTGAGTAATGGTCCCCCCTATGATTTAAAAAAAAAATTTTTTTTCAAAATTTTAAATCGCGAGTTTTTAAATTTAATCGATAGCGTAGGTCAAAATTAGTACTAAACAATCATTTAAATCCATTTTAAACGATACTTAATTTTGGCCCAAAAATCATGTCGAAATGGTCAAAAAATTAGACATGTAACATCCACAACAGGCCTGGTACTCTCATTTTACACCGATCATAACTCTCTTAATAATCAAACGATTTTCACGCGGAATGACATTTTGTTTATGTTTCAACAACCTGATTGATTCTACATTTAAAAAATAGCAAAATGGCTTTTTCGAAATTTTTCGATTTTTTGAAAATTTGAGTAATGGTCCCCCCTATGATTTTTCAAAATAAATTTTTTTTCAAAATTTTAAATCGCGAGTTTTTAAATTTAATCGATAGCGTAGGTCAAAATTAGTACTAAACAATCATTTAAATCCATTTTAAACGATACTTAATTTTGGCCCAAAAATCATGTCGAAATGGTCAAAAAATTAGACATGTAACATCCACAACAGGCCTGGTACTCTCATTTTACACCGATCATAACTCTCTTAATAATCAAACGATTTTCACGCGGAATGACATTTTGTTTATGTTTCAACAACCTGATTGATTCTACATTTAAAAAATAGCAAAATGGCTTTTTCGAAATTTTTCGATTTTTTGAAAATTTGAGTAATGGTCCCCCCTATGATTTTTCAAAAAAATTTTTTTTTCAAAATTTTAAATCGCGAGTTTTTAAATTTAATCGATAGCGTAGGTCAAAATTAGTACTAAACAATCATTTAAATCCATTTTAAACGATACTTAATTTTGGCCCAAAAATCATGTCGAAATGGTCAAAAAATTAGACATGTAACATCCACAACAGGCCTGGTACTCTCATTTTACACCGATCATAACTCTCTTAATAATCAAACGATTTTCACGCGGAATGACATTTTGTTTATGTTTCAACAACCTGATTGATTCTACATTTAAAAAATAGCAAAATGGCTTTTTCGAAATTTTTCGATTTTTTGAAAATTTGAGTAATGGTCCCCCCTATGATTTAAAAAAAAATTTTTTTTTTTCAAAATTTTAAATCGCGAGTTTTTAAATTTAATCGATAGCGTAGGTCAAAATTAGTACTAAACAATCATTTAAATCGATTTTAAACGATACTTAATTTTGGCCCAAAAGTCATGTCGAAATGGTCAAAAAATTAGACATGTAACATCCACAACAGGCCTGGTACTCTCATTTTACACCGATCATAACTCTCTTAATAATCAAACGATTTTCACGCGGAATGACATTTTGTTTATGTTTCAACAACCTGATTGATTCTACATTTAAAAAATAGCATAATGGCTTTTTCGAAATTTTTCGATTTTTTGAAAATTTGAGTAATGGTCCCCCCTATGATTTATCAAAATAAATTTTTTTTCAAAATTTTAAATCGCGAGTTTTTAAATTTAATCGATAGCGTAGGTCAAAATTAGTACTAAACAATCATTTAAATCCATTTTAAACAATACTTAATTTTGGCCCAAAAATCATGTCGAAATGGTCAAAAAATTAGACATGTAACATCCACAACAGGCCTGGTACTCTCATTTTACACCGATCATAACTTTCTTAATAATCAAACGATTTTCACGCGGAATGACATTTTGTTTATGTTTCAACAACCTGATTGATTCTACATTTAAAAAATAGCAAAATGGTTTTTTCGAAATTTTTCGATTTTTGGAAAATTTGAGTAATGGTCCCCCCTATGATTTTTCAAAATAAATTTTTTTTCCAAAATTTTAAATCGCGAGTTTTTAAATTTAATCGATAGCGTAGGTCAAAATTAGTACTAAACAATCATTTAAATCCATTTTAAACGATACTTAATTTTGGCCCAAAAATCATGTCGAAATGGTCAAAAAATTAGACATGTAACATCCACAACAGGCCTGGTACTCTCATTTTACACCGATCATAACTTTCTTAATAATCAAACGATTTTCACGCGGAATGACATTTTGTTTATGTTTCAACAACCTGATTGATTCTACATTTAAAAAATAGCAAAATGGCTTTTTCGAAATTTTTCGATTTTTTGAAAATTTGAGTAATGGTCCCCCCTATGATTTTTCAAAAAAATTTTTTTTCAAAATTTTAAATCGCGAGTTTTTAAATTTAATCGATA